>OY744544.1:38102931-38365431 GCA_963556195.1 Sepiola atlantica | reverse complement strand
AAAAAAAAAATTCTAGGGGGGTATGGAGACTATTAAGGAGATAGGGTAGGAATGCTAGTAACAATTGAATTAATATAAGTGTTATGGGCCAGGGTTGGATTGAAATTAAGCAAACTTACATTTTAATGCTAGTGTGTTAGAGATTTAATAAGAATTACAGGGGGATATATATGGACCCAATTGGAGGGGAAATCGAAGATCGTGGTTAAAAAGAGGACAAAAAGAAGTTACAGGGGAAAATGTTGCTATTAGGAGGAGTCCAATATAAGGACGATATAGTGGGTGTGTGGGAGATAATAAGGAAGTGAGATTAAAAGGCCATGGAAGAGTTTGTGGGTAGGTTTACGGGCAGAAGAAAAAGTGATAAATATAAGAGGTTAGGAGTAGGGCTGAAGTAAAAGGATAGTAGGAGCTATATTGCAGAGGAGGTATAAACGTCTAGATATTAGATATGTTAATGATCGGTGGGTAGTAGGAGGAATAATGTTAGTTCAATCACGATAGGTGTTACGGGTAGATATAGTTATTAGGTGTAAAGGGTAGGAAAAAATTTATTGGGAAGGTTAATTGGTGAGATTATGAATAGAAGTTACAAGATTACCCAGGGATATAGTTTAGAGATTTGTCAGATGCTAAAAAAGGGGGGGTTATTGGCTAGGAGGAGGAGTGTCGGAGGGAGTAATGAAATTAATGTATTTAAATTTTCGCTTGTGCCTGCAGTTTGAAATGAGTTCATTTTTGGAGTTAATAACATTTAAGTTCTTGGGTGCAGTAGCTATCATATAAGTTTCCAGGGTACATAGTTGGCAGAAGGCAGAACCAGGAGTATATGAGTTTGACTTTTTTAATATAGACCAACTTAGGGAGTAGGGAATCTTTTTGATGTTAAAGCTTTTTATTAGGTTGGAAAGAGAAGTGCTAGTGGTATTATTATTATTGTGTTTAAAACAGTAGATATGGTTAGAGATTCGAGTCTTGATGGGGAAAGCACTAGCACCAATATAGGTATGTATTTTGTGGGGGGTTGATGTTATATTATTTGTGTTGTTTATATTATTGGGGATGCTTACGGTTTGTATGCTCGGATTCCGGTCGAAATTTAAGTTAGGGTTATTGGTTGGGGAAGATGGGGTATCTTGGGGGATGAGATCAGATCCATTATTAGTTAGCGGTAGTTGTTGGTCAGTGTGAAGGGTGCTATTTAGTGGAGGGAGTTGCTGATGGGGATGGTTGAGGGGAAAGGGGGGAGATTATATGTTGGTATTATTTTGCATATTGGTATTATTTTGTGTAATGGTGTATTGTTTAACAGTACAGGAATATATAACGTTACTTTGTATGCAATCACCGTTTAATGGGCATTCTCTAGATTTTTGGCAGTTGCAGTTATTAGTGGGGTGTATGGTAGGTGCTGTTTGTTGGGCAGATTTAATTTTTTTGTTGTTAGATGTGATGATGGTTTATGCTATATTGGGCATTGTGGAGTAAGAAATTTTAATAGAGTTCTTATTTAAAATAGTGCTGTATTTATGTGGGTGCTTGAACGAGTTATCTAAAATTTTGAAAAATTCCTTAGCTATATTAGTTTTTACATTGCAATTATAGGGTGGGTTAAACCAAATATTATTCTTTCTTCTAATTTTTTTATTTTTATTTTCATTGTGTTCTTGAGGGTTAGCCATTTTAACTATATTAATAGTTTTAGTGGGACTATTTACATATTTCTTGGGTTTCCTGGGTATCGTGGTGCTAGTTCGTTGTCTATCCTGTGTAGCCATTTTGTAGGTAATAACATTTAAAGGTTTATTCCCCTGGAGAGGGGGATTATTTTCATATTTAATTTTATCAGTGTATCCCGAGTTAAGGAGTGCGTTATTATAAAAACTAGAATTTTGTTCGAAGATGGGTTTATTAGCTGAAAGTCTTGAAATTCTATTTGAAATTGAAGGGACTATTGAATTAATGATGGATTTAGGGTGGTTAGAATGCTTATGTACGTAAAATAGGGTTAGATTAGGTTTGTGGTAAGGGCTAAATGATTCGGAGTTAAGGTCTAGTGTTAGGTCAAGGAAATTAGATATTCTTTTCTCGGGTTCTATAGTTATGGTTAATCCGAAGTTTTTAAAAAAATTGTGTAGGTTTTTTTTTGGTGTTGTTGTATTGTCTGGATCTCTCCCTAGAAATAAAAAGCGCATCGTCTCTGTAAAGTCCACCGTGTAAGTGTCCGAATTCAAGCTTTAATTGTCTCAATAAATATAATCCTACTAGGTCAGTAACCTGGGCAGAGTCTGAATCTCCCATGGTGATATCAAAATTGTTGGGGCTATCCTTCCTAGTCCAAAATTTATTGTCGAATTCTAAAAGGGATCTCCTAGCTAAAATTATTAGATCAGTTTCAGAGTCTGTGATATCCGAATTATTCTTAGCGAAAATAAGAGCTTTGTTTAGTAGGATAGGGGAAATGGACTGATAATAATTGTCAATGTCAAAAGTGATGAAGTTCAAGTTAGAATTAGATTTATCTTTGAGGTTTAAGAACCAGTTGGAAACCTCTCCAGATGATTGCCAGAGGGAGTATGTAATTTTAGCTTTTAATGTAGGAATGATTCTATCTAGGATATGTTTGCTTATAATGCCTATGTCTGATTTGGATGGGCAGATTAGTCTAATGGAGGGATTTTCATGAAAATTTATTTTGTGGTCTTTTAAAGTACATCTGGGTGTAGCAGGGGTGAAGATTTCAGCGTAATTCAGGATGTTAAAAGAAGTAACAAGGATTTAGCCTCATTGTTAATGCTATTTAAAATGTTACCAGATGAAGTTTTATATGATTTGTTCAATTCTTTGTAGATTAAATCTTTGTAATCAGAATATTTCAATTTGTAGAAGTTTTTAGTTTTATCCGCTGGGACTATAATGTCAGGGAGCTTTTTGATCTTGTTAGTGAAATTGTTGATTTTTTTGATGAAGGGGTTAGGATGCTTATTGTGTTTTTTTAATTTTATGCGTCTAATTAAGTTGAATAAATCATTTTCAAAGTTATTGAGGAGATCATTTTGCTTGGGAAAAGGAGATGTTTTTAGGCCGTACTTGGATGCAGTTAGACGTCCCAATTTTTTTAATTCCCTGGAGGAGTTCATGGGGAGTGTAAATCCTTTGTGTTCTGGAGAAGAGATGGTATTTCCGTCATTTTTCCGGTTGTTATTTTTTGAGTTTAAGTCATAATGGAAGGTCCTCCATCTTACGTTTGTAATTAACTTTTTCACGGATTGTATGAGCTTGCGAATGTAGGCTTCATTTGAAGGGATGGGAATGTTTTTAGCTGAGAGTGGAAGAAATTCCTTGCTGAACATTTCACAAAATAGGAGAAAAAAGCTCAACTTAGTAGGAGTCTAAAGTAGGATCAAATATAAACCAAAGTAAAACTTTTAGTAGATGGAACCTATTGTGAAGAGGATTAGCTCAATATACGAGATAGAGCAATTGTAGAGATAGGAGAAAAAAGAGTGATAAAAATGCGACGATTGTCCAAATTTATTTCAAATTTCAATTGTTCAAAGCAAGGTGTATTCAGTAATAAACTAGTGTTTATTATTCTTTCCTTGAGCTAATCCTCTTCACAATAGGTTCCATCTACTAAAAGTTTTACTTTGGTTTATATTTGATCCTATATATATATATATATATATATATATATATATATATATATATATATATATATATATATATTACCTGGTCGGACCCCCGTGAGAGCGCTGCGGTCAAAAAGCGATAATCCCGTCACCCCTTATTTCGGAGGAGGTAGTTCCTAAGAAAATGACCCCCTGGGAATGAAACAGAAAAGATACTGCAATTTGATCCTCGATCGAAGACTGCATAAAAATGTAATTTTGTTTTACACACACATCTCTGGGTAGAAAAAAGATTGTTTTAAAAATGTGTTTGCTTTTTTATTGTTCTTCTTTTCGCGACGTTGCATTCAACTGAATGCATCGACGGAAGAAAGGTCACGTGGGCAAGATCGCATTTTTAAAGACTCGAATGTTGGCTGATGAGTTCCAGATGTTTCGCCTCTTCGAGTTCTAACAATCGCTTTCAGATTTTCTGTTTTATCTTCGCATGAAGTTATATGTACCGGGCGTTGCTCGGGTAGACAAAAATAATTTAACATGTATTTATTAGAGTTACGCACAGACGAGAAACATAATACTTGTTTAAGAAATTCACGAACTCGCATGAAAGGCAAACACAACCTGAGAAGATGTATACACGGAATAGACATATCAGAGTGGATGAACAAAGGAAGAACTACATTAATACAAAAATGCAACACACCTCTCTCACACAGACGTGATGTTGCTAGTCTCAGCCTCTTCTATAAATACTATTATGACATGTTTTCTTCAGAATATGTGATCTATTCCCCGCTTCTTTTGTTCTAGCTCGTTTGACTCGTTGGTCTAGTGGTCTCCATCAATTCGCTGTTTTGATACCTCATTGTAATACAGCCTCCTATTCCAGTAGCTTCTTTCCAAGAACCGCAGGCTTGTGGAACTTTCTTTCTGCTGACTGTTTTCCTCCTACCTATAATCTTGGTCTTTTCAAAACTAAGGCCAATAGGTATCTCCTGTCTTTGCGATAATTATATTTGTTCTTTGTAAACTCTTTACATCAAGTGGCTTCATGCTTTGTTAAGGGCGATTTCTAGAAAAGAATAAAAATAGGGAAAAATGCAAAGCAACTCCAAACCAATAACCTGTCTACCAACCATGTGGAAAATGTTAACGGCACATCTGAGAGAACAGATCTATCACTCTCTTAATAACAGTACTCACGTACCCAAGGAACAGAACGGATGCCGAAGGCGACAAGAAGGACATATGACAGTTATACATACATCAAAAGAAACTGAAGAAGGTAACAAACAGAAAAGAAACATAGCCATGGCATGGATCGACTACAAGAAAGCCTTCGAAAGAATCCGCCAAACATAAATAAATACGTAAAGATGTACAATGACAAAATAATCAATCTTATAAAGAAAGCAATAGAAACATAGAAACATAGAGACTAGAACTGACAGCTGAAGGACAACACCTGGAAGAGAACGTAATATAGAGAGGCATTTTCCATGGAGACTCTCTATCACTACGGTTGTTTATCGTAGCTATGATTTCACTCAACAAATATCCAGGAAGTGTAACGCCGGCTACAAGTTCGCAGACACAGAAGAAAGAATAAACCACCGCATGTATATAATTCCGAGATATTTGCTTCAAAATATTCTGAATTCAGCTCGCTATGGATGCACGTCCAAAACATACCAATAAAATAGCTCTCACATAAGACTTTGATTCTGAGAATAAACTCTTATGTAAGAACTGTTTTATTTTAGAACAAGGGTGTGCAAGTCAGTTTATTTAATTAAATTTTAAATATTTTAACTCGATGGTTCAGGTTGCTGTGGGGAATCTACTCCGACTGTTTCTATAACATCTCCAATAAAAACGAAAACTGCTGGTCGGATTAAATATAAAAACAAAGAAATTAGTTGGAATGAAAATATTTTCATCAGAACATGAAATAATATGTGCACTATCTTAAATATTAAACCGATTTGTATGTGCAGCTTTTGTTCATGAAGCTATATCGGTTGTTGAAATAAGGGAATATATCACTTTACTTTATATATAGAATATTTGGAACAAATATAGGTACTAATTTTTAAATATTTCTTTTAGACGTGAAAACGTATTTTTTCGTATTGTAGATCTAAGTTAAAAGATCGAAACACAATCTATTGCAACTTATTTATTAATTAAGTTGGTCAGTTTTACGACATATTAACACTTTGTTGGGGTTGGGTATTTATTGCCGAAACACGATATCCATTGTAAATGATTCATTGCTTACTTACTTGTACTTGAGGTGGCATTCATCCTGGACGAATTGAGCCTGATTCTTCCCTCATCCAAGCAGCATCCCAAACCATGGCGGTCCACGCGCGACGGTCGTGTGCAAGTTCAGTGGAAATAGCGAGCCATTCACGATTCTATAAGCGTAGACCAACCATCTGCTGACCTGAGAGCTCGGAGAGGTCCTTCTTGATCGTCATGTCCCAGGTCTTCAGCTGACCACCAATGCATTTCCGTGGCAGTGGAACGAGGGCATCACGGCTCAATTCCCCCATCCGGACAATGGGCTGCATGGCCAAACAATCGCAGACGCGGCTGCAGGATCACAAAATGAGGGGTGAAGGGACAGACGAAAGCGGAGACTGGCGACAATAACTCGGTCCACACGTCGATGTGTCTCTAAATGATTCATTGTCTATGATAAATTAAAAACAAGTTTGAATTTTACCAATTGCTAAAGATGGAATTGCGGGTTCATGCCTTTCTCAACAGTATTAGTGCATATATGACCACATCCTATACCTATATTTGTTTCACATATTCGATATATAAAGTAAAGTGATATCTTCCCTTATTTCAATGACCGATATAGCTTCATCTAACGAGATTTTAACCCGATATAGCTAATTCCATCATTTGTGAGGGTATCCATTAGACCAACTGCATACATCTAAATGTAATGCCAAGGAAGTCAATTAACTTTAGAGCATTTAGTTTGGCTACTTGTGATCTAGTTTTCTTTTATCTGTGTCGTGCTCCCTTTAAATAATGATGAATATACTATGGAGACGGATAGGTTTGGAGTGTTTACTTCCCTCCCCATGAGGGGAATATGTGGCACAAGCTATGGCATGACAGGGGAGATGTAAAAATAACTCACAATTACTACGGTATGTGGAGGTGTGTGTGTGTGTACATATATGCATGTGTGTGAAGGTATTATGAGTTTATCTGCTTCGTTGTGTATGTAGGAGCTCACGTGCGAGTCTGTGTGAATGTGTGGGAGTACGTGCGCGTGCCAATAGTCTGCATTTGATTTTGCGGAGAAGCATATGTGAATATGTGTGTTTTATTGCGTGTGCAAGATCATGTTTGCGTATGGAAGTGCTCATTTGTGAATCAGTGTGAGTGTGTGCGTGCGTGTGTGTGTGTGTGTGTGGGTGTGTGTGTGTGTGTGTGTGTGTGTGTGTGTGTGTGTGAGTGAGTGTGTGTGTGTGAGTGAGTGTGTGTGTGTGTGTGTGAGTGAGTGAGTGTGTGTGTGTGTGTGTGAGTGAGTGAGTGAGTGTGTGTGTGGGTGAGTGAGTGTGTGTGGGTGTGTGTGTGCGTGTGTGTGAGTAAGTGTGTGTGTGTGTGAGTGTGGGTGTGTGTGTGAGTGAGTGAGTGTGTGTGTGCGTGTGTGTGGGTGGGGGTGGGTGGGTGTGTAAACATATGTCTAAGTATGTGTGTGTTTTATTATGTGGGTAGATGGGTGTGTCTGATATTGTGTGGAGGTGCCGACGTTTAAGGGTGTGCTTGATTGTGTGGAGGTTTGGGTATGTGTGCTTAGTTAGAGGGAGTCGTACGTGTGTCTGTATTTGATTATATAGGTGTGCGTGTGTGGAATGACTCATGTGTCAGCGTGTGTTTAATTCTATGGGAGTGTGTGAGCCCTTGAGTTTTATTATGTGAAAATGTGAGTGTGTATGTGTGTGGAGGGGCTCGTACATGAGTCTGTGTGTTTGTGTGGGAGTACTCACTGTGTGTGTGTGTGTGTGTGTGTGTGTGTGTGTGTGTGTGTGTGTGTGTGTGTGTGTGTGTGTGTGTGTGTGTGTGTGTGTGTGTGTGTGTGTGTGTGTGTGTGTGTGTCGGTCGGCTCATGTGTTAGTCTGCGCCTGTGTGTGCCCGCTTTATTCACAGACGTGGATGAAGAATGCCATTATTCTAGCCTGGCGAACAGCTTATCTTTCTCAGATCATTCGTTCTTTTTTTTTTCTTTAACTAAACAAAATTGTTTATGAAAGCAAGATTCCGACTATTTCAATCACAGAAGTTTTTTTGTCCCCAAACGAAGAAACAAAATAAGCTACAAAAAGGGGGAAATAAATAAGGAATTCGTCTTGTCGCCTCATTCGCTCACACAAAGTGCACGTGGGAACCATTAGAGGGAGAATTTTTATCTGCCCTTTTAATGGTCGTGCTTAACACTATTTTCATACATTTTATATATTAGCAAACAATGGCACGCTCCGCGCGTAGATATAGAAATATTTTTTAAATATATTGGATACTCCTTTGATGGGTAAATGCATAAATAAAAAAAATTAAAAACCCTCTCTCGGGTGGGTTGGTGCATCTGTAATTATATACAAAGAATCGGATGTTTACCCTACAACGTCCAAATTAAAAAAAAAGTTTTAAATTGTCCGTACGCAGGTGGCTCCACACAGAATTCCAGGTAAAATCACTAAATACAAAAATGTTTATATCTTAACACAATCCAAAGTGTCTCCGCTAGCGTACAAAGTGGTGTGTTTCGCGAGACCATGAGAATGTAAAAGGCGACAGAATCCAGAAATTAACCAGTAAGATTCCGAAAGCCTGGTCACACACACCTCGATTGATGCACCCAGCTTCACCTATTCACCCACCAACTCATCGTGGCGATTTCGTGACTTCAAACACTCGCTTAGCATGGGGATGACACGATGGCTAAGTGGTTAACAACGCGTAATCAGGATCTGTGTGTGCTGAGTTCGAATCCAGTTCGTTCCACAGAAACACTATCATCAAACCCCATATCTGACCTTGTGTCAAACCTCCTAGAGAGGAGGTAAAGAAAATAGGTATCTGTCCATTGTCCACCTTATTTAACGTCAGGGATAAAGGAATATTCAGATTTCTAAGAATAATACTTTTTTGTTTTCTTTAAAAAACATTTTTTCATAGGTGGTTTAAAGTTGAGACGACTTCGTCCGTGTTTCTAACATGCGTCGCCTCTTGTTTGTGTCAAATTATTACAATGTACAAAGAGCACATCTCTATTAAAATAAGATATTTATTATATTTATGAAACGGAAATTTACATGCATCTTAAGCCGGGTATAATGTGACAGCAAGGTCGAGCTTAATATGAGGCGTTTCCAGAGTAGAATGGCTGATGAGCGTTCATGACAGGTAACAAATATCCATAGAAATTTCCTCAATCCCCTCGGCATTCCCTCAGGTGAGGGTAAATCAGGCAACGAGCCTATATCTCCCTTTGATTCAATGGTACTGCTCGGGGGGATGGTCAGCTAAGAGTGAGGATATAACGTTGATTTTTATAAAAAGGAAATGTGTATATTGTAACGAGATTCCCCATGGTGATCGAAAAAGGCAGGATAGTGAATAGAAGATCATTAAGTAACAGGGTGTAGGTTAGGCGTGTGAGTAGGTGTCGCGTTTGGAATGCCACTGCAATCGTTTCTATTATTGCAAGGTTGAGATTTACATTGCAAACATCTATTGTGTTTTCATTTCGAAGTATTTTATTTGCCTACTCTCCAGGAGGCTAGACATAAGGTCAGGTGTGGAAAGTCATCACACTATGATTAGCGCGCTTTGGCCTAAAAAAATGCCTGAGCAGCCCCGTCGGCATCCCCCAGCAGGGGCGCGTCAGGCGATTAGCAATAAACTAACCCCTTCTCAAAGAGGAGGTAAAGCCTGGGAGAACCTTCTGAGACTGAACAGAACCATACATCAGCCCGACAGCAACAAAGTCATTATCGGACTGATGTCGAGGACGTATCCCCGACTGGTAAGAACACACCTATTCAGCCTGTGCCAAAATATGTTTATTCAGTAATGCCTCAAAAGCATTTGCGGACGTGCGTCACCGATCGAGAAAAGATCGGGCACAAACGGATAACAGATTTGAGTTGATTGTAACCATAAGCGAGGTGCGCTAAAATAATGTCGACATTCTACATGCAATAAATTGTAAGCTATCTATATTAAAAAAGACTTTCTTGTTTTCAATTTCTTCATTTCTGCTACGTTTTTCAATTTGGAGGCTAGTAAAAAAAAAACAGGGGACTATGTTACATATTTACATTAATTTCGTTTGGATATATATTTTTCTCCACAGCTGAGTAACTTGAGAGATGAGCAGTTTAGCTTAGATGTAGACGCTAGCGACAGGATCCTGACGACACACACACAACAACTGTGCCCAACAGTCGCTTATATACCATGTCTATATTATGTATATAAGAGCAGCGTTTAATGCATCATGGCCGCTGATCTTTGGGCAATTATTCCTCGCGTGGGAGCTTGGCCTTTTGGCTAAGATCAAAGTGTAGTATATGTTCCGATGGATACTGCACCCCATACTGGTATTGTCTTGGCCTTCGGGGCTTGACTTACGCCGGTCAATGGGTCTGTCCTGTGCAGTTCTAGGAGGTGCACCCTCCCAGGCTTTGCCTCCCCTCTTTGGGGAGGAGTAAGTTTATTGCTTACTGCCTGAGGCGCCCCTACCGGGGAATGCCGACGGGGCTTCCCAGACAATTTTTAAATCCCACTTTCCCGACCCGACCTTGGGTAACATCTTACTTGTGGGAGTAAGATAAAAACTGGCCTTGTGCCTAACTCCTGGAGAGGAGTAAATCAATACTCCTCGCTTGAGCAGCGGAGAATGCGAAGGGACGCTTTTCTGGTATAAAACATCAACCAGAATTTAAATTTAACTTTTAGAGAAGTTTTTCATCCTAGCACTAAGCTATGGTCTCCATGGGACCCCAGCAAAATATGTACCATACTCGCTTTCGTCTCATTAGAAGAAAGGCATCATTCTCTGTCTGTGATTCTGCTTCGTAGGATTAAACATTTAGACAATATAGAGATGTACACATCTTCTAACTGTCTCTTTACATGGCTTGTTGCACTTTTACATGGCTTGTTGCACTTTGCTATTTTTGCCAATAAAGTGATTGGATTGATTTGAAATTGTGAACTATGGCTTCGCATCCGGCGACCGGCAACACGAGAATCCCGGCACAACCGAAAAGAAGAATAAGAAGAAGCACAGCCTATGAGCTTGGGGCGAGGCGGTCAATCAGGGCACAGGCATGATTCTACAGAGCAACCGTGTATTGTTAGTTGTATATGAAACAATCAAACTAAAAATGAATCATGATCTCTTGTTAAAATAATATTTTTTGCTACGTTTTTCATCAAAAATTAATTATTTAATTTTTAGCACATTATTTGTTACTTATCAGTTCCTGTTACGGCCAATGTCACATTGACATAACTGGTGGCACTAGTGGGTGGAGAGGAAGTGAGGGTGGAGGTTTCGAGAGGAAGGAAGTGAAGGAAGAGGGGGAGGTGCCGAGTAGAAGAGGGGAAGTGGAGATTCATCCTAAAACTAAATTCTAGTTAAATACACACACACATATAAATTAGCATACTTGTTTTTTTATTTTACTTCAGTTAGTCCTCAGAAATCAAGGGGCACCTTTCTGGGGCTAACACTTGATTTCTATGAGATACATAGATATCTGAGTGTTCAATCAAGATTCTCTTCTACCTCTCAACCATTAAGTTAGTATAGCAATGAAGAACACTAATATGCCACTTAATTTTTTATTTTAAAATATATATTTAGGTATTCACTGTTTATAATCTCCGAAATTGTTTTAAATTGCAAGCTCAATGAGGTTATGTTACAAGGTTCAGGGCATATATACTTCTTAGTTATATTCCAATGACCCAAGTATTATTTTTTCATTGGTCCCCCGATTTATAAAATCGGGAGACCTATGTTTTGAGGCATTTCAGTCCGTCCGTCCGTCCGTCCGGATTTTTCTCCGCAACCATCCATTGAATTTCTCTGAAATTTTCCATGAAGTTGTAACTTTTGTCAGGTTACAAAGTGACATTCTCCGATTTTTGAAAACAAATCTGGTTAGCCCCCCAGGGGGTCAAAAGACCCCGAAATGGCAAAAAATGACATTTTTTGCCCCATAACTTTTCATCCATCCATTCAATTTCTCTGAAACCTGGCCAAAATGTAGAGGCAATTGTTCCTAATGGAAAATAAGTATCGCTGACCTTGAAAAAATCTGGTTCGCGCCCCCAGGGGGTCAAAAGCCCTCAAAATGACAAAAAAATGACTCTTTTCTCCCATAACGTTTGATCCATCCATGGCCAAAATGTAGAGGCAATTGATCTGGATATAAAATGAGCACCCTTGACCTCAGAAAAATTCTGGTTCGAGCCCCCAGGGGGTACAATGGGGGTCAAAAATGCCCCAAATTGCCCAAATTTATTGCATTTTACACTCGCCACATCGAGTCACATACAGAGGGGGACCACGCATGCGCGGCTTGTTTTTATCAATTACCTCATTTTCTGGTTTCGACGAATATCTGTATTTTTCCATTCGTCTTACACGTATTCTTCGAAGTCAGAAAATTGAGAAAAATATATAAATAAAAATTATGGTAATGGATTATTTTTTCCTTTGGTCATTGGAATATAACTAAAAAGTATATATATATATATATATATATATATATATATATATATATATATATATATATATATATATATATGCAGTCGAAGGTAATAAAAAAAAACAATAACAAAATTGAAATAGTACATAATAAACACAAGAGGGGGTAACAAAACATAATACGATTTAATATGTAAGGGAAAGGAAAAGAGATGGGGATATAGCGAGCAGAAAGTGACTAATTTTGGATCCTGTATTTTTATTTAGATTTAATTGGCTTTGAAGATAAGTGAATCTGCAAAGCCAATTAAATATAAATAAAAATACAGAATCAAATTAAAACGATCTCAGTCTGAATGGGTGACTCAACGGGTCAACCAACTTCGAAATCTTTTGCACAGACAAGATGTTTTCTAAACTCTCTCTATTGTATCGTTATATTCATGGTGGGTGGGTGACAGAGCTCCAATCCCTGCCCCCCCCCCCCGAAAAAACATTCACAGCAAGAACTCGCCTAGCTACAACCACAGAAATGAACTTGGCTTTCTCTTTCCATGAAAAAGGTTTCTTTCCCATGTATGGAACAAAATACCACGAGGCTACTTCCTAACCGACTACCACATAGTCGTCTTCAAGTCTAATGTAAGCACATACTTGTTGAGCCATCGTCTTTTTTTTCCTAACTTTTCAGTTTCTTCCGACTATATTTTTAAACCCTTTTTTATAAAAAAAAATAAATGCACTCTTCCATTGAACTGTTTTCGAATACCTCAATATTTTCTCGCGTTTTTTTGTTTACACCTCTTTTTTTTTTGTCAGGTTGTTCAACTATGAGCACCGAGGAAAGAAAGATGAACACCGCCGAACAACGAATAAGAAGATCATTGCTACACTGAAACGACTTCCTTATTTACCTGTGCTTGCTCCATGTGACTTTTTCTTTTTTGTAAAGCTTTAGGGGATCCTGAAAAGAGCTCGTTTTAAAAGCATTTAGGTCATCAAGAGAGTCATAGGAATACTTAACGCAGTACATAGAGAAAACTGTGGACTAATGTGTTAACATTTAGGGAGTGCATATATATACAGTATTTTTTTTATATAAACCGATCATTATGAATTTTGGGATATATATTCTCGGCAACATTATTTTTTTTTGTAAACTTTACCATTTAGGGGGTTCGCCTACCAAAACTCGCCCTCCCACCCCAAAAAATATTTTTTTAACTAATTTAGGCCAAAAAAAAATTAATAGAGAAAAGAATTGCTCGACATCAAATTTTGAGTTATATTAAGTAATAGAATTTTAAAAAGATCGATGCGTGCGCATGGATGTCAATAATATGTGTGTGCTGGGTGAAATCCTATACTATTGAACTTATTATGAATTATGGAATATGTATTCTAGACAACAGGATGAGTAACGTGGACACATTTTATTTTTGTAAACTTTATCATTTGGGGGAGGGGCAACCCGTACTATACCCTCCAAAGAAAGAAAAAACATTAAAATTTAAAACTAATGCTATATTTTTCTTATATTCTACTAGTATATATATATATATATATATATATATATATATATATATATATATATATATATATATATATATATATATATATATATATATATATATATATAAGGATTCAATGAATTAGAACATTACAGTTGTTCCAAGAATTAGAACATCAAGTCTAGTATGGCGTACGGTCGTTTCCAAAACATTCTGGAAATCTTTTATTTTATTTTATAAATTAACAAAGCTACTCCGAAACGTGTCTTCATCACCGCCTTTAGCACCACGTCCTACAGAAATTCAAAGAAAAAATAACAAGCTCGTCGTAGAGGAACATCTATTGACAGGAAGAGCCACAGAGACAAATATTAGAAAAAAGAATAAGTTACAAATATAAAATAAAAATAGAAAGATAAAAAAAATAATAATAATAATAATAATAATAATAATAATAATAATAATAATAATAATAATAATAATAATAATAATAATAATAATAATAATAATAATAATAATAATAATAATAAAACAGTATTAACAATAAAAATAAGAATAAAAATAAAAATAAAATATAAAATGTAAAAGAATAAAAAAATATAAAAAGGAAAAATAAAATAAAAAGAATAAAAAATTTTTTAAATACAGTAAAATAAAATTTTAAAAAAAAATAATAATAATAAAAAATATTTTTAAAAATAAAAAAATATAAATAGGAAAAATAAAACAAAAGGATAAGAAATAAAAAAAAAGAAAGTAAAATAAAATTAAAAATTAAGAAAAAATAAAAAATATTTTAAAAATATATTTAAAAAATATATATAGAGAGAAATATATAAAAAGTAATATATATGTATATATAGATATATAGATATCCATAAACACCTGTTTTGCTATATCACAATCTTTCAATGTGGCTAGTAGTGGCGAGTGTTTTCACGCTGATATTGATAAATCTGCAGAGGATTCTTCTAGCAGTGCATAGAGAAGTGTGGGAAGGTCCATTAGATTTTGAGGGGTGTACTGTGAAGGTGAAACCATGTTATTTGTAATTGAAATAAACTATTTGTGACCTCTCCAGTTCGATTATTTTTCAGTTTTCAAACACATCTCGTATACATCGTGTTGAGAAAATTTATGGCATAACTTCAGGATTATGTTCTATATATGTCAACAATGAAAAAAGTTCCCATAAACATAGGTTCGAAAATACACCAACAAAACCATGAACTAAATGACACCAAACAAATATAAAAGCCATGGGGCTCAGAAGAAAGATGTGAAGTTCATGATCGACAGGGTCTCCTTTGATAGTATTGGAATTATTATTAAGCGCAGTGAATTCTAAGTTCCCTGTGATTGGATGAAAATCAGCCAATCACAGACCACTGCTTCAATCTCTGCAGGAGAGCGCCTATTTTTGAAAATATCGGCATCTTCTTTCCAGCCTCGCTGTCGTCAACATCGTTCCTTCTCTGCTGCGGCAGGTGCGAGCGGGCACATGCTTTTTTAGCGTATATAATACGCCCGAAGCCCTCTTGATGTTCGCAACATTCTATTTATTTCTTCTCTTTTTTATCCATATAAATACCCTTTCTTTATCTACCGAAGTTGTTTGTTATCTCTGTTTTTGTCTAGTCACGTTTTTATGCCACCTACTTTTTTTCCAGCAGACTACAGTCTTCGTCCTCTATTCTAACGGGAAAAATCCCAACATTTGGCAAAAGAAGTGCCTTTGCGGACTCACTGAAAATGCCAGTTGTCTTGTAACAGGATTCCTTCTGGGGACAAGGCTGTGAAAAGTAGTTGAGAACATCAACATGGGGGTCGGCATTCTGTGAATGTTAGCACTTCTTAGTTCAGTCAACAGAATACAACATATCAAATACAGGTAGATAAATATGATCAGAACAAACCAAAGACCACGAAGAATAAAAGGGTGCCACAAAGGAAATTAGACTAGTAATGGAGTGCTATTGCCAAAGCAACCCCTAAACACAGAGGTTTCTATACACATGTAGAACATAATCCCAAAGGTATGCCATCAATTTTCTAAATACCTTGTATAGATATATATGAGATATGAGCCGAACTAATTTGTTATACGAATGTAATTATTATTATTGTTGTTGTTGTTGTTGTTGTTGTTGTTGCTGCTATGTATAATTAATAAAATCTGACAGATAATTTCGCAGAAAAACAAGAAGAACGGAAAACGAAGAAAATTGCCACTGACTGAAGGATGGTAAAGAGACGATAAGAAATAAAAACAAGACGTAAATAATTGTAAGTAATTAAATAATGAGGTGAACCGTAATAAGATATACACACATTCCATAACGAGGCTTTATGCAGACGTTCAACTGCGAGGCTTGACTCAGCTTACGGATGAATAAGTGGAAGGCGTGACTCCCAACACATCACTTTCTGTCGGCAGCTCAAACTCTTATCTTAGTGCATCTACAAAATTCGCAAACTTCCATCTTCTTCTTCTTCTTCTTCTTTTTCTTCTTCTTCTTTTTCTTCTTTTTCTTCTTCTTCTTTTTCTTCTTCTTCTTCTTCTTCTTCTTCATCTTCTTCTTCCTTTCTGTTAATCCATGAGGCATTCGTGGTTTCTATTTTAAATATTATTTTGGAGAAATTAATCGTTTTACCGGGTGGCGAGGCACGTTTGTTTCTTTGGTGCGACAGGGACGCGTTCCGTCATGAAGCTGTAGGAAATAAGGCGGTGCAAGTCGATAACTCCCCCGATATGAAAAAGAATAAAAATTAAGAAAAATCTTTATGATGTATGTATCCGTGACGGAAAGAAAATATTGTGTACCAAAAATCACGCAAATTGATTAAGTAGTTTTGTATATATATATATATATATATATATATATATATATATATATATATATATATATATATATAAATGTTGAATTAAATTAAAGATAATTGAATTATCGTTTAATAATAATCTATCATGATGATAATAAGCTCAATATATTGATTAGAGCAATCAATTCTAGAGATGAAAGATAAGAATAAAAAATTGTAAAGATACAATATTTATTAGAACACCAAAGTTCAGAGCAAAGAGCTTCATATCCTTAATCCATGGATTTTCAAAGATAAATTATTTTCATCAGAGGATAGGGAAACACCGACAATGTAATTGTAAATGTTATCGGCAACATTTAACTTTGAAAATAAAATAAAACAAAATGAAGACCAAAAGGTAAAGAGTCTTATGTTGAGATGAGAGCGTAGAGTCAGTGAGGACGCTGTCCAAAAACAAGTCAAAAATAAAAACAGCCCTATATATAAAGAAACTCGTTATTAAGCGATTAATGGAAATTCATAGGCATCACGATTATGTACAGGGCTGATTCTAAACTCTATTTCTGAAAAGTTCGCAAAACTTTGAATTGTTGGAGTTATCTCCCATAGTTTTTCAACATGAAGTCGATAGATCGATGATCGTTTTTTAGCCATAAAGTTTAATTATCTTTTGTAAAAAATCTACTTGATCGATTTTCGTGATTTTTGGTGTACGATTTTTCCCCGTCACAGGTACGTACATCATGAAGAATTTTCTTAATTCTTTTTTTTCCATATCGGAGGAGTTATGGATTTGTAAAAATAAGACATTATCCAATTGAAAAATTATAAAAATCTATTCATACAAAATAATTAATTTTATTGACCACTTTGTTAAGACAATGTAAAATACAGTTTTCCCCAAAAATGAGAGTTCAAATGTTACATTTTCACTTATCGATGGGTGTATAAACGTTTAATTGCCGTGAAACCAGGTTCTATAAAACGCGCTCAGACGCCGAAATTAATGATTAAAAAAAATTTATTTACATAGACAGAAAGTAACATACACCATCAAAGTTACAGAATACTTATGTACGCGTGATAGATAGATAGATAGATAGATAGATAGATAGATAGATAGATAGATAGATAGATAGATAGATAGATAGATAGATGGATCGTTTCGTTACACCCAGCCACGCTGTGCATGCAGCCTATTAGGGACAGCACTCAGACAACTTATTCTGCCTGAAGTTTTGCGAGCCAAAGAGAGAGAACCCATGGTTTCGCGATTTCAATCTGAGGTAACCTTTGACCCTTAAGTTGTCACTCAAACTTTTCCATTCAAACACGGCAATCGTTATGTAACATTATCACGTAGTTTTGTGACTTTCGTCTGGGGTCACCTCTGACCTTTAAGTTGTCACTAAAACATTTCCATTAAAACGCGCAAAATTGTTATGTAACATTATCACGTAGTTTTGTGATTTCAATCTGACGTCACCACTGACCCTTAAGTTGTCACTCAAACTTTTCCATTCAAACACGGCAATCGTTATGTAACATTATCACGTAGTTTTGTGACTTTCGTCTGGGGTCACCTCTGACCCTTAAGTTGTCACTCAAACATTTTAATTCAAACACGGCAATCGTTATGTAACATTATCACGTAGTTTTGTTTCTTTCGTCTGGTGTCACCTCTGACCCTTAAGTTGTCACTAAAACATTTCCATTAAAACACGCAAAATTGTTATGTAACATTATCACGTAGTTTTGTGACTTCAATCTGACGTCACCACTGACCCTTAAGTTGTCACTCAAACTTTTCCATTCAAACACGGCAATCGTTATGTAACATTATAACGTAGTTTTGTGACTTTTGTCTGGGGTCACCTCTGACCCTTAAGTTGTCACTGAAACTTTTCTATTCAAACACAGCAATCGTTATGTAACATTATCACGTAGTTTTTTGTGACTTTTGTCTGGGGTCACCTCTGACCCTTACGTTGTCACTGAAACTTTTCTATTCAAACACGGCAATCGTTATGTAACATTATAACGTAGTTTTTTGTGACTTTTGTCTGGGGTCACCTCTGACCCTTAAGTTGTCACTCAAACATTTTAATTCAAACACGGCAATCGTTATGTAACATTATCACGTAGTTTTGTTTCTTTCGTCTGGTGTCACCTCTGACCATTAAGTTGTCACTAAAACATTTCCATTAAAACACGCAAAATTGTTATGTAACATTATCACGTAGTTTTGTGACTTCAATCTGACGTCACCACTGACCCTTAAGTTGTCAATCAAACTTTTCCATTCAAACACGGCAATCGTTATGTAACATTATGACGTAGTTTTGTGACTTTCGTCTGGGATCACCTCTGACCCTTAAGTTGTCACTCAAACTTTTCCATTCAAACACGGCAATCGTTATGTAACATTATAACGTAGTTTTTTGTGACTTTTGTCTGGGGTCACCTCTGACCCTTAAGTTGTCACTCAAACATTTTAATTCAAACACGGCAATCGTTATGTAACATTATCACGTAGTTTTGTGACTTTCGTCTGGTGTCACCTCTGACCCTTAAGTCGTCACTAAAACATTTCCATTAAAACACGCAAAATTGTTATGTAACATTATCACGTAGTTTTTGACTTCAATCCGACGTCACCTCTGACCTTTAAGTTGTCACTCAAACTTTTCCATTCAAACACGGCAATCGTTATGTAACATTATAACGTAGTTTGTGACTTTTGTCTGGGGTCACCTCTGACCCTTAAGTTGTCACTCAAACATTTTAATTCAAACACGGCAATCGTTATGTAACATTATCACGTAGTTTTTTGACTTCAATCTGACGTCACCTCTGACCCTTAAGTTGTCACTCAAACTTTTCCATTCAAACACGGCAATCGTTATGTAACACAACGAGTTTGATAACATTCCTGGGTGAAAGAGATTTTATGGGTGTAAAGGAAACTTGAGTACACCTTGTTTGTTTCAGCTGGCGCCGTGTGCATTTACCTATGTGTAAATTTAATAGGCATGGAGATATATGTGTGCGAGATTGTTCGATTAACAGAGTGTATATACTGGCGTTGGATTTAGTAGTTCGTGAAAGTCTCACACACTGAAAAAATTATAACAAAACTTAACCCGTTTCATTTTAGTGTAGATTTCTGGTAGACTATAATACGAACATTATCAATTATACATAAAGTAGGTGCTCGACTGATCTCAGCTCTCTGCCCCCCCCCCCCTCTGTACAACATTCACATTAAAAACTTGTCTCACTACAACTACTGTAAATTATTTTTCTTTTCTTCCTCTGTGTACTTAAGACTAAACGAAACTTCCCCGACCAAAGTTTATTTCCTAGAACCACCCGTTCGTGGAATATAATACCGCATGGTTGCTTCCCCGCGGACTACAATTAGTCGTTTTGGTGTCCAATGTTAACAAATTCTTAAACAATAAAATCCTTTCAAGTTTCAACCATTGTCTCCAATCCTCAACGTGTTGTCTCACCGTCCACCTGACAAACTCATTGACCCTTATCCTCGAATGGCCTTTGGGCCTTCATAAGCAGTGGCTCATTAGTTCAAAAGAAAAGTACTAAAAAAATGAGCTGTTACACCCATTGACGCTTTTTGCAAGAGTGTTTGGTTAACAGTGTGCGTATGCTGGCGTTGTGTTTAGTAGTCCGTGAAAGTCTCAAACAGTGAAGTATACATTTATTGCAAACTATAATATTTACATCAACATTGATACATTAAAAAAAAGCTTTTGCGCCCATTGGCGCTTTTTACGATTGACTAGCATTAGTGGGTTCATGGTTATTGGCTACGGTTGTTAATAGAAAGGTTGATGGGCCCATTCACGATGGGTCATTTACGATTATATAAATTTGTTTTCTTTCATTGTTTGTGCATTGAAAATAGTATTTAATAACCATCCATCCACCCTAACTCAAACACACAAAAAAAATCATCGGTTCTACATACTTTTGTTTTTGCTAGGGCATGTCGTGACTAGCCACTTGGTCGGATCCTTGGTATGATTGACCCTCAGCCACCGCCGTCTAGCGTCTACAATTTACAGGGAGATCACCACATTGAAAGAATGAATGAAAGCTCTTGGGGTAGTAAATGTAGAACAGTTGAAGTAGCAGGTTCAGTTGACAGAGAAAGACCAAGGAAAACATAGGAAGATGTGATAAGGGTGGACTTGAAAGAAAGAGGAATAAATAAAGACCTGACCAGAGATAGGTTAGTTTGGAAGTCAATTTCTTAAAGCCATCCAACATGTGCCAGCAAGTAAAACGGACGTTAAACTGGTGGTGGTGGTGGTGGTGGTGGTGGTGGTGGTGATGATGATGATGATGATGATGATGATGATGATGATTACGTACATACGTTGAACAATGAGTAGGGACTTAAAAAAATAGGTCCCGCACTGTCTGACAAGCTCCAGTCCCTGTCACTTCGGCGCAGTCTAGCATCCCTTGACTTGCTTTACTAGTACTCTTACGGAACGTGCTCCAAGGAACTTGCTTGTACCCCCCTCAACAAAATTACCTCTGACCCACTCAACTAGCAGCAAAATCCCATCCCTTCACTGTAGAGATCCTAGATGCCGGAATACATTCTACTCTAATAGCTTATTTTCGCAGATCACTTGTCTTTGGTATCCCCTCCCTTCTCTCTGTGTTCCCCCAACCGTATCAATATGCAGAAATTTAAATGTAATGCGAACAAATATCTCGCTTCCCAACTCTCCACTTAAGTTGACCGCTCCCCAATAAATCTGACCCCTATCATAGTAGCCCCTTATATCTCACCCTAAACTTTGTGGAGAGGCAGGTAAGTAGAGTACTATAAAAATGGTGTCTCTGTCTATCTGTTTTCCTGTCAGTCAGTCTCTGCCTGGAGATGCAGTTTAAAACAAAGCCCTATCCCAAGATCAAATGCAACTTTTTCATAAATATGAGAGGACATAGCAAAAGAGAAAAACAAAATATAGGTTTGCATCATTCGGATTATTCGGACTACTTTTCTCATCTTGGTTGTTATATTCATAACGTTTCGACCGATGTAACCTCCGACTTTCTTCAGGTGCATCTTTTCCGAACTTCAGAATATTTATGTCGAACTCAAGAACTTGGACGAAATTTTAAACAGAACGCTTTATTTAATCCATGGGGTTAGAATGTTCTCACGACCGGGTAGATGTGTTAATTATCATATTATTCTTAGTTATTATCACCTGTAGCAAGGATTGAACCTTCAACGTCGAGAAGACTTTTGCTTATAACTGATTGTTAACCAACGCTCTTAACCATTAGGCTATATGTTCATGATAAATACATAAAAGAATTCAGTTTGAAATTCCATCAAGATTAGCGAGTTCACCATAAATATACCAAAATTCGAAAATATGCTCCTGAAGAAGGTCGGATGTTACATCGACCGGAGCATTGTGAATATAACAACCAAGATGAGAATTATAGTCTGTATAATCAAAATTCACAATCCTCATCTCAAAAATTGTGAAACATAAAGTATGTGTCATACTGGCATAGATTCTTTGAAAGTCCTGATTTAAATGAATGTAGACTTTCTTGTTAATTCTCTAATTAGATGCGAATGTAATTAATATTAAGAAATTAACTTTTATTTTGGTTGGCATCTAAGCTTTGTCAAGAATTAAGATCAAAGAAGAGCTATTGAAAGAAAGAAAACACAGAGGCTGTTGGCAGAGAAGTGTGTTCGGGCTTCATCCCTTAACTTAACTCAGCATGTTTTCTATTCCATGCTGCTTTTAATGGTGTGGTTTGGGGACGAACGGGTTTCCTTCCCAACCAGTGGCATAACATAAGTTGTTCCGGGTGCAAAATTAGTAGGGGTAACATTCACAATGGCGTAAATTAAAAATAAAAATGTTTTACATCGAAAATAAATTTTCACTTCTGTGTCGAAATTTCTGTACTAGAAAACATTAGCTTTGAATAAATTTAAACAAAGGAGTGATTTCTTAACTATGAGGAATATAAATACTTGAGCTTCCATTTTGCCCTTTCGATAAAATGTTATTAAAGTTACATTAAGTAGAGTAATTACCATAAAAATTCATTAAGTAACTTAATTACGAGAAACTACTTGATGTAGATTAATTACCAGAAAAAAATACATAAAGTAGATTAGTTAAGTAGATTTTCCAGAAATAAAATACATCAAGTAGATAATTTACAAGAAAAAAATTACATTAATTTGATTAATGTCCAGAAAAAAATTATATTAAGTAGAGTAATTACCATAAAAATACATTAAGTAACTTAATTACGAGAAACTACTTGATGTAGATTAATTACCAGAAAAAATACATTAAGTAGATTAGTTAAGTAGATTTTCCAGAAATAAAATACATTAAGTAGATAATTTACAAGAAAAGAATTACATTAATTTGATTAATTGCTAGAAAAATTACATTAAGTTTATTAATTTCCAGAAAAAATTACATAAAGTAGAGTAATTACCATAAAAATATATTAAGTAACTTAATTACCAGAAAAAATACATTAAGTAGATTAGTTAAGTAGATTTTCCAAAAAAAAATGCATTAAGTAGATAATTTACAAGAAAAGAATTACATTAATTTGATTAATTGCTAGAAAAATAACATTAAGTTGATTAATTTCCAGAAAAAATACATTAATAGATTAATTGCTAGAAAAATTACATTAAATAGATTAATTTCCAGAAAAAATTACATTAATAGATTAATTGCTAGAAAAATTACATTAAATAGATTAATTTCCAGAAAAAAATTATAATCTCAAAATTTAGGACTTAATCGATAATAATCGGAAGAGTTTAACAAAAAAATGTTTAATACCTCATTCCGCTAAAAATGTCTCTAAACCATGTTTTTCTTAGATTCCTGTTATACTATTATGAAAGAGTGTGTGCGTGTGAGAGCAAAAGAGAGAGAGAGAGAGAAAGAGAGAAAGAGAGAGAGAGTATTAGTTACTTAGTACAACCTCAATCACATAATCAACTTACTGTAATTTAATTTATTTCAAAAATAGCAGAAATTCGCAAATGTTGGCTGACTCATTTTTCGGCCCTTAAACTAGGAAATTACCAATGAATGCACTTTTCTTTTTTTCTTCTTTTTTTATTAATGGTTCACCAATTATCGAAGCTAAAGGCCACTCGAGGATAAGAGTTAATGAGATGGATAGATTGGCAGTTGAATGATGAAGAATATTATGAGAGGATTGAAAATTATGAATCGAACGAACGTTCATGACAAATATTTGTGAAATTAAACTTTCGATAAGACACTCAAACATCGAAATAAACTTTTGAAATTAAAACATCTTACAGACTGTTTCCACGCATAAAAAGTTGATTGGTTGATAGAGGATTTAATTCTACTGCGTTTGCTATAAATTATTTTTGTTTATATTTTTTGTTTACGACTATTGACTGTTAACTATTCTGGACTTTTACCGTGAATTGTATCGACAAGTTGTGAGTTCAATCCCTGTGAAAAAAAAAACTTAAGAAAAATTAGCTGATACTAAATATCTAAAAGCAATGAAAAAGGTCTACCACAATTGATTTAATGTAAGAATTCAGTTCGAAAATGCACTTGAAGAAGGCTGGAGAGTAAAACGGCCGAAACGTTTTGAACATTGTTACTGTTGTGAGCATAGGTTCTATTTAATGGTCATACTCTGCATGATAATAAGCAAAGAACTCGGATGAAAACAAAAGAGGCGGGTAGAAAGAAATAATATTTTATTAGCGGCGACATTCTCTATAATGTCATCATTCGCCCGGACAGGATTGTGTTGTGTGAGAAATATACAAGGAGGAAAGAAGAAGAGAAACGCTGTGTTTGGGTTTTTACACTATGCGCAAGATTTAGAAGTGAATATATCTTGCGTTTTGATTGGTAAAAAAAACTGCCAAGCCCCAGCACCTGTTACATTGTGGCAATGTCGCATCACTGTGCTTCTTTTACAGAATGTGCTCTGAGGAAATTCGCTTGTACCTTTTCAAGGAAAATGCCTCTGACCCATACAACCAGCAGCAAAATCTCACCCCTTCACTGTATATGTCCCTAGATGCCAGAAAATTTCCTATTCTGACAGATTCTTTCCTCAGACTGCTTATCGTTGGAATTCCTTATCTGCTCTCTGTTTCCCCGACCTTACCAACATGCAGAAATTTAAATATAATATGAACAAAACATCTTGCTGTGAAGCTCCCCAACCAAGTTGCACCCCCTATGAATCTTACTCCTATCACAGTAGCCCCGTTACGTTTCAGTCGAATAAAGCCTGATTTAGTGCGAATAAAAGTCAAGTAGACAAAGTCATACAAGTCTACCAATAATCCAACTTTACTCCAAAAGGAGTTATTTCCGTTAGTCAATAAAATCCTCTTTTTTAAATGATGTAAAGTTGTTTTGTTTTTCTTTTTGTTGAGGATTTACTTGGAGCCAGTTTGGTGGAGTGTCGCACTCTCAGTGACTTCCTAGTTTTGATCAGACAAGTTCTCAAGTTCAACAATCCTGCTCTTTTCTGTGGTAGGCGTTTCAAACTTTCCCCGAGGCAGATCGAAAGTGTCTAACAAATGTTAAGTGGAAGATTCGAATTTGGCATCGTGGTGATGCTCTAGTGAAGTCCTGGTGATGCCTACGGACAACTCCTTGATTGTATGTCCTAAACACACAAGTATAAGTCCTAGTACTGAGAAATATTATGAGAAAGGGAGATAATTTGAATATGATTGGATTCGCAGGGCCACCGCCCCTCCTGTGTATGCAACTGCGTTGTAATTGTTGTAATTTTGAAAAGACACAACTGGTTTGTATGTTGTACCCAAATAGCAAATTCTACACTAATATTGTAAGTAACGTTTCCCGTTTGGCGCAAATAAAATAGTCGACCATAATGCATCAGTAAGCGTTTAAACAAAAACGAGAAACGTCGACCATTTTGTATCTTCTATCAGGATAAGTGTGAACAAGGCAGAACAACCATGTTGAAAATTCAAAAATGGCCATCACACACCGATTGTAAATTTTATGTGTTTTTTTTAATTAATAATAATGATTCTATGTATATGTTGGCAAATAAGTTCCCAACGTTTTTATTATTCAAATTTTAATTTAAAATGTTTAATATAAAAAAACAACTAATAAATAATAAATAATGTATTCTCCCGTGTTTTTTTACAACTTCTTCCCAACGTTCAATAAGATTCTCAATAAATCGTTTGTAGAAATAAAAAATTAAAAAAAAATAAAAATAAAGACAAACGAAGGAGATATCGAAAATGTTCATTTTTCTTAACTTGATATTCCATTTTAATGATCAGAAAATAAACAGAAATTAACCTAGATTAATTGGAAAAATAAAAAAGTTTTCAAAATGATTCCAAAATAGAATTATCGAAAAAAATAGATTCCAAAATTTAATAAAACGTCGGGAATTTAGTTGCCAACCCAATAATCAGTTGTTTTGAAATAGTGCCGAGCGGCATTTTTAGGATCCCCTTAAATGTAATATGAACCAATACATTAGAGGGAAAGGCATTATCATAAAAAATGACAAAGTCAATCCATACAAAAATAAATCAAATTTTATTAACGACAGACAAATGACAAAGTCAATCCATACAAAAATAAATCAAATTTTATTAACGACAGACAAATGACAAAGTCAATCCATACAAAAATAAATCAAATTTTATTAACGACAGACAAATGACAAAGTCAATCCATACAAAAATAAATCAAATTTTATTAACGACAGACAAATGACAAAGTCAATCCATACAAAAATAAATCAAATTTTATTAACGACAGACAACGAATTTGGAGAAATTGTTGAATATACAGTCACTGGAGCAGCTTCTGTTGCTCAGAGAATCTTGAGAGGAAGATACCAGTCGAAGATCTGTTCTCGACAATTAGTCCGGTAAAAACTGGGTCATTTCGGTGGCCTTTTATCTGTCGGCCTGAGAGATTAGTCCTGTGTAGTCCTAGGAGAGCCACTCTCCCAGACTTTTACTCCCCTATTTGGGCAGGGCTTAGTTTATCTCTAACTGCCTGAGACGCCCCAACCGGAAAATGCCAATGGGGCTGCCCAGGCAATTTTTTATAGCTCAGAGTGCCCCTTCTTTAGAGGTGCTGGCTTGATTCTCCCCACCTTCCAGCCTTGTGACACATCTTCCTGCGGTGGGAAGGAAGTAAATACACAGCCACTTGTAAGAAAAAGTCTCATGCGGACCATGAAAAGCAGAAACGTCTTGATATCAGGAGCAGCTCGTTAAGCGGCGGGGGGGGGCGAGATTACCAGTAACTGGACAGTCTGCCTAAAATCTTCCATTGCTCGAATCCTTTTGTTGAAAATAGGACATTATCAAACGAAAGAATGACAAAGTCTATCCATACAAAATATAATTATTTTTTATTGACTACTTAAGACAACAAAAAATAATGAGTTCGTAGAAAACGAATGTTCAGAAAGTCCCTAGAACGTTCTGGTGAAAAGAATTGTTGCTTTGTTTGTAAAGAGAAATTGAGTAAACATGTTTCTTTCGGTTGGCCCCGCATATGTTTAAGTGTGTGTAAATTGGATAGGCATGAAGATGTGTGTGTACATTAGCGTGCCTGTTTTTCCCATGAGAGAGTGTATGTATGAACTTGTGTATATGCATTCGTTTAACAGGGTGTATATGCACTCGCTAGGTTTAGTAGTTTATGAAAATCTCTCGCCATGTGTGTTCTGTTTGCTGTGGGGTGTTCGGCCTCAAGGTCTTATCCAGATTGTGTCGTACAAACATTAGTTGTCTCTGAAAGAAAACGAGCGAAAAAAGAGAGGAAGCTTTTGTTTTTATAGTATGCACTGAATTTCTGGACTTAATATTTCTTGCACTGTGATTGGTTGAATGAAACTGGTGATTTGAGCGTTTGTCCAATCAAGAGTCGATACAAAAAAACACAATTTACTCCCGCTGCTACTTTGAACATCTTCGCCTTAAAGCTGGCAACAGGCTTACCCCCCAAAAGTCTAACCCTTCCTTACCAAGGTAGGTGCGGTGCCAACGTGATAGTGTCAGACCTACCCAGTTAACAGGGATCTGGTGAAAATCCAGGAAGAGTCGACATCAGGATCCGTCGTCTTCTGGTCGCCTCTGAAGCGAGAGTGGCAACGTTGCTTCTGCGTCATTCCTTTATGTGTTTTGTGCCAAACGTTCCTCAACTTTACATGCAAATTCTGAGCCTTGCTGCTCTTGATAACGGAGGTAAAAACCTGCATTCTTGCAGCTATTCATTAGAATAGCTGCAACTCACGAGGACTTTATGCAGACCAGACAATCTTGGTGAGCTATATGCAGAAGTCTGACACGTTTAACAACAAAAACAGCAAAAGACTGAAACTGTCCAGTTACTGCCAATATCGCCCCATCTGTCTAACGAGCCGCTCCTCATACCAAGACGCTTCTTCTTTTCATGTGAAACTGAATATAAAAACAGAATCCAGATGAAATAAGGAAAACAGAAATAAAACAAAACGAAACGAAACGAAAATCCTCCCCAAAACTATAAACGAGTGCAAACACAAATTGCCTTCTCTTCAACTGCTGCATTTTATCTGATTATGCTGTTGGCTTTCGTTTTCCCAAGAAGAAATATCTAAACAGTTGCATTCTCATCATTTTCGACTGACCTCATCTCTTCAATGCAATCTTCTCCTTGAAGATTTATTTTTTATCAGTTTGACATTTAAGCCCTCAGTTCGTTTTATTCCTACGTTATTTCCTGTTCTCACATCAAGCAGGTCTAAGAAGAAAAAGGAAAAAAAATATTTATGTCTGAGAATAGACGTTTTACTAACATAGAGAAAAGAACCATGTGAGACATCGGACATCTGATCAGGCGAAATGGTAGGCGGATAATTGGCCAACGGACGTTTTGTCCAACAGACGTTTGGGACTTTTAGTCAAATTCATGACATAAGTAAAAAAAAATAAAAATTGAGGTAAAGTACAGAATAGTTAATAATAAAGAACTCGTAAATAAAAGATCTTTTTCTTATGCGTTAATCCTGAGCTCGTAAACAAAATTATTAACTATCAATTTAATTACAAACCCTAATTAACCAAAGACATATTATAACTAATTTAACATAAAATCTTAATTATCAATTTAACATGACATTCTAACTGTATTATAAATTATTAATTTAATTACAAACCCTGATTAACCCAAGACATATTATAACTAATTTAACGTAAAATCTTAACTATTAATGTAACATAAAATTCTAACTGTATTATAAATTATTAATTTAATTACAAACCCTGATTAACCCAACACATTTTATAACTAATTTACTAGTTCACTTAAAATGTGTTATGTTAATCAGGATTTGAAATTAAATTGATAGTTAATAATAATAGTTAGGATTTTATGTATGTCTTCAACTTATATAATTACGAGGATGAAGAAAAATAGTTCATATCAAATAGTAAAAATATTATACACCCCCATAATGATAATAGGGTTTAGTGGAAGTACCACCCTCCAATTTCCAGTGATATGAAGAATAAATATTTTATAATTTTCTAATGTGAATATAATTTTCAGATTTAATATAATTGTGTGGGGATGACCATAAATTGTTTTGTTTTTTTTATATATAGAAAATATAGTTAAATTAACTCAAAATAACGTTTAATTTTTATTTTATAATTAAAGTAGGTATGGAGAAAACGCATGACATTATAGCGAGGAGGAGGGGATGCCGAGGATGTAAACCAAACTGATTGACCGACTTTTCTTACCGTGCACTCTCTTAATTTTTCCCCTTCTTTTCAGCTTGGATTTTCTGAGCAGATTTAAAAACTGATCTTTACTTTTAGACAGTCTTGAGAAGACGCGGATGCGTTGAAACACGAATTAATTAGTGTCAACTGTCACCAATGTTTATTTAATGTTATAACAGCTCTACTTTGTATTGAGCACTTTTGAAAAAATATTAGTGTTGTGTTCATTATGTAAATATATTTGAACTTGAATAATTTGTATATATATATATATATATATATATATATTTATATATTAGCGTACCTGCTTAGTTAGAGAAAAGGTGTATGTATCAATTATGTATGTGAGTTCGCTGAACGGCGTGTGCATGCTTCGCTTGGTATACAGAAGTTCGTGTGTCTCTGGTTGCATTTGTCGAGGACTTTCGCCTGAAAAGGTGCCCGGACAGGATTGTGTTGTCTGCGAAATATACAAGGAAGAAAGAGGAAGAGAAACGCTGTGTTTGGGTGTTTACACTACGCGCAAGATTTAGAAGTGAATGTATCTTGCGTTTTGATTGCTGGTAAAAAAAAAACTGCTGATTTGAGTGTTTGTCTAATCAAGAGTTGATACGTAAAAACGAACATTCACTAGCGCTACTACTTCGAAGAGACTTGGGTATTTTTTAGTTCTGTGGAATTTCATTTAGACGGCCTTAACATGATCGAAATTTACTCCGATTATGCGACTTCATAGAAAATTCTTGCCTCCTCCCTTCTCCATTTTGTTGAGATATTTTCTTCTTCTTCTTCTTCTTCCCTTTCTACGTGTCCCTCTTTCTCTTTCGTGATCTCGCTGTCCTTCTTCACTCTGTCCGTTTACTTCCTATTCCCACCGTACTGTAGTTTCAAATGTTGCCAATAAACGGGTATATTGTTCTCGGCTGTTCGGTATTTATTTTTAAAAGTTTAAAACAAAAAACGCACGAAACCAGATAGGTCCCACCCACTCAGAGTTCGTCCCGGGAGAGAAAGGGCTGTTCAGATTGTATTTCTTTGTAACAACTGCCAAAAGGTTTGAGTGTATGAATCACCACCACACACGGATACGTTTTAAATGCAAATACTCTGAAAATGCAGTCCGGAAATGAGAACAGATGGGCATTACTTTATTCGTCTTATTTTCTTTACTTGTCATAGAAAGACATTGGATCAAAAACGTACACAGACTACGTAGAGGGAAATGCAATGTCAGAGAATTTGAGCTGAGTTATCCGCCCCTGCACGATTTTCTGGAGAAGACGTGTTAGAGCCATGTTTAACCTATCACGCAATAAGTCCCGGGCCTAACTAATAAAACAACAACTTTTAGGTGAAATTCGACTTTATCAAATTTGCCATGACAAATAACACCCTACCTGAGAGTTCATTATTCAAACTCCTCGGCCTAACCTTCACAGGTAACATGAATTGGAACAAATACATTGAAGACATTATTAAAGCTGCCGCAAAGAAGGTCGGCTCCCTCTACCGTGCTAGTAAACCTCTCACACCTGACATTATCCTATATCTCTACAAAGCCACCATCTGCCCATGCATGGAGTATTGTTGCCACATCTGGGCTGGTGCATCATCTACTAGTCTCTCCCTCCTTAACAAGGTCCAAAAAAGAGTCGCCAACCTAATAGGTCCCTCACTGTCAACTAAGCTCCAGTCCATGTCCAATCGCCGCAATGTAGCATCCTTATGTTTGTTTTACAAATACTTCAATGGATTATGCTCCGATGAATTGGCTGCTCTGGTGCTCCCTCGACGTAAATTCACTAGATCAACTCGACAATCAACTAAATCTCATTAATTCACTGTGGAGGTCCCCAGATGCCGGAGAGCCTTCTACTCAAATAGCTTCTTTCCTCGAGCTGCTGGCCTCTGGAACTCCCTACCTGCCCCCCGTTTCCCCGACAGTACTGACATGCAGAAATTTTAAACTAATGTAAACAGACATCTCGCTGTGCAGATCCCAAGTTAGGCTGACCCCCCCTCCCCAACCTTCTCCCCTTTTCTTTTTTCTCAGTAGCCCCTTACGTCTACAGTGGCGGCCTGCCTTGTTTGGGGTGAACCGTGTTAAAAAAAATTTTTTTTAAAGTCTTCTTCTAGGGTGAAACACTGGTTCCAACGCTTTTCTTACAATTCGATGCCATTTTGTCTTTGGCCTCAAAGTACGCCTCAATTTTCGATATCACTTTTTCATTGAAGACAAATCTCTTTCTATGCAGCATTTATTTGAGGTCTGCAAACAGCCACTAATAGCTGGGGACCAAATCTAGAGAATCGGGCGCAATTCTAAGTGAAATTGATGTTGTTTTGATATCGTTGCGATCAACTTATGACACGGTGCAGTGTCTTGGTGAAAGAATAATTTTCCTTCATTCATTTGTGGACGTTTGTTTAGCGATTTTTTCGTTCAAGCGCGCCAATAATGCTATATACTATTTTTGATTCTTCTTTTCTTAAGGTAATCGATGATAAAATACCTTTTGCCTCCTAAAATACGGAGGCCCGAACTTTGCCTGATGATGTTTGCGTCTTTGGACGCTTTGGCGGCTTTCACATACTGATGTCCACTCAGCTGACTGTTAATTTGAGTCCGGAGTGAGGTAGTGGGTCCATGTTTCATCCAATTTTACATATTGACGTAGAAAATTATTTTTATTGGATTGAAGTTGCTGCAAACAACGCTCTGAATCGTCGACGTATTGTTATTTTTGTTCGATTGTGAGCAAACGCGACACCTACTTTGAACACTGCTTTCTCATTGACAAATGTTCATCCAAAATAGTGAATACGATCCTTTAGGATATTTTCAACTTCAATTTACGATCGGCCAAAAACGAATTTTTGATATTTTTGATGTTTATGGGGACAACTGCCAAATTTAGGCGGCCTTAGCATTCAGCATCATTTGTGTCTGTACGACTGCGTTTAAAGTCAGCATACCGTATTTTAACCGTTTTCCTTACGGAGAAGAGTCCGAATAACACTTATCGAGCCACTGCTTTGTTTGAACACTATTTTCCCCATTGGTAAGCAATGCTTTATGAACGCCCGACCCGACATTCAATTTTTTATATTCTTTTGAAAGTTTGCAACAGTAGCTTGATTTAAATAACTTATTTGTAAACTGATAATACGAGTGGGCTGAAAACATTGACACGTACTATTTGAAGGTCAGTACTTTATAAAAAAATATGGATTTTTTTATAAATAGCACCATCTATATGTCAGGCCTGAGAATTATTGAGTAGTGTTTTATTTTCAGTTTAATTTTACTGCTAAATATGGTGAAAGACTAATATTTGTTAAGTGCACAAAGAATGATATACGCAGATATAAGATAAAGAGTTATACGCCCCTGTAAGCACAAATAGTTGTTTAAACGTAATGCAGAAAGTCATTCCACTATAAGCGATTTCCGGCCGATTAGTAAGATTGGCGGATTAGATACAGAGTTTAACGAACATCTTGTAGAGGGGAAGGCAATATCAGAAAGAATGACAAAGTCGATTCATACAAAAATAAATTATATATATATTGAATTTAATAGTGTTATAAAGAATACAGTGTTTTGAAATGGTGCTGAGTCTCATTTTTTAGGATTCTCCTAAAGTTAATATTAACTCTGATTTTTCAAAAGAGACAGATATCTTTTGTTAGATTTGAACAATATACATGGTGTTTGGCAAAATCGATGGCATAACTTCAGGATTAGGTTCTATATGTGTAAACGAGCCTCTTTGTGTGGAGATGCTTTCGTAATAGCACTTCACTAGTTGTCTAATTTCCTTGTGGTCCATTACTTCCTCTGTACGCCCTTATGGTTATATTTACTTGTATTTGAGCTGTTTTATTCTCTGACCTGTAATAAGAAGGGTCAGCATTCGTAGGATTCCGACCGGGTCCCCCATGTTGGCTATCAAAGGAGCCATTGCCAATCATTATGCTCAGGGCTTTTATATGTGTTTAGTGTCATTTTTCATGCTTCTGTTGGTGCGTCTTGCAACACCGGGCCCAGGCTTATTTTACCTGTGATCCTTGTCATATGGATAGTTTTTATTTGTCCCTTGTAGGTGTATATGTGTAAAGAAGCCTCTTTATGTGGAGGTTGCTTTTGTAATAACACTCCATTATTAGTCTGTAGTCTGAAATGTTACCAAGACTTTGTAGATCACTGGTAACATTTCAGACTACAGACAATGTGGTCGTGGTTTCGAATCTTGCCATAGTCGTACACGTGAAAAGCTGTACATACAGCGAAATACGTGTATGTGGATAACTACAGGGTGTCTCAAAAAAATGTACTCACTCGTAGAATGACGAGAAAACTTTTATTTATGAACATAGAGTGAAATGAAATAGCATCGAATACATGAGACAGATGTAATTGAAGAATCATGTTCGCAAATGTTCAAACTGATGACCATTATTGTTCAAACAAAGCTGATAACGCGCACCAAGGGATTCGCAAACGTCTCGTCATTCTAAGAGTGAGTACATTTTTTTGAGACACCCTGTATATACGTCCCTGAAATAGGGCGACGTAATGCGGGCAATGCATGTAAGGGAGTTAACCTTCTCAATCACTTAGAAAGTGAATCACCATAAAATAGTCTTCACAAGTTGTCATTACCGCCAAAAAACAACATGACTTCCTTGGCGTTTTGGCTCGGAGCAAACTGTAGTATCTGTTCTGATACTACACTTCCATCTTTTCTGTTCTCTGTCAGTAAGAAGAAATAATTCTAGTCTAAACCAATTTTTATTTTGTCCCAATCCAGAGTGACCCATTTTGGGGAGCTAAATTTCCCTACCCTAGTCTAACTTTTTCCTCGTGGGGAGGCAACAAAATAAGAACTCCATCATGTGCAACGTAGCAGTTTAAATAATTATGAAGAGAGAATGTTTATTAAAGAAAAAAAAACAAGTATTGATCATGTGTGGAGATATATTGCTGGTTGGAAATAATTTAAAATATAGTCGTGTTTACAATTTTGACTTGAAAGAAAAGTTTAAAATAACATTTGCAATATGACGTCAAGTAATAAACAAACCGTTAGTGTGGTGGTATTTCCTTTTAAAATGACTACTTGTTGACACTGCATTTCTGTAAAACGGCAAATGGCTTGAATTTAAACGATTTTTTTAATATTTAATCATTTCAAATCTAAAAAATACGAATAAAAATAATTATTTAAATGTTTAAACCATTTTTTAAATACATTATTCACTGAGATATTCTTTGTTTACTTTTTTTTCTATGAAACGAAGAAAATTTATTTTTAAAAATGAATGTCATTTCTGTACGTTCTAATATATGTTAGTTATTTTATAGACCTAACCGATTATTGCTTCTAGTGACCCCAGATAAAATCGAATGAAAATGTCAATGGTATGTTTATTCTTTGAAAAATTGAACACTTATTGAAAATTATTTTAATGTTCTACCTTTTAACATATCGATTTCTATAGGAAACACACATTTATATTTTGTATATTTTATATATTTTGTATATTTTTTATATTCTGTATATTATAAAGATGCATGTGATTGACGAAGGCCGAAACAATTGTATGTAAATAAAAACTGTCTTTTGGATGAATTTATAAAAATTTGTCCCCTGCATTTTCTGAATTTTGTATAACATTAAATTGAATATATATATATATATATATATATATATATATATATATATATTTGGGTGCTTCTGTAGTTTCACATTGACATGTAAGGTCTCCCTTTAACAAAAATAGCTAATTAAATGTATAAACTTTGTTATGTACGTACGTGGTAGCTGAAAAGAAGACTGTACACCAAAAATTACGCAAATTCATCCAATATTCATTAGATTAAAAATTAAAAAAAACAATTTTTTTTATATGTCGCAATTTTTCTTATATTTTGAGTCTATCCGAAAGTTATCGCCCTTGCCTAATAAGTAAGCTGAAATGTTTACAGATACGTATGGTCGTTTTTTTCTTCTTTTTCTTATAATTTAATAAATACTTGATAAATTTGTGTATTTTTTCTGCACAATCTTATTTTCAGCTAACACGTAAGTACATAAAAACGTTTATACATTTCTTTAAATATTTTAATGTCAGCGGGACAGTTATAAAAGTGGGGGGCTCTCCTAAAAAGTGGGGGACCCGGTTAAACACATGCATATATAACTTCATTATTGATGACCGTAAAGTGTGTGGGGGTGGAGGGGGGGCAAGTCAAAAAGTGGAGGGGGCTTGAGCCCCCCCCCCTCCTGCCCTCCGGTGCCGCCGTCATTGTTTGTACTACTCACTACAGTGCCTAGCATATATTGGGGACAACAAATACTTATAAATATTCGTTTTTACCTACATACGTATACGTTTCATCCTTTCGAGAATCGTCAGTGTAAAGATAATTATTCATACCGGCCGCAGGATTCGAAACTATGGAACACAAGTCCTGTTATAACCCAAATTCCGACGTCTTATAATATATATATATATATATGGGAAATGAAAAAGAAAAAACTGACATCACCAAGCCCGGACGTTGGTCCTACTGATTCCAGTAGTGGCTACTACGTCTTCCCATCAACCCATCATGTCAACCCAATATGTTCACGTACTTGCATGACATTTTTCTTAATATTATCATCCTGAAGAAGTCTTACAAATAAAGACGAAACGTTGATGAACACATAAAAAAACATCCTTTTTGGTTTTTCCCTTTTCATTTCCCATTACGTCGGATTACCTTCATCCTTCCTTTCCCATATATATATATATATATATATATATATATATATATATATATATATATATATATATATATATATAAGATAAGATAAACTGTAGTCACCCCGTTTTTTTGTTGTTTTTTTTTGTTTTGTTTTTTTAAACGACAGTTTCTTTGTCCGTTTTAATTCCGAAACCACGTATTAACATTCTCAACGGTATTTCAAGTAAATACAATGGATTCAATTTTATATCTCATATTATTATCCATTACATCACTTTTGATCCCTCTCCTCCAAACAGCAGTATTACACAATACTATACCACTCAGTTAAGTGAACGTTTTTCATACAAAAATCTGCTCACGATTTAAATATTCAAATAGTTTTCAACCAACCAGAGAACAAGGAGTTCTTCTATTTAATACAAATGTTCAAAAGCATGCCTCGAACCGGCTCCAAACTGTATAAAGCAAGTTTTCGAGCAAAACAATCAGTCAATCGAAATATACACTTCAGCCCGCTAGCATGATTACTGATTCATACCCATGTTAGTCTATGCATCATGAAAACACCTCACACATGAAGTGTGAGAGAAAACAAGTACAACTGACTTGCTATTTTTGCTGACACAGGCAGCAGTCAATAACACTAACCCGCACATACATCAGTATGTTCATCATACACGCATATGTAGGCTACTGAATTCACACAAATATTTGCTCATCATATTGCGTATAGAGTGCTTTCAGCGAAACACCTCTGACAAGATATTTCTTTTCATATGAATAAAGTTCCTAGTTATTTGTTGTTTATTTAGTCATTAAACAAATATTTATATCCACTACAGTAAGAAGTTCTGTTCATTTGTCAGTCTGTCAGATTTTTGTTGGTCTGTCACGCTTAAGTTTGAAGTAGCATTTCCGTCACTAAATTTACAGATTAAATTGGTGCAACTTAAGAATACTTTCTCTTATTTATTTCCTATAATTTTGTAATGTTACTTTTTTATGATTAATTTTTACATATTTAAAAAGCAAGTTTCTGAGCGAGACAATCAGTCAATGAAATAATGTCATTCAGTTTGCTAGTATGATTACTGAGTCACACATTAATCTGAATATTTGGTTTTGAATCAAATATCCTCGAGAGTTAATTTACCTAGTCAGTAAATAATACTAATATTAATTCCTTTTTCATTAAGTGTTCCTATTTACTTGCCTCCCCACGAGGACAGAGTTATACACAAAGTCGGTTTTTAATATGGGTAAAATCCAGCTCCCCTAAAATGGAACTCTGGATTGGCACAAAAATAAAAATTGCCTCCGTTTAGAAGGATTTCTCCTTCACTGGCCGAGAACAAAAAAGATTAAGTGTAGTATCAGAACATATACGACACTTTGCTCCTAGCCAAGAGGATTGAATGTTGTTGAAGTTAAATCATTTAAAAAAGAGGATTTCAAATATTTGACTTGATTAGATTGGCATTTTCTCTTAGTTTGGGCATAGTTACCAATGGAGTCAAGATCAACTATTTGAATGTTGTTTAAGTTAAATCATTTAAAACAGAGGGTTTCAAATATTTGACTTGATTAGATTAGCATTTTCTCTTAATTTGGGCATAGTTACCAATGGAGTCAAGATCAACTATTTGAATGTTGTTTAAGTTAAATCATTTAAAACAGAGGGTTTCAAATATTTGACTTGATTAGATTGGCATTTTCTCTTAGTTTGGGCATAGTTACCAATGGAGTCAAGATCAACTATTTGAATGTTGTTTAAGTTAAATCATTTAAAACAGAGGGTTTCAAATATTTGACTTGATTAGATTAGCATTTTCTCTTAATTTGGGCATAGTTACCAATGGAGTCAAGATCAACTATTTGAATGTTGTTTAAGTTAAATCATTTAAAACAGAGGGTTTCAAATATTTGACTTGATTAGATTAGCATTTTCTCTTAATTTGGGCATAGTTACCAATGGAGTCAAGATCAACTATTTGAATGTTGTTTAAGTTAAATCATTTAAAACAGAGGGTTTCAAATATTTGACTTGATTAGATTGGCATTTTCTCTTAGTTTGGGCATAGTTACCAATGGAGTCAAGATCAACTATTTGAATGTTGTTTAAGTTAAATCATTTAAAACAGAGGGTTTCAAATATTTGACTTGATTAGATTGGCATTTTCTCTTAGTTTGGGCATAGTTACCAATGGAGTCAAGATCAACTATTTGAATGTTGTTTAAGTTAAATCATTTAAAACAGAGGGTTTCAAATATTTGACTTGATTAGATTAGCATTTTCTCTTAATTTGGGCATAGTTACCAATGGAGTCAAGATCAACTATTTGGTGTGAGTGAAATTAACAACAGAGTTGATAAATGTTTGGAGGCGGTCAAAGGTGGCTTAGTAAATTATTGTAAGAATCACAGGAGGCTGATAAGCATTGAGGTATACATATTTTTATCGCATATTCTTTATGATCAAGAAATATAAAATCCATAAAATATTATAGCCAATCACTTCAGTAATATTTTTTCTGCAAAAATCTGATCAAGATTTAAATATTTATTAAAATAATTGTCAACCAATCGGGTAGCTAAGATTTCGTTTATCTAATCAAGCAAAGAAAACGCTTGAAAAAGGGTGTAAAAGACTGCATAGAGTCGATTCAAAACCTATATAAAGCAAGTTTTGAACGAGACAGTCAGTTAGAATCTCATTCAGCTTGTTAACTTGATTACTGACTCACGTATTAATCTGTGCATCACAAAAACACACACGCGTCAAGTGGTATTAAAATCAATTACCACTGACTGTATTCTTTACTGACACAGGCAGCAGTTAATGGCACTGACTCATTCACTCATTAGTATGTTCATCACACACTAATATATTGCTGGATATGCACAGATACTCACTCTCTAATGTGTCGTGGTAATAATTACTATTACCGACATAAATTGTTTTAAATGAAATACAGTTCGGAATTAGTCCAAATAATTTATTTTGCTTTACCTATTCATTTGTGACCTATTTGCATTAAAAACATTAACTATTTAATAGAGGTTATGAGGCTTTAAAGTAAGCGTAAATACCGATTATGAGTAAAGTAGTCATCTTTGCTTAGTCACTTGTTTACGTTAAACAAGATGGCTACTTTGGTCGGAATCGATATTTACACTAAATTTAAAAGCTTATAACTTCTATTAAATATTTTGAATGCAAATAGGTCAGAAATAGGTAAAGCAAAATATATTGTTTTTGACTAAATTCCCAACTCCATTTTCTTTTAAAATAAATTATGTTGGTAATAGTAATGATTACCTTCTTTGTATGTAGTAACTTTTTTGTCTTTCAGCGAAACACTTCAAGATATTGCTTCTCACGTCAATAAACTTCCTTGTTATTTAGAGCTGTTTTTTTTAATTCATTCAACACACGTTTGTATCAACTACACTGGGGTCATCTAAATATCTTAACTGTATAAAAACTATATAAAGCCAGTTTTTGAGAGAGACAATCAGTTAGTCCAAATATTTCATTCCACTCACTAGCATGATTGTTGACTCACACTTTAATCTGTGGCATAAACACACTTAGATGTAAAGTAACTACTACTGATTTGCTGTTTTTATTGACATTGACTCGTAGACACATTAGTCTGTTCATCATACACACACACCTATACACAAGCAGGCTACTGGGGAGAGTTTGAATTACCTACTAGACACCATCCTCGAGTGTCTTCGGTCTCTCTGTACAAGGGTTTCTCAGGACAACCTGGCATGTGTATACTTCCCCCTACAACGCTGACCAAATATTCAAAATAACATAGTATTCGAGGCCCAAATTAGATCCCCCTCAGCATGATTACACACTGGCTCATACGAGAAATGGTGCACCTTCTACAAGTGATTTCACCTCACTAAAACTGGATACTCCTCCAGACTAGATGAATTCTTGTCCTGGAATCCGGTAAGACCAAGAGACCACAAGAAAGATATACTATAACATAGTTAACTGGTCAATTGGGAAGAGGAAAAATAATGTTCTTAACTCCTTTACTAACTCAAAGGTTGACAGGTATAGGCGAACTTTAATTGAATATTTGAATATCTATGTATCTCATATACAGATCAAGTGTTAGCCTCAGGAAGGGGGCCCCTTGATTTCTGAGAACTTCGACTGAAGTAAAATAAAACAAAAAAGGCTACTGGGTTCATGCAAATACTCACTCATTATCTTGTGTATACAGTGACGTTTTCTCTTGCAGCAAAATATTTCTGACAATATATTTCTTCGCATGTAAATAAAGTTCCTTGTTATTTAGATATGTGTGTCTTGCTACTTACCACTATATATTACTACTTATTACTATATATATATATATATATATATATATATATATATATATATATATATATATATATATATATATATATATATATAAATGAAAATAAAAATGGAATAAAGGATAAGCAAATTGGCAGCAGAACTTTAATTAGAGTTCTGCTACCAATTGACGATGATTGTATTTTAACAATCGAAATATTTTGGTAGAACTATTCAGTATGTGTTTTTGAGTTTATTTTTGCTAGTTGTTGATTTGCTTATCCTTTATTCCATTTTTACTTTTACATTTTGTCTGAAACATTCTTTCGTTTATTCCTCATATATATATATATATATATATATATATATATATATATATATATATATATATATATATATATAATTATTTGATAATAAATATTTTTGAAATTATTATCCGTTGCATCCAAATGGAATCGTCAACGTAGAACATTACTGTTCAGCCGGTTGCACGATCCGAAACCCCGAACAAGTCACAAAAAGCCAACTCAATAGCTAGGTGACAAGCCGAGATATAGACCTTGTTTATGTAATTTTAAAGTGGACAATATAATCGGCTGTCCTAACAGTGTTCAACAAATCACGTAGAAAGGAACTTCAAATTTTAGTTTAGATTATATATATACATTAGATATACATTTTAGCTTAGATTATATATACATACATATATATATATATATATATATATAATAGAAATCGCTCCAGACAAGGCATGAAGCCACTTGATGTAAAGAGCTAACAAGAACGATATATATATATATATATATATATATATATATATATATATGTGTGTGTGTGTGTACATATGTATATATATATATATATGTACATATGTACATATGTATATATATATATATATGTACATATGTACATATGTATATATATATATATATATGTACATATGTACATATGTATATATATATGTAAAATAACGATATATATATATATATATGTGTGTGTGTGTGTGTAAGAACGATATATATATATATATATATATATATATATATATATATAGCGCTTGCTTACAGAGTCTAGGTTGATTCTGTGGCAGGGGTTCGAACCGTGCGACTGTCCGAGATGATCATCCCTGCACTGATGAGAGCAAAAGCTCAAAACGCTAGCGTATGTAGGAAAAAATAATTTAATATTATTCATTCAAAAATTAATATTGTTATAAGTTAAAAATAGACTGACACATAGCTATAAGGCATATTCCGACAACGTTTGTGGAATCTTTAGTCAGTCTTACTTGATATGCCGCCCTTCGCATAAATAGAACTTAAATTTTCTTTCTTGAATGTAGTAATGTCCCGTGGCCTAATGGTTGCAGCGCTGTCTTACGGTGACGAGGTTTATTCTGTGGCAGAATATATATATATATATATATATATATAGATTATCAAATTAATCTAAAATATAAATAAGATAAGACTAATTTTTAGAACTCATATTACATCAGTAAGAATATAGAGTGTTATGTAAATATTGTGTGTAGGTGTGTGGATATATATGTATGTGTGCGTATGTATATATGTGTATATGTGCGTATATGTATATATGTGTGTGTGTATGTATGTTTATGTATGTGTTTACATGTGTGAGCAACTACATGCATATGCATTTGGTCAATATTTCAAATAGATTCAGGGATATATATATGTGTATTCATGTATATATATATAGATATATATATGTGTGTGTGTATATGTGTATGATATGTATATGTGTGGGTGTGTATGTGTATATATGTGTGTGTATGTGCGTATGGATTTGTATGTATACATATATGTGTGTGCGTGTAATTTTATCTCAGTTAGATTCTCTTACTTGGAACCCAGACGGACTGGGAATTTATGACACGCGGTCTGTCTATTTCTTCTCTGTGCCTGTTAATTGTTTCTTTCTTTCTTTTCTCCAACCGAATTTGAAGACACGAGTTTCGCCGGACGCATTCTGGCTAGAGATGAATAAAAGTTGCGTATGTGATTATGTTTAGTTATGATAATGTGCAAGTGAGATTATGTATGTGCGTACGCATAGGATGTGTGCATATTTAGTTTTATGTATGCGCGTGAGTAAAGTTGCATATATGTATGATATCGCCAGGTCGTATGTGTCATAATTTTGACACGGCAGTTTTTAGTTGATTAACTTAAAGATCCCTCCCCTTCGCCCGCCATAGTTAAATATAAGTTTTAAATTCCCCCCTCTCTATAAAAGATGTATCAAATTGGTTGCTACCACCACCATCTCTGATTATATTGGAACTGTAGTAGGGAAATTCAATTTTCTATCAGTCTCAAAAATGTAATTGTCTGAGTGATGCTTGAAAAAACCGAACGGTTGAAATAAATTATTGCATCAGCAATTATGTGATTTCGTGTTATTATATTTTATGTTATTGTTGCTCTGTTTACTACATTGAGCTCTCATACCCGGATTTCCTCCTGGAATTATTCCATTATAACACAAATATATATATATATATATATATATATATATATATATATATATATATATATATATATATATATATATATATATATAGTCTCGGAAGTTTCTCAACCATTAAAACTATATTAAAAAAATAAATAAATAAATAAATAAATAAAAACTTATAGTCCCATGTCTTCCAGTGGAAAATCACTCATGTGAGTCAATTTATTTTTTACAGTTATTATATTAGTTTATTTCTAACACTATTTTAAGGGATCATCAGTTGTTTACCATGAAAAACTGTTTCTGGAATTTATATATATATCATTCTTGATATCTCCTTACATCAAGTGGCTTCATGCCTTGTCTGGAGTGATTTCTATTGTATATATGTATATATATATATATATATATATATATATATATATATATATATATATATATATATATATATATATATCATCGATCGTAAGTATCTATCTAAAACATCTATAACAAGAATAGGTTTAAGGCTCTTAAAATTCATACTTGAATTGTGGCCTAACGGGTATAAGTGCTAAATGATAGTGTGACAGTCTTCTAGATGGCTGATACTAAGAAAACAATTACGAATTACGTAAGACTTCTACCAAGTCATGGCTGACGGAACCAGGGCTACCTCGTTGATTAAGTAACGGTTTCCGTTCGAAATTCCGTACAGATTCACAAGTTCGGCATAAAGATTCCCGAGTTCGACAAGATTCACCTGAAGAAGGTCGGAGGTTACATCGGCCGAAATGTCGTGAGAATAACATCCAAGATGAGAACAGTAGTCCGAATAATCCACATAATCCAAGATATTCTTTCTGATATGAATAAAAATTCTTGTTAATTTAGAGCTGCGTTTGTTTATTCATTCAACACACATTTGTATCCACAACGATTTAACTTTTGGAAAGTTTTTTTCTAGAAACAAAAGTTGTGCTTTGTGTCGTAAACTGTTTATTTTTCTTTCAAGACATTTATTGACGAAATCCTCGAATTAAAAATGCCAATTTGTGTTGCTGTCAAAAAGAATCATTATTTTCCCTAATCTACCAACGCCCAAATGAGCGATAATTAGTTTGTTTAAACTAATGTTTACAATGACAGAAAAATCTGTCGAGATATCAAATTCTGTCTGAAATGAATGTCGGTTGGCGCAAAAGTAGATGCTATTTTTAACATCATTTAACGTGGACGCTAAAATGCGTAATCCGTTAGAAAAACAGAAACAAAAAACAGTGAGTGTCAAGAATTCAACAGTAGAAGAAGCCCACTCAAGTCCAACCCTTCCTCGCGGTGGTAAGGGCGGTGGCAATATGGTAGTGTCAGAGATACCCGGCTAACAGGGATCTGGTGAAAATCCAGGAGTCGGCATCATTATCTTTCACCCTCTAGTCGTCTCTGCCTCTTCGTGTGGCAAGCAAAGGCATGTCAGGTAGAGAACGGCAAATCAATAAAGTGAAAATGGCAATGTTGCGCCATTTCTTTATGTGTTCTGGGCCAAACTTTCCCCGACTTCGTATGAAACCGTTGTGCCTTGCTGCTCTCGGTGCAAGGTAACGAATAGCAGTAACCAACGAGAAGGACTTCATGCAGACAGACAATCCTTAGGCACGATCTTCATGAGCTCTATGCAGAAGTTTGACTAGTTTAACAACAACAACAGCAGCAGCAGAAGAATGAACAAATAGAAAAACAATACAAAAAAAACGAGTGAAAAAGACTGGGATGGGACAATGAAAGTATATACGTATATGACATTGTTACTGCTCGTTTAGAATTATTAGACTGTACACCCTCTGTCAAAAATTACAAAAAAAAGTATGCTTCGTCAGTGTTTACGCTAATATTCACACAAAATCCCACCCCTTCACCGCTTTAGATCCATGTGGGAAGCGGCTGGGATGGTCAGCGGAGGAGATCTACTCTCATATGCCGGAAATATTTTTACTCTCATAGCTTTTTTCCTCGAATTCTTTCCCTGCTCCCTGTTTTCTCCATCGTACCATCATGCAGAAATTTAAATGTAATGTGAACAAACATCTTGCTTCACAACTCCCCTATTTAAGATGCTTCCTATGGATCTGGCTCTAACCACATTAGTCCCTTACGTCTCAGTGGCAATATGCGTGGTATAATCATATTCATATAAAACAACGTCTCAATCGGTGAAGTTAAAACAAAAAAAAATAAGAAAAAAAAACATCTAAAACTGAAAATTGTTTTTAAGAAAAGAAAGAAAAACGTATCAATCGGTATTAAAAGAAGAAAGGAAAAAGAAGAAAAACGTCTCATTATGGGAATAGAGTTACGGATTTCATTTCAGATGACGGGGATTGTCTGACTTGCTATTTGCTTTCTTCCTTTCTTTAAACACTTGAAATGGTTTCGTTTTTTACTCTTTATCGTTTGCATTACGGGATGGATATTTATATAGATACACATAAATACACATTAGTTTTTATTATGGAGTCGAGGATTAGCTGAACCTACTCGACGCTGCCCGGGAGTCTTTTTATATTCGTATTTGTTTCGCTTCTTTTTTTTAACTATGCCGTTCGTTACTTTTTATCAAATTATTTTTTTAAGAAAAATAGGATTTTGAAAGTTAAATTTAATTATTACGTTGTCGTTTGGTCATTGAATTGTTTAAATGTAATGTGAACAAACATGTTATAAAACTATAATTAATTGTGTTAATGTAATGTGTTACTTTATAAAATAGTTGGATGTGAATAGTTTTCAAAACTTTCAATGCATGAGGATTTGATAAGAATTTAAAATAGAGCCTGATGATCATCTCAGTGGTCGCGCTATGCTAAAAACAACACAAGAGAAGTTGTTTGGATAACTTAGTTGTGATCGAGTGTGCGTGTGTGATATCGTCGTGGCTAGGATCCCCAACGCTGTCTTTTAACCATTGCCCTATCGTGCCAACGTTCTTTGTCCAATGCTGAGATCCTTCTCTCGTCGTCCTCCTCATCCAACTATTAGAACAGTCAGTGTCTCCCAAATATATCTACTTTCTACCGGAAATTCGATAAATCCGCTCTTCTCAGTTTCAACCGGAAATAAATTAAAGTAAGTAACAACACAGAACGGCGGCGTCACTTCCGTTCTAATCGTCATCTGTTGACTCTCTCTTTCTTTCTCTGACAATTGTTTCAAGCCTTATTGTTTTTTTTTCTCTTTATGGAATAATTGTACGTGAGTAAACGCAGAAACAGATGTATACATGTAAAAAACATGTCTTGTTGAACACGGGTGTTTGTGTGTGTGTGTCGTTGGTGCCCCGTCCTTAGTGTTGCTACGTATGAGCTAAGCCTTCTATCCTTCAAGTTCAGAATATCAGCTAAGACTCTTCAGGTGTTTCATCGACCTACCCATCATGATGATTCACTGTCATCCATTCGGACCCATCTCCTGTCAATACCTACCCGTCGATCTCCTTAAACCTGTCTTCTCGGCATTCTCCTCGAACCACTCATCAACAGTGTCCCCCAAATATATCTACTTTCTACCGGAAATCCGATACATCCGGTCTTCTGAGTTACTCTCAGCTTATTTCAACCGGAAATAAATACTTCCTTCCGAATTCTCTATCTTGACTCTTCCCCCGGCTATTAATCTTTAACTGTCTTTGGCGTAACTTTGTCTGTGTAACACAATGAGTCACTTACTTTCGTATTGTCATTTATTTCCTAGCTAATATTTTCCACTGGTCTCGGCTTCAGAGGGCAGTCTATGGCAACCTTTTTTTTAGCCCGTGAATCCTTTCATCATGTATCAGAATGATGTTCCCCCCCCCTTTCAATAAATGTGCATTCATGCTAACAATAATAACTAATACTAACATAATAGCATTTAATACAAACGCTAGTGAAGAGAAAATCTAGCCTGACCTTTAAGTAACGATGGACGGTGCATACTGTGTTTATTTGTGGCCTTGGATCCAGTTTGTGTTCAGCTAATCTGTGGTGTCAATTTCCCCCTTGAAATCCTGAAATTCCTCCCGGGGGGGGGGGTCCCCCTGGTTGAGAACCACTAGTCTATGGTATCACAAAAAGACATAAATGACTTTCTAATTCACCAGTTTAAATGTTTCCAAGTTCCTTTCAAATTTCAAAAGATCACAGAGTAATTCATTATTTTTTCAAAATATTATATTAAATATTATAATAACTTACTTGCTTACGAAGAAACCGAAATGCATTCTGATAGATTTTATTTCGAAATTATTTCTTTCATCAAAAGGATTTTTAAAGTTATTTTTTTTGTACTTTACGCTATTGCATCTTTGCTATCAATGAATAACCGATTAATAGTAAGTTAAAATAGAAAATATTGATGTGTGAGTCATGTAGAGGCGAGAAACACACACATACACAGACACAGAAGTAGTGGTAACATGATTTTATTGATATGATTAGTGTCTTCAGTGAGAAAAAAGTACGATTTTCATAAATGGTTTTAGGGAAATATGAGACTCGCGTCACACCCACCGTCAGAACAAACTTAACTTGACATAAATCAGTATTTCAACACCACTTCCTGTGGGTGGTGTAAAGTCCAGTTTCTCATTTTTTTTATTGTGGGACCCAAATTTTGTACTTTTTAAAAATTATATTTATATAATAATAAATATTTAGGAAATTTTTCAGACATATATTGGAGTTCCGTCAAGCACATACCATGAAAATAACGATAGAGTATTTATTTACCCCTCTCCAGGAGTTAGGCACAAGGCCAGTTTTTATCTTACTCCCACAAGTAAGATGTGACCCAAGGTCGGGTCGGGAAAGTGGGGTTTGAAAAGCCAGTGCCCGAGAGGTGAGCACTCTGGCCATTTAACAATTGCCTGGGCAGCCCCGTCGGCATTCCCCGGTAGGGGTGCCTCAGGCAGTAAGCAATAAACTTACTCCTCCCCAAAGAGGGGAGGCGAAGATTGGGAGGATGCACCTCCTAGAACTGCGCAGGACAGACCCATAGACCGGTGTAAATCAAGCCCCGAAGGTCAAGACAATACCAGTCTATGGGGTGCAGTATTCATCGGAACAGATACTACACTTTGATCTTAGCTAAAAGGCCAAGAAGATGCTGAACATAGAGTAGAGAAATACTAGCAATGTCTCTTCTGTGAGAAAGAGGCTATAGAGAAGACAAAATGACATCTCCCACTAGATTTCGAAGTTTGATTTGTACTCTGTCAAGGCAGGGAAGAGTGCTCTGAGCGGCACCTCCCCAGATGTGGCAACAGTACTTTATCTTAGGACGTATTTGACTCTTAGATAGGTAAAGGATTGCATAAGGAGTGAGATACTTTCTGGAGCGATACAATGATCCAACCATTTTCCCAGCAACCTTAACAACAGAGTCTTCAATTTCAGGTCTGGAGTGAAGGTCAGTCCTAGAAGCTTATCAAATGAAGGAGGTATTAAGGAGAAAGCAATTGATTTCAATTTGGGCAAAGTAAGGATCGGAACGTTAGTGGTGAAAGGAGAGAGGCTTGCTTTTAGATGTATTAATAGTGACCAGGCACCTTTTTTCCCATTTCACCATGTGCTCCAGGCCGGAAGATAGAGAATCAGAAAGATTTTGATCATTAATGTTCTTCGAAGTGTTTCCATAGATTGTTGCGTTATCTGCATAAATATCGACGAATGATCTTAGAATGTGATAAGGGAGATCATTGATGAAGATCAGGAAGAGAGTTAGGCTCAGAATGGATCTTTAAGGAATGCCGGTGTTGATACTATGTGCTTCAGACTTCTGCCGATCAACAACTACTTTTATAAACCTATCAGAGAGAAAGAATATAGTGGTTGAGAAGAGACTTCCAGATATTCCATAGCTAGCAAGCTTGTGAAGTAAACCGTTGTACCAAACCCTATCTAAGGCTAGAAACGAAGCCCCTGTCAATAGATTCACTGATCCTGTGTGATATTACAGGCAGCACATCAGCTGTTGATCTTGCAGATCGAAATTCATATTGCTTGTCATTGAGTCGATTTTTTTGGCTGAGGTGGTTGACAACTTCTTGATTTATCACACATTCAAACAACTTACTCCTGACGCACAGAAGATTGATTGCTCTGAATTGAGATGCAGAAGAACGATCTCCAGTATCTTTCAACACTGGAGCAGACTGACAAAGTTTTTCAGGGTGATGGGAAGCATTTCCCTTTTAAGTAACGATTGAACAGCTTTGTGAAAATAGGACATAATTCCGGTTGCAGTTTTTCAAGCACTATGATTTGAATGTTGTCAGGACCAGTAGCCTTGCTGACATAAAGGTTCTTGATAAGTTTGGCAAGATTAAAGACAGATATTGAGGATTCAACAGAACCATACCTTGGATATATTTACATAAAATATATTATGCGATGATATATATATATATAATGATTATTTAAATTCCAGTGATCAAAATTCAGTCTTTACTCATATCATTTATTTTTGACGATGGTGTTACAATTGTTTCGCAATGAGTAATATGTTACAACTATATGCAATTACTCACTGTTCTTCAGAAACCACAATTAAAGGCATTTACAAGATGTTATAGCAAGCACAAATTCCGTGATAAAAACAACAGAAAGCGGACAAAACCACTCATGCATGATCACTACCCCACCCTGAAATAGGATGACAGAATTCCAATCAGGTCGCCATTTTGAAATTTTATATATATATATATATATATATATGGTGCCACTTATTTACTGAAGAAAATCCCCCCTACAAACTTGCAATATTCGATTATGGGAATGCAGATAGCTCAGCATCCCGATTTATTTTTACAGGTCTTGCTTCAGATATGACATACATGATCAATGGTTTTCGTTCGAACATAGCTATGTTCTACTCTGGTTTGACACTCATGTAATTGGTTGCTGCCATGGGATCTCATGTGGTTCAATAGAGCAGCCTTTGAAAAAAACAGGCTTTGACACCTGTACCAGACACATGGTCAGGCTGAAATGTGCCTACAACGTTTAACAGACTACTTCCACAAAGTACGTTACAAGATCGAGTACTCTATTTGCTTTGCTTCAAATCTTCTGCACTCGTTATTATACCAAATCGATCGCGCTGAAGCCATCCTCTTCCAGTTCTCTACCTTCTGGTTAATGGTTTTTAGTTTATATATCGATAACATAAACTTTAAACCAATATTTTTTTCAAAAGTGCCCAATACAAAGTAGAGCTTTCATAAATAAAATTATATAAACATTAGAAACAGTGTACATAGATCAACCAGCGTTTCACTGTTAACATGTTTCGACAAGACTGTAAAGTGAGCTAAGAAATTAAAATTGTCCCAAAGAAATCAGATAGAGCAAAATCGCCCAGTTGAAAATTAACCTCATTAAACGTGTCATTTTTTCCTTTAAATAGACAACTCCTTCCACCTACCCCAACACATTTAACGAACGCATGTTACGCTTAAAGCACACAAAACGCATTAGACTTTTTTATCCCCCTTTATATATATATATATATATATATATATATATATATATATATAATTAATATTTGTTTTGTTTATTATCTGTGTACGTATACGTTTCGTCCTTTATAATCGAGACTCATCAGCATAGAGATATGACTATTCACTACTGGTCGCGCGATTCGAAGCCTCGGGCTCCAAGTATTTTACAACTCAAATCTCGACATCTATAACCACTCGGCCACCGCTGAATAGCTGAATAAACAGTGATAATTTTAACACAAGAGAGCGTTCTACTTAATGAAAGGAACGATGCATATATAGCTATCGACGTCAGGCTGTGTTAATACTACATTTACAGTGCCCATCTAGAGGGTTTTCTAGAAGCTACAAATAATAATTTTTTTTTTGTTTATTATCTATGTACGTATACGTTCGTAGGTTTTGCAAGAGCTAATATATATATATATATATATATATATATATATATATATATATATATACATATATATATGTATATATATATATATATATAGATATATAAGCTCTTGCAAAAACTACGATCAAGCATTTTGATGTTTTTTTCTACTAAGCTCTTGCAAAAACTACGATCAAGCATTTTGATGTTTTTTTCTACTAAGCTCTTGCAAAAACTACGATCAAGCATTTTGATGTTTTTTTCTACTAAGCTCTTGCAAAAACTACGATCAAGCATTTTGATGTTTTTTTCTACTAAGCTCTTGCAAAAACTACGATCAAGCATTTTGATGTTTTTTTCTACTAAGCTCTTGCAAAACCTAGGATCAAGCATTTTGATGTTTTTTTCTACTAAGCTCTTGCAAAACCTAGGATCAAGCATTTTGATGTTTTTTTCTACTAACTTATGATACATGTTTTGTCTTTATTTCAAGACTTTCTCAAGATAACTCATTTGAAGAATAATATAGAAGTCAATATTTGAAAATATGGGGTGCATCTATGAAGTAGAAAAACTAACAAAAACATTATTTTCCCGTCATAGACGCACTAGATATTTTTTTCAATTTTCTTTTCTTTACGGTTTTAGAAGGGTTGAAGCATTCTGCCAGATGCCAGACATTCGCCCACCAGTTTAGAGACTCAAACTTTCAAATATTGGCTTCTATGTATTTCTTCAAATCAGTCATCTTGAGAAAGTCTTGAAATAAAGTTGATGTTCAGTTTTTACTTTTGCTTGGCCGCCCTTACGCGTCAGCTCTTCTCACTTTTGTGGCAGGGCAAGAAGCTGCTAGTCTGTAAACAGGTCTGTACTCAACGTCCGAATGAGAGAGCGTTGGGGATGCCCGGCTTGGCGAGTCATCGACATGCCAAGAGGCTGTCATTTCTGAGCCGAACCTTGATAGAGAAGTCTTCGTGGGGCCCTTTAAGAAGATCTTTCCCAACCTCATTCCCGATGTTGAAGGCCAACGTAGACCAAGGGGACAATCACAGTTCTTCAATGAATGCTGATCTGAGCTCAGATCACTGCTAGAGTCCAGTGATCTTGCACGGTCTTGAAAAACGCTATATCGGAGACTATTAGCAGGGACCACTTTAGATCCATGTGGGGAGTGGCTGGGATGGTCAGCGGAGGAGATCTACTCTCAGTGGAGTTTTGGCGCCAGGCCGGAGTCATCTCAATAACTCTGAGTTTTGTCTGACCTGGCACTGCCCCCTTAATGACAAACTCTTCAAAGCTAAAGCCAGCCTGAACCATTGTTGCATGTGCTGCACAGATGTTGAGAAAAAAATGGCCAAGCACGCCTTCTTCAATTGCAGCATGTTCCATGAGTTTTGGAAGTATGTCAACCAGGTGATGGCTTGCATTGTCTCCAAGAAGTTAGTACCCCTAGATGTTATATCTCTAGTGTGCAATGTGATTCCTTCATGGCCCAGGGAGAAACGAATGGTGTTTCTCACGATCCTAGCCGTGGCTAGACTAGTAGTGTGGACTTCACGCTTAGGCATAGAGAATAGAGGTAAGTTAGCTTCTGATTACGATCTGATTTCTCACTTTAAACATCAACTTAAAGTCAAGATTAGATGTGATAGGAGGAGACTACACACTTCACTGTTTAAAAGAAGGTGGATACACACCGATATTTTATGTGTGTTTGGACGAACTAAGTTTGAGTACGTGTTCTCTGTCTAGACTTGGTGCACACCGACCTGAGATCTTATCAGACCCCATCCCAGTTAGCAAAGTCTCTCAACTAGGTGTATAAATGAGCCCTGCCCCCCCCCCCGCCGTTTTTGTTTCTCTCCCACTTAGAAACTGTCTTGTTTGTTTTCGGCTCTTGAAACAACTCGGAAAACAGTGAACAGCTCATACATAGATAAATTTGGGAGGCTCCTACTAACCACCATACTTAGCATCTTATTTTTCAGCAATCTCTGTTGTTTTTTAGCACCCCACCCTTCAACCGATGAATTTGTACATGCATTTTTTGGTAAATAAAAAACGTCAAACCATTGGGGATAATGTTAAGTAGGTTTTACCCATAGAGTGAATGTGGCATTTAGGTGACTGAAACTATTTAAGAGAATAGACCAAGAGGACGACAACCGACCTCCATCCCATCACACCCAATTTCGGCCCTGTGCCACATCTTATTTTATAAAGAAAATTTTTTATACTGTGAAATTTTTGGAAAATTTTAAAGATAAATAAAAAATATACATATATATTTATGAAATGTTTATGTAGACAAAATAAAATGGATAAAAGATAAACAAAAGAAAAGATTCATATCTAGCTGATATGTTGATTCAGAAGATTGTAAAGGGTTAACAGAATATAAACAATTATGAATGATAATGTGAAAGAAAGGAGAGGCGAGAGAATATAGAAAAGTTGGGAGTAACGAGTGGAGACAATGGCTAGATTTCAACTCATGTCAAAATTAATAGAATTTTCTTCAACAATATGTCTGGTCAAGATGAGAATGATTCGAAAGAAATACCATTTTTTGTTTTATCGTATTGTTTAAGTCAGCGATACAAGCTACAAGCAGCTTCCACAAGACATCTGCAGCTAGAGTTGTGCATATTTTTTTTTAGAAGTATAATATACTAGCGGGACCCGTGTAAATTACACGAAATGATGTTTTTAATACTAATTATCTTGTTCCTAACCTATACATGTTTAAATAAAATATGATAAGATTTGACTTGTATATTTATTTAACAATACATTTGACTTGTATTTTTATTTAGCAATACATGAAACAATTTACAAAACTGCTTTATATACAATATTTCTAGTGAAGGTAATATTTCGACGACTAAACCTTACTTTGTAAATGCTTTTGGCTCCAATTCATGAGTAGCATACAACGATTCGGAAGGTCGTTGCTTTTGATGTAAGCATGACACACAAAATAACACACACGCTATCATATTAAAATGTGTCTTCCCGCTCGTCACCTTTCTGCGATGTAGAAAAAGGGTAGTTGGGATCGAACTATATACCAGTCGGGCCGACGTCAAAATCTGACGTTGCTAACCGTTGCGCCAAAGGGAAAACTTGAATATAATACACAAATTAGGCTTTTCCAAATCTAGGTGCGGTACGCATGCGCAGAGCTTTTAATGTAAGTGTGACACACGAACACACATGCTATCGTATTAATATATAGATAACTATTATTTTATTAACTGTGTTCTGCGGCTACAGTAGTCAAATGACATCCCGTAGCTGCAATCAGTCCTCCATGCTAGTCCCAGGCCATCATGCCTTGTCATGCACAAGTTGTCGTAGGCAATGAAGTTGTTTCGCTGTATGTAGTGGTCCTAGTCCCACCTGCTTGAGGTCAGCACGTAGTGTGCCCAGCAGATTTGTGCAGTGCCGTCCTAGTTGCGGTTGGTAGGCTTGCAAGCCAGTAACAGCAAAGTCTAGTGTCCTCTGTGCAGGAGTGTTAGGGTCCATTCGCCTAACATAGACCATCTTTGTTCAGCGACCTTTGTGGAGAGGGTTTTTTCGTTGCACAGCCTTATGCCTTAAAGCTAATGGCAGTTGGCTATATCCTTACAAATATCACTGGAATACCCCTCTGAGGCAGGGTTTTTAATAATGAGTCACTTGGAACCGTTTATAAGTGCAAGAGATACGAAACCCCAAAATACTTCAAAGCGATCAAAACCATATTCTAATATGGTAAAATGTCTGCGAAAATAGAGATTACATGACTGAGGTATTGGATGTAGAATATAAGAGTATTCCCACCAAATGTCAAGTTCTATTTTTAAAGATTGGGTATCCATGAGTGTCATGGACACATAAAAACAGACAGTCAAAAATTATTTTTTATTAAATAGATGAAAAATGCCAACACATTTTGATAATGTACTCGGCCAGCCGTGACCCTTGGGTCAGTATTTGTTTTATCTATCTATTTATCTATCTATCTATCTATCTATCTATCTATCTATCTATCTATCTATCTATCTATAACTCTTTAGATCCTGTTTATTATCTTGTTTCTTTGTTTTTCTCTATTCACACTGGTTAACATCACAAAAATATGTTATTCAACACCTACCCACAATAGGAATGTGTGACACAAGGTCGAAAAGTGAGATTTGAAAAGCCAGCGCCCGAGAAGGTGAGCACTCTGGCCATTAAAAATTGCCTGGGCAGCCCCGTCGGCATTCCCCGGTAGGGGCGCCTCAGGCAGTAAGAAATAAACTTACTCCTCCCCAAAGAGGGGAGGCAAAGCCTGGGAGGGTGGACCTCCTAGAACTGCACAGGACAGACCCATAGACAGGCGTAAATCAAGCACCGAAGGCCAAGACAATACCAGTCTATGGGGTGCAGTATCCATCGGAACATATACTACACTTTGAACTTGGCCAAAATGATTTTATTTATCTACCTCCAACAAGGTAAGATGTGACACAAGGTCGGGAAAGTGGGATTAGATAAGCCAGCGCTCGAGAGGTGAGCACTCTGGCCATTTAAAAATTGCCTGGGCAGCCCCGTCGGCATTCCCCGGTAGGGGCGCCTCAGACAGTAAGCAATAAACTTACTCCTCCCCAAAGAGGGGAGGCAAAGCCTGGGAGGGTGGACCTCCTAGAACTGCACAGGACCGACCCATAGACCGGCGTACATCAAGCCCCGAAGGCCAAGACGAAACCGATCTATGGGGTGCAGTATCCATCGGAACAGATACTACACTTTGATCTTGGCCAAAATGATGTCATCCACTTAAACAGGCAATTATTTATAACGTCACAAAAGGAAGACGTCACAAACAGGTGACATCATCTACAAAATTAGGTTGAATACACTAAAAAGAGACCCTTTATGATGTCATAAATGCTGAAATAAGAAAAGGATGACGTCAATTATTAAAACAAAGAACATAGACGATGCACGACAGAAGGGGTGAATAGTGATTTTGTTTATTATTATTTCAATAATGCTTTATGAAATAATAATGGTCTGATTTGTCTAAATATCTAAATAAATCAAAAGTGAATATTCACATGTTACGTGGTAGTGTGGTAGTGTCAGTGCTACTCGGGCCTTATGGCTAAGATCAAAGTGTAGTATCTGTTCCGATGGATACTGCACCCCATAGATCGGTATTGTCTTGGCCTTCGGGGCTTGATGTACGCCGGTCTATGGGTCGGTCCTGTGCAGTTCTAGGAGGTCCACCCTCCCAGGCTTCGCCTCCCCTCTTTGGGGAGGAGTAAGTTTATTGCTAACTGCCTGAGGCGCCCCTACCGGGGAATGCCGACGGGGCTGTCCAGGCAATTTATAATTTCGGTTGCTGGCTTTTCAAACCCCACTTTCCCGACCCGACCTTGGGTCACATCTTACTTGTGGGCGTAAGATAAAACTGGCCTTGTGTCTAACTCCTAGAGAGGAGTAAATAAATACTCGGCTAACAGGGCTCTGGTGAAAATCCAGAAGGAGTCAGCGTCAGGATTAGTCCTCCTCTGGTCGTATCTACCTCTGCAGGGGTGTGTTAGATGTGGAACCGCAAATCAATGAGGTAAAAATGGTAAAGTTGCTTCTGCACCATTCCAATATCTATCTATATACTACTAAAACTCTGTGGATCCTGTGCATTCTTTTTTGTGTCTTCATTCACATTGAATGACGTCAAAAAGGAATGACATCACAAAGCGATGACACTATCTATGTAAACAGAGTTGGAAGACATCGGGCAAATCTTTATGACGTCACAAAAGCAAGACGTCACAAAGAGATAGCATAATATACTAAAACCGATTGCTAACATCCGGAAGAGATATTTCATATGACGTCATAAATGCTGAAGTAACAAAATGATGACGTCATCAATTAAAACAGAGAACATAGTAAAGGTCACGGGTCGTCTATGAGGACAGTGACTTGGTAAATGAATATTAACATGTTACCGGTGATAATGGTAGTTGCAACATCCCTAATTCGTAATTACTGTGTTTATTTTTTATGTGTGTCTTTTAAGTTATTTGGAATACACAAACTGTAAAAGAATAAATGTCCTGTTATTTCTTTTTTTAATTAAAATAAAAACAATAACAAATTTTAAAAAGCAAAACTTTTTAAAATAAAAATTAAAAAAAAAAAAATAAAAAAAATAAAAAAATAAATAAATAAATAAATAAATTAAAAAAAAAAAAAAAAAAAAAAAAAAAAAAAAAAAAAATAATAATAATAATAATAATAATAATAATAATAATAATAATAATAATAATAATAATAATAATAATAATAATAATAATACTACTACTACTACTACTACTACTACTACTACTACTACTACTACAACAAAACAGCTACAATCCTGAGAAATGTCCTCGAATGCGGAAACCAACCCACATAAGCAACGAATGGAGAACAAACACATGGAAGCACAAAACAACAGAACCGGGGAAAATACAACCGCACGAGAGAGGCGCAAGCATAGGCTGACGCCACGAAAATTATGGACAGAGGGTCGAGGAGGGAAAGCGCAAAACCAGACCTCCACTGGAAGAGCGCGGACAGCTCTGGGACCTTGGGAAGGCTTGTTGCCACTCGGGCCCCAGAGGGGACCAATGGCCCTTATCAGCGGGAAATCGTTGGTAGGTGGCTGTTGCGATTACCGCAAGGTCATCAGCGGTGATGAACGAAAAGAGGTGGAGCATACTGGAGGCCTGAGGAGACTTGTTGTCACTCAGCCTCCAGGGAATACCACAGGTTGTCGGCAGTGGGCGATCACTGACGATGACCAGTGTGATAACTCCTAGTGAGTAATGAATAATAATAATAAAGTAAACATTTTTTTTTAAATCAAGATAAAATCTTACTTTAGATTTCAAACAAAACTAGACGCAACTTTTATGGTTGATATTAAATATAATTTTAAAAAATTAACTTAAAAAAAAAAATTAAAGAAATCAGCAAGAACTTTGATTTTGATAGAATTTTAATTTAAAAACAGAAACACAATCGATTAATGTTAATTACAGTTGAAATTTAAAAACGGCAAGAAATTTGCAATAATTTTATTTTCTGAATATTTGTTATGGAAATCGCTCCAGACAAGGCATAAAGCCACTTGATGTAAGGTGCTAAAAAAAATACTACTTCAAGATCAAAAACTAGCCAACGATAAATGCTAGATGGATAGATTCCGACCCAGAAAGCAGCAATTCTTTCGCCTTTTTTCAGAAAAGTCGCTCATTGATTGTGAGGACTAAAAGACAAAATAAGGGAAGCGAGAGTTATGAGGCTGCTGAAAGTAAACCCACCAGTCACTTTCTACTTTCCTTAAACGCATGAACAAATAACATAAACACAGACAAACACGCACAAAGATAGGCCAAATTGTTATGTGAGTCTTACTTCTCCATATTGTAATAAGTATTCCCAAAGTTATGCCATGAAAATATTGATAACTCAAAATCTATTTATTTGATCAAAATGACATTTTCTATGATGGCTGCTGTTAGCAAAAAGCATCAGATCCATACATCAAATTTGGACAAAAACAGAAGTTGAAATTCAGACCAAATTTCGATCGTGACCGAACTTTTAAAGGTTACGGGCGACGGTCAAGGTCATATAAGATGCGTGACTTCATTTGCTGCAATAAGGTCAAGTAGTGAGTCTATACGATGAACAGAACCAAAGTTGTTTCCAAAAGTATGACGTTCACCTTTTCTGTGCAGTTGACCTAAATCTTTGAACTAGATATCCCAGAATTTCCATGGTGCTTTTGGTTAGACATTTATTTTATAGTGGACAAAGTACACGAGTTCTACAGTTACAGCTTTTCTCTTCATTATTAACTTTCTTATTTCTATTTGGGTGATTGCTATTAGGGTTTTGGTTATTAATATTTTTAGTGGTTATATTTTTGTTCTTCTTAGTGTTATTTTTATTGTTACTATATTGGTCAATTTTTTACGTATTTTGTTATAATATTTTCCTTTACTTCTCTTATTTAGTATTTTGTTATTGTGTGCGTTAATTATGATTTCTTTGGTAAATATCGTGGCTTCGTAAACAGTGCTTTTGGTTAGGCATTTATTTTGTAGTGAGCAAAGTGTACGAGTTCTACAGTTACAGCTTTTCTCTTCATTATTAGCTTTCTTATTTCTATTTGGGTGATTGCTATTAGGGTTTGAGTTATTACTATTTCTAGTGGTTATATTTTTGTTCTTCTTGGTGTTATTTTTTATTGCTGTTATATTCATCACTTTTTTACACATTTTGTTATTTTTTCTTCTCTATCGCTCTCATTTAGTATTTTGTTATTGTGTTCTTTAATTATCATTTCTAAGTTTTCGCAGCAACTGTAACACAGTTTTAAATTATTTTTATTAGATATTTTATGCAGGGTATTAGTTACGGGGAAGTGTTTTTCGATGACATTTAGGAATTTCTTACCAAGTTTAGTTTTTAGAATCTGATTATAGTGCGGTGTATACCAGATTATATTTCTTTTTCTTCTAATTTTAATTTTATTATAATTATTGGTGTCCTGTTGCTTATATTTAATTTCGATTTTATGATACTCACTATTTTTAGAGCTGTGGTGTATATGTCGCTTAACTTCTTATTTTAAAGCCCGAATAACAAGAAGTACTACATGGGTATGACCTCCTTAGATTTAAAAACCAGATATTGCAACCATAAAAACACATTCAATAACAAAAAAACGCCGAATGAAAGCAGTACTACTGACCCATTCCTGGGAACTCAAAGAAAGCGGACGCTCACCAATAATTGAGTGAAAAACAGTACGACAGGCCAGTACGGACTGTTCTTTCAGCTATGGCATCTTCTCCATACACAACACAAATGTCACGAGCAGCTTTTGCGATCTAAGAACATTGATTAAAAGCAAAAAGAAAGATATCGAAAATATTCACTTTTCTTAACATTCCATTTTACTGATCTGAAAATAAACAAAAATTAATATCAATTAACTACAACAGAAAACAAACTGAATTCTAAAATGATTCCAAAATAGAATTCTCGAAAAAAATATATTCCAAAATTTGGAAACGTAATAAATTCTAAATTAAAGAAAAACGGCAGGAAATTTAGTTGCAAAGCACTTGGTTGAACAATTTAAATGTAATTACCGCTATAGGTTTGTATTAAAACCGTATTTACATGTTTTAATCGTGCTGCTGACCTGCTAGCCAAGGGATTAACAACATTGAGTTACAAGACCCATGTCTGTAAGTTCGAACCCGTTGGTACGTAGGCCAGTTGTTTGAATCTCTACTGATGAGTCTGCAAAAGACGAAACAAGCTTGTCTATAGATAAATAAATAATATGTAATAATTATTATAAATATATATTATATATATATTGAAACTTACATTATCCTCCGCTCTATAACAAAGACCAATATATATATATATATATATATATATATATATTCAATTTAATGTTATATAAACCTCAGAAAATGCAGGGGACAAATGTTCATAAATTCATCCAGAAGACAGTTTTTATTTGCATACAATTGTTTCGGCCTTCGGAAATCACATGCATCTTTATAATATACAGAATATATAAAATATACAAAATATCAATTTCAAAATATTGTATGCAAATCATATATATATATATATATATATATATATATATATATACATATATATATATATATATATATATATATAAGTGTACTTCACTCCTGTCACGCGAGTAGAAAATATACTGGACGAAACCACTTGAAGTGTTTAGGGGAAGGGAGAAAGCAAATAGCAGCTCTCCTCCGAAATGAATCAGAAAGAAATCTCTATTTGCATGATGAGACATTTTCTTTCTTTTTTCTTTTCTTTTTTTCTATAGCGATTCATAAGTTTTCTTTCTTTCTCTTTTCTTTGTTTAACTTCACCGATTAAGACGTTATTGTATATGAATATTAGTGCGAACACAGCCGAAACATAATTTTTTCCGTCGTGTTCGATGGAGAGTGTACACACGTATATATATATATATATATATATATATATAGTGTGTTAATTTCAATTTTGTGTTGAGAATCTGAATAACAGAGCTCAATGTAATTTAAACAGAGCAAAACAGAATTATAAAAAGAAAAAACTATACACACATTAAGGTTGTACACATTATAACTTATTTCGACCCCTTAATTAGGTCTCCTCAGATGTATAAACAACCACGTCATTTTTTGGTTTTTTGACGTGGTTGTTTATACATCTGAGGAGACCTAATTAAGGGGTCGAAATAAGTTATAATGTGTACAACCTTAATGTGTGTATAGTTTTTTCTTTTTATAATTCTCTCTCTCTCTCTCTCTCTCTCTCTATATATATATATATATATATATATATATATAATGATACTAAACTTTATGTCTAGAATGCTTATTCTTATTTTGATCAAACCCCATTATATGATATTGATTTTAGAAAATGTATCAAATTTACGGCTTAATCTTAGGGGGGTCTTCAGAAAAAATTAAAATTCGATGAATTTTGCTTAATTCGTGTCAAATGACTATAAATTAAATTCAATCTTAATCTGATATATTTGAATCTAAAACCCTTTAAAATAATAAAAAGAAATTAAAATTCGGTGAATCTTGCTTAATTCGTGTCTAATGACTATAAATTAAATTCAATCTTAATCTGATGTATTTGAATTTTCAAATGGGAGGTTGTGCTTTTATTATGCCCTCTAAAACCCTTTAAAATAATAAAAAGAAACTAAAATTTGGGGAATATTTATTGATTGATGTCTAATACGTATTGTTAAAATTTCACAAAAATCGGAGGTATCTGAATTTTTAGGAAAGGCTTCAACCTCGTTTTTCCCCCTCTACATAAAACTAAATCAAACTAAATATTGATCACATTTGGATCCCTTACCCCCAGAAGTTGCATTCCCAATTTCATAATGATCGGTTTATTAGTTTAAGACTAAATCCTGTACATACAAATATATAAACATACATACATACCTAACTTTATAAAAACAGAGATTATTGGCATCATTCTCAAAATGCTTAAATGCCACAAAAATGCACTGAATTAATCAAGTAATTTACATTTCAAAGCGGACAAAATCTGATTTCAAACGAATCCACAAAAATTGTTTCAAAATAAAATGGATTGTTAATTAAGGCGTGGCATGCCACGTGACCTACAATTGTCCAACTGCCTCAAATGAAGGCGTGGCCTATGTTTTCTTTGTTCACAAAAATTTGTTTTTTATTATGAGATTGCTAAAAAAATCAGTGGTTACTTGAGAAAACAAAACGATTTCAAACATAAATTTTTACAAATTTTCTTGATTTTTGTTTATTTGCACACCCCAGAGAGCTTCACCACATACTTGAAAACAAAATTTCGCTACTTATCACGGCTTTGAACCAGTTTTTCAACTGTCGGAAGTGGCATGCCAATTTTAACAGCCCATCTCTTTTCTTTCAATGAAAGCATCTTGATTCATTCATTTCGTATGAATCAGATGATTCTATTGTTGGCACTGGTTTCCCCGATATATTTCTTGTTAGAATTCTTTCTAGAAAGACATAAGGTACTTACGGAAAGGGCCACGTGAAGGTTGCCAACATCCTAAGTGAAAATGTTTCTGTAGATTGAACTGGATTCGAACTTGGCACACCCAGGTTGTCAGTCTGTGTCGTTAACCACTTAGTCACTGTCACCTTGATATGATTTCTTCACATAGCTTGACTCTGATAACCCGGAAACATGTCCAAACCACATTAATTTATTTTTTTCAAATAACGTTGTTGATAGATCTGTTAATATTAAGCATCTTTCTGATATCTGCATTTCTTACTCTATCTTGCAAAGTTAGTGCAAGGATAGTTCTTAAACATTTATTTTCATAGACTTGAGCTTCCTCTCAGGCTTTGCCAGTATAGTCCATATTTCACTTGCATATACAGCAATAGGAACTATCAATGCATTGTCAAGCTTTAACTTCAGAGGTGTTGATATGTCATTCCTACGCCATATCTTTTCTTTCAGACGTCCAAATACAGAAGTTACTATTCCTTTTTTTCTGCTAATGTCAGATGAGTATCCTGGAACTACTAACCAAGAAACTCATTTTTTTTCAACCGTTTGGTTGTCTGTTAAGATATTGTCTCCAGAAGAGAAACATTTTTTGCATTTGTTTGTGTTGTGGTTGCAAGGTTGAACAATAATTAGTGAGGAATACAATGAAGACGCAAACAACAAGGAGAATGCAATAATAAGTGTATTAAAGAAAAGGTATAGTTACAGTATGTACAAATGAAGGTGTCGAGTCAGAGAGTCTTGCTGGGAGGACATGTACGCTCTTCGGCGTCACTTCCGGTGGCATTTAGGTAACACACACTAAGGCCAACCTAGGCTTGCTATTTATAGTGTAACGTTATTCGTATATGCAAATGAGTGGTTGCCACCACAACAGTTTGAGTTCACTTTCATCCTTCATTTCTCACAAGAGATTCAGAAGTAGAGAGCTTCAACTTATCAAAGACAGCAACAATAATGAATATTAGTAAAGAGCTCATTGCTTAGCACCAGTGTTGATTGCAGAATTTCCAGTTCTTTCATCACAAATTCCAAGAAAAATGTTGAAGAAGGCAGGAAATAAGAGACTACCCTGGCGTAACTCTACATTTACTGCAAACCAATTTGTGATATGTCAGTTAATAACAACTGTACACATTCTGTGTCTTTGTATCAATTTTCAACAATGTTTACGATTTTGTTATCAGCTCCAATCGCCCTTAGCCTTTTCCAAAAGCCGCTTTGAAGTCTATGAAGTTGAAAACCTATACAAATTTAAAAGATTCTTAATCTATATAATAACATTATATGTTTGTTCATTTGTTCACAGAAAAGGAAATACAATAGTGCGGCTGTCAAAAAATTGTGACAAGTCTATCACCTCTAATAGCAGGCGATACTACATGCAAAACTGGTTTATTTGCACAAATATACACAATGAATTCAGCAATTGATTAATATGTGCATGAGAAAATAATAATTTTCCATGAGCGGATGGTCAACCTCATTATGAATTGAAGATGGCCGCCATCACAATATGCAAATTAGTCAGATTTTACAATTTATTTTGATAGTCCTACTTATATGCTAAAAATGTCATGTACATTGTTTGGGCATACAATGCAAGGTTAAACTTACGGAGTCATTCTAAAAAGAGGTGTAAAAAATAATTTTCCTACAAAACAAATTCAGTACTAAGATGGGTTAAAACTTATAGAAATTAAAAAAATAAGAATAGAAAGCTTAATAAGGAGTTCAGGGCTCGGAGCAAAAGTGCACAGCTGTCATAATGGATTTCAAGGAAGTACACAGTGTGCCTAGAGGTTGTTTAAAGACTATAAATTTACAAAAATTCATTTCAATGAATGTCACTGACTATTTAGCATTATGGTAAGAGTGTTTGCTAATGAGCCGGGACACCAGGGTTCAATCCTCGGAGGAGTCATACAAAAGACTTTAGAAAAAGATGTTTGATACCCTCTTGCTAAACACTCAACATTATAAGGTGAGGATCAAAGGTAAATGGAGTAATCTTGGGAAAGAAGCTAATGAAAAGGGAGCCTTCAGGTCGCCCTCGACTACGGTCGACCACTTTACTTTTTAATATAACTGCACTTACCAGGCAATTAATATTGAGTACATCTTTCAGACCGACCACAAAAATTGGATATTATAAATGTCAAAAATTAAAATTAAAAAAAAATAATAATATGATGTTATAGGCATGGTGCAAAAGGGTTTCTCATTCAATCCCAGGCAACGCCGAGTCTTCCTGCTAGTTTGTTTATATTATGTTACAATATGGATGCGTTGTTAGGTTTAAAAAAAAGGTTACGGGCAAAGGGATACAAACAGAACAGATAGTACACTTTAATCCTAGTCCGAAGGATAGATAATATTTACCGTCCAACGTTCAAACTCCTCGGTCTAACATTCACAAGTAACATGAATTGGAATAAATACACAAAAGATAATGCCAAGTCTGCTTCAAAAAAGATAAACTCTCTTTACCATGCTAGAAAATTTCTCACAGCTGCCAGTATTCTTTATCTCTATAAAGCCACCATTCGCAAATGCATGGAATATTGTTGCCACATCTGGGTTGGTTCATAAAACACTCATCTCTCCCTCTTAGAGTGCAAAAAAGAGTCTCTAAACTAATAGGTCGCACACTGTCTACCAAGCTCCATCCCCTGTCCCATCACCACAATCCAAATGCTGGAAAACTAATAGCTTGTTTCCCCGAACTGTTTGCCGCCTTTGGAATTCCTTCCATGACCTCTGTTTCCACGCTTGTCAGACATGCAGAAATTTGAACAAACATCTCGCTGCACAACTTCCCACTTAGGGTGCCCTCTATAAAGTTGGCCTCTAATTCAAAGTAGGCCCTTACATCTCAGTGTCAATATGCCTTGTTTGTGGTGTATAAAAGTAAAAAATAAAAAATTGTATTATTTAGATTACTGTTCTCATCTTGGATGTTATTCTCACCACATTTCAGCAGATATAACCTCCGACCTTCTTCAAGTGTGTCTCATCGAACTCAGGAGTTTGTTGTCTAAATAATCCAAATGATACAATTAATTTTTTTTTAATATTCGAATTATGTTAATGTTTATTGATATTAAATCTAAAATAATTAATATAACAATTTTGAAAAAATTGAATTTCATTTAAATTTCTGAGGTTATTAAACTATACCATCCTTCTTTGGTACGCTTTTATGGACTGCTGGAATGTTTTGTCTAGAATACCTCTAAGCTCCATCATTTCCAAGCCTCTTGATGGATTCCGTGCTTTTAAACAGGTCTCCACGATGATTTCTTTTGAGTATGGGGGGAATAAAAAGTCATACGGTGCAATATCAAAAGAATAGGGAGGTTGTTTCAGTACGGTGATGTTACTTTTATTCACTACTCAGTGTTCATCGTTTGTTCTTCAGTGCTCATAGCTGAACAACTTGTAAAGGAAGTGTGTAAATAAAAGCATGTAAACACTAGTCTATCCCTCTTATATAGAATGCAAAACCTAATAGGTTCCACACTGTCTGCAAAGCACCAGACCCTGTCCCATCGCCACAGTATTACATCTCTGTATTTGTCTTTCAAATAGTTCAACGGAATGTGCTCTGACGAACTTACTGCACTTATACGCCCTCAACGTAAATACCCTCGGCAAACCCAACAAGCAGCAAAATCCCACCTCTTTGAGATGTCCCTTACATCTCAATGCTATGTTTGGGATGAATAAAAGTTTTTAAAAAGAGAAGTTATATACTTCTAAAATATCATTTTCAGTTTAACGTTCATTTTACATGCTGGCATGTGTTGGACGGCTTTTAGAAATTGACTTCCAAAATAACCTATCTTTAACCAGGTCTTTATTTATCCCTCTTTCTCTCAAGTCCATCTTCATCACTCCTCCCATGTTTTCCTTGGCTTTCTCGTGTGAACTGACCTTACTATCTCAACTACATTCTACATTCACTAACCCAAAAACTCCCATTCATTGTTTAAATGTGACCATACCATCGAAGCCCCCTGTTCTGCACACATCTCTCTATACTGCCCAGATTTAATTTTTCTGCAAGGTCTAAGCCTGTCTTTAACACTCACATTACACATCTATAGTATCATTCTTATACCATTTCTTTCCATGCAATGCAGGTCCTCAACTCTCACTAGCTAGGTGTCACTTTCAAACATCATCACACTTCGTAACCATTCCTGATAGACTATTTTCTTTGGTCAACAGTGGTAATGCTCTGCTGGTTAGTTATGGCAGAAGTCTTCTAAACTAACTCCATCCATTCCTAATTTTTGAAATAACACTAGCACCTGATCCTACCTATGCTTCAATGGCATCACCAAGGTAACAAAACTTATGAACAACCTCAATAGCTTTGCCATCCAAATCTACTTTCTCCACATCTGAGTTCTCATCATTCTCTGTTGTCTTATATTTCTAACTGGTTATCCTCTCTCAACCCACCAGTAATTCCACTGCACTTCATGTGTACCCAATGCTTAAAAGTACCTCAAAAAATTGAGTTGCACCCGACTTCCTTTTCCACAAAGTGTGTATAATATGTATATATCTTTATACAACTAAAATTCTGTGGATCTTGTTTATAGTGTTTGTTTGTCTCCGTGCATACTGGATGACCTCACAAAGGGATGACATCACAAAAGGGATGACGTCATCCACTTAAAAAGACATGAAAGAGACCGTGAAAATCTTTTATGACATAACAAAGGAAACATGTCACAAAGAGATGACGTCATCCACTAAAACATGTTAAAGAAATCAGGAAGACATCATTTATGACAGCATAAATGATGAACTAACAAAAGAGTGAGTAATCCACTAAAGCAGAAAACATAGACGATCCGTGACCAAAAGTATCCCGGGTTGTCTATGTGGACAGTAACTGTATATATATACTAGACGAACCGTCTAGTATGCTACTAAGATTCTGTAGATTTTGTTTGATTGTTTGTCTCCATGCACAATATATATATATATATATATATATATATATATATATATATATATATATATATATATATCTATATACTACTAAAACTCTATTGTCTTGTATGTTTGCAATTAGCTTTCAGCTTTCCGGTTTTCAACATCCGGTTGCGCATGCGTAAATAGCATCGTTTTCAATCTGTTATTCCAATTCCGTTAATCTCTTATGATTAACGAACGCATGAAATTTTTCATTCTGGAAATGTTTATATCGCTTTTAATATAAAACAATTACATTTAATTTCATCAAATAGTTTTTTTGTTTTCTCCACGGCTAAAAACATTCAACGGCAGGACTTCGTAAAGTCTGTCGCAGTTTCAAAAAACCTCCTCCCTTTTAAAAAACAAAAACAAACAAAACAACAACAATCATTATTAATATCAGCTATAATAGCGGCGGTGAACGAAACCACCTCCCACTTTCCCTCTCATAGATTTCACCACTCCTACTCCCTCTGTTTTCGTTATGTACGCGAGACAGCTTGCTGTACCCCCTTCCTTTCTCAAATCGCCTTTATTTTTCTGTACTTTCAACTAACAATTTCATTTAAAAGATGATATATAAAAATTTGAATTTAACTATAATAAGTATTATGGTACCTGTTCAGTGCATATTTACCTATAAGTATGGCCAACCACTTATAATTCAGTAACTGTAATTTAAAAAAAAAACAATTATAATAAACAGAACGACGCATAGAAATCTATTTATATTCTTTTTTCAACAATTTCATTTAATTTCATCAAATAGTTTTTTTGTTTTCTCCACGGCTAAAAACATTCAACGACAGGACTTCGTAAAGTCTGTCGCAGTTTCAAAAAACCTCCTCCCTTTTAAAAAACAAAAACAAACAAACAAAACAACAACACTCATTATTAATATCAGCTATAATAGCGGCGGTGAACGAAACCACCTCCCACTTTCCCTCTCATAGATTTCACCACTCCTACTCCCTCTGTTTTCGTTACGTACGCGAGACAGCTTGCTGTACCCCCTTCCTTTCTCAAATCGCCTTTATTTTTCTGTACTTTCAACTAACAATTTCATTTAAAAGATGATATATAAAAATTTGAATTTAACTATAATAAGTATTATGGTACCTGTTCAGTGCATATTTACCTATACGTATGGCCAACCACTTATAATTCAGTAACTGTAATTTAAAAAAACAAACAATTATAATAAACAGAACGACGCATAGAAATCTATCTATATTCTTCTTCAATTTTAATATACTTACATAGAAATGCTTCTGTTATGTAAAAAAAAACTATTTTCTTTATGCCACAAGTGTCACGCACATACATGAATTCCATAGCTAATATAACAAACTGACCCAACGGGTCACGGGTGGTCTAGTATATATATATATATATATATATATATATATATATATATATAAAATTCATTCAATGAATTAAAACATTACAATTGTTCCAAGAATTAGAACATCAAGTCCAGTATGGCGTACGATCGTTTCCAAAACATTTTGGAAATACTTTATTTTATTTTATAAATTAATAAAGCTAATCCAAAACGTCTCTTCATCAGCGCCTTTAGCAACACGTCTTAGAGAAAGTCAGAGAAAAAATTAAAAAGCTCGTTGTAGAGAAACATCTACTGACAGAAAGAGCCACCGATTGATATGTTAGCAGCATAGGCGGGGGAAGAACACAATGGCACCCACAAGCCAAAACACTGGTACATATAGAAGAAATAGTTCAATATTTTCCATGGATTTACACTTTTAAATTATGCAATAATTTGCCTTATTTAATCAGTAAAATGGGTGATAGGTTAGTGTTGACAAACCTAATGGAGTCTATTTACTTGCTCCTTTCCCCTATGCGAGCAAAGTAAGACACAAGGTCAGCTTTTAATATGGAGGTTATCCAGCTCTTTTAAAAGGGCGACTCTGGATGTGACAAAATAAAAATTGCATAAGTCGAGAAGGATTTCTTGTTCTCTGACTGAGGGCAGAACATATACACTTTGAACAATTCATTTACAATAAAAGAACAAATACAAGTGTGGGGGGTATATTTGTTTATGGGGCTATCCTCAGTCTACCTTATTCTTAACTCGACCCATTTTGACCCATCTGTCAAAGCATGTCCCTTTCTCTCTTTCACCATTTGTCTATCACTTTCTCTTCGGTAGACACCAAAATACTACATTTACACTATGGACGTCCATCCTTAAAATGCCCCCAATGATTTTAAATAAATTTTATTCAGAAAGCAAATACTTACAATTTGATGAAAAATGATAGGGACTGAGACAACCAAAACACTCATAAAGAAAGAAAAATAAAAAAGCAAAAAACAAATACAATCAGAGGCAGCTTATTATGACCCTTCCAAACCTTTCTAAGAGTAGGCCACCCACTGTTTTCTAGTTTGTTTAGAACCGAAATCAAGCAGGCAAATCTCTAAATAGAAGTGGGATTTAAGTGGAGGTAAAAGAAATAGGGGTGTTGTTTGGGAGTAGATAGTGTCCTTCCAATATAAATACAATTTGGGGGAGGGCAAAGAAAAAAGTGGGGAGTGGGCATCTTGGAGGATCTATATTACCGAAAAATAAAAAGGGGGCAGGACTCACTCACTCACTCACTCACCTATCTAAGGGGCTACCTAAACAAGGGCGGGTTTAAAAAAAAAAGCCAGGCAAGGAACACATACACATATTTGTAATGGAGTCCCTATTTACTTGCCTCCCCACAGGGTCGGTTTTTAATGTGCAGAAAATTCTGCTCCCCAAATAGGGGCACTTTGGATTGGAACAAAAATGAAAACTACCTCAGTCTAGAAGGACTTCTCTTTCACTGATCGATGACGGAAAAGATAAAGTGCAGTATCAAAACAGATTCTACATTTGGTCCTAGCCAAAAGGCCAGACAATGGAGTCTATTAGTTTAAGCATTTATTTGCTATAAAATTTACATAAAAAGTTTTCATAACAAGTTAGGCACAAGGCAAATAAATTTCGGATGGAGTCAGGGGTGAGGCTGATCTATTATCTTCTCTTAAAGTAGACGCTTTCACCATAATACCACATTTGTTCTATGGGCTTAACTACTTAGAAAATCGCCAGGCTTTAATTAATTTTATTTACAAAAAGAATACATACAGATGGGTGAATGATGGTGGGGGGACGACTAATCCAAAAAGCAAGAAAACAAACCAACCAAGTAAAATGAAATAAAGAGTAGGTTATTAAGGCCCTCCCAACTCTTGGTAATTGTTGACCTCCCACTGTTTTCTGGTTTGTCAGGGCCGAAAACAAGCAGGTAGATCTTTACGTTGGAGTGGGGTTTTAAGTGGGAAGCGAAGAAAAGGATATGTTGGAGTTTGGAGAGCGGATGGTGTCCTTCCAAGCTAAAAGCAATTTGGGTAGGAGAGGGGGTTCATTAACTCAACTAGCTAAAAAATCTATTTCGAACATGAGGGGTTCTTGAAGGACCCGGGACCGTGCATGACATGTCTAGTCAGGGAACACGTACTCATATCTGGTTCTTCTTCGAATGCACAAAAATTAGCAATGTATCCCTGTCTTGCTGTGATTAATGTGTTGGCTTTATCAAATGACTTTTCCGCTAGGCTGTCATATTGTTTGTTTGTTTTGTGTGTCTGTAGTCTGTAACAACATTGCCTTGTTGTTAGTGTGTTTGATTATCCAATTATCTTATTTTATCAATTTGATTACTTAATTAATTTGTATTCTTTGAGTGTATACGAATTTAGAACATACTGCGAATAACGTAGTTATACTAGCAAGGATACCCTGCATTGCCCAGGTACAGGTTAACATAAAACTAGTGTCCAAAACCGTGTGTGTAACGAACTTTGCTAAAATCAAGGGAGGTGCGAGAGCGCTCTATCCTTTAACAGACTTCAAAAACGGCCTATGCTAGAAATCTCATTTCTTTGATCAATCATAACTCAAAAAGCAATAAACCAAATTAGTTAAAACTTTGCACAATTTTTGTTTTGATGGTTTCTATAAGTGTGTAGAATTTCAGCATCATTAGTCAAGGCAACCCAGAGATCCAGAAAGGTCAGGCATAATTTTGTATTATCCATGTGTATGTACGTACGTATGTGCCACCCTGTATCTCATCAACTATTTGATGGATTCAGCTGATTTTTGGCAGAGATAGAGGTTCTAGGGTCTAGTTGATGGCATTTTAATTTCAGTTTACCATATACCTTAGTTTTCCAGAAAATTTCAAAAAACCTTTAAAATGACCATTGTATTGAGGCATAGCCTTTACAAAAGTAGTGACATTCCATGATAAATGCCAGTATACTGAAATCATATGCCCTTAATAGGGTTAAGATGAAAATTCATATACACTAAATCTACAAAAGCAAGGAAATACCGAAATTTTTACACTTATATTGTCATTAAGGGTATGCGAGCACAAGGCTATGTATTTTACTGGTAGGAATTTTTCTTCAGCGCACCTCACACACTTCATCCACTCATGCATAGAGATTTATACTGTAGTGATGTGATAATGAAATGGTTTGGTTGATATGTAGTCATACACTTAATTAATGACAATAAAAGTGTAAAAATTTGGGAATTTCCTTGCTTTTGTACATTTAGTGTATATGAATTTTCATCTTAAGCCTATTAAGAGCATATGATTTCAGTATACTGGCATTTATCATGGAATATACCATAATGTAGTAGAATGTGGCGAAAATGGTTGGTCAAATTTAATGCTACCAAGACAAAGCTCCTTTCCTTTAACAAGATGGTCAATAGCACTTTCTCGAGAGTCCAACGTTTACATTTCTCACCCTGACATTCTCAGGCACCATCAAATGGAATACAAACATAGAAGATGCGACCAAGTCTACCGCAAAGAAGGTAGACTCCCTCTACCAGGCTAGAAAATTTTTCATACCTGCTAGTATCTTATATCTCTATAAAGCCACCATTCGCCCGTGTATAGAATACTGTTTACACATCTAGGCTGGCACATCAACCACTAGCCTCTTGGACAGGATGCAAAAAAAGAATCTCTTATCTAATAGGTCACGCACTATCTGCCAATCTCCAGCCACTGTCGCATCACTGCAGTGTTGCATCCCTCTGCTTGTTTTACAAGTGCTTCCACGGAATGTGATCTGATGAAGTTATTGCACTTGTACCTCTTTAACGTAAATAGCCTTGACCCACTTAACTAGCAGCAAAATTCCACCCCTTCACTGTAAAGTTCCCTGCATACCGGAAGATTTTCTACTCTAATAGCTTCTTTCATCAGACTGCTCGTCTTTTTCTGTTTCCCCGACAGTATCAACATGCAGAAATTTAAATGTAATGTGAGCAAACATCTTGCTGTCCAACTCCCCACCCAGGTCGCTCCTGTAAATCTAGCCTCTATCACAGTAACCTCTTATTCTTCAGTCTTCTTCTTCGCATGTCTTTGAAGTATGTGATCACAAAAGAGTTTCCCACCCTTTTTTAAACAGTCCTTTGTATTTTTGTTGTACGCTGCAAAATCTTTCAAACTGTACTAGTTGAGCAGTAGTTGAGCAGTAGGGGGCAGTAGTTGAGCAGTAGTTGAGCAGTAGGGGGGGGGGGCAGTAGTTGAGCACTAGTTGAGCAGTAGTTGAGCAGACAAAGGCATTGTTGCATTGTCTATTCCCCCTCTCCACATTCACGGATGGTTCGGTCAGTTTTGTAGCCCCATCTACTCATAGCGACGGTGGCAATATGCCTAGTTCGGGACGAACAAAAGTTTTAAAAAATGCTGCAGTTAAATGTAAAGTTAGAATTCATATTAAAAATAAAACGGAAAGAAACTTTTTCAAAATGTGTTTCAAAAAACATAAAGATAATATAAAATTGCAAGGAAATAACACATGGTATAGAACGATTCGAATAATATATGTACCACGGATGGCGTGGAATAATTTTGATTATCAACGGTTAAATCTCCACCAAACTAAATGGGTTTCAGCATTTTGAAAAATACTAGAAATGAAAGTGGTCAGAGCATTATTTATAAAATCGTTGGTAAAAGTAATGGCAAACGTTCTTTGAACTTACTCCGCCCACTCCTAACTCTTGTTATCACACTAGCATCTGCTCCACCCTGTGCTCCAATGTATTTGTACAATATACATTCAATCTCCAAAATAGAGATAATTAATTAAAAATTAATTAACATATTAACATTTTTTCTTTAATTTTAGAGTTGGAAAATGATATATATTATTATTTTGGTAGAAATAAAAAAAAAATTTTGAAAAGTAAATATAAGTTTTTTGTTTTTTATAATTGAAAAAATATTCTGAAATGTGAAAATGATTTGTGTTTTGAAAAGAAAGTGTTTAAGTGACGTCATATATTAACCTTTGATCTACAGCATAATCACGTTGACACATAGGTGTAATTTTATTAACACATATTTTATTGCACCTACGGGATAATCACGTTTAGACACCTGTTCCTGTTAGATCACCGAATTAAGCGATGTCGAGCATGGTCAGTACTAGATGGGCATGGGCAAATAGCATCGTCAACCTGCAGTGCATAGTGTGGAGACTATGGCACAACCCCTGAATGACAGACACCAATAAGGTGGAAGGAAAGCAGGGAGGGGGTTCTTCTTCCAGGAGTGATAAAAAACCTTGATGATGATGATGATGATGATGATGATGATGATGATGATGATGATGATGATGACAGCTACAAGGATTGTGGTGGTGGTTTTAATGGTGGTCGTAGTGGTGATGATGGTGGTTGAAATGGTGGTGATGATGATGGTTGTGTTTATGATGATGATGGTGGTTGAAATGGTGGTGATGATGATGGTGGTGTTGATGATGGTGGTTGAAATGGTGGTGATAGTGGTGGTTGTAATGGTGGTGTTGGTAGTGATGATAATGGTGGTATTGATGATGATGGTGGTGTTGAAATGATGATGATGATGATGATGATGATGATGATGATGATGATGATGATGATGATGATGATGATGATGATGATGATGGCTACAAGGAGAAAGGAAGACAGAAACTTCGGCTGCTACATCATCACTACGACCTCCTTTACAACTACAAACGACATAAAGAAACACTATATGCAGAAAGAGGTGTAGTGCTATGGGGACCAATTCTTTCATCCCAGTGGATTATCTGGACAGCTTGTCTTGTTGGGTTGTATAACATGTATTTATTTACCTCCTCTCCAGGAGGTTAGACACAAGGCCAGTTTTATCTTACTCCCACAAGGTAAGATGTGACCCAAGGCTGGGTCGGGAAAGTGTGACTTGAAAAGCCAGCACCCGAATAGGTGAGCACTCTGGCCATTAAAAATTGCCTGGGCATTCCCCGGTAGGGGCGCCTCAGGCAGTAAGCAATAACCTTACCCCTCACCAAAGAGGGGAGGCAAAGCCTGGGAGGATGGACCTCCTAGAACTGCACAGGACAAACCCATAGACCGGTGGAATCAAGCCCCGAAGGCCAAGACGATACCAGTCTATGGGGTGCAGTATCCATCGGAACAGATACTACACTTTGATTCTGGCCAAAAGGCCAAGAACACAAGATGTAGCAGTGGTTCGTTTTCTCTTCTTTTTCATTGTCCCCTTTTTCTTTTTTAATAACAGCGGTTGTAAAAGTTATTGAAAATAACAGCACAAAATCATTTGGGGTCTAAGAATGCTTTCAGGGTTTTTATTCTTTCTATGATACAGTATGCATACATAATAATCCCAACCCATCCACCATAGAGAAAGGGTTACAGCTTCACCAAAGCACGACCGTGCGTGCATGCGGTTCAGAAAAAAGAGGAAGATGTTCTTAGCTTATCCACTACATATCTCTGGCAACTTTTTGTCTGATGCAATATCCTGTGACGTAATCATAACTCTCGTCTGTTAACTTCTTATGGAATTTTCCACTACTCTAACCTTCTACTTACTCTAGCCTCATGTGGAAAAATACCGTTTTCAACATTATTTTTTACACACCCACACATAAAGATCATTCATAACAAATTTCAAATTTCTATGTACAGAAATTTGAGCATACATATGTTGCAGAGCCACACACAGACAGGCAGAATAAACTTTTACTATTTTAGATATAAGATTAATATAATAATATATTTTAGTTAGCCTCTTTAGTGGCTAGTCAAGCTTCATCTAACTCTGTTGTTAGAGAAAGAATTATCTATATATACTCTTTCCTACTGTTATGCTAATTAGGTATACTGAATGTAGAGGTGTTCTGCCCCAAGTAGATCTTGTGCTTCTTCTGATGGTTTAATTTTCGGATTATTTTCCCACCCTTCTCTCTCTCCCATATTTCTTTCTCTGAAAGATTTAGATCTGTCTTGCTCTACACTATAACCAGAGTCGTTTTTTTTAATTATTTGATCTTCACCCGAATTCTTGCCTGCTTGATCGTACATTATTTCATCTTCTGATGTTTCATTCTGTGGAGGCTGTTCCTCTGACCGGATGAATTCAACATTCTTTTCCCATAAATTGAAAACGTATCAGTCAAGTCTGTAGGAGTTACATCACGAAAGGTCTATTTTCTCTTGTATGTCAATGCAATCTCTTGCATAGCAATGAGTTGTGATTCGGTTGGCAAAAACAGGTACATCTAAACTCACGTAATGATATACAGGCGATTAGCACATCACTGTGCATGCACACTCACAGCTTTTCCTAATTTCGCCTAAAGCTTGCTTCACGACAAATATAATCAGTTAGAATCGAGACACCAATGGGAGAAGACGTGACTCGTCTGTCGTAACTTTGGCAGGAGATGAATTAAAAGACCTGTACTAGATTGCATTATTACTATAATAATTGCCTGCCAAGTCGACTTGCTTACGCTCCTGTATTCCTATTTTCCTGTTAAATGAAGATTGATTTATATTATTGTAGTAAAGACGATGGAATTTTATTTCGAACTCTGATTACTCTTTTCTTATTCCATACAAATCAGATATATAGAGACACGGCCGACTCAGCAGAATGGTTATCTTCAATCTCGACATTACAAGACACCAATCACTCTACAGGTTCGTATATTTTGGTAAATATCGCCTGCAGAAATTTACCAATCTCAAAAAATATCATGTTCCTAGGCGGTGGCGAAGATGTTATTCCATACTTGCCTTGCACGTCTTTGTTGTGCTCATGGCCTACCCTATATTATTATCTCTGGGGTTCAGTGAGCCATTTCTTTTTTATACTAATGGTTCACCACTTAACGAGGCAAAAAGCAACTCGAGGATAAGGGATACTGAGATTTTATAGTTGGATGATGGAACAGTACTATGAAAGGATTGAAAACAATCATTAATTCACAGGACGCCTGGGCAGATATTTGTTGTCATTGGACTTGAAAACGACCATGTTGTAGTCTGTAGAGAAACATTCCCACAGCAACATGTCCCACAGGTGGGAAGGTCTTGGACAGAAACTTTGTTCATTGAAGTTCCGTTTGATTTTAGGTACACAAAGAAAGACAGGAGAATTCTTTGCAGTGTTAGTAGAAGATGAGTTCTTGCGGAGAAGTTTATTTTTATTTGTAAGTATAAATATTTTTAGTGTTTTTTTTTTTATTAAGGCTTGGTCTGGTGATATACCTTCTTTTTAAATGAAATAACCTAAAAATGATATTTTATTACTATTGTTTACGCAGTTCTTTTTATTTATTGTCATTCCAGCATTTCTTAATTGTGGTGACGGTACGGAGAGACTGAAGGAAAAACGGCCACGTCTAGTATGCACTTGCTGCAAGGAAACAGTGGCCGCATGCGGTCGTGAGCCTAGAACTGTTTGATTACATACAAAGAAGAAAAAATAAGGACTACTGCTACTGTTAAAGCTGGGTGCAAGAGTCTCATGTTGTCGGGGAGAGGAGAGATGAGAACTACTACTGCTGCTGAGAATTGACAGGCAACATGGCGACTGTGTTTGTATAAAGGAAGGGAAAAAGGATTACGACTTTGTTTTGAATGCAGAAGGCTGTCTGCTCTGTCAACTCTAAATGATTTACGTTACTGAAGTAGGAATTGATTAATTAAACTCATTTTGCATTAATTTATTCAAGATAATGTCGGTTTTCTTTTTAAATTCAGTTTCATTAGTAACTCCTATACATATATCGTCTTTGTAACAGACCATATTTTTCATATCTTCTAAAACCTGTTCGATGGCCCTTTGGAACATGGCACTTGCTGTTTTTATTCGATATGGCATCTTTTTCCATTTGAAAATAGGATATCACCAAATACCAATCGATAACAACGTCAAAAAAGTAATGACGATAAATACACCAATAGGTTTCAGTAAACCTATTGGCGTATTTATCGTTGTTACTTCTTTGACGTTGTTATCTATTGGTATTTCGTGGTATCCTATTTTCAAATATATTTTTGTAAAAACGCTTATTTTTGCCAGTTCATGTAATGCAACTTCAACATTAGATATAAGATATGAATCTGAGCAAACTTTGTGATTTATGCCTATTTTATGTTCTCTACATATAAGTATGTCTCCATTTGACTTTCTCAAAAGTACAACAGGTGATGCCCACTTGCTACCCTCAGATGGAACATGCTCAAGAAGGTCCTGTTTTATTAATTTTCGTAATTTTGCTGCTACTAATGGCAACAAATGTGATGGTAATTTCTGTGGCTCATAATTAAAAGGGGGTAACATTTTCTTTTGATTTTAAACTCGCTTCATAGATTTTTAACTTTCCAATTTTTTTCCCATTTTTCACTCATTAATTAATTTGATAGAATTTATGTATGTTTGTACATCGTTCCAATAAGGCCATGCTTCTTTTTACATAATGTGACAATTATAGGTATCACTTCAAATCTATATTCTAACTCCAAGGAACCTTCAAAGTACACTTAAGTTTTTATTATCGACCCATAAAATTGGCGAAATTGTAAATTGCTCTTTTGTAAAGTTGTCTTTCCAATGAGTTCCTAGAATTTTTTTCATTATGGGGCTATGGAAAGATTCCAGATTTCGACATATATATTACCGAGTTTGACAAGATTCACCTAAAGGAGGTCGTAGGTTACATCGGACAAAACTTTGTAAGAATAATGTTGGATAATGGCCCTATGGGAATGGACGTATCTGTTGGAAATCATTGGTTTAACTTGCGCAAATTAGCGTGGGTGGACCCGTGCAGTCGAGTGCAGAATAGGGCCTGTTCTCATAGTCAGAGCCTACAGACGTGACAAGGTCACCGCGTGACGAGACCTCGGATCAATATGCACCTGCGAGAGGCTCTGTGACGTTACGGGCCTTTGCGTGAGAAGCAGAGGGATCCGTGACGTCACTCGTTCTTTGTGAGAAGCGAGTTTTAGAGTCTGGGTTTTGGAGGCGAACCTATCAGACATGATTTTGATGTAGTCCGCAATTTGATTAAGGGAATTAAGTCCCTAAGAAAATACAGGCGAAAGATCTCTTTCCCCCCCTCCACGAATGGTTAAGGAAATAATTGATAAGTAATTACGAAAGCAGTAATTTGCTCTCTCTCTCTCTCTTGACGTTAGTGAATATCTCCCAGCGATAGATAACTAACGCCTGTAATAAAAAAAATTGAAAGTTAAAAGGATAGTTTGTCTTCGGAGTCTGTCATGAAGTTTTGTTGTAGCGGCGATTTTTCGGCAGAGAGAAAGAAGAAAGAATTCAACTATTAGACGACATGCCCATCCATGCGACGAGGAAAGAAGAGAGGGTACGCGAAACTTAAAAATATGCAAACTTTATGATTTTTGGTGTTAAAAAAAATGACGAGTGTTTAAACGAGAACTGCCATGGCCCGTTCCGGGACGAGTATGCGAATTGAGAAAGTGCCGCGGCCCAAGCAGAGGGGCTATGCAACAATACCATCTAAGATGAGAACAGTAGTCTGAATAATTACAATTGATTCAAAGCAATCAAATGCTATGGTGAAAGCTGTGTGAGAATTTGATGGGCTTAAAAAGTTTTATTGGAGGAGGGGGTGGCTTTCACATTTTCAGAAACTGTTTATAGATCCGTGTTTTTGTAATCTCATTAAAATAAATAATTTTCAAATCTGGGGTTTCATGGGTAGGGCAAGGGAGCGGGTGACTTTATAAAATGAAAGATGAGTATGAATCTCTTACGGTCATCAGCATCTGTCAGGGATAATTCCTATCAAATACATGCTCCTAGGCGGTTGGCGAAGATGTTATTCCATACTTGCCTTGCACGTCTTTGTTGTGCTCATGGCCTTCCCTATATTATTATCTCTGGGGTTCAGTGGGCCATTTCTTTTTTTATACTAATGGTTCACCACTTACCGAGACAAAAAGCCACTTGAGGATAAGGGATACTGAGATTTTATAGTTGGATGATGGAACAGTACTATGAAAGGATTGAAAACAATCATTAATTCACAGGACGCCTGGGCAGATATTTGGTTGTCATTGGACTTCAAAACGACCATGTTGCATTCTGTAGGGAAACATTCCCACAGTAACATGTTCCACAGATGGGAAGTTCTTGGAAAGAAACTTTGTTCATTGAAGTTCCGTTTGATTTTAGGTACACAAAGGAAAACAGGAGAATTCTTTGCAGCGTTAGTAGAAGATGAGTTCTTGCTGAGAAGGTTTTTCAGGGGGGACCAAAGCTTGAAGCTCAGTCGAGCACCAATTATAGAAATATCGGTAGAGTAGGGAAAGACTAGCAACGTCTCTTTTGTGAGAAAGGAGCTGCAGTGAGAAGAAGGGATCATCTTCCACTAGATTGCGGTCGACTTTCTTCTCTGTCAATGACCATTTGTAATCGTGTAATCCACCAATGTTGCTGCATGTGCCTTAGGTTGGCTATCCCTTTCTTGCATATCATTCTTGTATTTTGCTCTGTTTAAAGGAAAAAAACATTCGTTCAACTTTTGGCGAAATTGTAAATTGCTCTTTCTTAAAGTTGGCTTTCCAATGAGTTCCCAGAAATTTTCTTATTATGGGTCCATGGACAGATTCCCGAGTTCGACATAAATATTTCCACGTCTGACAAGATGCACCTGACAAAGGTCGTAGGTTACATCGTTTCTTTTAGCCCTCAGACTACAATTAGATTTGTTGGTACTGCTCGGTGCTCAACAGGCCATCATCCCGGGCATTACCGTTTTCTTTTAAGGTCTACAAAGATGTTATATCATACCTGCCTTGCATATCTTTGTTGTGTTCATGGCCTACCCTACATTATAGTTTGACCTTGTGTCACATCCGGCCCTCGTGACGAGGTAGGTAAATAGGGACAATCAAAATGCAGTATCTCTTCTGTCCTCAGTCAGAGGAGGAGAGGTCATCCTAGACTGAGGCAATTTTAATTTTGTTGTGATGGGATACCGAACTCCTCACAGTCACTAAATAAGTGAACTAGTCGGCTATCCTTCTAATTATTATTCATTCACTTGGAAATCATTTTTAACTTGTTCCTTTATAAAACGTATTTTTTTATAGATGTACAAACAGGAAAGAAAATCAGAAAATTACAAGATGGCGTCCAACGATTAAGGCATTGCATTAAAGTTCGAATTTCAAGTTATAAAAAAAATAAATTAGAATTTTATTTCGGGATAAAAACACAATTTTAGACTAATTAATAAGTTTTGTCCAAAATATGTGCGAAAATCCAATGAAATAAGGTGAGATATTCAAATAATATATTGTAAATAAACTGTCCGGTTGGACCCCCCCCCCCAAAAAAAAAAAAATTGTTGTAATTTATTACAAATTCTTACTATATTGTAAATAAACTGTTAGTTTTGCAAAAAAAGCACATTTTAATTTATTTCAATAAATGTTCTTTAATCAATTATTTTGAATTATTGATTTTGTGTTACTTTACTGAATTCATAATCTTTCATGTTTGATTTACTTTTAAGTTAAAAAAAATCAAGAAACATTTATTTTTTAGGAAATAAGAGCAATTCTTATCAAATTATTCAGCTTAAAAACTAATGATAATGAAATGTTCATATAAAGAATAAAATTGCCTTAGAATAGGGATTTGTCTTCTTGTTGTGTTTACAAACCAAGAGATATTTCCATGTACTATAACTGATACTAGTCTTTTCATTCGTGTAGACCGGAAAGAATGAACTTATTTAAAGAATGAATATTAAATCAAACAAATTATTTTTCAAAGAAAAATGTTCATGTTTTAAAAATTAAAAAAATGTATGACAACACCATTTTATTATTAAGTATTAATTTAATGTTTGCTCTCTAGCCTATGCAAAATACACAAAATAATACATTTGCACTTAGATTTATAATAAAGTAATGGATTAGTTATATTTCGTTAGCGTTAATTAATAAATACTTAAAATGTCATTAAAATTGGTTGATTTCCTGAATTTTGATGAATTTTGAAGTGAAGGGAGGGGTCAAAATGACTATAGTCTGACTGTTCGACAGATCTCGTTTATTACTTCATAGCATTACGTCATTTTCCAGCGCTCTGGTCTTTTTTACGATGGCCGTGCACAGACTCACATTTTAAAGCTAAATTCTTAAATTTTAGACATTTTCTTGAATCAAAATCATGTAATAGATTTTGATGAAATTTGGAATACGGATGCTAGACGTACGGTTTAATATCTTGGTTTTAATCTTCTTAGGGGGCATAAGAATGTTTCCTGCTTGTTCAAGGCATTAACTTTGCCTGTTTCCTTCATTAACCTCTTTAATTATCCGCTTGGTTTAACTCGTCGTATAGCACAAAGGAACTTCTAATTAAGTAGCATTGTTCACTTACAATATTTTATTTTAAAGCGTAATTCACGCAGACAACATCTCGAATTACTAGCTGCACATACCCGGCGTTGCTCGGGAGTCCCTATTTAATTGCACCCCCACGAGGGCGAAGTTAGACACAAGGTTGTTTTTAATGTGGGGAAATCCAGCTCCCCCAAAAAGTTGCCTCGGTCTAGAAAGATTTCTCCTTCACTGAACGAGGACAGATAAAGTTACAGTTTGCTCCTAACCAAACGGCCAAGAAAGGTTTTTACTTTCATTTTTGCTTCCCTTTCTTTTTTTTTAACTAAATTTCTAAATGGGGCATTTGTGGGACAGTCTGGAGAAGGTCCCTTCAAAGGAGTCAGTCCCTTCAAAGGCGTCAGTCATTTTCTTAAAGATTTGAACTTTTTTTCGTATTTCTGACTAGTATTTTATTACTAAATAAAGAAATATACCAATTTTTTTTATATTTATAGCTAAATAAATATACCAATTTTAAAAAAAAAGTTATTAACAATTTATTTTTGTACACAATTTGGCCATTATTATTATTTTTTTATTTGTTTACTCACTAGGAGTTCTCACACAAGTCATCAGCAGTGATTGCTTACTGATAATAACTGGTGGTGTTTCCTGGAGTCTGAGTGACAGCAAGTCTCCTCAGATTTCTAGTACTTTCCACCTCTTTCAATAACCATTGCACATGATTTTGCGGTATCGCATCAGTCGTGTATCATTGATTTTTTTACTGGCAACGACCATTGGTCGTCTCTGGGATTTGGGTGGCAATAAGGTTCCCTAAGGTTCCAGTACCAGTCGAGGTCCTCAGTCTTTCAATCTTCCTTGACCTTTCGCAACCATTTGTGTGGTATCAGCCGAGGTTAGTACCATCACATTGTGTGTTTATGTATGTGTGTGTTTCTATTATAGAGGGGAGGGGGTAGTTTCAGTTCCTTTGGTTCATGTGGTGTCCTTTCTATGTTTTAATTTTATTTCTATTGCAACTTCCATGTGGCTGGTTAACGTTCATAGTTTATGTGGGTTGGTTTCTACATTCGAGGATTTTCCGCATTTGAAGATTTCAGCTGTTTTCTATGATTGCCGTCCATTTTATAGTCTCAGTCTTCCGTTTATTCCCAATTTCTTCCACGTTTTGGGGGACTGTTCCTAGTGCTCCTACGATTATTGGTATTATATTGGCTTTATTCATCTTTCATATTCCTGTCAGTTCTCTGGCAAGTTCCATGTATTTTTTTGTTCTCTGTCAAGTTTTGTGCATTTTATAGTTCTCTGGCAATCTCATTGTATTTTCTAGTTTTCTGGCAATTTCATTGTATTTTTTAGTTCTCTGACAATTTCATTGTATTTTCTAGTTCTCTAGCAATTTCATTGTATTTTCTAGTTCTCTGACAAGTTCCATGTATTTTTCTGTTCTCTGTCAAATTCCGCATATTTTCTAGTTCTCTGGCAATTTCATTGTATTTTCTAGTTTTCTGGCAATTTCATTGTATTTTCTAGTTCTCTGGCAAGTTCCATGTATTTTCTCATTCTCTGGAAGTATTATTATTGTTTAAGGCCACAACATTCTCATACCTAAATTTAAAACAAAACAAACTTTATTTCAAATTTCCCGCCAAGCAACACCACGTGATCTAATCTAATTGCTAGACAAACATTTATAATTTTAACATGGAAATAAAATGGTGGACATGAAAGGGAATTCTGTTTTGCTATGTGACTGCACAATGCAACCTATGTCAACATACAAAGAATTGTCGAGTTGGCATGACAACCACTATTTTGCAATGACGTCATTACTGATTTTATCTATGATTAGAATTTATCTGATCTTCAACACAGTATCTTTTATTCAAAGTGGAAAGTTTACTCCTATTAGCGGTTGTTTGCTGCAAACACACAATTCTTAGACAGACTAGACCAGGGGTTACCAAACTACAGCCCGCATGCAGTCTTCAACGGTAGTTTGCATAGCTCGCCAATAATGTGTTATCATTTATTTTGTTAATTATGCTAATTACAACAATCTTTTTTGTAATAGTAGCACAGGGCTAAAAATGATAACACGAGTGATGACTGATGAAATAATATAAAAAATATTTAATATATAAATATTGAATATATAAATATAATATTGAATATAAATATTGAATATATAAATATATTATTGAACATAAATATTGAATATATAAATATAACATTGAATATATATAAAAAAAAGTATAAAACAAGTATGATTTATGAAGAATATATTTGTAGCGGTGGAAGTTTATCCTTCCGGGTACAAAATAAAAGTGCCTAAAATCGTTTGTGCGCATATGGCTCGGCACACACTTCCAGTTGGATTAATAAATGCAGATGTATATTTTTGAGCCAATCAGAAGCACTGTGTGAAATTATTAAGTTATTATTTGGGATTCACTACAGAGACTCTTGAGCACATATAAACGCGAAATTTTAATTGACTTTCTGTTGAGTCTGGGAGATCTTAGTCACGGCTGTTCTGTCCTGTGAATATTTCATAGCACTTAATTGTCGACTAAACCTTCCTCACTAGCTCAGCTAATTGCCTACTTCCTTCTATTGTATTCCTTGTATTTGAGTTCCTTTGTATAGAGTCCACACCTCCTTGAACATTCGGACACATGTCCTGTGCAGTTCTAGGAGGTCCACCCTCCCAGGCTTTGCTTCCTCTCTTTGGGGAGGAGTAAGTTTATTGCTTACTGCCTGAGGCGCCCCTACCGGGGAATGTCGACGGGGCTGTCCAGGCAATTTTTAATGGCCAGAGTGCTCACTTTCTCGGGCACTGGCTTTTCAAGTCCCACTTTCCCGACCCGACCTTGAGTCACATCTTACCTTGTGGGAGTAAGATAAAACTGGCCTTGTGCCTAACTCCTGGAGAGGAGTAAATCAATACTCAAAACTCATCCTGACGTTTTTTGTATGAAAAATGAGACTTTATTGCCTTTCAGACACCCCCTGAATCTTTTTTGTTTTGCAAAGACACTTATCCTCAGAACAAGTATTCTTTTGTTTTCCACCTTTGTAAGCCACCTGTTTTGATACATATACAATTTCTCTCACACTCTCATACACACTAGTCCCACATATTTATTTGTATGCACATTGTCGTCAACGCAACAATTCTTCAACATGAACACTGAAATACACATAAATGAATTCTATAAGAATCGCTAAAGATAAAACAATAATAATCTGGACGTTTTCTTTCCCTTAGACTGGCTGAACTTTTGCTTTCTTTTTTGAGAAGGAGGGTGTTTCTCCCGAAATATCAAAGGATGTTCCAACATCCCGGATTTTATTAATATTAACAGTCTTATATTTACTGATATAATATGTGAAAGATCTATCGAAAAATAAACAGATAATTATGAAGATTGATACCTCAAATATTGTCTTCGAATGTTTGTTTTTGTTCATCTTCTCTTTAACCATTCCGGTTTTTCTGCATTGCTATTAGCCTTCATAAATACCCACATACTTAAAACAATAATAATTTCAATGAAATACTTATTAATTAAAGATAGAATTTATTTTATTCACCCGAAACAATTCCCTTTTTTTATTAGGTCAGTTATTTTTTAATAATTTTTTTCTTTTGTTTACTTTCATTCACCCAAAACACGGCATATTGTTACTGAAGCTTAAAGGGCTACTTTGATGGGGACCGGATTTATAGTGGTGAAAACTGAGTGGGGAATTTAGCAGCAAAATGTTTGTTCACATTACATTTAAATTTCTATATGTTTATACAGTTAGGGAAACATGGAACAAGAAAGGAATTTCAAAGGCAAGCGGTTCAAGGAAAGAAGCTATCGGAGTAGAAAATCTTCCGGTATCTAGGGAATGGGGAGTTAGGGTTAGGGTTAGGGTAGAAAATCTTCCGACATCTAAGGAATGGAGGAGTTAGGGTTAGGGTAGAAAATCTTCCGGCATCTAGGGAATGGGGGAGTTAGGGTTAGGGTTAGGGTTACGGTTAGAGTAGAAAATCTTCCGGCATCTAGGAATGAGGGAGTGAGATTTAGCTGCTTATCGGATTGGTAGGAGGGGTAGGGGATTTATCTTGAGAGGACACAAGTGCAGTAAGTTAATTGGAGAACATTCTGTGGAAGTACTTGTAAAACAAGCACAGGGATGCAGCAATGTGTCGATGTGACAGTGGCTGGAGCTTGGCAAACAGTGTGGGACCTATTAGGTCAGAAATTCTTTTTACACCCTGTCCCATGAATGAGAGGCTAGTAGTTGATTCACCAGCCCATATGTAGCAACAATACTCCATGCATAGGCGGCGAATGGTGGCTTTGTAGAGATATAGGATACTGGCAGATGCAAGAAATTTTCTAGCCTGGTAGAGGAAGCAGCAGCAGACTTTTTCGCCTCAATTTTTAGCCCGAACGCAAATATTAAATGTTATGGCACGCCATGTTTTTCGTCTGAAAATACAGTGTAGACGGTGTATGTAGCATCCATTAATTAATGCAGGCAAACAAAAAGGGGGGATAACTAACACACATTCATTCTAAATCTAAATTGTATATCTAAATGCAGCATAGATGTCGCCCTTCTGGTTACAGATACACATTAATAATAATTTATTTTTATTATTCGGACTATGTTCTCATCTTGGATGTTATTCTCACAACATTATGACCGATGTAACATCAAACCTTCTTCAGGTGCGTCTTGTCGGACTCGGGAATCTTTTTTATGTTAAATTCAAGAATCTGCACTGAATTTTGAACAGGAGCCTTTATTTAATTCACAAGGGTGGCTTGTTCTCGTTCTGCCAGCCATGACTGAATAGAAGTCTGAAGTAATTCTTAATTGTATTCTAAAATTCGTGCTAGAATTGTCCACATGTACCTGTGGTGCAAGAATAAAATTGCTAAGTAATAATCAGTTGTAAATGACAGTCTTTTGGGGGTTGGAGGTTCAATCCTAGGTACGGGTAATACAAAAAGTACAATTAAGAATTACTTAAGACTTCTACCTTGGCGTGGCTGACGGAATGAGAATAAACGACACCTGTGAATTAAATAAAGGGATATGTTCGAAATTCCCTACAGATTCCCGAGTTCGGCATAAAGATTCCCAAGTTCGCTAACGCACCTGAAGAAGGTCGGCGGTTACATCAGTTGAAACGTTGTGAGGATAACATCCAAGATGAGAACAGTAGTCCGAATAATCCAAATAATACAAATTATGAATCGCCATTTCAAAATATCCAATAAATAATTTAGTTATTTAGTTGTTATATCTCGGGGTGGATCTCCTGTTTAACTCTCTTCTACCCTAAAAAAATTAGCACAAACATTTACCCTCTCATCTAATTCCGTTAAATATTTCAGCTGAGATTCGAAACCTGACCGCTTGGTCATCAGTCAGATTTCTTAACCTTATTTCATCAATCTCATCACGAAAGTAAAGGAAATTATAATGTATTTATACTTGTTTGCAGTACAGACTGCCGGGAGAGCTCGATTTTTTTATGAAGAACAATGGGTCATATTAAAACTTCGCATCTAGCTATGGCAGCAGAATGTGACGTCTATGTGACGTCAGTAATTTGAGGCCGGTGTTAATCTGAAAAAAAAAAAGAACTCAAGCTTACTAAAGCCGGCAAATAGTAATTTGCTTTCTGTTTTTTTAATGAAATAACCCGAAACAATTCGTTTTAATAACTTTTAAAACAAATTAATTGAAACAAATTTTTCGGGTTATTATTATTAAGTTTATTTCATTAAGTTTATAAATAAATATAAATAACTAAATATATAATTAAATAAATAAATTAAATTAAATAGACAATTTTTTAATTTTTTAATAAATGAAAAGATCGTAAAGCAGTTAATTTTGTTATGTTAATATTGTTTTAATCTATATTTATACAATTATTGGATGTAAATATCTTCCAAAACTTTCAATCTTTTAATACATGTTGATTTGTTAAAAAATCTAAGACAAGTTTAAATGACTTTCTATTCGACAGTTTAAATGCTTCCCAATTCCTTTCAAATTGCTAAATAATTCATTTTTTTATGCTATGACATTTTTTATGCTATGACATTTATGAGGCGAGATAGGATTTAGAAAGTTAAATTTAAATTCATTGTAATATTGAAAGTTCATCACTTACTATTTATATATTGATTTATTTATATTTATTTGTAATATATTTAATATAAAAAAACACTGCAAAAATACTGATTTTATTATTTGAAAAATTAAATTTTAAAAAAAGTTTATTGTTTGTTAAATTATAAATTTGTAATGTGAAAAAAGAGTACAACAAAAAATAATGTTTGTTACATTTCAAATCCATTTATAAAAAACACTAATTTTATTTTCACAATAAAAATGAAAAAAAAATGTAATATATTATTTTTTACAGCAAAAATCAGAAAACAAATTACTATTTGCCGGCCTTAGTAAGCTCGGGTACCTTTTTTCAGATTAACACCGGTCTCAAAGTGTTGACGTCACATTCGGCTGCTATGGCTGGGTTCGAAGTTACAATATAGCCGATCAATGTTTTACGCTTAGTGGCAACCATTATCTCTTTTACTAGAGAGTTCAACCCATGGGTAGGAAGCGAATATATATAACTAGCTGTAACTACACAGCGTTGCTCGGAGGTAATAAAAAAATGGTTGACTTGCTTACAAAGAAATCTAAATTAATTTTGCTGACTTTAATTTCGTAATCAAATTATTGTATGAAATAGGAATTTTGAAAAAGTTCGTTTTAGTACTTGAAGCTAATTGGTTGATAATTAAAAATATTAATAATGATGTGTAATTTATGTGGGGGCAAAAACGCATGCACACAAACACACACATATACACAGACACACTTGAAGTTCCATAATTTAATTAATATATATATATTTATTTTTAAAAAACTCAAGGGAGAGAATCTAATACAATTGCATACGCTAACTTCCCTTTAATCTGTTTCAGTAAGTGATGGAAAACGTCTCCACTTTAACAGTTTTCTTAGCTAGAATAAGTATTTTTACAAATACTGAAACGAAATAATATATTTGTGCCAATAACATACTGTAAGGAAGAAAAAAGAAAAAAGAAATTAATCAAGTATCGATATGTTAGACTGGTTGCTATTTGGGTCTGACACTGAATATCCGACAAGATAACTTTATATGTTAGATGTATGTGTGTGTGTGTGTTATCTAATTTTACAAAGTATTTTACCATTGTCGTCATGAATTTGTCATACTTTTATTTTATTTTTTAGGGTAAAAGAAATCCTTATGTCGTAGTCGTCGTCATCATCATCATAAACGTGTCGCGAAGATAAACCTATAAACTAAAGGCAAGTAGGGGTTCTCTTTGGTGACTATTTTTGGAAGGCAAGTGTGAAACTCGCTTTTGGGAGTGGGGACAGTTGAACATTTTGAACAATGCAAAACAAATGAATGAATTACGTATCAAATTACTCACCATCTTTTTTTTTTGTCATTGTAATTGGTTGCGTCTTGGCTTTCTCGACTTGAATAGCGCATGCGCAAAATGTGTGTTTAAAGAATGTAAAGATAACCCTTTGTAAGGGTCCATTTTTTTGTTAGTGTTGCTGTTTTATTTTTATTTTTTTATTTTTATTTATTTATTTTTTTTGCCCTTGGATGCGAGGAAAAGTAATAACAAAATAAATAGCAAAGAAAGAAAAAAAAAAAAGGGGGGGGGTATTACTTCGAAATTTTTGTGTCTCGTCGATCTTTGTCTGCCACGTTTATTTGATGGGTTTACTCTTTGTTTAAGCACTCGAATAATTCCATGGCTCTTACTTTTATTTAATTTTTTGTTTGTTTGTTTGTTTGATTTATTCAATAATGCCTTTTAAGTATTTCTACTTCCTTTTCATATTTGGTTCCAAAGTAAGCTTCTTGATTTATTCGCATTCCAAACAATGCGCCATGTGACACAAGGTCGAGTTTAAAGCGAGAAGTTCAAAACCTCCACCACCAACCCCCCAAAATGGAGCACTTTAGACGGATGTAGAAATAGCCATGTTTGAACTCCTCCCCCTCCCCTTCCAACGGTGAGCGTGGAATAGGAGTATCCAAACGTGGAGGTGTTCAAATGAGGGGAGCGTCCGGGTGCTTAGCCTTATAGAAATAACTCACCCTCAATGTTATTCAAATACAGAAGAAAACAAGAGCACACGACAAGCAGATATAAGCAAAACAGATTCACACATACGAAATAAAGAGAAACATGGAAGCAAGTCGGAAACTATTCTGCGGTGAATTCCTTACGAGTTTATAGTTTGTTGGTTATTTTAGGTGTAGTGAATGTTCGAATCTTTCGCCATTCCCCGGTGAGGGTGGAGGAGGAGTGTTTAAATGTGGAAGCATCCAAATGAGGGGGAACGTCGGACTTTTCGCCTTGTAGAAATAACTCCTCAATTGTATTCAGCTATATAGTAACACGTAAATACACTGAGCCTCAGTTGGGTGTATGTGTGACAGTGGCAAGTAGATGTGAAAAGATTAATTGTAGTCACTGTGAGAAGAATTACAAATAAAGAGGTGATCACAAAGGGGGGAAAAATAGATGCTTCAATGTTATTTGAAGAACGTTATCCCGGGTAGTGAGTAGGTGTGTAGGTGAACAGTGGGTGTCATGCCGAGCAAGGGTTTGCAATCAGAGATGTGATGATGAGCGAGTGCTCTTCAACAGCGGCACCTGGCTTGGTGGGTCAGTAGTTGAAGTTATAATGGCTAGATGTCAGACCGTCAGGAATCCTACTAATTAATTTCAGGATTTTTGTTGCTTTAATATTCTTGGTTAATTCCTACAGGCTCGTGAGACGATAAACAATGAACCTATCCCCCCCCCCTTCCGAAAGTCACCACTTATCAAGGTCAAATAGCACTCTATGATAAGGGTTAATAAGATTGATGGTTGAATGATGAAGAATATTATGAGAGGACCAAAATGATGAATGGAATGAACAAAATTTGATTACTTATAGGGTTGAAAAGTATTTGTTGACATTTGGATTTGAAGATGAAAATGTTGTAGTCTGTAGGAAAGCAGTCATATGGTAATGAGTTCCACAAACGGGAAGCCTTTGGAAAGAAACTCTAGGCTCACGAAGGAAGTAAGGAACAAAAAATTCCGTTGTGGTAGGAAGACGAGTTCTTGCTGCGGATGTCTTACAAGGAGGAACCAGAGATTGAAGCTCAGTCGAGCACCTTCCATGAAAATAACGATAGAGCAGAGAAAGACTAGCAACGTATTTTCTATGAGAACAAAATAAATCATCTCCCACTAGATTGAGAAGTCGATTTTGTGCTATGTCAAGGCAAGAAAGAGTGTTCTGAGGGACACCTCCCCCGATGTGGCAGCAGTACTCTATCTGATGACGTATCTAACTCTTATACAGGTAGAGCGTTGCATCAGGAGTCAGGTACTTCCTAGAGCTGTAAGATGATCCGGCCATTTTTGCAGCAACCTTAGCAACAGATTGGATATAAATATAGAGGAGTTATAGAAGGCTATCACAATGCTAGAAGAGGAAATATGCTGGTTTTGAGAAGGAAGACAAATACGAAGTGATCTTTTTTTGTCACAACTTCTTCAACACAGTGATCTAATGTGAGTAACCCTGTTCCATTATATATTTCGAGGTGAAACCTCTTCATCAAATGGTGGATGTTTCTAATCCCTTGAAACTCATGTGGATTTAAGCGCCGGTAATATTGCTTGTATTGCATTACTGCAGTAAATTTCGTAGTGATCCCAGACAAAGTAGAGTTAAAAGTTCTAAATTATGGGTGTTTCTGAAGTTTATGGACCGTGCTAAAATAATAATGTTATTATTTAGAAACCTATTCATTAACATGAGAGGGGGGGGTTGTTAACTATTCTGTACTTTCACCTAACAGTTTAATAAACAAAAGATATTGTAAAAATTGACTTTAACTTGAAAATCCTATCTAGAAAATAGCACAGTCCGTAAACTGCAGAAGTACTAATTCATGAAATAATTCCTGTTAAATTTATTATTGTTATATTTATTTATTAAGTTAATTGGTGTGTTAGATTCATTTTAAAAAGTTGTTATTATATTAATTTATTCCAATGTTTAAATTCAAAATCCAATCCGTTAACGTTTTTTTTAAAATTAAATATTTAATATTAAAATGATGAGCAGAATAAGAGGAGGTTGTAACTTATAAAATTTGTAACGAGTTATTTCCCTTGTTATAGCAAAATATTTTAGATTCATGTTTGTGCTCATTTATCTTAAATAAGTTCTGTAAATTTTCTAATTTTATTTAATTTTTTTTCATTATAATTAATTGGTTTGTAATCTATCTACTAATGTGATTAGTATTTTTGATCATCTAGCTTCTTTTTTTTTTTTTTTTATACATATTTTACTTGTAAATCTATATACTATTAATATTAATGATCATTTTATTTATTTTTTTATTATTTTTTATATAATAGTTAATTGTAAATTTATCTATTGATATTATTAGATGTGTTATTAAATTATTATTCACAAATATTTTTCTTACATTTTTTATTAATTGTAAATCTATATACTAAGTGTGTTATTCTATTAATATTTGTGATTATTTTATTTACTTATTTATTCAAATTTTTTCCTTACTAATTAATTGTAAATATATCTAATGTTGGTATTTGTGATAATTATGTTTTATTTATTTATACGTATTTTCTTCTTTTTATCTGCCTTATTAAGATTTACTTTGAATTTAATTTATTGTAATGTCTGTAAGTTTTAATATAATATGTACGAAACTATAAATGATGAACTAGGTCTGCTATTAATTTCAGGGTGTAATCTAGAAATAAGTAAAGCTTCCTTTATGTGAAGATTTCCAATGTTCCTCTTCATGCCCTATATAAAGTGATTTGTTTGTGTTGTTGTAAGTGTTAAGGTGTTTAAAAAATGATGATGTTTGTGTTTGTGCGTCTCTTAATCCTGATGTGTAGTGGTCTTATAGTGCTTCCCACATAAAATTGGTTGCAAGTTGTGCATTCTACTCTGTAAACACTATATGTGCGGTGGCAAATGTCTGCTCTAGTCATAGAACAGTTAGCAATGATGCTGAGTTGTTATGGCGTTTGTATTTGGCTTTTTTTACTAAGGGTGTCATCACTTATCAAGGCCCAGGATTCACTCGATTATGAGGGTTAAATATGTCGTCAATTGGACGATGATCGCCTCTGCAAGAGGGCCAGGAACAATAGGTGGAATGGGCAAAAGATTACTTAAGAGGAGTTGATTATCCAAGATGGTCCAGAATGAGCAAGCTGCATGTTAAAAACGGCTGTTATGATTTTATCACTGAGGTAGGGCAGTTTTAAGAATCAGGTTTTTTAGGGTTCTTAACGTGCCCAATGGTGGTAGTGGGGTATCGATTCAATTCCAACACCTGATGGAACTCTTTTGTGCAGGTGGTTTTGTCTGCGTCCTCACTGCATTTGTCCCAGATGCGAACTATTTCATTAACTGCATAGAGGAAGGGTCAACAGCTTTCCTATAAAATGTAGTTATTAGCACTCCCTCCTCAAAAACCTTTTAGGTTAAAGTCTAGGTTAAAGGGGGCTCAGTGGTGTAATGTATACATGGGTCATTAAGATATTATCAGCTTCTTCATGTGAAGATGTTAGGACCAGAATGTCGTCAGATTACTTAGATTGGATATAACTTTTCCCTTTTAGATATGAAGCGTAAGTAAGTCCTAGGAGTTATCAAAACAAGGGGCTTATTCAAGAAAAAAAGCAATTCATTTTGACTAAGGAAAAACACAGATCCTAGCGGACGATGATGATCTTGATCACCAATGCTCTACAAAGTGCTGTCATAGACAGTTGTGTCGTCTGCATAGATGCCAACAAATAATCTTACAATATGATTTGGCTGATCATTAATGAAGAATAGGAAGAGGGTCTGGCCCAAAATAGATCCTTGAAACACTTCAGCATTGAGAATAGATCCTTGAGGAACGCCGGCATTAGTACTATGTGCTTCATATTTCTGCCCAGCAACAACTACTTCTATAGATCTATCAGAGAGATATTTCATAGCTAGCATTTTTGTGAAGCAACTCTTTGACATGCTGAGAGCTACTGCCCTAGAAACAAATCCTCATTGAAAGATTCACTGATCCTATGTGATATTCACAGTCAGCACTTCAGCTGTTGATCTAGTAGGATGAAATCCATATTACTTGTCACTGTTTAGTTTGATTTTAGTAGAAGAGAGCAGAGATCTATGAATGAGTTGAGGTCAGCTGTCGTCTAAAAAAAGAAACAATCAGCTTGCTTTTGCTGTTAAAATCTAGAAGTCTAAAAGAAATAGGATGGCTTGGCTGTTGAATTCTTTCTTGTCTTCGGAATTCCCTCCCTGCTCCCTATTCTCCCTACTGTACTAACATGCAGAAATTTAAATGTATTGTGAACACAACTCGTGTTGCACAACTCCCCACTTAGAATGCCCCCTATAAATCTGGCCTCTAATCACAGTATCCGCTTATGTCTCAGGGGCAATATGCCTTGTTTGAGTGAAATAAAGTTTTAAAAAAGATAAAGAAGACAAAATTGCCAGAGTGATAAATGGAAGTCGCTGTAGATGACAGATGGCTCTAAAGATCTAGTCGAGGCAGAAAGGGAAGATGCCAGGGCCATCGATGTGACCCCAAATTTCATTGGCTTCATGGGCATGCAATGACCACAGCTGCCATTCTTAAAAGTCCTCTCTTGACCAGAGGTCTTCTCTCCGTGAAATTCCCTTACTCACTGGCAACATTTTGCCATATTTATATTTTTATGCCAATTATCAGCCCCAGGGAATTTCTCGACATCAAGAAATCTTTTCTTGTTTTTTCCGGTCTTTTGATTGGCCAAAACACATTTTATTATTGTCTGAATAAATAATGTGTTTTTGAGCAACTATCAGCATGTTCATTCACTTTCCAGACATAGAAGCGTTCATCTAAGATCCCTAGGGAGCATGCAGCTAACTGTGATTAACCTACATGCTAAGAAAATATTATTTTCTGAGTAAGATTTTAAATATTAGAAAAAGAGTAACTAAACTTTTGTACAGCAACAAAAATAAGTTATGGTGGTCTCATTATTTGATAAATTATTATAGCTGCCATCCAAATATATGTGCAGAAAGTGTATTTGGATATCAAGGCTATTGAAGTTTTATAATCTTGGTGATACCATTAGAGCACAGGGGGGAAGCAGGTGCTGATGCTGGTGCTGGTGTGATAGTAAAAGTTAGGAGTGGATGGAGTAAGTTCGGGGAAATTCTATCATTACTAACCAGCAGAGCATTACCACTATTAACCAAGAGAAGAGTCTATCAGACATGTGTACATATTGTGATGATATAGGGAAGTGAGACCTGATGATGATGATGATCATCATCATCATCATCATCATCTTCTTCTTTTATCCATTGTTCAATTTTGTCTTGAGAGATTTTCTCCGGTTTGTTCATGTCCAGTGAACTTTTGTTCGATCATCATAAAAAAGTGGTTTTGTATTTGTTAAGTTTATTTTTAAAATTATTTACTAAACCTTTTTTTTACGATCAAACTGAAGCATTAAGTATGTTTTTAATATAAACAGTCAAGTGCTTGCTAAATAGAAATAAGAGAAGTATCTCATTTATCCTTGGTTAGTCTTAAATTCAAGGTCCAGTGTTTAGATTGAAAATCAATCAATGGCACGATGCAGAGAATGTTAGTCCCAATTTTGTTTAGCTACATACAATCCTGAAATATGTTATTATTGATATTGTTATTATTAAATAATCACTATATATATATGGGCCACAATTCTAGTATATATTATATATTAAATAGTTTTTAACGCCAATACGAAGTTAAAACAAAATAAATTGTTTTGGACTTAATAGTCCAAAACAATTTATTTCCAACGCTATTGATAATGTTTAACCATTCATTAATTTATTTTTATTATCACTTATGTTTGAATTCATGTTTTGAAACATGACGTAAATCATAAATCTGTGACGTCATGTCAAAGCTATAATTATTTTGTTACGGTAATGTTTTAAGATCTATTTATAAGAAAATCTAAATAGGTCAGTTCGTAGAACAGCAGACTGAAGATTTCAAGATTTCGGTTTCGATTTCTGGGCATGGTATCCGTTTCACTTGGGAATTTATTATTTAGTATTAATGCAATATTTTCCATTTATTGTGACTGACGGAATGACAGACACACACAGAAAATGCCCCTTATATTATGAGCGGATTGTATATCCTGGTGGGAGACGTGAATTAAGTTCTATCTCACATGTACGTGAACTTCTTCCCATTTTACCGTGTCGTTCTCTTTCACTTGTTACTCGAGGTCGAGTTTAGTCCATGTTACATTCGGGTGAATGCTGTGCTCCCACTAATTCGGTATTCCTGGGAATGCAGAGGAATGAAATGGCTATGGTTCGGTGAATTTGTAGTATGCACCTTGATGACAGAGTTAGTTCTGACTCCCTGCTATTTAGACCGGAGATGTCCACACCGGGGTCAGTTCTGCGTTATGACAACCTACAGTGGTATGGACATGTTGAACGAAGCTCTTATTGGATAAATAGATGTACACATATCTCAGTTGAGGGTAAGGAAGGAAAGGGTGGGCCGAAGAAGACGTGGAGTGATTCAGTTAAATATGACCTCAGGCAACAAACGGAAATGATAACATTTTATGGTGAAAGTTATTTTGTACTGTTATGGCCAACGTGCAACCCCCATCTCACGCTAAATAACGATGACGACGACGACGAAAAAGAAAACAGAAGAAGAAGAAGAAGAAGAAGAAGAAAAGGAGCGGATGAGAAGAAGAAGAAGAAGAAGAAGAAGAAGAAGAAGAAGAAGAAGAAGAAGAAGAAGAAGAGATAATGAATTTACTTTTAGGTGCGTGCAAAATGAATGGCCAATCCCCAAAATGTAAAAACATTTTTACCCTTCCCTTCACTTACAAATTCACCAAAATTCAAGAAAATCAACCAATTTTAATGAAATTCTAAGTATTTATTAATTAAAGATAACGGAATATAATGAACCCATTATTTTATTTTAATCTTAGTGAAACTGTTATATTTTGTTTTACTAAAGTTACATTTTTAAGTACTAATAAGAAAACGCATGATTTTTGTTTGAATTTTGAATGAAAATAAATTACTGTAGATGTTAACAATTTAAAAAAAAAACATGTTTTTAAATATTTCTTATATATTACGAAAAAAGCCCCTAAATTCTGTGTTGGTAAAATCAATATAACTCGAAGAAAAATTAATTTCTCGAATTAACGATATTATCATTGAATAAACAATTGTTTAATCAATATTTTCATCAAGAAAATATTATAATTGCAAAAAATATTTTATGTGATTTTAATGATAAGAGTTTCCGGAAAATTTTAAAATGCAATATTATTATATTTCCCCCTTCACGCCTTAACGTGTAATCATCAGTGTAAGAAACTTTTTTATAATCTTGAAAATAAAAAATAAATTGAAAAACTGGGGCGTTCCAAAAAAATAATTTAAAGAATAAGAAAATGTCTACTAACGATTAACTTGAAGATGTATGGATCCCTAGTATTGCAATAAACAGACAAGATTAGCCGCCGCCAGCCGCCGCCAGCCGCCGCCAGCCGCCGCCATCAAAATAAAAAAAACAGCATGTGTTTATATGACAAAGAAATGTAGACAACTTTGTTGCTAAAATTTTGGATAAAATTGATTGTTGGTCTTAATTATATTTCTTGTCTTGAAATAAAATTTAAATTTACTTTTTAAATTTTTGAGAATCGAATTTGAATTCAATGTTTTAATCGCTGGTGGCCATATTGTTTTTCTATGCACCAGAAATATTTTTACGACGTAAAAGTTTTATTACATACAAAAAAAAGTTTTTGATAAAAAATAAACTTTGAACATTTTTTCATACAAAAACTTGTGTAAAACAAAATGAAAAGGTTAAAACTAAAATATATTGGTCGATATTTAAATAATTTTAATATCACATTGGGAAATAAAATCTCATTAAGCTCAATGAAATATTAAATGGCATTAATAAGTAAAGAATTAGAAAATATGGTATAATAATTCAACAATTTCTATAAACTATTACAAAACCATATCTTCTTTATAAAATTAAAAATAATAAAATGATATATTATAGCGATTATGAGCTCCCATATAATCTCTGAATGTTGCTAACAATATTGTTTACATTCCATCACTTGACGTCGCTTACAGATTTTATCATCAAACTGACATTTTTGGGATAATTATGCAATTTTTTAGTAAAAGGTATGTACATTTGTTTTCACTGTCTTAAAACTTTAATCTACTAATTATCTTTGAAATAGTTCTAGAAAATTGATATTTATCTTTCAAAGAGATATTTTAATGAATTTCTTAATGTTTAAATTTCACTGATTTTCTTGTACTTTTTAGCCAACAGAGAAGTTTTCATTTTTAAATTTATTTTCACGCGTAAAATTACACTTTTTTAGAGATTAACTTTAGACTTTAATCTTTCAAACACAATCAAAATTTAAATAGAAACTAATTTAAATAATCATAAGCCTGTTTTAATACACATAGTTCGTATCAGCCACAGCCATTTTTGTACATACCTGCTTGAGTTTTTTTTGTTTAACATGTAAAAACCTCGTCAACCGTCTTATTGTTTAAAACTGTTATCAAGATTAAGAAAAATTTTGTGTAACAAAATCCAAAGCTTATTTTTTATGGAGTAGAGGGGGGGGGGGATGAGTCATACGCCTGTTGAGGCCAAAGAGACAGAAGCGATTGCTTAAACAGTGACTCAGAGGGGGAGTGGGGTTCCTTAGTTTTATGGTTTGTTCTTTTACTTAAAATTTGTTTTGGAAATAATATTCACTATATATAAAAGTCAAAATTCTATAACACTGTGTGTTATATAATTTTGATTTCACTGATTGGTCATCACTTATCAAGACCCGGGGGAGGGGGAATCCGAAGATAAGAGTTAAAGACAGCCTCAGTGGGATGATGAGTTTCTTTTGACAGTAACAAATAGAAAATGTTACTGAGAAAGCATGTAAATCTGTTTGAAACCCACATTTTGTAAAACTTCCACTCTTTGGATAAAATCCATCTTATGATGTTAAATTCGAAAACATTTATACTTTATATAATTTATGAATGAAAACGGAAAATGCAATTAAAACTGGATTATTCTCTGATATTTTATTTACTAATGCGTCACCACTTATCAAGACCAAAAGCCACTCCAGGATAAGGATGCTGATTAAACAGAATTAACATAGTGGTTTCGCTACAAAGCATAGTTTCCTAGCAAGGGCTCTATTATAAATGAGGGGAGGGGGAGGAGATCATGGCCCCTGCTCCTGACAATATTCCAGTCATTGTGCTAAAAAAACTGAAGCCAGAACTACAAAGCAGTTCAATCGTTGCTTGGAGGAGAAATGCTTCCCATCTCGTTGTAAAACTTTGTCAGTCTGTCTACTGTTTAAAAATATTGGAGATCGCTTGTCTGCATTTCAGTACCGACCGATCTGTGATAGACCAAGAAGTTGTAAATCACCTCAGCAAAAGCAATCTGCTTAGTGACAAGCAATATGGATTTCGTCCGGCAAGATCAACAGCTGATGCACCGATTGAAGCATTGAATTTATTGATGGGTGCTTTCATGAAAACATCCACTTCCAAAAGGAAGTGGATCTTTTCGTTGCTATGAACAACGTTGGTTTCATGACATTTAAAAAACAAACAACAACAACGGCATGGAGACGTTTTTGCAATTATCGCTACACTTTGAAAACAAAGAAGTAAATATCTACCGAAGACGTGTCCACTTTCTGTCTCCTTTATAAATGTTAGTGACCTGTCTCTGTAAAATATTCTTGCTATGAAAACAGTCAAAAGTATGCCAAATTCAAATTTTTATAAATGTGATGGTTCACTTTGATTGGCTCATCTGTCTCATGAGATGGGAGTACCTAACTAACTTCCACTTGAGGGCGATAGGGGCCCTTGATATATTAAAGGTTTGCTTCACAAGCTTTCTAGCTATGGAATATTCGGAAATGTCTTCTCAACTATCAAATCCTTTCTTTCTGATAGGTCTTCGAAAGTAGTTGTTGATGGGCTGAAGACTCAAGTACATAAAATCAATGCTGGCGTGCCTCAAGGACCCATCCTTCTTCCTAATATTCATCAATGATCTTCCGAATCAAATTCTGAGATTATTTATTGTCATTTATGCTGCTAACACAATTGTCTATGGCAGCACTTTGAAGAACACTAATGATCAAAACTTTGCCGATAATCTCTCCTCTGATCTAGAGCAAGTGGTGCTATGGGAAAAAAGTGGCTTGTTACCTTTAACACTTCCAAAACCAAACTTCCCTCCTTTCACGACAAACGCTCGAATCTTCACTTTGCCTCAGTTAAAATGAATGACTCTCTCCTTGAAAAAGCCCCCTGCTTTTACAAGCTCCTAGGACTGACTTTCACCCCAAACCTGAAATGGAAGAATTATATCAAATCTGTTTCTAAAGTGGCTGGAAGAATGGTTAGATCATTCTACTTCTCCAGAAAGTATCTTACGCCTGACACAATCCTGTATAAGAGTCAAGTACGTAGTAAAATAGAGTACTATTGCCACATCTGGGGGGAGGGCGCTCAGATTACAAAACCAACTTCGAAATCTAGTGGGGATCTCCTCTTCTCTTCTCTAGAGCCACTTTCTAGCAGAAGAAATGTTGTTAGTCTTTTTCTACTCTATCTCTATTTTCATGCTAGGTGCTCGACTGAACTCCAATCTGTGGTTCCCTCCTGCAAAAATTTCACAACAAAATCTCGTCTAGCTACAACCACTCTCAATAATTTCCCTTTCTCCCTCTGTGTACCTAAAGCATTATGGAGCTTCCATGAGCAGAGTTTCTTTCCTACAACTACCCGTCTGTGGAATACAATACCACGGGACTGCTTCCCAGCTGACTACAACATAGTCGTTTTCAAATCCAATGTAAACAAATTCTTGTTGAGCCGTCCTCTTAAATAATCAAATTCTGCCGAATTTCAACCATCGTTACCAATCATCATGGGGTTGTCTCACCACCCACCTTACAAACTTATTAACTCTTATCCTCGAGTGGTCTCTCGGCCTTGATAAGTGATGACATTTTAGTAAAAAAAAACCTTCTACTAAACTGATAACTTCGATGTCATATTCTCCCAGTCCACTACATTCATGCAAAAAAACTTGTGCTGTCTTTGATGACATCTTTCAAACATCTCTTTGGCTTGTGCCTCAGACGTTTAGCATGCTGCAATTTTCCATATAACAGTTGTTTAGGGAGCCTGTCATCTTCCATCCTAGTCAGGCACTCAGCCCAGCACATCTGATTATGCATTATTCGCACTTCTATACCAGACACATCAACTTGCTATAGAAGTGTACAGTGTGAGAGATTGCCAATTATTGTTTAAGATCCTCATCTTTTTGTGGAACTTCTCCAGAGCCTTGTTGTGTTATCAGTGTGTGGCTCATGTCTAGAATGAATACGCCAAAACTCCCACATCCATCATAGACATGCTTTCGCCAAACCAATTGCCTCAAAGTTGTCCCATCCTAGTCCTCCACGTTCATCCTAAGTGCCTTCAGGTTGTTTTTGACAACACTCTTAAAACGTCTGCTTGGTGCATGTTTTGAACTTTTACCATGCTACAGTTTCCCATATTTGTTAAGGGGCTTCCATACTTATCAAGGGTACATCCCAACGCATTTGACTATGAACTATATGCTCTTCTATGCGAAAGACATAATCTTGCTGTAAAGCAGCAGTGTCTGGTGTGAGAGATGATCAATTATGTTTAGAATCCTCCTAAGGCATGTTAAGTGAAACCTCTCTTGGGCCTTGATATGACGATGATATGTAGTCATCATCTTCAAGAAATATAGGAGTATAAACAAGACACACAATTTGTATAAATTCAACTTTATTTTGATGGTGATGGCTCTGTCTGATCACATCCGATTTTTAAGCCCGACGAAAGCTGTGCTGGCCTGTTTGATCCCTAGATGTATTTCGGAGTTGAGGGATCCATCTTAGAAAAACGTGCTGCTGATGTATATGAACGAGTCAACTATACTTCAGTATGTCCCTTTAATGTAAACGTTAGGTTTAACATACTGATGTGTTGGTCTGGTGGTGAGCATTACCATAGTTTTCTTCAAATTGATAGTGAGTCCAAAGGTAGTACACACACTCTATATAAGAAATCCATCCTATATCTTCCTCATTTTGAACAATAAAGTTTATATCGTCGGCATAAAAGAGTTCCTGCAAAAAAGTTTGGAAATTCTTGGAATTCGCATTAAAGTGAGTGAATGTGAAGATCTTGTCAGTGGCTTGGAAAACTTTGAGGACACCAACATTGCAATCACAAAAAGCACAGGAGAGAACTATCGCAAAGTATATAGAGAACAACGTCACCACAAGGGTGTTAAATGGCTATTGGTTCAGAGTGTTGAAACATACTTCCATGTCGTCTAACCTTATTATCTTTGGGCACCTCTGATTTTAATCGCTAATCACATTTCAAATTCTTTAGGAAAAAATACAAATACAGATATTATAGAGATATAGTGTGAGAAGTTTTCTAACCTGGTAGAGAGAGCCTACTTTCCTTCTGGCAGACTTGGCAGTATGTTTTATGTAATTATTCCACTTCATGTTGCCTGAGAATGTCAGACATTAGACTCTCAGAAAGGGTGCCATGACAATGAGTGGTTGGAAAGGTTTCTTAATAATTGTTAAAGGAAAGGAGCTTTGTCTTGGTAGCATTAAATGTGACCATCCATTTTTGGCACCATTCTACTATAGACTGGAGGTCATTTTCCACGGATTCAGCCATTGCCTTGCTTGTGTGGGTATTCGATTTGCTTTCATACCAGGAATAGAGCATAGTGTCATTAGCAAATACACCCATCTCAGACGAGATTGCATTAGGCATTATGAACACCAGTAATAATATAGGTCCAAGTATCGACTCCACATCTGTTAGGCGGTGACATGGACATTCTTGATCAGTCCCTGTTATTTGCCAGGGACAATGTGGATCCCAACAGTATAACGTTGGATGGAAAGGGTACCTTCCATGCGATGGGTATAATTGCAGTAATCATACCAGGGAAGCAAGTCAGTCATGACATACCAAGACAAAAAATGGCAGACTTAAAACTCGTTGAAATGACGAAGATTGATATCATAGATTACCGTTTTTCAAAGCATGTATCAACCGTGACATTGAATTTCAGTCCCTCGCCATATCTTATGTCTGTGATCACAAAGTAGACATTTTCTGGGAAATGTCTTTTTGCTTCAACCAGACTACTCCCATCTGGTAAGGCATGATGCACTTGATGCATAAGGAGTGCAAATATCCGGGAAAATCATCAGTTTCTCCCCATGATAGACATGAATCCAGGAGATAAAACCTGTATCCTGTCCACCCTAGATTACCTATATGGTCTTTCGTCAAAACACAACATGCCGACTGTCATTACCTTTGATCTACCGCTGTTTTTGGAAGGTTGGTACTCCAATTAGGAATGTGATACTATTGCTTGGCACATTTGATACCTTCATGAATGTGTTGGGTGCTATTGGGATGGTGATGCATGACAGTGGACTCAAGGAGATCATGGGGGCAGTATATGGTGAAAATGCCGTCATACACATGATGAGTGGAAAGGCAGTGCAACAAACATTTTGTGGCTACCTGCTGGTGGATCAGTGTCTCACACATCAGATTGTTGCCAAAATGTTGGAGGATTAACCTGGTTTTCAGGACCAAGTAGAGGAACTTGAGCGGCTGTACATGCTGATGGAGACTGGTGAATGTGAGTTGAAGTCATTGTTGGAATCAGATTCTATTGGCAGGATTTACAACAGTCTAACTCTGAAAAGAGATGAACTGGCTAGGGCCTCCAAAACCAGCAAACTATGGATAAACTATCAGCACATGCTAGAAATTGCTAGGGCACTTGTTGCAGTTGATCGAATGGGGTCTTGGGAACTGCATCTCAGTGCCATCTATGCTTGTCTGCCAATATTCACAGGTGCTGGTTATCAAAATTATCTTGCGATTTGGTGTTCAGGGTATTCAGATTAGGAAAGACGGTGAGGTTCCAACGAATCAGCAAGAGAGAAAAGACAATGACAGACTGTTCAAAAGCATTTTCTCTACCAAAGCAAAGCCAGGATGTTGTGGAAACCAACAATGGTAGCTTTGTTCAATGCGGATCAGAAGGACTCCTAAGCATCTATTAGATACAATATGCTCTGCAAGAAAATTGCAAGAGCTAAGACGTTCATCATGCCAGAACGACTCCCACCAACATCCTTTGCCTGTAAATTTCATTCTTTGTGGACTGACTACCAGGTTATGGAGTGGACGGGATGTAGTGATGAAATGTTGCCATCTGAGTGGGGGTGGAAGGTAGAAGCGGACAAACCGATTTCAGTTATGAAAGCTGAAAGCCCTGCTCCAGATAATTGATTGCAACTGTTCGGAAGGATGCAATAACCTAAGGTGTACCTGCAGAAGGCATGGACTAGAATGTACCAGTGCATCTGGACATTGCCAAGGTGGAAATTGCGACAATATGAAAAATGATCAAGTGGAAGATGATTATGAAGAGTGAAAAGTTTTGAAAAAGTACTGTGATGTAAATGAATCAGGGTGGATGCAACAAGGGTAATGGGCGTAGGGGTACCCATTGATATTGTATAATAGTTTATTTGGCATCACTGGTAACCGTTTCATGTGAAAAGTTGGGTAAAAATCCAAGATGTATTAATTTATCATGAAAACTGACCGAGTTAGAGCTTCACATGTAAATGGAAAATGACTTGTAAACCAAAACAGTCATATTTAAAATTTGACACTTTCCCATAATACGATTTTGTCTAACTTTTAGTATGTTGTAGACTAGACCCAACCTAGCACAAAGCAACCAAAAAACAAAATTATTTTTGGTTAATCAGTATATTGATCCGTCTAACGGTAAATTAATTAGCCCTGTCACCGTTAGAAAATCAAACAGAATTGGTTGCTAAGATTTGGTCGCCATTTGGGAGCAAACCGCTTCAATATAACCACATTTATTTGTTCTTTATTGTGCTTTAAAATATTGGTACTAATACAGAATCCGACCCAATTTCCAGCAACTTCGTGTCGGCAGCTTTCGGGCAGGTTACGTAAACAGCCGAAAGAAGCCGAACCGATTAGCAAATCAGGCAAGATTTAAATTTTAATCTTGAAATTGAATATGAATCAAGAACAATTTATCAAATGCGAAAATGAATTTCAACGCTCTATCTCAACGAATCCCATCTCCCGAAGGAATCATCGCTTTTTGTCAAGAAAGATTTCTTTTAGCCCCCCCCCCCCCCCTTACAAAAAAATGCAGAAAATGGGACCACATTTATATCGGACTGTTGAAAGGCGTACAGCAAGTCTACTACTAATCACACCGAGAGAGTGTGGAAGGAAGCGAAACGAATAAACAAGAGTGCGGTACGATTTTCGGTAATCTTCCAGATTAGGACCCAAGCTAACCCTAAGCATAACACTAACCGACGCCAAGTCGATTTTAGCTTAGGTTCTAATCTGGATAAGTACCCGATGTTCTTAAGAGGTTACTTATTTTAAACTTTCATTGAAAACACACACGAAAAATATGTTTAATAACAGTTGTTTACCTATGTTTCGTTTCTTTGTATATAAAAAAAAAAGTTAAATAAACTATGCTTATTTTCTTGGGTAAAAAAAAATTATTATTATTTTAAACTTTTCTTGGAAACAAAAATTGACTAATAACAGTTGTTTAACTATGTTTTGTTTGTTTTATATGAAAAAAAAAACTTTGACCAGTTGTTTATTTTCAATTTTCCTCGTCTAAAAAAATTATGGTACTTGTCCAGATATTGACCCTAATTTCCGTGACTGCCCGCCAGCTGCAAGCCGAAATGGTTTTAAAAAGTATTTTAAAAAAACAACAGTTTCTATTATTTTCGCGTTTTAAAGTTAAAAAACCCAGTTTATTTTAGTTAAAAAAAAGATGGTTTAAAAAAGTTTTTAAAAAAAAGTTAGCGTTTCTACAAAGTTTTTAAAAAATGGTTAAAAAATAATGATAAAAAAAGTTTATTTAATTTCAGCTATGGGTTTGTTCATTTATTTCATTTTTTGTATAAAAATATATGCATTTCTTTTTCTTTACGTATATTCATCGTCTTACGTTGTTGTCGTCTGCCGACTCGGCAGGTCTCGGACGCTTCCGTTAGCTGTCGGCTTGCTGCTGCCGGGCAGTCACGGAAATTAGGGTCAATATCTGGACAAGTACCAAAATTATTATATGTTTTAAACTTTTTGAGAAAAAAACAAACAAAAAAAACGACGATACAGCATAAATAACAGTTTTGAATTTATAATTTGTCAGTCTTTGAGTCAGCCTTTTCCAGATGCTTACGTAACCTGCCAGAAGATGCCGACGCAAAGTTGCCGGGAATTGGGTCGGATTCTGTATTAGTACCAAAATATTAAACCTGCAAAGAAAGCCAAGTGCATTCACTTGCTTCGGTTAAAATCATCAAGGGAGGCAACTCTATTTTTCTTTTCTGGTAAGAGTTTTTTCCCTTGAAAAATATGCCCGTTGCTAGGCTGTGAACTTCTCTAGCAACGCGCGCTTGTTTTGACTTGCCTTTTCTATTTACATTCAAACCTCGTGCAACTCGGAACGTGTTAACACTTACTCCCCCTTATACACGCTGTTTGTTTGATATTTAAATATCTTTCCTACACATTTTAATTTCACGGAAGAACACGGAAATGGGTGAGTTACACATTTATATCTAGTTTTCTCACGTTTTACATTTTTTAAAGTTTTATTTTAAATTAGTTGTGCCAGGTTTACTAAGACAGTATAGAAAACTAAATGCCCTTTTAATTATTGGAAATTTTTAGTAGCTTCTACTGAATTTGAACCGAAACAAACAGACTTTTGCCGAATTGAAATTTAGTTCGATTCAACAGCCGTAGTAGAATATCCAAAAAGTACATATTTTTTTCTTCATTTTTTTACGAAAAATAAATTATTTATCTTTTGGGTACTTATGCAGGTTACGGACCGGACTGAAATAATAACGTTATTATTTAGAAAGTCATTCTTAACATGGAGAGGGGGGGTGGGGGGCTTTTTTACCTAACAATTTAAACAAAAGGTATCGTAAAGATTGAATTTAACTTGAAAATCCTATCTAAAATATAGCTCGGTCTGTTAACTGAATAAGCGCCATCGGGGATCTTTTGTTTATTTATTTGATAATTAATTTTTTGTATTTTTTTAATGTACTTTTTCAACTTTAGTTTTTACTTGGGGTAACATGGCGAAATTGATTGGTAAATTTGTAGATTAATATCCTCAACCTAATACCCCCCCCCCCCATGGGCGATTTAGTCTATACACAGTCAAAATGGCGGACAATGGACCATTTGCTAATTTCCAAATTGAGAAATGAGTAAATAAACCCAAATAAATTGTGTTGGACTAATTTCAAATTTACTTTAAATTATTTTAAGGGAAATTAGTCCAAAACAATTTATTTGGGTTTACTTACACATTTGTGAGATCGGAAAAAATCAGAAATTAGCAGACGGTTCATTGTCCGCCATTTTGGCTGCGAATCGACTAAATCGCAAAAAAATGAAATTCTACTTTTTTATGGGTGAAAACGCACTGAAAAACTTGAAAAGACAACAAAAAACAATTATTTAAAAATCAAGTGTAGAGGATCAGTTTCGTATATAAATTTAATAGGTAAACGTTCAGATTGGCGACATGAACAATTTCTTCAAAAAGTTGAATAAAATAAGGGCAAACCAGAAAGACACCTGACTTGAAGTCAACAGCAAACGGTGCGCTGTCTAAATTAGTTCCTTGTATTAAAAACGTCCGATTTTGATTAAATAAGTTATCAAATTGGTGTTAAAGAAAATCATAAAAGGTTTTGTAGTAATTTTTATTTTAAATAATTTCTTTTATAAAAATAAGGGCGATTTAGTCGTTTCGCAGCCAAAATGGCAGACAATTAACCGTCTGCTAATTTCTGAATTAACAAATGAGTAAGTAAATCCAAATAAATTGTTTTTACCTAATTTCAAATTTACCTGAAATTATTTTAAAGGCAATACAGTTGGGGAATTAGTCCAAAACAATTTATTTGGGGTTACTTACACATTTAATAAGTATTAATCACATAGGTAGTTTGATGTTTTTTTTTTGTTTTCGGAAAATATAATTCAATGTTTATGTTGTTTGATATTTTGGGGAAAAATAATAAAAAATTTATTTTCTTTCAGAAATATAAATGTTTTTGTATTTTGATTTTAAATATATTATTTAAAAAAATAATCAAATATATGATTTGATTGTTTTGGGGAAAATATAAAAAGTTTTTTCTAAAATAATATATTTGTAGCAGTTGCATGAACAAACTATTTTTGTATTGGTCTATGTGCTGCAGGAGTGAGATTGTAATTCGACTTGCCCATTATGTAATCATTGCCTCTTCACCGCGTGGGCGTATAGCACATCTGCGCCTAATGATATTCATATGCAGTGAATAGTTCCTTCGCGAACGCAATTTATTTATCTACCTCCCACAGTGGTGGATGTGACACAAGGTCGGGAAAATGGGATTTGAAAAGTCAGCGCCCGAGAAAGTGAGCACTCTGGCCTACAAAAAATGCCTGGGCAGTCCCGTCGGCATTCCCCGGTAGGGGCGCCTCAGGCAGTAAGCAATAAACTTACTCCTCCCCAAAGAGGGGGGCAAAGCCTGGGAGGGTGGACCTCCTAGAACTGCACAGGACAAACCCACAAACCGGCGGAATCAAGACCCGAAGGCCAAGACGATACCGGTCTATGGGGTGTAGTATCCATCAGAACAGATACTACACTTTGCTCTTAGTCAAAAAGATCTTCAGTTCGCAATTTTTCTTATTATTGATAAGATACGCCTTTTTTCCGTTCTCAACCCTGAACGGATGAGATATCAAACTCCGGGATAATACTACTTCATCTAACCGACATAAACCTACCCATTGTACTAGCTTCATTTTGTTCCTGTGAATAAAACTTCATATCTATTTAGTTGTGTAGCCATTAGTTATTTTTTGAACAATGGTGATCCCTTTTTGCTTGTGTAAGATTTCTATTTCAGTCAGATTCGGCCAGACATATTACTCTTCCAAGTAAGTTCGTCATTCTGATTTTCTTCCCGATTTAAACCACAAACGTGAAATTGGCCCCTTCAACTAAAATTGGTGACCCTGTCTCGCTCAACCTTTTTTTATAAAAAAAGAAAACGTCAGACATTTTTCTTCTCCACGGTGAACTACGGATTTGTCTACGGAAGTTATTTACATCATATTCGGCAGTTTAAGGACTTAAAAACTACCATGAAAAATACAACATTCCATTTGTATAGAGGATTTACAGGAAAATCGATTACAGTAAATACATTTTCATATGGGTTTTCTTATTCCTGACATGTTATTTCTTTGCATTTTTTTCGGATTTTTTTGTCAGAGACTTGTAGCCTATTAGCATTTCTAAGGTATTGAAATAATAGTGAATAGAGATTAAATGTTGTTTATTTAGTAACAAAATACATTTTCCATTGCTATTAATTTACGATCGAATTAAAATTTATTGCGATTTTTTAAATTGTAATAATAATAACGTATTTTCTCTGTCTTCCGCTTTCCCGCTCATTTTTAAATAATCGCCACGTGACATGAATCTTGACCTTCGTGGATGATTTCAGAATTTCTCCCACATGCTACCGCACACTCACATTTAAATAACTATAATTCTAAGTCATCCTTTACGGTGTAGACTTATGTTGTTTGGATTATGGTTTCGCATTAACATTTTTCCACATATTTTTTTCCAAATATGTATTGCGTCTTGAACTTGGCAATGGCGACATTTTTTGACTGGACGCGGGTTGTTTTACGCATGCCATTTTTCGTAATCTGATTAATACAGTATTTTTTCTAATATTAGTTTGACTCATTCTTTCTTGCCTTGTTTCAACACGTGATATTCTCCATCCATGTTAGTTTAGCCACCTATTCAAAGCTACGGCACTATATTTTTATATATTTTCAAAATTACTTTCTTTACATCATTCCTTCGTAGGAAGAATCTGTCCTTTTGTTATTAGTCTCTTGATGGTCAAGTTCCAATCGAGCACTTAAACAGGATATCCACCAGCCATTGACTCTATTTCATCTTTACGACTGCTTATTAGGAATTCACATTCCTTTCTCTTCTGTTTTACGATGAGCTCCAATTCAATACCAGCCTATTCAGGTGATGTTCATGTGTGGTTTGCACAAATCAGGGCACATTTCGCTGCCCGCGGGATAACGTCAGAATCGAAACAGCTAAACTTACTACTCAGTGCCTTTCCTGCGTCACTGACAGCTACAGTGAAGGATTTAAGTACAGATTATCAACCTGGCGCATCTTACAAGACTGTTAAATAAGAGGTCATTTGTTGTACTTCTATTTCTGCTGAGCGTCGTTTTCAAACACTGGTAAACGATGAATTGGTCAGAGATCGTTTGCCTACACAGTTACTTCGACGAATACACAAATTGGCTGAAGATGCCCCAGCAGACAGCAGATTGTTGAGACAGATATTCTTATCTTGTTTACCATCTACCGTACAGGCAATCCTCACACTAATGTATGATACTGTGGAAGAACTCGCTTCCTTATCTGACAAGGTCATAGGTTATACTGGAAGGACCCCTGCTGCGGCGAGTGCTAACTCAGTGACAGACATTTTGTCAGTGTCTGTAAAACCAATGCCTGACCTGGCTTATGCAGCCATGCAAAAGGCTATCAGCAAACTTACTAGGAAACTTGAGACACTAAGGTTATCTAGGCATATATCACCTGGGTGTTGACAACGTTGTCATTCTCCTTCGCCTGCACAGTATCATAGGAATTCTTGTAGAGATTGCATGTATCACAGAAGCTTCATCGATTTAGTCCGCTAATGTTACAAGCTCTGTGCGTACATTGCCCGGGATCAGGGAAATGAGAGAAGGGAACGGTGAACACAACACTTTCTCCCCATAAGCTAATCATCGGTTGTACGTTTTACATCAAATATTTCATTTCTCAGTATCATTTGTCAGTCAACACTGAAGCGACATGTAGCATATGGCCTCTAAGCTTTTTCAAAGAAAAGCCTCTTACTTTGACAGTTGTTCTTCGAGCCATGAACTGTTTTCCAATACCCAACATTTGGTCAAGTTGCACGATCCTTGGACTTGAAACTATGCAGAGATTTCACATAGATCTTTATCATTGCTGACGTCCCCACCTCTATCTTAGGTGCTGATTTCTTGCACAACGTTGACCTGATGGTGGACATGCGTAGATGTAGACTGACAGATTCTAGCACTAACTTATCATTATCTGGTAGAAAGGCTTCCGAACATGTCTTGTATTTTTTGTAGCTTCTAGTGATAACCTTTATGGTTTGTTGTTGAATTCTTTTCCTGACCTAACGAATTGAATATTGAAATAAACAAACTTGCTCATTCTACTATACATTTCATTGAAACAGCCGCTGTTCCTATCTTCGTATATCTTTGACGCCTCTCTCCGGAGAAGTTAAAGGCAGCCGAGCTGAATTTAATCACATCCTCCAGCTAGGTATTATTCGACCCTCATCTAGCCCTTGGGAATCCCCTTTACATATGATTTTGAAGTGTTCTGTAGACTGGCGTTGTACAGGAGATTTCCGTCAGTTGAACTCTACTACCGTTCTCGATCCTTACTCTATCCCCCATATTCAAGATTTCGCTTCATCCTTGCACGGGTTGTAATATATTTTATAAAGTTGGATCTTGTTAAGGCTTACCACCAAATACCGGTTATTCCTGCAGATATACCTAAGACCACTGTTTGTACTCCTTTCAGTGTTTTTGAATTTTTGACTATGCCATTTGACTTACGTAATGCAGCTAGCATTTTTCAACAGTTTATGGACGAGGTGGTCTGTGACTTAGATTTCGTGTATAACTATATAGACGACATTCTTATAGATGATAAAATATCTCTGCATTCTTTTTGAGCGTTTGCAGCATTATCATGTTAGGATAAACCCCGTTAAATTTACTTTTGGTGCCTCTAAACTTGTTTTCTTGGGACATAAACTCGGAAGGTATTTCACCCCTTGCTCAATCTGCATACTTCAACTTCACTTGCAACATTTTCTTGGATTATTGAACTATTACAGACGTTTCATTCGACGTTTTGCTGACATACTCACCCCTCTGACGGATCTGTTGAAAAAATAGAAAGAAGAAGGATGAACCCATTTCACTTGATAACTGCCAGCTTAAAGCCTTTCACGAGGCGAAGAAAAAGCTTGCAGATACATCATTGCTATTATGCCTCATACCTGATGCTGAATTTTCTGTCGTCATTTATGTTTCGGTGCAGTTTTATAGCATCATCAGCAACAGATTCAACCGTTGTCATGTTTTTCTCGAAGATTGACTCCTACTGAAAGTTGTTACAGTACTTTCAGACGTAAAGTTTTGGCTTAGCTATAAAACATTTTTGCCATGCAGTGGAAGGTTGGCAATTTGCTATTTACACTGATCATCATCCACTTACGTATGCACTATATGTTAAGCCAGACAAATATTCTCTTGAATCTAGACATTTGGACTTCAGTTCCGAGCAGCATACGGCAGAACACTGCTGCAGATGCATTATCCCATCTACCTATCCACACTATCTCTTCACCAATAGATATTGACCTACGTCAAATGGCTCTGGACCAACCATCTTTAGAGAATCTGGATCTTTCATCTCCGCAGTTTGTCAATTGCAAATTCCAGTGGATGAGCAAATTTTGTGTGGGAGTTCTACAAATTCACTTCGCCCACTCATTCCTGACAATCATCGAAGGATTGTTCTTTCATCTTTACATGGATTAGCTCACAACGGTGTCTCTGCCTCAGTGGATTGTTTTTTCATCTTTACATGGTGTCTCTGCCTCAGTGAAACTCATTTCGACCTGGTTCTTTTGGCCCAACATGAGGTGCAAAATCACTGCTTGGGACCGTTCCTGCCTACCCTGTCAGAAATCAAAGGTGCACAAACATGTACGAGCCCCTCTTGGCAGTTTCAGCACCCCTAATGTTAGATTCAAACACATACACATTGATTTCGTTGGACCCTGGCCGGTCAGCCAAGGCTATTCTTACTTACTGACCTGTATAGATCGTTTTTCACAGTGGCCTTAAGCCATCCCACAAAGTAATATATCTGCTGAAACTAGCGTCTGTCTTTGTGTTGGGCTGGATTTAGCGTTATGGTGTTCCAGCAACAATTACCACTGACCATGGCAGGCAGTTCGAATTCTGCTTATTCCAAGAGCTATCCAACATACTTGATATTAAACGTACTACGACTACTAGTTATCACCCAGCTTGCAACGGAACGATTGAGCGCTTTCATCGACAATTAAAAGCCTCATTGCGTGCAGCCCCTGATCCACAGCGTTGGATGGAATACGTTCCTATCAGCTGTCGCTCTGCTATGAAAGAAGACTTAGGATATTCTTTATCTGAACTGCTTTACGGTACATCCCTGGCATTACCTCGTCATATGTTCACAGTCTATAGTAGTGGATTTGGAATTCTATGTTAACAGACTTAGATTATATTTCAGCAGTTTACCACCGATGAAAACTCGTCATCAGAGCATCAAGTCAGCTTTACCTAAAGACAATTCATCATGGATGCACGTTTTTGTTCGGAATGATTCAGTTAAACCACCACTAACACCATTATATTCCGGTCCATTTCGTGTGCTAAATTGTAACAAAAATATCTTACTCTGGATATTGGAGGAACTAAAGAGACTGTCGACCGACAGACTCAAGTGATCATTTTCAGATAATGACACCCTGGATCCCCACGTTCTACCCACCATAACATTGCCTCTGATATAGTATCTTAAGATACATCCCAATCATGCTTCCAACTCACGTTACCACTAGACATCTCCATTGACCGAAAAAGTTTTGTAACACCTTATATATCTGAACATTTATATTTCCTAAATTTCCAATTTTGCACCTGCATGTGTAAAATATTATTTTTGAATAAACCCTGTTTCATTTTGAAAACATTTGTAATTCTTTCACTTTTCAGCAAATGAACATTTGCATTTTGCAATAACAGAACATTTTTTACCTTTGAACAAATGAACATTTTCCTCTTTTCACTTCAGAATATTACATTTTTTTTGCTTTCTTTTCAGCAAAAGAGACATTTTGCTTCTTTTTCAGCAAAAGGGAAATTTTGCCTTTGGCAGCATAACAAAAACATTCTCGTTCAAGTTTATCAATCATATAATCTATTTTTGCATTTTCATTTTTTTTCAATTGTATTCTCATGTGCTGCTACTATCAATAAAGTTTCTCTTGTTTTATCAACTAAAAGCCTAAGCAGCTGGTTATGTAGCAGTTGCATGAGCGAACTATTTTGTATCGGTCTACGTGACTGGCAGTGAGATTGTAGTTCGACTTGGCCATTATGTAATCATCGCCTCTTCACCACATAGGCGTATGGCACGTCTACGTGTAACGAAATTCATACACGATGAATCGTTCTGGCACGAATACGAACCATGAGGTGAATGTTCAGTTTGCAGTTTTTCTTATAGCTGACAGGATGCGCTTTTTTCCGTTCTCAACCTGACTGAACTCTAGTGGGTGAGATATCGAACTCCAGGATAATACCATTTCTTCTAACCGACATGAACCTGCCCATTGTACTAGCTTCATTTTGTTCCTGTGAATAAAACTTCATATCTATTTAGTTGTGTAGCCATTATTTATTTTGTTGAACAATGGTGATCCCTTTTTGCTTAAGTAACATTTCTATTTCAGTCAGATGTATTACTCTTCCAAGTAATGTCGTCATTCTGATTTTCTTCTCGATTTAAACTACAAACCTGAAATTGGCCCCGCCAACTAAATATTTAAAATCAAAAGACAAAAACATTTTATTTTATTTCCGAAAGAAAATAAAAATTTGATTCTTTTCTCCAAAAAAATCAAACATAAACATTGAATTATATTTTCCGAAAAAACATCAACGATTGGGTCTAATAGGATTTCAGATCAGTTTACGATTTGAAAGCCACCTTTTCTTTTAAGTTGATAGTAGTGGTGCAGATTAGGACCCAAGCTGACCCTAACCCTAACGACACCAAGTCGAGTTTAGCTTGGGTCCTAATCTGCACCAGCATTAAGTTGTTTTCAACTTTATTTTTGCTAAATCTTTACTATCACACGCGTCGTAGTTTACCCCCTCCCCCCCCCCCAAAAAAAAAAGATTTAAAAATTCAGATTCTACTTGGAGGGTGGGGGGGGGGCATTACATGTAAACAGCCTGAAAAGATCTGCAGGAATTCTTTTTTATAATTAAACATTTAGATCACTTTTCTATATAAATTTAACGTAAAATGAGCATCCACTTAAATCGAGACGTGTAACTGATTGGTTTTTCAATTTTTTTTTGGGGGGGGGGGAGGGGGGGCACGGCCACCGTAATTAACTAAGGTCCGTTAACTGGAAAATGACGTCATGCTATAAGGTGGCGAACGAGATCTGAATCTCCAAAATATCAAAACATTACGACCCCCTCCCTTCATTTAAAAATGCATAAACATTCAGTAAATCAACCAATTTTAATGAATTTTTTAGTATTTATTAATTAACGATCACTTTATTAGAAAGCTTAGTGCAAATGTATTATTTTAAGTAAACAAAAAACACCTTTACTAAAGTTATATCAAATGGTACTAAAAAAAAAGCATGAATTTTTTATTTTCAAGAATATTTAACAGAAAGAAAGAGGTAAAAAAACAAATAAGAAATGCCAGCAACAGAATCATGCTGATTCATCGGAATTTACTTTCCTAGTCTAATACTTTGGTAAAACCCAAAATTAGGACATTACTTTTGAGAAAAAATAACTTAGAACATCTCTAGTGCTCTGCGAATTGAGTTGAGAGAGATTTAACAAGAACAGGTATCTTTTGTTCAAGGCGTGTCGCTGGGAGACGTGCAACTTTAGTTTGTTGGCTCTTAGTGAATGGTGGAAAGAATGTTGGAAAAAAGAACAAAAGCAAGCTAATTTCGTTAGAATTCAAAATACACCTGAAGAAGGTCGGAGGTTACATCAGCCGAAACGTTGTGAGGATAACACCCAAGATGAGAAAAGTAGTCCAAACAATCCAAATAATACATATTATTTAACTTGGGTACCAGTAAGTGAAAATTCAGAAATCAGAATACGGACAGTATCTGGTTAAAAATTTCTTGCTTTAACCTAATACAGAAAATCTTAGATATACAAAAAACTGCAGTTTTTCCCTAAAATACTCTACCGCATGTAATTTTTTTATGTTTATGGTCGCATGACTTGATGCAAAATTTTGTGAAAAAATCTGAAAATTAAAGGACAGTGACAATAAGTTCTTTCTATTAAATATTTTTGTGAAATTAGTCCCCAAAAAGGCCAGGACATAATGATTATATGTATTATTTGGATTGTTCGGACTACTTTTCTCATCTTGGGGGTTATCATCACAACGTTTCGACCGATGTAACCTCCAACCTTCTTCAGGTGTATTTTGAATTCTAACGACATTAGTTTGTTGGAAAAACGAACAAAAACATTCTTTCCACCATTCACTAAGAGCCATTATCAAAATACACCCGAAGAAGGTCGGAGGTTACATCTGCCGAAACGTTGTGAGAATAACACCTAAGATGAGAACAGTAGTCCGAACAATCCAAATAATACATATTGTCAATCCTCATCTCAAAAATACAAAAACAATATGGTTATGTTTGAATGTTTTCTTATTGATAATGAGAGATTCTAATTTAATACGGAGAGCTTCATCAAATTTCGATTTAATAAAACAAATCTTTTTTTTTTTACAATTACATTTTTTGTATAGTTATTGTGTTGTTGCTGAAAATTCCCCTTAATTTTAGTTGAAGGTGTGTCATGCATATTTTTATGCTGTGTGATAATCAAATCCTTTGTTTTATTTTTATAGAAGAAGAGATCCAATTTCCTGCGAGAGTGATGTCAAGCAGTGACAACAACAATACTGAATATTCACGATCATCTGAAGACTTTCTGATTGAATATATGCCAGATATGACTGGTTTCTCCGAAAAATCTGAAGAATGGGTTGAAGATGAAGCTGCTTGTATGACACATTTAAGTGATTCCATTTCCCCTTTTACTCAATCTTCAATTACTCCTGAACAAGAAGAAATCCCTTGGGACGAATCCACAGAGAATCTGTCGGATCTGTCTCTAAGCAGTGTTATGTAAGTATCAGAGTTCTTTGACATGAAAAAAAAATTGATAAAACTGTTGAATTAAACCAGAGTTCCCCCCTTGTATTCATCAAGTAATGGTTTTAGCAGTTCTATGATTTTATTGGCTATAAGTCTAAGCAGGAGGTAATGTAGCAGTTATATAATAATGATCTATTTTCTTTTATGCAAGCTTATCCTTATACCTGGATTAATTAATACATTATCCAATAAGAACACTCTTGCATGTGGAGCACTTCTGCTGAACTGTCTTCATCCTGTTTTCCTGCACTTTTGACAGTCAGTGATTTCACATTGAGGTGACAAGACGACTATGTTCCTGTCACACCCTGAAGCCAAACTGGTATCGTGTGAGACAAGTGATCCAGACTCAACCCATGTTTCAAGTATACATGCATCCAAAGACTCAACATGCTTTTGTATTTTTTTGTCTATATAACTCTTTCAAGCCCATATCAGTTGTGTTGATGAAACTGTATGAATAAAATTGATTTAAATTGTAATAGAAAAGTTAGTCCTTATAACCAAGCTAAAGGAAATACATTTTTTCTTTCTACCAAACGAGGCCTACAGGATCAACAACCCTTTCGTCCGATAAAAAGTGACACTCGTTTTCTGTACAGGTTTCACATGCAGTCGCAATATTATAGAGATAATGAATTGCTGATTCTTACCAGAGAAATTACAAAAGAGAAACAATAACACAGAAATGGGTGAAGAGATCACTTAAAATGCAAGTAAACAACTGAGTTATCTCCCTTTCTCAACACATGTTGAAGTAAAAATAGAATGAAACGATAAGTCACTGTGCTAGCTGTCTCCAGAAGTTCACTGCTAGTACATGCTGTAAAGCTGTCTTTGCTTTCTTATTGTTGGATATTGGACGAGTAAACCCACTAGTATATAAAACATTTAGTTGAGAATAACAGGAAATGAAAGTTAAGTCGGCCTCAACTTGTTTAACTAGAAGTTAGGGTTACTAGATTGTGTGAATTAATAAAAACGGATATGACGTCACATGTCTCAGAGAGAGAGAAGAGTAAGTTCCTTGGAAGCACGCAACGTGTAAACATGAGAAATGGGTATGGGCTGACAAGATATGATTAAACAGTGATTATTGATCTCTCTCTCTCTCTGTCTTCCCCTACCCCACTCCACTAGTCAGTGATTTGGAGCGAAGATCAAATTGAATAAACCTCTTCTGTCTTCCATTAGTCTTGAGTCGAAAGTGTGAAAAAGGAGCTTTGATTTTAGGTGGCAGTCCCTCAGTCTGGAAGGATCAGACAGGGATGCATAGAAGAACAAGAAAATTTGCATGCCTACTAGACACTATCCTTTTGCTAAGATCAGAGTGTAGTATCTGTTCCGATGGATACTACACCCCATAGACTGGTATTGTCTTGGCCTTCAGGGCTTGATTTACGCCGGTCTATGAGTCTGTCCTGTGCAGTTCTAGGAGGTCCACCATCCCAGGCCTTGCCTCCCCTCTTTGGGGAGGAGTAAGTTTATTGCTTACTGCCTGAGGCGCCCCTACCGGGGAATGCCGACGGGGCTGCCCAGGCAATTTTTAAACCCCACTTTCCCGACCCGACCTTGGGTCACATCTTACTTATGGGAGTAAGATAAAAACTGGCCCTGTGCCTAACTCCTGAAGAGGAGTAAATCAATACTAGACACTATCCTCAAGTGTTTTATATGCAGTTGCAATATTTTAGAGATGATAATGAATTGCTAAGAAATTATAAAAGAGAAATGGTTGAAGAAATCGCTTAAAATGGAAAACTAGGTTATCTCCCTTTCTCAACACATGTTATATTGAACGAAAATAGAATGGAAAGATAAATCTCTGTGCCCAGCAGTTCGCTGCTAGTACACATACTTATCAAGACATAAAGCTGTCTTTTAGTTTGAAAGCTTTATTTTCTTTTGAAATTTAGTAGATACGGATTATAATTTGTATTATTTGGATTATTCCAACTACTATTCTCATCTTGAATGTTTGTCTCACAACGTTTCAGCTGATGTAACTTCTGACCTTCTTTAGATACATCTTTGCAAACTCTGGGGTCATTATGTCGAACTCGATACAGAATTTCGAACTTAACCCTTCATTTAATTCACGGAGGTAGCTTGTTTACATTCTGTCAGCCATGATTGAGTAATTTTTATTTTATTCTTAATTAACATTGTCTATACTAAGGATTCAATATTCAACCCCCAGAAGAGTGTCGCTTTGAACTAATTCCCTCAGTGCTTTTACACGTTGCGCCATGTGTCTATGCCCATGTGGAACATTCTAGTATGAATTTTGGAAACTTTGAACCTTGTTTTAGATGTGTAATATTACTACTAATATATATATATATATATATATATATATATATATATAAGTTAATCCAACAGAAGATATAAGAGGGAACTAATATCTTTTAATTAGTGAAACATCCGGATAAAAACTGAAGCTCAATATACTGGATAGAGCATTAATAGCATAATATAAAATGAAATAATAAAATAAGGTGCGAATCAAATTTTATTAGAATTCAATTTTCAGCCAAAGTATCTTAAAGTCCTTAACTCATGAGTTTTCAAAGATAATTCTTCTCAGAGGATCATTACCGCAGTGACATCACTGCAGGTGATAAAATTACACTTTGAAAATATATATAAATATATGCAAAAATGCATAAAAGTATATAACACATCAAATATATCAGCCCAAAACATACTTTTGTTAAAGCTATACAATCCAAGTCATACAATATATCCAATAGGTTGATTGAAGATTGATCCAGGTAGTAAGTGACAGTCCAAAAATGAAAGAATTGATTAAATTGAAAAAGTTTATCCAGTCGGGAAATGCGTCCGCAATTGATGCAATAAATGACAGTTAAAAATGCATCCAATGTTTATGTTAAATTAATAAAATGATAAAGGAACCAAATCAAATAAAATGTTCAGTAAACTCACTTAGTGTTGAAATCATAATGTTCAAAATTCAGGGTTCCAATGATTTGATCGGATTAAGGTTAATACAACAAAAGATATAAGAGGCAACTAGTATCTTTAATTAGTGAACATCCGGATAAAAATGAAGCTCAATATACTGGATAGAGCATTAATAGCATTAGATAAAGTGAAAGAATAAAATAAGGTGCGAATCAAATTTTATTACAATTCAAAGTTCAAGCAAAGTAATTGAAAATTTTCAAAGTTTAATTTTATTACCTGCAGTAATGTCATTGCGGTAATAGCCCTCTGAGGAGATTTTCTTTGAAAACTCATGAGTTAAGGACTTTCAATTAGTTTGCTTGAACTTTGAATTGTAATAAAATTTGATTCACACCTTATTTTATTCTTTCACTTTATCTAATGCTATATATATATATATATATATATTATATATTACTATTTCATGTATCCACATAAAATGTTATAAGGCGATATAATTTTTTATGTCTAAATTTTCAGTATTTACTTCAACAGTGCTCGATACATAAGTAGAGCTAGGTAATAAGTTATGAAAATATATTTATGACAATTAAGCTACACAGAGGCTCCCGTGTTTCATCCCCGGGGAAGAAAAGTCAGGCTAAAATGCATGGAGTTAGTTTTGCCGGGTGTTTTTATATACACGACTAGCTAGATAACCAATTAGATTTTTTGTTGTTCTCTTAGCCATTCGTTGGGCTTCTCACGAACAAAGGTTCGGTTGATTTTACTTCTTATCCTATTGTTCTGTTTTCTATGTGATGATTCATCCCAGTTTCTTTGTTGTTGTCTGAGCCAATCATTCGGCTTCTCATAAGCAAATGTTCGGTTTATTTTACTTCCTATTATATTGTTCTGTTTTCTATAGAGTGGCCTATCCCTTTTTTTTTTGTTGTGTCAATATAATGGGTGACCTTATTTTAACACGTGGTTCCTGGCATTTCAATTCTAGGTTTTAGTTTTTAGGTGTTAGTTTAGTTTTTTTAATTTATTTATTTTTTTTACTTATTTGTTTTATTTATTTATTTATTGTTAACCTAAGGTAAATTTTACTCTGTGCAGGCAGCTATTTGCTATCTCACTTCTACAGTTTAATAGATTTTGGGGATCTTTGAAGTTTAGGATTTCAAATTTCTCATTCCGACATAATCTACACGGGTTGTCTAGATTTCTACATGTACTGGCCTGTCGTATTATTTTCCATTCAATTTTTAATCAGCGTCCATTTTCTTTAAGCTCCCAATAGTGGTTTGCTAGTGTTGTTTTAATTCGACATTCTTTGTTTTTAAATGTTCTTTATGGTCATAATATCAGGTTTTAAAATCTAGGGAGGTCATACCCACGTAATACTTCTTGTTATTCAGTCTTTCTTTAGCAAATATGTTTACTTGGTAAACAATACTTTTTGTTAGTCATTTATTTCGTAGTGGACAAAATGTACGATTTATGCAGTTACATCTTTTCTCTTCATTGGTAACTTTTTCATTTCTATTCAGGTGATTACTATTAGGGTTTTGGTTATTGCTATTTGTAATGCTTATATTTTTGTTCTTATATTTGTCACTTTTTTATGCAATTTGTTATTTTTTTTTTCTTCCTCTTTGCTTTAAGATTGCTTACGGTGAAGTGTTTTTCAATCCGATTTAGGAATTTCTTGCCCAGTTTAGTTTTTGGCATCCCCTGCATAAAATATTCAATAAAAATAACCTAAAACTGTCCTACAGCTACTGTGAAAACCTAGAAATGATAATTAAGGCACACAATAACAAAATACTAAAAGAGAACAACAGAGAGGAAAAAAAACAACCCACATAAAAAGGTGGAAAATATTACAAAAATAACACTACGAAGTACAAAACTATTAAACAATACGAATAGAAGTAAACAAAACTGCAATAATAACTACGCGAATAGAAACGAAAATGTTAGCAATGAAGAGAAAAGATGTAACTGCATGAATCGTAAACATTGTCCGCTACAAAATAAATGCCTAACGAAAAGTAGTGTATACCAAGCAATAAAAATAACCTAAAACTGTCCTACAGCTACTGTGAAAACCTAGAAATGATAATTAAGGCACACAATAACAAAATACTAAAAGAGAACAACAGAGAGGAAAAAAAACAACCCACATAAAAAGGTGGAAAATATTACAAAAATAACACTACGAAGTACAAAACTATTAAACAATACGAATAGAAGTAAACAAAACTGCAATAATAACTACGCGAATAGAAACGAAAAAGTTAGCAATGAAGAGAAAAGATGTAACTGCATGAATCGTAAACATTGTCCGCTACAAAATAAATGCCTAACGAAAAGTAGTGTATACCAAGCAATAAAAATAACCTAAAACTGTCCTACAGCTGCTGTGAAAACCTAGAAATGATTATTAAGGCACACAATAAATACTAAAAGAGAACAGCAAAGACGATTCCCCCCCGGGGATGTAACGCGGGAGCCTCTGTGTAGCTTAATTGCCATAAATATATTTTCATAACTTACTACTATATATATTTATATATGATGCAGGGTGGGTCAAAAGTCGGGTAACAGTTAACACTTAAACATGTTACCTTTATTAGAAAGCATTATTACAGTTATTTAAGGAAGATACCATTGGAAATTTTCAAAGCCATGGATAAATCCAAATTTCATAACTTGATAAAACATGGCTTTCTGATGGGAAAAATACTGTTAGAGCAACACAATGGCTTGAAAAGTGTTATTTGGGTTCTGCTTCCTTGGAAACAACGATTGAGAGGTTGTATGCTGCCTTTAAACGTGGTCGTACAGACACAAATGATGTTGAACGCTCATTTCAACAATTCAGGTTATTTATCTACCTCCCACAGCAGTAAGATGTGACACAAGGTCCGAAAGTTGGATTTGATAAGTCAGCACCCTAGAGGAAGAGCTTTTATGACCGTTAAAAATTGCCTGGGCAGCCCCGTCGGCATTCCCGGTAGGGGCGCCTCAGGCGATTAGCAATAAAGGGTGAGAAGGCAAAGCCTGGGAGGGTTGACCTCCTAGAACTGCACAGGACAGACCCACAGACTGGCGTCATCAAGCCCCGAAGACCAAGACGATACCGGTCTATAGGGTGTAATATCCATCGGAACAGATACTACACTTTCATCTTAGCCACAGGGCCGAGATGAATTCTTTTTAAAAAAGAAACAAGAAAACCATCCAGAACTACCCCGCCTAATAAACCGGTATTTTCCGGGCCTTCGGGTCTGGATTTACGCCGGTCTATCGGTTGTCCGTCCTGTGCAGTTCTAGGAGGTGCACCCTCCCAGGCTTTGCCTTCTCACCCTTTGAGAAGGGGTTAGTTTATTGCTAATCGCCTGAGGCGCCCCTACCGGGGAATGCTGACGGGGCTGCCCAGGCAATTTTTAAATAGCCAGAATGCTCAAATTCTCGAGCGCTGTTTTTTTCCAACTTTCCCGACCTTATGTCACATCTTACCTTGTGGGAGGAAGATAAATAGAATCAGCAGGTTTTAGCCCCTGTATTTTGGGATGCACAATGTATTTTGTTCATCGATTATCTTGAGAAAGGAAGAACCATGAATAGTGAATGTTATATATTGGTGTGTTTGAAGCGAGAAATTGCCAAAAGACTGACACAAATGAAGAAAAAAGTGCTCTTTCACCAAGACAATTGACTGTGTCACAAGTCAATCGCAGTGATGAAAAAAATTGCATGAATTGTATTTCAAATTGCTTCTGCACCCACCCTATTCTTCAGATTTGTCCTTCGGCCACTACCAGCTGTTTTCAGACTTCAAAAGAGTGCTCCAGGGAAAAAGATTTGGCTCCAATGAAGGAGTGATATTGGAAACTGAAGCCAAAGATAAATCCTTCTACAAAAAAAAGCATTGAATTGTTAGAGAAGCATTGGAATTTAGGAGGCTATGTCGATGAATGCTACAGGGAAAGAAATTTGGTTCGAATGAAAGTATGATATCAGAAATTAAGGCATATTGTCTACAAAAAAAACATCGAACTTTTAAGGAAGTGTTGGAATAAGTGTATCATTCTAGAAGGAGACTATGTTGGTGAATAAAGTCGAATTTTGCCGAAAAGTTGTTGTTTTATTATTTAGGCCTGAGACTTATTGAGTGATGTGTTACTTATTTTTTAAATGATTGGTCTTTCGTCTTGATAGTCTACTTGTTCACTGTATAAATGTATGATGTCATTTCTTTCTTTCGATAGGTCAATCCCTTTGGGGGAAACCTCTTCAGTTCGAGAAAAAATTACCAGAGAAGAACGGTTACAAATGTACGAATTACGTCACCATCTCAATCTTTTAGATATTAATTTGGAGAAAACTGAAAAGGCTGTCACTGACAAACGGTAAGTGATTTCAAGATGAATTCTTTTGAAAAAAGAAACGAGAAAACCATTCAGATATCATTTAATAGACGCTAATGAAGCTTTACCAACAGAGCTAAACACTGATTTCATTATTTGTGTTTGTTTTAATTATTATTTGGCTTTTTTAAAATGACATTTTTGCTTGGAAAAATTGAGGAAACCAAGAATCACATCCCCCAGAAGTAAATTGACCAGAAAGGAAACTTAAATGCATTATGGTGGAATTAGATTTTGTAATGAAATTAATGTGGAGAGGGCTTTGTTTTTAAGTTACAGTTTAACTAAAGAATAAAATGGCTGACTTGTGTATGAATTTACCAAATAGCAGTATGGTTGAATTTTATTTCATAATGAAATTAATGGGGGGGGGGGGGGCGGTATTATTGACTTGTTTTCTTTGCTTGTGGAAGGCTATTTTTTAAATTTACAATTTAGAACTGGATCGCAGCCCCTAGAAGTAAATTAGCCAGAAAAGACTAAAAAGATTCTTTTCACCCAAAATGCTAAGCCTTTGTCCATGATATAAAAATGATAATTGAATTAGAAAACAATAGGAATTAATAGTGAATTAATGAGATGTCTTTTTGAAAAGCAATATGCAAATTAGTTAATCTTTTGATGTCGATCACATACACATGATCAGTATATTAGGAAATAGTGTTCTGTTTTTTATATGAATTTGGCATTTCAATCTCACTTTTATTGCAGTAAATAGACAAACTGTATATATATATATATACATATATATATATATATATATATATATATATATATAATGTATATACAAACATTTTTGTTTTTGAACATACAGCACATCAGTAAATGTATTATCTATCTTACAATTTTTTAAGATAGTTTAAGAGTAAAATTACTGACTACTGTACCAACGGTCAGGTTTAAAATCTCAGGTTGAAACACTTACCATGTCCAGCCACACTGAGGAGCCATAATATGGTGAAATTGCTGTCTGTGGATGGCTTATTGTTTTTTGTTTTTTTTATAATTTTGTTATCTGTTTTTTGCTAGGGATGGGGCATCTTAGTGAATGCCAGACATTCAACTCCTATTTCAGAGACTCCAACCGAGAGATCTTTTTAAGATTCTAACCATCCTTTTTAAGCGCAATTGTTTGTATCTACCTTGCACTTGATTAACCGGGTATATTCGGCAGGTAGTTTTTAAAATTTTTATCATGAGCACGGTTGTTCATATAATTACCGAAATGATGGAGATCTTCCTAAGATTCCAGTTTCTTATCATGTCGTACATAAGACCTTGATATTTCGTTATCTTTTCCCGCTCAGTTCGGTTTAAACCAGCATCATTAGGAGGACTAACTTCAACTAGGATTGAAACTTTCTCACTCTTGTCGCATATCACTATGTCATATTTAACAGCTCCGTTTTCTAGGTATTATATAGCTGTAGGAATTGCATAGTCATAATGGATGGTGTATGACTTCTTTCCAACTGTTCTTTCTGGTATATGTTCCAGGACTTGTTTCTACACTGGATATTCAGCTTTTTACAGATGATCCAGTGGATATATTTACACACTTTATTGTGTCACATTTTATAGTAGTCATTCTCCAGCATTGTTTTTGCTGGGAATGGGGTATCCTACTAGATGCCAGACATTCACCCACTATTTCAGACACTACAGCCGAGAGATTGTTTTAATATTCAACCGTCCTTTTAAGTGCAATTGTTTATATCTCTCTTGCACTTGTTTCACCGGGTATATTCGCCAGGTAGCTTTATATATGTGGGTGTGTGTTTAAATTATACTAACTAGCTACCCGGCATTGCCCAAGTTTACAACAAAAATTGAGTATTGATTTACTCCTCTCAAGGAGTTAGGCACAAGGCCAGTTTTATCTTACTCCCACAAGTAAGATGTGACCCAAGATCGGGTCGGGAAAGTGGGGTTTAAAAATTGCTTGGGCAGCCCCGTCGGCATTCCCCGGTAGGGGCGCCTCAGGCAGTAAGCAATAAACTTACTCCTCCCCAAAGAGGGGAGGCGAAGCCTGGGAGGGTGGACCTCATAGAACTGGACAAGACAGACCGATAGACCGGCGTAAATCAAGCCCCGAAGGCCAAGACAATACCAGTCTATGGGGTGCAGTATCCATCGGAACAGATACTACACTTTGATCTTAAACAAAAATTGAGTAACTTGTTTACAAAAAAACATAAATTAATTTTATTGGCCATAATTTTGTAATCAAATTATTTTATAAAATATGAAATTTTATTACTTGACACGCAGCGATTAACAATAAAGAACAAGTAATAATGTGTAACTAATGTGAAACATCTAAACCCGGAACTCTGTTCATATACATATTCTGATATTTTAACCCCTTATCCTAACATTCGTTTACTTACCCCCACTCCTTTCTTCCCCTTTTCTAGTTGAATCCTAACTTGCACTAACTTCCAATTTCAACTTTATGTTTCACCCCCCACTTTCACACTCTTAGTTTTATCCGCATTCCTTCACCGTATCGCTCCCTTTCTCCTCCCCCCTTTCCTTCCTCGTACCCGTCCCTTTCTCCTCCCCCACACCCCTTACCCGCTTCTCCCCTGCCTACTGATCGCATATTATATTCTTGTTTTCACTGTTTTTGCTTTTCTTCATTTATAGCCGGCTTTCTATACGGGCTAGCTTTAAATATTTTCGCTGCCTCTTTTTCCCACTTTAAAACACTTTCATTTGTCATCTCTGCCCGGGAAGTATTTTTAATGGCGAATGTTTTCCACCTTAATCTTCATTGAGCCGGCCTGCATCATCGAACGTACCTCTTATTGGACTTTTTACCCTTTTGGATTTTCTATTTTCGCCGTACCTGAAGTAGTGGCTTCTTGGAATTTAACTTTGAAACCTCTCTCATTACTTCTCGTGCCTTTAACGACCTACCAATCTACATCTTATTCTCTCCGCTGGACTTTTCGACACCGGACTTTTTAGCAATCGGACATTTGCTTGCACCCGGGCACAGTTTTGCCCTGCGTTTCTTCCCCTACAACTTTTATTTCATTTTTTCAAATTTTAAATCTTGGCCATTGCCAACTTATCTATCCCAGCGACTTCCTCTGATGATAAGATTTTGATCTTTGAAAAGCCTGGCTTAAGGAAAATTTAACTTGAATAAATTGCCTTTTTGCGGAATATACCTTGCTTTGAACTTTTGAATTGAATTCTGATTTGGCTTTTGCTTTCTCTAATTCCTTTCCATTCTTCTTCATTTCTACCTGCTCTATCCTGGATATTGAGCTGTATACTCTTCACAATAGGTTTTTACCTTTCCTAAAAGTTCGCTTTTAGTACACCTCTTTATATATATGTAAGGTTAATAGGAAATAACCTTAGCAAAGTGCTAGATTATTAAGAAAATTTAAATTAAGAGCATAATATTTATTTATATATATAGAAGATCAGAGTAGATCGGTACCGTCGGTTTCAAATCCAGACAAAGGGGACTTATAATTGGTCTCCTTTATTTGACTCTCTTCAGCCTCTGTTTTTATCTGTCTCCCAGGAAAATGGCGGCTCGCACGTTGTGTGACTTTGTAATGATATTTAAATCCTGTTTTATATTGTCACAAAATGACACAATGTGTGAGCCGGCATTTTCCAGGAAGGCAGACCAAAACAGATTTAAGAGAGTCTGGTAAAGGAGACCAATTATAGGTCCGGTTTGTTTGGATTTGAAACCGACGGTACCGATGTTGTTCTGAACTTCTGTAATACATATATATATATATATATATATATATATATATATATATATATATATATATGATATTTAAATGTTGAATTAAATTAAATATAATTGAATTATTGTTTAATAATAAACTATCATGATAATATAAAGCTCAATATATTGAATAGAGCAATCAATTCTAGAGATGAAAGATGAGAATAAAAAATTGTAAATATACAATATTTATTAGAACATCAGAAGTTCAAAGCAAGGAGCTTCATATCCTTAATCCATGCTTTGAACTTCTGATGTTCTGATAAATATTGTATATTTACAATTTTTTATTCTCATCTTTCATCTCTAGAATATATATATCTATATATCTATATATATGGATAGATAATTGGATATTTTAAAACTTCTCTTTTTGACCTTTTATTTGTATGAACATGTGCACATTAGCATAGAATGAAAAAAGAAAGATTATCCTTTTATTTATTTTCCATTTTTAGTGAAGAGTTGAAGAAATGCGAAACTAAAATTGCTGATCTTCAGGCTGAAGAAGAAAATGTTTGCAAGGAATTTGAAGAAGCTGAAAAAGAAAACAATGTGTAAGTATTTATTTACATTTTTTTCCTTTGGATTATTGTCTTCATTGATGTTGAGATTTATATGTATTGAATGATGTGCTCTCCCACCTTCTATTGGGGATCTTCTTCACATACTCAAATAATGATGCAATGTTTCTGAATTTTTGAGATGTGGATTGATGATTTGTGTTGTTTAGATTATTCAGATTACTATTCTCACTTTGATTCACAATGTATTGGCTAATGTAACCTCTGAACTTCTCCAGGTGCATCTTTTTGATCTTTGGAAACTTTATGTAGAACTCGGAAACTTGGATGAAATTTTATATACGGTACAAATCACGTTGACACACTGGTTCCCGTTAGATCACCGAAGTTAAGCGACGTTGAGCCTGGCCAGTGTTAAATGGGTGACCATTTGGGACTACCAGGTGCTGTATGTGCTCTCTGTTTATCTCGGCATTGTTTCCAGTCGTCTTGAACTGCTTGCCATTGGAATCAAACAGTGCCGACTCAGGAGAGGTGTTGTTAGGGATTGCGCAACCCTTGCTTCATAATTACACGCGCAGCCAGCCCCTTATAGGGGTATCCATAGTCTCTCTAGACTGAACGGAGGGCCTGTCTGTCTGTCTGGATGAAATTTCGGACTGAACAGAAGTCATACGGTGTTAGAAAGGATTTATAAGGAACTAGAAGAATACACATCCCAGTGGTCTTGAATAGAAATTGAAATTCAGGGTATCTTGCTTAATTGGTGTCAAATGCCTACGTATCAAATTTTATACAAATCTGAAATATCTGAATTTTCAAATGGAATATGTGCTCATATTATAACCCCTGAAAACCCTTTTAAAATACTCCAAAGTAACTGAAATTTGGGGAATATTTATTAATTAATGTGTTAAAATTTCATAAAAATCGAAGGTATCTAAATTTTTACAAAGGGCATAAAACTAAATGCACTAAATATAACCCACATTACCTACAATTACGCCCAGCAGTTTTGTTCCAAAATTCATAATGATCAGTTAATTATTTTAGAAATGAATCCTGTACATACAAATATATAAACATATACACACACACACCTAACTTAATATAAATAGAGACTATGAATAACCTTGATAGTTCCAAGCTACATAATTGTCTATTTTGGTCTTCAACAGATGCTGCCATCTGTGATATTTCTAGCAATCAGTAAGTAATGAGAGAGTGGGGGACTCAGAGGGAGGGGGTAATATTAATGTGCAAGTGAAGTTAAGACGGTTTTCAAATTAAACTCGATGTGTATTTATTGCTTGCACGTAGACACACGTTTGGGGCTATGAACTTTGCTTGTCTGCAAAATTTTCAACATATGATTTTCATTCCATTTTCATATACTTTACTTGAAGGATTTGCTTGAGCTATTTTCTCAGAAAACTAAATTTATTTCGATATAAATATATGAACTCTCAGTACAAATATTTACCTCTTTAATGTAAATATCTCTATTTATATAAAGTAAGATATGTGAAAAGGGGAGTAGAAGCCCTTCATGAAAATTCAGATGATACCTCCTACTTTTGTGAAATTTTAACAATAGGTATCAATTAATAAATGTAAATTTCTTTGGAGAGTATTTTCCTTTATTTTTCAGAAGCATAACATGGGCAAAACCTCTCATTTCAAAATTCAAATATATCAGATTTGCATCCATAGTCAGTAGACACCAATGAAGCAAGATTCCCTGAATTTCAATTTCTTCTTAAAACCTCTTAAGCTTATGTCTTAAATTTTCGTCATTTTCTAGAATCAAAATCATGCAATGGATTTTAATCAACATTAGAATAAGGATTCTAGATATAAAGTTTAGTATCATTGTATTTTGATGTTAATCTTTGTAAGGGGGACATAAAAGTGGTGCAAAACTGTTCTGTTTGGGGAATTCATTTTACCCGTCCTGGGATAAGTATTCTAGTTTTATATAAAATCTATTCACAGAACTGTTGCTTCTATTTATTCATGTATTTATTTATAAGCTTTTTTTCCTATATTTAATCACATAAAATACATGCTAAAATATTTCTTAGTTTTGGGATTGAGCTATGTTTGAAAAAATTTCCATTTTAATTATTCTAATTCCATGGAGCATTACTATTTTCGACCAACGACCTATGAGACATGTGTATGCAGTGTGATAATGTATGAAAGTGAAACCTGGCCAGTAAGGGTTGAGGACATGTGTTGCATGGAGAGAAATGGTATGAGAATGATACGATGGATGTGTAATGTGAGTCTTAAAATAACAGGCTTAGTTTTGATGACTTCATAGGAAAATTAAATCTGGGCAATTTAGTGAGATGTGTGCAGGACAGGAGACTTTGTTTATTTCGTCACATCGAAAGAATGGATGAGAGTGCTTGAAGTAGTATATGTAGAACAGTTGAAGTATCAGTTAGTTGACAGAGGAAAGCTAAGGAAAACATGGGATGGATTTGAGTAAAAAATAGATAAAGACTTCACCAGAAAGTTTGAAGTCAGTTTTTAAAAGAAAAGAAGGTAAGAAAAAGACGTTAAACCGAATATGGTGAGGATGAAGGAGCAATCCAGAAACCTGTCAAAATCCTGGTCACACTTTATTGTTCACTCCGTGCTAGCACTAGGGACATAATCCTCTCTTCCAAAACACTAGGAGACTGCGCTTTATAAGCAAACTGTTAAGTTTATTTTAATCAGCAAAAATCAGAATTATCGAATTTTAATGTAATTTTCAGCATTTATTTCAATAAATTATATATTTTGTAAGCAATAAACGTTTTCAACTTTAACAGCGATTTTTTTTTTTTTTTTTTTTTTTTTTTTTTTAAATAAAGAGTAGAAATTTGACATAATTAAAATTTGGGCCAGATTAACACGCTTGCACAGTAACATTGAAAATAACATCTTTTTTAATATGTTTTTACTGTGAAAAGTGACTCTATATACTTTTGTCCGGTATCATTTAAAATAAAGAGACAAAAAATAAAACTAAGGAAGCCTCCAGAGTGCTGTTAGCACCACCTCTTTGGGAGGGGGGGGGGGGGCAGCAAGAAGTAGGTAATGTCAGCTATTCCCTGACTTCTCGTAGTATTGCCAATAGCTCCCATTGTTATGTTCGTTTAAAATTTTCCAAAATTATGCAAATTATCTAAGATCATATATTTATCAGACATGTGTACGCAGTGTAATGGTGTATGGAAGTGAAACCTGGCCAGTGAGGGTTGAGGACATGTGTTGCATGGAGAGAAATGATATGAGAATGATACAATTGATGTGTAATGCGAGTCTTAAAGACAGGCTTACTTCTGATGACCTTAGAAGTAGATTAAATCTGGACAGTATAGGGAGATGTGTGCAGAAGAATAGACTTTGATGGCATGGCTATGTTGAAAGAATTGATGAGAGTTCTTAGGTCAGTAGATGTAGAACAGTTGATGTAGCAGGTTCAGTTCACAACAGGGGAAGGCCAAGAAAAATATGGGAGGAAGTGATGAAAATGGACTTGAGAAAAAGAGGGATAAACTAGGCCAGTGATGGATTACATTAGAAGTCAATTTCTAAAAGCCGTTCAACGCATGTCAGCATGTAGAACGGACGTTAAACAGAATATGATTATGATGATTGTGCATTTTCTTTTTTGCAGGACTGTTTTGAACCGACTGAAAGCTCATCATAAACGGATCACGAAAGATTTAGAGCACGAAATGGAGCAGAAAAATGAGATCAGTGAAATGCTAAATAAGGCAGAGTAAGTAAAAATCTTCACTTCATGCTTAACTCTTCCGATAAACTGTCTTCTGTAGAATTGTTTAACAAGCTTGTTTTCGTTTTAATTGTTGGTGAAAAGCAATCGATAATCAGAAATACTGATAGCTATGCATCCTGCATCAGGAATGCATGAACATCTTAAAGAACGCAGTAAAATCTTATCCATGCAGCCCAGGGATGCACATCAATTTTTTCATAAAACAAAGATACATTGAAATGCACATGGTAAATCCGCCAGGAATGTGTGTTCTCTCCCTCATTTTAAGTTAACTGTCAAGACAGTTGATCTGTAATATCATTAGGCAGACGTGGGTTTTGAACCCAGGTTATCTGCAGACAGATTTGAGGTCAAAATAAAAATTAAACAAAAACAAAGAATTCTTTTGGAAAGAAATGAATAAAGCGAAAAAATTCCTTGTCCATGACATCAGTAAGTCAAAAAGCACGATCAACAAAAGAATTGTATTGTCTGAGAAGTGGTGATCAGGAATCAGGTCACATCCATTTACGATCAAGCTGGCATCCGATGATGTAAACAACAATTATTTAACAGGTTCATTGTTGGTACTGAAAAAAAGAGTCTGATGGACAGACAGACTCACAGAGAAGAAGAGAGTCGGTGTGGTACAACCGCGCAGGTTCCAGACCTGTTTGTTTATTTGTAAATGAATTTAACTAAGATATAAAAAAGCTTCTTTTTTTTATAACCAGAAAAACAACTGTCTTGTTCATTTTATACCAATTACAAGCAACTCTTGTGCCGAACAAACAAGTTGAGTTGTCCCCCTTACACTCAAAACTTGTATCAAACAGTTAACAGGTTTGGTTCAAGTGATAACACTATGGATTCAACCGTCGCTTTTTTTGTAACTGAACAATTTAATTTTATGATAAGGGTCGGTTAAATACATTTCAATATTTTCTGAAAAATGAATGTACATTGGATTGGAGTACAAGGTGGATGTTAAATGATTGTAATTTTTTTCAGCAAAGAAAGCTTTTTCGCCTCTTCCCCAGTTTGTAAATACATCGCTAACTGTAACCTCGATGTAAATTTGCATTGTAACATGTTCGGTTATTAAGTTTCTTGTCTTAAATCATTTTATGTTATGTATTATCCCATAAATGGGAGGAGTGGGGGGGTCGCGTAATCGTAACATAAATGGTGGCCTGTCTAAGATCAAGGATTCATAAAATTCATCCAAATCAAATCTGTGCTTTCCAGGTAAATTAAAAATCTATCAGCATCACTGAATAATATGGTACTTCTTTACAATCACACCGCCATGAAAAGAAAATAGTTTCCTTATTTTGGAATCGTCCAATTTTTATAAATGGAATAATCCAAGAGTCATAAACTTTTAGAATCTCAGTGCATTTTGATAGCAAAGAAATAGTATTTTTTTATATAGATAATTTAGAAGGCGATTTCAATGCAGAGATTTAACAGATATAAGTGGATTGAAAACAAAATAATATATACAAAAGTGACAACATTTTTTTGTTTTTTTCCCCTTTTATTATGATTAATATCATTTTTTTTATAATTACAAATCTTACTTGCTCTCAATGCGGTTTGATGTAGGGTCCCATGACATAATATTTTGAGAAAATAATCCCCTCTTCAGATATGGGTTTCTGCAGCAGATAAATTTTGAATTTAATAATGCTGGGTTTCAATTATTTTGTTTGCTTCTTTTTGTTTTTAGTATCACTATTATTTTTTTCTATTATTTATATTTTAAAATTCTTTATCTTATTAATTTACTTGTTCGTTTATATATTTTTAAATTATTTTTAATTAATTAAATTTATATTTAATTCAACTAATTAAATTTATTTTTCGAGTTAAATGCCAAGAAATGGAAGGTCACTCCATTTCGATTAGTCAAATTCTTTTTTTAAAATTAATTTAAAATTATACCTATTGAATGATACGATTATACATGTCTCTATTTACTTACCTCTCCACAGGGGAAAAATTAGACACAAAGTCTATTTTTCTTATATGGAGGGTATCCCTAAAAATAAGCACTCTGGATGGGACAAAAATAAAAATTTTCCCAAGCAAGGATTTTTCTTCCCCCAACCGAAGACACAACAGATACTACACTTTGAAATATTTATTTGCAGAAAATATTGAAAATTTGACATTTTAAACAAATTAGGCACAAAACTATCAAAGAGGGGGGGGGGGTGTTGGTCATCCTTGGTCTGAAATTATAAAAATGTCTATCCTACTCTTTACTAGAATCATCTAAGTTACCACAATACCACATTTACTCTAGGGGCTGTCCTACTTAAGATATCCCAAAATTTGTTGGAAATTTTATTTTTCAAAATTATTTTTATCTATAAAAATTAATTGAAATAACATAGAGAGTACGGCAACAACAAAAAATTTGGTAAGTAAGTTCCTTCCAACCCTTTCTAAATAATAGATCACCCACTCTTTTCCGGTTTGTTCCCAACCAAAAACAAGCAGGTCAATCTCTAAATGGGAGTGTGATCTAAGTGGGAGAAAAAGCACTTTGATCCTAGCCTGAGGGACAGGAAATACGATTATGTGTTAGTATTAAACTGCAGCAACACAAAACATGTTTTCCCTATTAATACAATTATCTGATCAAATATTGTGTGTGTGTGTGTGTGTGTGTGAATACAAATAAGGGTGATTTTTTAAATCTAATAAATTTAAATTTCAAAATTTTGTAAAAAAAATCTTTTGCTCTTAGCTATCCCTATTCATACAAAGTTAGATATGTGCATATGTTTATATATTTGTATGTGCAGGATTCACTCCTAAACTAATTAACCGATTATTATTAATTTTGGAAAACAGTTTTTAAATGTAAGAGGCCCGAATGGGAGCTATATTTAGTGTAATTTAGTTTTGTAAAAAGCCATTTGTGAAAATTCAGATACTTCCGATTTTTGTAAAAAATAAGTCTTAGACATCAATTAAAAAATGTTCTCCAAATTTCAATTTCTTTGGGTTATTTAAAAGGGTTTTACTGTACATAATATATGGCATAACCGGATGCCAGAGAGCCTTCTACTCCAATAGCTTCTTTCTTCGTGCTGCCGGCCTCTGGAACTCCCTCTCTGTTTTCCGACTGTACTGACATGCAGAAATTTAAAAATAATGTAAACAGACATCTCACTGCACAGCTCACAACTTAGGATAACCCCCAAAACTCACACCCTAATTCTCAGTAGCCCCTTATGTCTACAGTAGCGGCCTGCCTTATTTGGGGTGAACTATGTTAAAAAAAAAATAACCTTCCATTTAGAAAACTCAAATATTTCACATTTTCATTGCATTTGATCAAAATGGGAATAAGGATTCTAGACGTAAGTTTATTATCGTTTATATCTTTATTCTAATCTTCGTAAAGGGAGATAAAATTGCAAGACTGTCTTGGGATATGTATTCTTCTAGTTTATTTAAAAATGTAAGAGTCAAAAAAACCTCTAAACTATTTATGGGATCAACTGTATTCTGTCGAATTGTTCAACAAGATTCCACATAGCATTGGTTTTAATTGTTTGTAATAGCAAACTAATTCTTTAACAAGTGTTGCTGCCAATATCATATCTTTTTTTTTTCAGGTATTCTTATATTTCTGCTGACTTAGCAAAGGGCAAATTCCAAGTTGCTGAAGAATCCCTTGAGAAAAAAGAAAAGCAACTGTCGCTGGAACTATCTGAACTTTCCAGATTGCGCCGTTATAAAGAAGAACTGAAGGCCTGGCGGGCTAAGAAGAGTGAAGAAACACAAATAAGGTAACGATCAGTGGCGGCTCATGGCTAAGATTAGTAGAGTTGCTGCTTCAGAAAAGTTTTACCCATTATTTTAATATTGTGTAAAAGGAAAACAAACATATAAAAAAAAATTATACAAGTCGGCGATAAGCACTGGGAGAAGACAAGCCAGTTGGTGATAAGCATTGGGCGGGGACTAGCCAGAGTTACACCAAGCAGACCGTGAATTAATCAATGAGAGAAACGGACATAAGAACCCTTCTCTATTCGTGAAAGATACACACCTATCGGGATACGTGTGTCCTCGCCCGAGCTTAGAACAGCACGCCACTGATAGAGGGATAAATTATCCATCGGTCCAATTACATACCAGAGTGGACTCAACATTATTTGGCCAACTGGCCTAGTGACTCAACAAGTGTATATTTTATTTCATTATTCATTATTCAACTGTTGAAGGAAAGAAGTCAAGTCCGCTGTGGTTTTCTCAGAAAATAATTATTCTTAATAAAGAATAATTATTTTCTGAGAAAACCACAGCGGACTTGACTTCTTTCCTTCAACAGTTCTGCATGAATGACCTTTCATTCCACAGGGATCCCGAGTTGCTGATTCCCCCTCAACGGTCACCCACTTATATAAACAAACACAACGTGGAGGTGGGTGTGACCTTATAAGAGGCCTCTCCGACAACCGCGGCCTTCTTCGGAGCAGCAACTTTTGTACCAACAGGATCACGTGACTAACCAGCCCAGGAGCGGCCAACTGGTGACGTCACGGGTGGGGTAAAGGCCTTTTTCACTAGGACTAGATGAAATCTAATTAACATTGTAATAGATACATTTCTTTTAAAATTGCATTGTGATGGCTGTACTGGTTGGCATCTACACACAAATAACATTTTTTTCTTTTAGCTTCAGAAAGATGGAGTCACATTCTGCTCAAATCGAAAAATATAATTTTAAAAAACAAGTAAATAAATAAAGTAAAAAAAAAATGTAGCTTTTTCTCAAATAATCGGGTTTAAAGAAACTAATTTGTACAAACACATTTAAAATAAAAAATAAATAAATAATTTTTTAAAAATCCAGTGTTAACAAAAAAATAACATCTGACAAGAAACAAATACCAATTAACTTCCATAGAAATATTAATCGTCTTGTTACCAAGCAAACAATTTGAACAACGCTCTTCAAAAGAATGGCCCAAATAATATCTTGAACAAACTAAAAAAAGCACACCAAAATGTAAAAATCAAACAAAAACATTCACACTTTATAAATAGTCAAATCCCACACTCTAAATAAAACTTCACAAAGAAGAAACGTTGTAAAAACTGTCTGAATTGAAAAATCATAGTACTTTACTTTACTTATATGGGACGTGACTTGGGTCAACACTTTTGTGCCCTTGTCAGTAACAGAATCGGTGACCCACCCTGAATATGTAGTAGCATCAGCAGAGAACCACAAACGATTAAAATACGCTGGTTTTCTTGACTGAAATCATCACCATGGAGACCAGTGGAGCTATCAGCCCAGCAACATACAGCCTTAATCTATTAATGAAGCACCACACTAGGGACCATCGTGAATTTACTTGGCTCCATGAGCGCCTCTCCATCACCATTATTCGAAGAATTGCCTTGAGCCTGCTAGAAACCTTCCAAGCCAGCAGGACATCCGATGAAATTTCCCGATGTTCCGAATATAGGCTTTTTAAATTTGTAGGCTGAAAATGACTTTGATGAATTTTCTAATTTAGATCTAATATTCATATTTTGTCAAACGTTGAATGTAGATGTTATTTATAGAATAATTTTTCTTATTGCCTATACTTATTGATGAGCAAATGTCTCTTTCTTGTTCCTTTTTGTTTCAGTCAACACATTCAGCAAATCAAGCAAAAGAAGCTTCAAAATGAACTCGGATCTGCGGAAAGACAAAAAGTGAAATCTAAAATTTCAGTGTTTATCAAGGCAACACTTGAGAAGTAAGTACTAGTAACCAGACTTTTCTCAACCATTGAGCCGGATATTCTGACAATATTTGATACTCACCGGGCTACCCGGCGTTGCCTCGGGGGGGGGGGGGATGTCACATATTACTATTAAAACTTGTATCTCTTTACCTCTCTCTATCTGTCTCTCTATCTTTCTCCCTTCACTGTTTTCCCTCTCCCCACATCTCTCTTTCTCCTCCGCCCATTTCATTCCTCTTTCTGGATATACACACACGCATACACACAAACAACTCTCCTTTATGTAGATTCCTCGAAGAATGAGTCGACATAAGGGAAGTAACTCCTTAATAAAAAAAAATGATAGTTATTTTCATTTAGTACATAAAATGACTGAAAAACCGAACTCCCCTGATGAAATCTGTGTCAGTTTAGGGTCAAGATGAATAAGGTTTTATAAATTTAAATATTATTCATCCAGGGCAGCGTCGATCAAAAACACACCAACCTTGTCAGTGTTTCTTTTGTAGTTTTTAACTTTTAACTGGACATATACACACAGACAATTGCTCTTTATATAATAGATTAGTGAAAAAAGTTTTTTTGTTATTTACATGATTTGGGACAGTTATCCTTATCGTTGTTGTTATATTCACAATATTTCCACTCTTCTTTGTAGTCCTTTTGCTTTCAAGAGTCTGAAGAGGGGAGTCGTGTTTCCTGAAGGGTTACAATTTCAATTTGACATTTCAGGAGTACAAAACAAAGGTCAGACCACCTGTCATCCAAAAGATAATGTTCGTTGATGATGCAGCCATGACAGCACACTCATAGGACCACTTGCAAATTGCATGAATAGTTTTACTAAAGCATGCAGGGATTTTATTATCATCATCATATTTGCTTTAACGTCCGTTTTACATGCTGGCATGTGTTGGACGGTTTATAGAAATTTACTTCCAAACTAACCTATCTCTATCCAGTTTTTTGTTCATCCATCTTTCTCTCAAGTTTATCCTTATCACTTCATGCCATATTTTGATTGGCCTTCCCCAGTGAACCTGCTATCGCAATTGTTCTACTAACCCAAGAACTCACATCAATTCTTTGAATATGGCCATCAAAGTCTTCTGTTCTGCATGCATCTTGTATATATTGTACATATGCTGTCCAGATTTAATCTTCCTCTGAGGTCATCAGATCTAAACCTGTCTTTAAGACTCATATTACACATCTATTATATTATTTTTCATATCATTTTCATCCATGCAACACATGTCCTCGACCATCACTGTCCAGGTTTCACTTCCGTACATCATCACACTGCATGCACATGCCTGATAGACTCTTCCCTTGGTCGACGGTGGTAACACTCTGCTAGTTAGTAATGGCAGCAATTTCCTGAATTTACTCCATCCACTTCTAATTCTTCAATCACATTAGCACTGCTCCTCTCTTAACTATTAGCCTGAACAAAAAAGGAGAGGAGGTGCTGCTCAGGTCACTCTTCTGAACCTTCATGCGTGCGTTCACTGCACTGTCCGTGATCGTCCCTATTCATTGTGCCGGTCCAAAGATGTTGTGCGATCTAGTCAATGCTGCAACAAAGAATTCTCATCCCATTTGTAAAACCATGAGTTCAGTTTATAACAAGTAACAAGTTTATTTGTTGGAGGTTACAAAAGATACTTGTGTTCTCAGGTTGAATGGCAGACTTGCGAAATGAGATCTTTTACCCCAATGAAATAAAATATTAGTCCGATCAACACAATCCTTTAGCTAAGAGGCCCAAATAGGCACACCTTGCCTAGAGAGACACCAGCTTCAACTCATTCCCAGCTCCTAGAAAACCAACTTCCTGTAATGCCCAGAGGGTCAAGCCTCCTCCTCCTCCCATCTCTTAGATTTATTCTCTCCTCCCATTTCTTAGATTCCTTCTCTCCTCCTATCTCTTGGATTCCAATCTTTTTCACTGGTCACCATTCGACAACCCAGGGACTGACCACTGGAGATAGCCATTAGAGATAACTACCAGACAGTCTACTTAGGGGAGGGGGGGGCTTATCATGGAGACAATCTAAGAACATTACTTTCTGGCATGATTCTCTGTTTTTAAGAAGCACTTATTTCATTTCAAAGAGAGATAAGATCCTGTGTAGCCCCAAAATACAAAATTAGAGATATTTTCAAATTTCTTTGTGCCCCCCCTTTCCTTTGACCGAACATCACTTGCATTGTCTGCATGCATCTGCATGCACCACTAAAACCTGCTACCTATTACAGGTCTACACTCTTTGTTGCCTCGACAGATTTCAAAATCAACTTGGAAATCTAGTGTGGGATTATCTCTTCCGTTCCTTACAGCCTCTTTCTCACAGAGGAGATGTTGTTAGTCTTTCAATTCTATCATTATTTCCATGGAAGATACTCGATTCAGCTCCAATCTCTGGATCCTCCTCGTACGGCATTCACAGCAAGAACTCTTTTTGCTACCACAATGAAATAAAACAAAAACTTTCCTTTCTTCCTCCATTTGCCTAACCAACGTCAGGTGGAATTTCCACAAACAGAGCTTCTCCATAAATGTTTCCCATCTGGAAAACACATTACAATGGTACTGTTTCTCTACATATTACAACATGGTCGCCTTCAAATCAAATGTCAACAACTTCATGTCATAAAACGTTCCCATAAGTAATCAAAATTATTTCCTTCCATTAATCATTCTCAATCCTCTCATAAAGTTCTTCATCTTTTAACTGACAATAATTCTCAACCTCTCATAAGGTTCTTTATCTTTCAACTGACAATCATTCTCAATCCTCTCATAAGGTTCTTCATCTTTTAACTGACAATCATTCTCAATCCTCTCATAAGGTGCTTCATCTTTTAACTGACAATCATCCTCAATCCTCTCATAAGGATCTTCATCTTTTAACTGGCAATCATTCTCAATTCTCTCATAAGGTTCTTCATCTTTAAAATGACAATCATTCTCAATCCTCTTATAAGGTTCTTCATCTTTCAACTGACAATCATTCTCAATCCTTACATAAGGTTCTTCATCTTTTAACTGACAATCATTCTCAATCCTCTCATAAGGTTCTTCATCTTTCAACTGACAATCATTCTCAATCCTCTCATAAGGTTCTTCATCTTTTAACTGACAATCATTCTCAATCCTCTCATAAGGTTCTTCATCTTTCAACTGACAATGATTCTCAATCCTCTCATGAGGTTCTTCATCTTTCAACTGACAATCATTCTCAATCCACTCATAAGGTTCTTCATCTTTTAACTGACAATCATTCTCAATCCTCTCATAAGGTTCTTCATCTTTCAACTGACAATGATTCTCAATCCTCTCATGAGGTTCTTCATCTTTTAACTAACAATCATTCTCAATCCTTACATAAGATTCTTCATCTTTTAACTGACAATAATTCTCAATCCTCTCATAAGGTTCTTCATCTTTCAACTGACAATCATTCTCAATCCTCTCATGAGGTTCTTCATCTTTCAACTGACAATCATTATCAATCCTCTCATAAGGTTCTTCATCTTTTAACTGACAATCATTCTCAATCCTCTCATAAGGTTCTTCATCTTTCAACTGACAATGATTCTCAATCCTCTCATAAGGTTTTTCATCTTTCAACTTACAATCATTCTCAATCCTCTCATAAGGTTCTTCATCTTTTAACTGACAATCATTCTCAATCCTCTCATAAGGTTCTTCATCTTTTAACTGACAATCATTCTCAATCCTCTCATAAGGTTCTTCATCTTTCAACTGACAATCATTATCAATCCTCTCATAAGGTTCTTCATCTTTTAACTGACAATCATTCTCAATCCTCTCATAAGGTTCTTCATCTTTTAACTGACAATCATTCTCAATCCTCTCATAAGGTTCTTCATCTTTTAACTAACAATCATTCTCAATCCTTACATAAGGTTCTTCATCTTTTAACTGACAATAATTCTCAATCCTCTCATAAGGTTCTTCATCTTTCAACTGACAATCATTCTCAATCCTCTCATAAGGTTCTTCATCTTTTAACTGACAATCATTCTCAATCCTCTCATAAGGTTCTTCATCTTTTAACTGACAATTATTCTCAATCCTCTCATAAGGTTCTTCATCTTTTAACTGACAATCATTCTCAATCCTCTCATAAGGTTCTTCATCTTTCAACTGACAATCATTCTCAATCCTCTCATGAGGTTCTTCATCTTTCAACTGACAATCATTATCAATCCTCTCATAAGGTTCTTCATCTTTTAACTGACAATCATTCTCAATCCTCTCATAAGGTTTTTCATCTTTCAACTGACAATGATTCTCAATCCTCTCATAAGGTTTTTCATCTTTCAACTTACAATCATTCTCAATCCTCTCATAAGGTTCTTCATCTTTTAACTGACAATCATTCTCAATCCTCTCATAAGGTTCTTCATCTTTCAACTGACAATTATTCTCAATCCTCTCATAAGGTTCTTCATCTTTTAACTAACAATCATTCTATCTTTTTAATCCTTCTCCTCGACTAACTTTTGGTCTTGATAAGTCGTGACCCATTCGTAAAAGAAATGTAAAAGGAAAGTGATGATTCAGAGAACATAAATCACCATCAATTTACACGCTCGTTCATGGTAGGTGCTCGACTGAGCTCCAATCCCTGCACCCCCTCTCACTGTAAAATATTCATAGCAAGAACTCGCCTGGCTACCATCACAGCAAAGAACTTTCCTTTCTCTTTCTCTTTGCCAAGAACCAAACCAGATGAAGCTTCCACAGAACAGAATTTCTTTCCTAGAAGATCCCATCTGTGGAACAAGATACCACGAGTTTGCTTCTCAACTGACTACAGCATGGTCGTCTTCAAGTCTAATGTAAACAAATACTTGTTGAGCCGTCCTCTTGGAAAATCAAGTCCTCTCAAGAAATTCTCTGCTCATACCACCCACTGTTTCCAACCCCCTCGTGTCTTCGACCAATGTCAAACCAGCAAATCTTTTAACCCTTATGCTCAAGTGGCCCCCCGGGTATTGATAAGTAGTGATCAATCAGTAAAAAAAAGGTACTGGCACAGCTTATGAACTAGACTAAACCAGCTTTTTCTTTAACATCTTCCAGACGTTTACATAAACAGCCAGAAGATGCCAAAGTGCTTAACCAATCATAACACTTGAGAAGCAGACGACAAGTTTACCTGTAAATTGAGTAATTCTTGACATTCCTGGCAGGCAGAAATCAGCTAAATGAACCGGATAAAAGGCGAACTGTTTTTTTTTTGTTAACTCTAACCCTTACCTAAACCTAACCTAGTTGCTTTTTGTCCATTTCAAAAGCTGTACTAGTACCCAAAAAATAAAGCACAAAAAATTCTGTAAAAATCATTATTGCATTTATTATGTAAAAAAAAAAACAACACAATTTATCGGAAAAAAATAATTTTTTTACGATCTTGTAAAATATTTTTAAAACATCCATTGATTTTATTTGTCAGAAAATAAATAAATAGTCATTAAAAAAACATACGGTGAGTCTTTTTCGTTCATTATTTTTCTCATAATCAATGATTATTTTTAATCAGCCTTGTTTTGATTTTGATGTCGGTTCGTTTTTATTCAGCTTTTTTCGTCTGTTTACCTATTTCGGCGTCAGCAAAAGCCAGTTTTGTCTAGTTCAAAAGCTATACCAGTACGAAAAACAAAAGACATTTATCAATCTTGGGTCAATCATTACAAATAACTTCTCGTCCAATGCTTAACTAAGCAGCCAGATAGGTAAGCAGCCTCTACTTATAGAAAATTCACAGCTAGAGTATCAGATAATGATAAATTCCCAATCTGTTTAAAAATCCTGGTGTACACAGCCTGTGTCATTAGCACGCTTTTGTACAACAATGAGGCATGGACTCTACATGTGACTAAATAACTTCCACTTCTGTTGCTTGAGATGAATACTGGGCATCTCCGGGCGGGACAAAATAACTTGTATCTCATTCCTGGCATGTACTCTCTCCTAAGATAACAATGTCTCCGTTGGATATGTCATGTCCACAGAATTAAAGACAGACTGATTCTGAAGGGTATTTTATTTACTCCTCCCCAGGAGTTAGGCACAAGGCCAGTTTTATCTTACTCCCACAAGTAAGATGTGACCCAAGATCGGGTCGAGAAAGTGGGGTTTGAAAAGCCAGCGCTCGAGAGGTGAGCACTCTGGCCATTTAAAAATTGCCTGGGCAGCCCCGTCAGCATTCCCCGGTAGGGGCGCCTCAGACAGTAAGCAATAAACTTACTCCTCCCCAAAGAGGGGAGGCAAAGCCTGGGAGGGTGGACCTCCTAGAACTGCACAGGACAGGCGTGCAGTATCCATCGGAACAGATACTACACTTTGATCTTAGCCAAAAGGCCAAGATTTTCTGTGCAGAACTATCCACTGTAAGAAGAAAAACTGGCCAACTACCACTTCGATTTTAGGATGTCTCTAAACAAGAACTTAGGTTGTTTAATATCGACCCTGTCATATGGAAAATATTGCCTTTAATTCTGGCTAGGAGCAAAGTGTAGTATCTGTTCTGATACTACACTTCATCTTTTCTGTCCTTTGTCAGTGAAGGTGAAATTCTTCTAGAATGAGGCAATTTTTATTTTTGTTCCAATCCAGGCTGCCCCTTTTTGAGGGGTTAGATTTTTCCCCACATTAAAAACTGACCTAGTGTTTACCTCTGCCCTAGCGGGGAGGCAAGTAAATAGGGATATTGGTTACTCTGAAGTGGACTGTTCCTATAAGAGAACGACTTGGCTTATCATGGAGAGGAGGCCATGAGAACAAGGAGGAAACACGAAAAACAAGAGAGCACCATGAACATCACAGGTGCAGCCACCCGAAAGTCTCTTATGCACAGGAAAATCTCATGGTCTTACGAGACTGCAATGCAGACGCCTATCCGGCCGTCTTCAGTACCTAGTGGATAAAAGTATTACTTAAAGAGATATTCTAAGTAGTTTTGTTTTTCTTAATGGTGGTTGTTAGTTCAATCTCTGTTCCCAGTTTATAAGGACAAAGAAACAAAAGAAAAAATAAATTTGTACTGTGTACCAGTACAAATTTTTTGAACCAGACAAAACCGACTTTTACCGATGCAGAAATACGTAAACAGCTGGAAAAGGGTGAATCAAAACGAGGCGTCTTTTCAACAGAACAAAATAATGAAAGAAAAAAATGCACCTTATGTTTATTTTTATTGCAATTTATTTTTTAACAAAGAAAATCAATGAAATAATTTTTTTTTATCATGGGAAAATTAACATTTCTTTTTTTTTTTGATAATTTTTTTATGAATAAACTAAAGATTGGAAAGAACATAATGAAACAACGATTTTTACAGATTTTTCATCGTTTTTTTTTCATTTTGGTTCTGTTACAGCTTATTAAGTTAGGGTAAGGTTACAGTTTCGTTTGTGTCCGGTTCAAAAGCTGTATTTTTGCAACAACTTGTTTTTAGTCAGTTTCGATAATTTTGCAGATTTTGTTTTGAAGTTAGCCTAGACGTGGGAAGGAGGGTTTTTACAGATTTTTTTTTGTTTTTGTTTTTTTTGTTTTAGTACTGGTACAGCTTTTAAACCGGACAAAAACTGACTAGGGTTACAAAAAAAAAACAGTTCGGTTTTTGTCCAGTTCAAAAGCTGTACAAGCTTTTTTAAATTTTAATTTTAATTTTTTTGTAAGAATTTGTTTTTAGTACATGTAAAGTTATCGTCTGCTCCTCAAGCCTTCTAATTGGCTTAGTGCTTCGGCATCTTCCAACTGTTTACGCTAACAAACGAAAGATACCAAACAAAAAGTCAGTTTTGTCTGGTTCAAAAGCTTTAACAGTACCAACAAATTAACCAATATTATATTGTCTGAAACTTGGAACGCAGAATGAAAACTATTTATCTGAGCAGTTCAACATAGAAGGTTTAAATCATCTGAAAAGTATGAAGAGTAGAGTATTTATTTACCTCCTCTCCAGGAGGTTAGGCACAAGGCCAGTTTTTATCTTACTCCTACAAGTAAGATGTGATCCAAGGTCGGGTCGGGAAAGTGGGGTTTGAAAAGCCGGCGCCCGAGAAATGAGCACTCTGGCCATTAAAAAATTGCCTGGGCAGCCCCGTCGGCATTCCCCGGTAAGGGCGCCTCAGGCAGTAAGCAATAAACTTACTCCTCCCCAAAGAGGGGAGGCAAGGCCTGGGAGGGTGGACCTCCTAGAACTGCACAGGACAGACCCATAGACCGACGTAAATCAAGCCCCGAAGGCCAAGACAATACCAGTTTATGGGGTGTAGTATCCATCGGAACAGATACTAGAATTTTTGTCTGTCCGTCATGCTTAAGTTCGAAATAGCATTACCATTGCGAAATTTGCAGATTAAATGGGAGCAAGTTAAAAATATTCTTTTCTTGTTTAAGTATTATTTTCTTGTTTAAGTATTATTTTCTTGCTTAAATATTATTTTCTTGCTTAAGTATTATTTTCTTGCTTAAATATTATTTTCTTGCTTAAGTATTATTTTCTTGCTTAAGTATTATTTTCTTGCTTAAGTATTATTTTCTTGCTTACGTATTATTTTCTTGCTTACGTATTATTTTCTTGTTTAAGTATTATTTTCTTGCTTAAATATTATTTTCTTGCTTAAGTATTATTTTCTTGCTTAAGTATTATTTTCTTGCTTACGTATTATTTTCTTGTTTAAGTATTATTTTCTTGCTTAAGTATTATTTTCTTGCTTAAGTATTATTTTCTTGTTTAAGTATTATTTTCTTGTTTAAGTATTATTTTCTTGCTTAAGTATTATTTTCTTGCTTAAGTATTATTTTCTTGCTTAAGTATTATTTTCTTGCTTAAGTATTATTTTCTTGCTTAAGTATTATTTTCTTGTTTTCGTATTATTTTCTTGTTTTAGTATTATTTTCTTGCTTAAGTATTATTTTCTTGCTTAAGTATTATTTTCTTGTTTAAGTATTATTTTCTTGCTTAAGTATTATTTTTCCTTCAATTTTGTAATATTGCTTTCTAATTTTACAGGTTTAAGAATTTTTGTTCTAGACTTTTTTCCGATATTTTGTCTTTTACTTCTGTAGAATGGAACAAAGAGAACAAGAGAAAGCGAAAGATGCAGATGAAATGGCAGAAAAGATGAAAAAGATCCTCGCACTTAAAGAAGTCATGGAAACAAAAAAGGTGAGCTGAGTACTTTTAACTTATCAAAGATTCATCTGCTTCTTTAGAGATTATTTAAATTGTTACATAAGAAAGGAGGTCTGAGAGATACCAGAGGCTCTGATTGGTTTAGCTAGATCATATGTTTTGGTGGAATGCTATGGAAATTAAAGGTCTGAGAATGAATGTTACCGAGACTAAAGTGATGATCAGTTGTTGTCGTGTTGGAAAGCCCCCCCCCCCCCAGAAAACAGAAAGTTCCCCCCCTTTCAGTTTGTGGAAAGGGAGTTGGGTACAACTCAATTTTTTGTGATACCTGTAAGCATTAGGCACACAAGAAGTTCAGTTGAATTACAAGTAGGTTGAGAGATGATAACCAGTTTGTGTGCAAGAAATGTAACACAATGGAGATGGATGAGAACTCAGATGTGGAGAAAATATATTTGCATGGTGAAGCTATTGAGGCTGTCTATAAGTTGTGTTACCTTGGTGATGCTATTGGAGCACAGGGAGGAGCAGGTACTAGTGTGATTGCAAGAGTTAGGATTAGATAGATAAGCTCAGGGAACTTCTGCCATTACTAACCAGCAGAGCGTTACTACTGTTGACCAAGAGAAGAGTCTATCAGGCATGTGTACCCAGTGTCATGGAAATGAAACCTAGCCAGTGGAGGTTTGAGGATATGCATTGCATGGAGATAAATAATATGAGAATGATACGATGGATGTGTAATGTGAGTCTTGAAGACAGGCTTAGTTCTGATAACTTCAGATGAAGATCAAATCTGGACAGTATAGGGAGATGTGTGCAGAACAAAAAACTTTGATGGTATAGTCAAGTTGAAAGAATGGATGAGAGTTCTTGTGTTAGTAGATGTAGAACAGTTGAAGTAGCAATGCTAGTTAGAAGGAGAAGACCAAGGAAACATGGGAGGAAGTGATAAGGATGGCTTTGGGAGAAAGAGGGATAAATAAAAACTTGGTAATAGATAGCTTATTTTGAAAGTCAATTTTTAAAAGCTGTTCAACACATGTAAGCATGTAAAACAGACGTTAAACTTAATACAAGGATGATGATAAAAACTGTTGAATTGGAAATGCATTTCTTTTAAGATTGTATAATTACCTCCCTTGCAAACATATCATTTTTACTCATATGAGAAATATTTTCATTTTGAGAATGGAAGCCAAATAGTATTGTCTAAATCTCTGAAGTTAGCTTTCAGATGAAACTGAAATGACCATTCCAGAGTTATATGGACAGCTGCACATTCAGTGAATTGTATAACTGCTCTTGAGGGGAGTTGTTCAGACGTGCAGTTTTGTAGAGATATTTCATCCTCAATGTTAATTAAATACACAAGAAATAAGGGAATATGAAAAACAGATACAAACAATACAAAGTGTTATAAATATGTAAACGTACATAATTATTTTATTGTATTTAAGCCAAGACATTTTTGATTGAGGTAAAAATAAGTATTTTTTATTTATCAATATTACCGGAAATTCTGCGTGGAGCCATCTGCGCATGAACAACTTTACATTCTTTATTTGGGCGTGGCAGGATTAATATCGGTTCTCCATATGTCACTGTGATGTCACTCTATTTCAGACAGTCTCAACGGTCTATGGCTCTTGAAGAAATGTCAAATGACATCAGCCAAAGTCAAAAATGTTTGTTTTTAATGTTGGAGAACATTGAATGTCTCAGGATGTTGAGATGAAACCAAGCAAATATTCTCCATTGAAGATGAACTGAAGTGAATTACAAATTCTAATGCTGTGTAGAGCCAGCTGCATATGAACAACTGATGTCAACAAAGAAAGTATTATGACAAAGAACACAAAGTAAAAGATAGAAACTATTTTATTGTTGTGTTGAAGTAACGGAAAAACATTGCTTTTTTTTTTTTGCCTGCTCACGAGACAAGGTATGACACAAGATTGGTTTAATATGAGGAAAAATCAAACATCCAAAAGGGGCACTCTGGATCAGTTAAAAATATAGCCTGTATAGCCTCCATGTTATTCTCTCACATGTGATAGTGTCTCAAGAGACAGGCAATAAATATATCCATCTCCCTTTTGGAGGAGTTAATTCCTGGGAGGATAAACCCTGTGATCGATACATTTTGATTCCAGCTTAAAACATGACTATGTATAGTTAGCAATGATATCAAGGGAAATACAGACATTAAACTAGTGTAGGAAATGTATTATTTGAATTGTTCGGACAATTTTTTTTTTTTTTTTTTTTTAACGAAGTTCACCCCAAACAAGGCAGGCCGCCACTATAGACGTAAGGGGCTACTGAGAAGAAAGAAAAGGGGAGAAGGGTGGGAGGGGTCAACCTAAACTAGGATCTGCGCAGCGAGATGTCTGTTTACATTAATTTTAAATTTCTGTATGTCAGTACTGTCGGGGAAACAGGAGGCAGGGAGGGAGTTCCAGAGGCCAGCAGCACAGAGAAAGAAGCTATTTGAGTAGAAAGCTCTCCGGCATCTGGGGACCTCCACAGTGAATAGATGGGGTTTAGTTGATTGTCGAGTTGATCTAGTGAATTTACGTCGAGGGGGCACCAGAGTAGCCAATTCATTGGAGCATAATCCATTGAAGTATTTGTAAAACAAGCACAAGGATGCTACATTGTGGCGATGGGACAGGGACTGGAGCTTGGTTGACAGTGAGGGACCTATTAGGTTGGCGACTCGTTTTTGAACCTTGTCAAGGAGGGAGAGTGTAGTGGATGATGCACCAGCCCAGATGTGGCAACAATACTCCATGCATGGGCGGATGGTGGCTTTGTAGAGATACAGTATAATGTCAGGTGTTAATATCTGACCTTCTTCAAGTGTATCTTGACAATGAATCTTATTGGTGAATGGTGGAAAGAACAATAATTTGAACAATTCAAATAATACATATTGTCAATCCTTATCTCAAAAATTCAAAAACATTATAGTGTAGGATAACCTCAAAGTCTACAAAGAGAGGCAAACACAAAAATCCGAGACAATAGTCTGTCGAGATACAAATTCTCAGTAAACACCGTTTTTTTTTCGTAACTCTAATTTTTTAGTTTCTCTTTAAAATACAATCAATGTTTAATATTGTCACACAACTCATCCCGTAATTCGTTCTGCCCTCTCCCCCCCCCCCTCCCACACACAATTTTCTTTTGTTTTGTAGACAACTCAAGTTGAAGATCTGGGCATCTAATGCAATCGCCATGTTAATGCAAATCACATTGTTTATTCGGTGAATTCATTGTAAGCCACTAATGTTAGGCTCGAAATCTAATCACACCAAAGTCGGTCACACACGATGCATGTCGACACATGAATTCTTGTAGCTGCTGGCAAACAAGGATTTCTATCCGTACCTCATTTACCACACAGAAAATAAATAAAATTTCAATTTTTAAGGGAGACAATTCTTGAATTAAAATCTAAGTTATTCCCCTGGCTGTTTTTGATTTCTTTTTTTCTATTATTATTTCTCTCTGTACCTCTTTTGCCACAGACATGAAATCATTCGCTTGCATAGAAAAAAATAAAGTTTCTTTGCCTTTTTTTTTAATCCATTTAATTTTCACTTCTCTCTTCTTGTACAGGAATCAATGAAGAAAAAAATCACCGAAGAGAAGCTGAGAAAAGCAATAGAAGAAGAGCAGGAATTGAAAGAGAAGGAAAAGATTAGCCAGGCTGGTGGAAATGCGGACCTTGTGATCTTGTTGAAACAGAAGAAGAAAAAAAATTTACAACAACAACTGTAAGTCATCAATTGTGGTGTTCTCGTCGTCTTGTTGACAGTCTGTGCAATTTTTAATATGGCCACTTTTTAATATGGCTACTATGCCTCCCTGTGGCTCAAAATAAATGACAGGAAATGATTTGAGAAAGTTCAGGTGTTTATTTCAACTGAGCTCATGATGCTCTGGAGGGATTGAGGTGACTGATTTCAGACATCTTTATACTCACATCCCACCTTTTTACACATCTGATGCTGATTTCACATGCAGCAAGTGGATGTTTACGTCTCTCTAGGTCTGACGTCACAGTCACACGTGTTCTTGCTTGAATCTTGTTATTACCTCCCATTACTAAAACCGTAACATAAGGATCTGTAGTTAAGTTTTAGATCAGATTTTAATACAAACGCATCAATGCAAGAAGATAGCATAAGTTTAATGTTTAGTATAGAAAAGAGGTGCTTATGCTGATAGCGGCTTATGAAAAAATTATTTTTATATAAAAACAATAATATATACTTATTAAGCATTATATTCTTACTCACTGTACGAAAAAGTAGAAACAATTATCCACTAGAACTTTAATTACAAGTATTTTTCCATTCTGCGTATCATAACAGCGACTCGTTCAGTAAGCCTCCATCTTGTTTTTTAAGAAGATTTCAAGGGCAGATAACTGAAATCTTCTTAAAAAAGAAGATGAACGCTTACTGAACGAATCGTTGTTATGATACGCAGAATGGAAAAATACTTGTAATTAAAGTTCTAGTGTATAATTTTTTCGTACAGTGAGTAAGAATATAATGCTTAATAAGTATATATTATTGTTTTTATATAAAAATAATTTTTTCATAGGCCGCTAATCAGCATAAGCACCAGCAAAGATTGGTGTAAAGATCTGTGTAGGCTGTTTGTTCTATGCTTCAACAATTTTTTGCCAGAAAAAAATGTCTCCAAAAGTCAGGGGAGCTGTGCTGTTTTCTGACTTTGTAGGCATGTCCACGTGTGTTAGACACATGGAGATCAAAAAGATGCTCAAATTGTCGTTGTTAGTCGTGAAATAGTTTGTTGGTGTTTACTAAGTTGCTAGACATCCATGAATTTTGGACATTATCAAAGTTTTAGACAATATATTTATTCTTGTAGAAGTAATTTTTGACTGAAATATAGTTGGTTTACTGCTTAATAATTTTTTTTGTTGTGGGGTTGAACTTGCTATATTCCCATCAATCTATTTTTTATTATTACTTTACAGAATTTTAATAAGGGAGAACAAAACGGGAATCAGTTCAGATTTGATAAAGTTTGAAAAAAAAAAGTTTCTTTGGAAATTTCTGTTTGTGTCATTTGGTAAATTTAGAAGCTCTGTATAAAACTAGGATGATACTTATGTGTCGTTTTGATTTCAATTTCCTATTCCATTTCACTGGAGACTTGCCTTATTAGATGCTTCTGCCTTTCTTTCTCAAATTTTGTCACTTGAAGAATTTCTGAGTCAATTTAGAAAAGTCTGATGAAGTGAAGGAAAAGAATGATGATAAAATGTTAATGCTTTTGTGTCTGATTGACTTTTTACTGAACATTATTAGCTGTAGGCAAAATCAGACTAACTTTAAGAAACTTTCTTATGGACTAAAAGTTTAAAACGCGTTTAGTAGGAATGCATAATAATCAACTGCATTTTTTGTTTGTTTTCTTTTCTGGTTTTATTTAAGGTTTCAGCACATCAAATAAATAGTTTTATTCAGATGTAGACTTCGTTTTGAACTGGTTATAGTGCTGTGTAATAATTCATAAGGGTTTCTTGCGTGGGTTAGAATCGGATCTTCGTCCCAATTTGCTGTATCGTACACCAACAGTTAAAAGAATAAATACCAAAACAGGGTTTAGAATAAATACACCAATAGTTAATAGAATAAATACACCAACAGTAAATAGAATAAATACACCAACAGTAAATAGAATAAATACACCAACAGTAAATAAAATAAATACACCAACAGTTATTAGAATAAATACGCAAACAGCTAATAGAATAAATACACAAACAGCTAATAGAATAAATACACCAACAGTTATTAGAATAAATACACAAACAGTTATTAGAATAAATACGCAAACAGTTACTAGAATAAATACACAAACAGTTATTAGAATAAATACGCAAACAGTTATTAGAATAAATACACAAACAGTTATTAGAATAAATACACAAACAGTTATTAGAATAAATACGCAAACAGTTACTAGAATAAATACGCAAACAGTTATTAGAATAAATACACAAACAGTTATTAGAATAAATACACAAACAGTTATTAGAATAAATACACAAACAGTTATTAGAATAAATACGCAAACAGTTATTAGAATAAATACACAAACAGTTAATAGAATAAATACACAAACAGTTATTAGAATAAATACACAAACAGTTATTAGAATAAATACACCAACAATTAATAGAATAAATGCACTAACAGTTAATAGAATAAATGCACTAACAGTTAATAGAATAAATGCACTAACAGTTATGAGAATGAATAAAGTGACAGTTATAAGAATACATATGCCAACAGCTATTAGAATAAACAGTTAATAGAATAAATACACCAACAGTTAATAGAATAAATACACCTAAAAAAAGAGGAGGTAATACCTTGGAGGATCGCTGCATAAAAGAAGGTAATGCCTGTGAGTATAACATCATAGCAACAGAACAGATACTACACTACCCGATCCCACCTAAAAGAAAGGAGAAGGTAGTCCCTGGGAATATGGTCTCATCACAACAGAACATCATGACAACAGAACCGATATTACACTAACCTCCCCCCCTATTAAAAGATAATACATTAATAGATACATTTTTTTTCATTCTTTTAAAAATGTTGAGCCATAAAAACATTATTTTTATGGTTCCTTGGCCTTTTTGCTAAGATTAAAGTTTAGTATCTGTTCTCAGCAATCCAGAGACATCAGACGTTTTACTATTGACGGAAATATTGTGTATATATAAGAAAATATTACAATGAAAAATTACAACTATATATTACAGAATATTAATTTATTAGAAGCTATTTATAAAATAAATGTGCAAATTAAGAAGATCTAAAGGTGTTTGTGGGTATTTGCAGTTTACTATATATATGGTATTTCAAAATCTTATGTCGTATCATTAGAATTAAATAAGCACAACCTGTTTTGATGTTAATATAGTTAGGATAGATGAAGAAAAAACGTTTGCATTTATCCATTTGGATATAGCATAATTTTAATATTTATTGATCACAAAATTGGCAATAGTCAAATTATGGCCCAAATTGAATATAATTAAAAACTCCTAAAATAAAAATAATTAATAATTCAGTAGTAAGATTCATTTTTTTTCTCCCATTTGGTCACGATATTGATAAAATTATTATTTAAATTTTTTGTGTGTGTGTAATTTACAAAAGTTATATTTCAGCTAAAACAATTATGAAATAAATAATAACATTTAATTGTACATGTCCTTCGACTGTTTAAAATAAATCAAATTTATTTTTTTCTGAAAGATAATTGTTTAAAATAAGATGTAGTTTGTTTAAAGTTAATCTGCAATAAAAATCAATATTGCATGCGCTAAAAATTAAAAAAAATATTGTTGATGACTAAGACAACAAAGAAATTAAACTTTAAAAATCTCTCAAATATCTAATATCAAGCCTCGAGATCTGTTTCAATGAGAATTAGTGTCTGTCAACTGGGGCTACTTTGACATTGGGAACTATGATCTATTTATCTACCCCCCACAACAGTAAGATGTGACACAAGGTCGGAAAGTGGGATTTGATAAGTCAGCACCCTAGAGGAAGAGCACTTATGACCGTAAAAAATTGCTTGGACAGCCCCATCGGCATTCCCCGGTAGGGGCGCCTCAGGCGATTAGCAATAAACTAACCCCTTCTCAAAGGGTGAGAAGGCAAAGCCTGGGAGGGTGGACCTCCTAGAACTGCACAGAACAAGCCCACAGACCGGCGGAATCAAGGACCGAAGGCCAAGACGAACCGGGTGTAGTATCTATCGGACTATGATAATCCTATTTCAGCCTGTATTTTTCGCTTTTAACTAATCATCCTTGATTTGTTTGACCCTTAAAACTGGGCTGTAACATATATATGATACAACTGTAACATATTTTATGTTTCCAACCAATGCGAAGTCAGTACAAGAAGTTCGTGGAAATGCAGTTGCTCATAGGACTATATTTCATCAATGGAGAAAAAATCACAAAAACCTGAACCAAAATATAACTCGAGGAACAGCTGTGTCATCGTGGAGTCTTATTCATTTCTATTTACGTTTGGTGTTATAAAATGCAAAAGTGTCACTGATTATTACAGCTGTGCTTAGACATCTTTTTTCTGTTCCAAGGGATGTTTATGTGCCTTCTTACAAGGCAGGGTTATAATGGTGTTGTATAGTGGGGGCTACTATGATAATGCATTATAAAATGCAATAGGGGGCTACTATGATAATTTTTAATGCATTATAAAATGCTTTATAAATGTAATAGGGGCTACTATGATTATTTTTATTCATTATAAAATATAATTTTAATGCATTATAAAATGCAATAAGGGCTACTATGATAATTTTTAATGCATTATAAAATATAATTTTTAATGCATTATAAAATATAATTTTAATGCATTATAAAATATAATTTTAATGCATTATAAAATGCAATAAGGGCTACTATGATAATTTTTAATGCATTATAAAATATAATTTTTAATGCATTATAAAATATAATTGTTAATGCATTATAAAATATAATTTTTAATGCATTATAAAATATAATTTTAATGCATTATAAAATATAATTTTAATGCATTATAAAATATAATTTTTAATGCATTATAAAATATAATTGTTAATGCATTATAAAATATAATTTTAATGCATTATAAAATATAATTGTTAATGCATTATAAAATATAATTGTTAATGCATTATAAAATATAATTTTAATGCATTATAAAATATATTTTTAATGCATTATAAAATATAATTTTTAATGCATTATAAAATATAATTTTAATGCATTATAAAATATAATTTTTAATGCATTATAAAATATAATTGTTAATGCATTATAAAATATAATTTTTAATGCATTATAAAATATAATTTTAATGCATTATAAAATATAATTCTTAATGCATTATAAAATATAATTTTTAATGCATTATAAAATATAATTTTTAATGCATTATAAAATATAATTTTTAATGCATTATAAAATATAATTGTTAATGCATTATAAAATATAATTTTAATGCATTATAAAATACAATAGGGGCTACTATGATAATATTTAGTCATAAAATATAATTTTAATCCATTATAAAATGCAATAGGAATTACTATGATAATTTTTAATGCTTTAAAAAATATAATTTTAATGTATTATGAAATGCATTACAAAATGCAATAGAGGCTACTATGATAATTGTTAATGCATTATAAAATATAATTTTAATCAATTATAAAATGCAATAGGGGCTACTATGATAATTTTCTGACATTAAAAAAAATATATAAAAAAAACTGAAATCATTTTTTGTTTCTTCACTTTTTCGGGAAGATCAAAACCTAAGTTTTATTCGTTTAGGGAATTTCAGGCTTTTTTCTTTGCACTATGAGAGCAGCCCATTAGGAACAAATACCCCAAACCTATAATAGTAGGGGCTACTATGTTTGACGGTACTGCAGTATAAAACCTGCATCCAGCATGTGGAAGCCTATATATTTTTATTTGTTGACTCTTTACTAAAATGTTGCCCCCAAAATATAGTCACCATTAACAGTAACAGCATAAAAACTAACTATGCAGGTGCATTAATCTGACGCAAACTTTAATTGTGTCAAACTTCAATTCTTGAAAATTAATATAATGTTAAATTTGAAAGCTTAATGAATATATAAGTTATTGACTAAATGCTGAAGTTATTTATCTACTTCCCACAAGGTAAGATGTGACACAAGGTCGGGAAAGTGAGATTAGATAAGCCAGCGCTCAAGAGGTGAGCACTCTGGCCATTTAAAAATTGCCTGGGCAGCCCGTCAGCATTTCCCAGTAGGGGCGCCTCAGACAGTAAGCAATAAATGCTGAAAATTTCATCAAAATTGGATAATTCTCTGATTTATATGATTAAAAAAATAGCAAATTGGTTTATTTACAAAGAGTATTATCCTAATGCGTGGGGGTGAGGTGTGTGTGTGTGTGGAGGGGGGTTATATCATAGATATTGTCCATCAGCGCCGGTACTAATTATATAAGTACAAAGTAATCATTCCTGAAGCAGATAGGCTAAAAAGAAATTCTATGATTATTTCCCTTGATTGAAATTATTTCCCTTAGATTAACACGTTTTTTTCTTTTTTCTTTTAAAGAATGCAGGGGAGGTAACTTCTTTAATGCTTGAACATTCTCAGATTTTACAATATTTTGAATATCTTCAAAACTTTTCATACTATTTGCATACTATTGTTTTGATGAACACACAGAAATATGTAGACTAAATGATTTTATCTCTATATTAACAATATTGTGTGAATACTACTCGTGTGTCTGTTTTTCTCGCATCTAAGTAACTTACACATTATTTTTGGTATTTAACTATTAATCGATTATTGAAATCAAAACTGCAAGAGACTAAAATAAAACGAAATTTTAAAAAATCCTATTTAAAAAAAGAAAATAATTATGAAATTAAATACACCATAAAGCATTTCGTTTTTTTTTGTAAACAAGTCAGTAATTACTATCTTTTACTACGATTAATTGTGGCCTGATTCAACAAATAAACCGGTTGATGATGATGATGATGACTAATAGTTAAAAACCAAAACAAAACAACAACAAATGAAGTAGTCTGACTTTATGACACTTCCAAATTGAAAGGAATTTGGAAGCATTTAAACTGTTGAACAGCAAGTCATTTCTGTTTTTCAAATTCTTAACACATCCTAAAACAACATTATCTTAACAAAATTGGTTATTGTTTTATAACAATTTGGTTCAATTAATAATTGAACTGAACTAATAGCGAAATGATGATGTTTTCTCCTTTTTTATCTGCTGATGAAGAAACTTAATAAATTTGTTACAGAAACATTTGTCCATTAAATATTTTTGTTGATTTTAAATTTTTGCAACATTTATACTTAATACTGATTATGTCACAAAATTTGTATTCTTTTAAGTTGTTATATATAAATACAGAAAAAGGGATGGAGCCATATATTCTCGCTCCAACTATGGGTTAAATAGTAGAATAAACTAGACTCCCAAGCCTTGTCTAGAAAAAGGAAAACTCTGAAATAACACCAGTCTTTCTCTGCTTGTCCTAGCATTGTTTCCAATCGTTGTGGACTTCATCTTGCCACTAGACTCGATCAATGCCAGTTCAGGAGAGCTTGTAATTGAAGGGGGGGGGGGGTGTTGGTCCCTTCCTTACATTTATCGCACGAAATGAATTGAACGAACAACAACCGAGTAACAGGCAACAAAAAAAGGGTTTATTTAACAGAGGGTTGGAACTGTGTCCCAGTGAAGAAAAGAGGCTGCCGGGACGGCAGCAAATATATTCCCAGTGGAGATGGCTGCTGCTGGAACGATGCAGGGCAAAGGCAGGAGAGAGATGTTTCTTTGTTGCTGGCCGATTTCTCTCTCTGAATTCTTCAACTGACCAGGTTGTAGAAAATAGTCCATGAGGGGACAGTTGATATCAATATGTCCTGCAAGCCGATTGGTCAGCGTATAACCAGTTTGCTCACAAAGGACGAGAAGAAATAGATCCTATTTCAGTCTGCTACAAGCTGGGTGGTGGTGAATTGCACAACTCTTGCTTTAATATAGCCTCCCTGTGCAGACACTATTGCAGGAGGTATCCATTGTCTCTTAAGACTGAAATGAGGTCATATATCGACAGTCTTACAGAATATAAAGATAAAATTAAATTAAATATTTCATTCATTTTTTTTTTTTTTTTCAATTTTCTTATCTTTTTGTTTTTGCTGGGGATGGGGGATCTTACCAGATACCAGACATTCACCCGCTATTTCAAAGACTCCAACTGAGAGATCTTTTTAAGATTCTAACCGTCCCTTTAAATGCAATTGTTCGTATCTCTCTTGCACTTGGTTCACCAGGTATATTTGCCAGGTAGTTTTTGAAATTCTTTTTCATTAGTTCGGTTGCTCCTATAATTGCTGAAATGATCAGAGATACCCCCCCCCCCCAAATGTCCTTGTAAATTAATGTTTTAGCTTTATTTATGAATTTATCTGGTTTATTTTTACATTAATTAGGTTATTAGTTTTAAAAATATTAATCTAGAGATGGTGCTAGGTGCGCATCCTGCATCTTTGATGCAGAAGAATCTAAAAGAATGCAGTTAACTTCCTAACTGTGTGCATCTCAAGAACTCACCCCAAATTTCTCTCTAGGTTGATTGTGTTCAATTTTGTTTTAAAAAAAAAACACAACAAAAGTTATTTTTAAAAATAATCAAATTGTTTTCCCGACTAATTAAACTTCCTTCTTAATCCGTTTTTTCTCACTTAGACGTTCACTGCAATTTGGCAAGTTAATTGAGACCTTCAAAATAATGTGATTTCTAAAAATTAAACAGATTTTTTTTATAAAGACAGGCTTAGTTCTGATGACCTCAGAGGCTGATTAAATATGGACAGTATAGGGAGATGTGTACGGAAGAGGAGACTTCATTGGTTTGGTCACATTAAAAGAATGGATAAAAGTTCTTGGGTTAGTGGATGCAGAATAGTTGAGGTAGCAGGGTCAGTTCGCAAAACACAGGAGGAAGTGATAAGGATGAAGTTGAGAGAAAGATGGATAAATAAAGAGACCTGGCCAGAGATAGGTTAGTTTGTAAGTCAATTTTTAAAAACTGTCTAACACATGTAGAGATGTAAAACAGATGTGAAACCGGCTCTCCTAGACACTGATTGCTCACGTTCTATCTTGAGTGCAAAACTATGTCAGTCTTGATCAAAGCAGAAGATGGTGGTAACTACATTGACTGGCGCTATGCAGGCCTGCTGTGGAAATGGCACTATTAGGATTCATACAGAGACTGGTAATGTTGTTACAATCAATGTGCTGATTATGCAAAGGAAATCTCTTGATTTCAATATGTTACTTGGCATTGATGCCATTAAAGCACTCGGTGGCGTTCGCATCACACAATCTGGAAGTGTGGAGTTTGGGGAGGCACAACCCATCTGTGCAGCGCTTTGTATTAACGAAGCTGATTTTGTTGCAAAATTTGACAAATGAAAGGTGGTGTGGATTGCAGCATGGAAATGGTCAGCGGATCGTGCACCAGAGAAACTAGAAACTCGGATTTCTGAATATCCAATGTCTAATGAATTAAGGAAATATTATGAATGCGAGTTGCAGACCTGGATAAACAACGGTTGGTTGCTGTCATATAATCAGGAGGAGTTTGACCCACCCAAGGGACTAATACCACTGATGGCTGTGCTGCAGACCAATGAAAATAAGGTGCGTCCTGTGATGGTCTATCGTGAGTTAAACACTTATGTTGATGCATTCACTGGCGATGCAGATGTTTGCACAGAGAAAATGCAAGAATGGAGACAGCAAGGAACGAATGTATCCATTCTGGACCTCAGGAAGGCATACCTACAGATCCATGTTGAGAAATCCCTCTGGCCGTACCAGATAGTCATATTTAAAAGACAAAGATATTTGGCTTAAATGTGGCACCTCTTGTAATGCGGGCTGTGCTCGAGGCTGTGTTAGCCCAGGATGAGAAGATAAGGAGAGCAACGTTGGCATATATTGATGACATATATATTAATGAGGATGTGGCATCACAGAATCTATAAGGAAGCATCTGGACCTGTACAGACTCACTAGTAAAGACCCAGAAAAACTGAAAAATTGTGCACGAGTGCTGGGATTAGAAGTTTGGGCAGAGCATGGCCGACTGCGATGGTGTCGAGGAAGCAGTACTGTGGATGCGCGGAGAACTATGACACAGATGTATCTTCTCCATGTGTGGCAAACTGATGGGCTACTTTCCCGTGTGTGGATGGCTTCGAGTGGCAACAGGCTTTATTAAACGTCATGCTACAACTGTCACACACGACTGGGATGACAAGATTAGCAATGCTCTGCTGGAGTGTATGATAGCGGATATACTTGCCCGTGTACAGCAATCAGATCCAAGGAAAATGGTGTGTGGACACAAAAGAACTGGATGTGTGGGTGAACACAAGCTCGCTTGCTGGGGGCGTAGCTCTTGACTCCAATGGAGCCATCATCGAGGATACATGCTGGTTGCGACCAACAAAGGATACTCAACATATAAATGTGGCAGAGCTGGATGCTGTACTAAAAGGACTAAACCTCGCACTCAAATGGAAGGCGAATGTGTTACACATAAAAACAGACTCTGTGTGTGTACCACTGGGTGACCAATGCCCTCATGGAAAAGTCTCGGTTGAGCACAAAGGCCGCAAGTGAGATGTTCATAAGGTGGGGATTGGGCACGATAATCTCACTTGTGAAAGAGTACGACATTTCGGTTGATATAGCACTGGTAAGATCTGACTAGAACTGAGCAGACTCCCTGACGAGAGTTCCACAGTGGTGGCTCAATGATATGAAGAGAGAGATTGAACCAACACAGCCAGTGTGTGCTCTTGCCACAGGGAACCTGAACCGAATACAGCTGGACGAAGTTCATTGACATAGTGGACACTGGAATTAGGCGAACATTATATTTTGTGCGTAGAATCGACCCATCTGTGTCTAAAGCGGCAGTAAAGGCAGTTATTCGGAATTGTGAGGAATGTCAAACAATAGACCCAGCTCCAGTGCAATGGAAAAAGGGAGGGCTCAGTGTGCAGGACGTATGGAACCGGCTAGGCAGGGACATCACACACTACAACGGTTGCCATTTTTTGACTCTGATCGATTGTGAACCCACACAGTTTTCAATATGGCGGCCACTACAACGGCAAGACACTGCACATGTGATCCGGCAATTACAATCAGTGTTTTTTGAACGTGGCCCCCCCAGCCGAGAATTTGGATTATAATGACACTGCCTTTGTTCAGATAGTCAGATTATATTTTAAAAAAGGGTGTAGTTTGTATCCTGTATAAATCTCATTTTTCACTTTGTGGTATTCTTTATATATTTCCAGCCTCGCAGACTAAATATTGCTTGTTATGTAATATTATCTGTGCAAACAACAAGAAAAACAAACAGCTTAATACATAACACACTGTATATATATATATATATATATATATATATATATATATATATATATGATATTACTATTGACATGAAGATATATCTTTTCTAACGTATATTTCATCACTTAAAATGATTTTGATTTTTTTTCTTTTTAGTTAACTCTTAATTACAACAATTAAAATTTATACTCTGATAGCTTCTTTCCTCGGACCGCTTGTCTTTGGAATTCCCTCACTGCTCCCTGTTTCCCCGACTGTAACAACACGCAGAAATTTAAATGTAATGTGAACAAACGTCTTGCTGAACACAACTTCCCACTTAACATGCCCCCTATAAATCTGGTCCTTAAACACAGTATACCCGTACGTCTCAGTGTAAATATGTCTTGTTTGGGGTGAATTAAAAATGTAAAAAATTTGACACCAAAAATGTATCTCTTTATGATACCATGTTAAAAAAAAATAAGCAAACCTTTCAAATGTACTACTTACGTATTTTCTTACGTATTATATGAGAAATCTGTAAAAAAAAAAAAGTAAATGCCAAAAAATTGAGTACGCAATTTCGGAAATGTTTATTCAGCTTAAAAAAACTACTTTAATTTAAAACTGCAAGATTACAAATACTCTCAATTCATGCAATAGATAAGAAAACGCAACGTAGACGGTTGTTGATAACAATTTGATATGTCTGCAATATTTCTTCTTTGGGAATCGGCATAATTAAACGTCTTTTATCTCACGCAGGAAATTCACCGAGGCTGATTAAAAGAAAAAAGAATTAATAAAGGGAATACGCAAGATCTGTCATGTTGTGAGATCACCGTTAAAACTGACGCGGAACTATTCTGTGAATTATGTACTTTTACTTGAACTTCTTTTCTGCCTGCGTCGATAGTTGCTGTGAAGTCGTTGTCAGTTCATATTCCTCCATTTGTTGACACAAAGTATCCGGTTTGAAAAATAATTTGGAACAAATAAAACAATAAAACACAGATATTTAAATAACAGCCGTGCAGTTTATACAAATGTGTGTTCAATGAATAAACAGACACAGCTTTAAATATCATCGTCATTGTCGTCGCCATGATGTTCATCATGATGATGATCATCATGATTTTCTTGATCATTATTATTTTCCTACTACTTCTTCTTCATATTCTTCTTCTTCTTTCACGATAAACTGAGCAGAGGAACTTACCTATTTTCGGCAGCTTTCCAACACTACTACCACTGATCATCACTTTGGTCTTGGTAACATTTTCTCTCAAACCTTTCCTTTCCATCGCATTCCTCCAAGTCTTTAACTTAACAACTAGGTCATCCATTGTTTCACAGACAAGTACTAAATCATCAGCATACAGCATCTGCTTCTAGGACACAAATGAAAAGCAGCGGACTCAGTACAGAACCCTGATGTACTCCTACTTTAACATTTAAGTTGTCACTAAATGAGCATTTCTGCACATTGCTTGAACAACTTTCACCAACCACTCGTTTGACTCTAATTCATGCAAAGACAACCAGAAAACATCTGTTGACACTCTATCAAAATTTTTTTCCAGATCCACAAAAGCAAAATACAGGATCTTCTTTTTCCAAAACTTTAATTTGCTTTTGTCTCAGGATAAATATAGCACCAGTGGTCTTTTGGCAAAGGAAAAGAAACTTTATTCACATGGGAAGTAAGGTGTTTCACTGAAGGAGTAAAAATTGTTTTGTGTGATGAACAGACTAATGTGTCTGAGTCAGTGTCATTGACTGCCACTTGTGTGTAAAGTAGACAGTCAGTGGTAATTGATTTCTCTCACATATGTGAGTGTGTTTATAATGCACAGATTAATCTGTGAGTCAGTAATCATGCTGAATGCGATGTTTCGATTGGCTGATTGTTTCACTCAGAAACTTGCTTTATATAGTTTTGTATCGGCTCCAGCTAACCTTTTCTGCCCTTTTCTCAATGTTTATTTTGCTTTTATTAGATAAAAGAAACCACAGCTGTCTGATTGGTTGAACAATATTTTAATAAATATTTAGATTTTGAACCGATTTTTGTACAGAAATTTTTTGTTGAATTAAGTGGCTTCATTATATAATTAGCGTGCCCACTAATGATTTTAAATTGCAAAATATTACAATAATTTATGTGGATTTGAAAATAACTTAGGAATGGTTTAACAAACGGGTTGTATTTTACTCCCGTTTTTAAATACAGTCACACGGTGAGATCGAGTGAAGGTAGACCTGCAAGGCAGAGTTAACGGTACAAGGAAGATTGGCCGGCAGAAGAAGTGGGAGAGCAACATAGAAGTCTGCATGAGATTGGTTGAAAACCAAAACGAGTCACGGATATAGTTGTGTTTGTCAGCAGTACCGTTACAGTCCAGCAGGACTATGGACAGTTGAAGTCGAAGTATCAAGTGGTTGTATTTTATTATTTTTAAATACAAAGTTGTATTATACACAAAAGGCGGTACTGATTACCACGGTAGATTCTAGTGGTGACTTTAGTAGTCATCACGTGGTGTGCTGTGCTGGTTTTCTACAGTTTAACTCGGCTTATCAACTATCTAAGTAAAAAAATTATGCATTTATTTTTTTAAACAATTAGATAATAACAACAAAAAGTCCAAATAGGTCAGTTGGTAGAACCGCAGACTGAAGATCTCAAGGTTTCGGTTTCGATTTCTGATCATGGCATCTTCTTTATTTGTTGGGAATTTATTATTTATAATTAATGCAATATTCTCCATTTATAAAAGTAATTAAGATCTCTGATATTCTGAAATGAGACAAATTCCGCAATGTATTTATTATGTTTTAAAAGAATTGTGACAGACGGACGGACAAAATCTCTATTTATATAAGATAATTTTTCGTTGTATTTTCTTTCTGTTCTGTTCACTCTGAATTATTTCAACATCTTACATTTTTTTTTCTTGTAGAATGTTCCAGCATAAACAAGAAGAAAATTACCAAAAAATTGTCCAGAAACTTTTGCATGAAGAGAAACTGAAAAAGAAAGAGGAGAAACGGCAAAGAGCGTTGATAAAGGAGAAAGATTTTGGAAACCGAAAGGTAAGAAATAACGAGGGAGAAAAACAAAGGAAAGAAATGTATTCGACTGAGATGAGATTTTATTTTTTTTATTTTATTTGATTTTTTTATGGAAGTTGCTTCAGACAAAGGAAAGAAAGCCACTTGATGTAAGAAGCTAAAAAAAACCCAAAAACTACTTCATGGTCAGAAACTAGCCAACGATAAGTGTTAGATGGATAGATTCTGACCCAGAAAACAGCAATTTTCCCCCCATTGTCAGAAACATCATTCATGGAATTTGAGGTCTAAAGAACAAAATAAGGGAAGCAAGAATTACGACGCTGCCGAAAGTAAATCTAAGGTCCACTTTCCATTCTAAATCTACACATTCTAAACTGTTTTCCTTATGTTGGTTGCTGCCACTTTCCCAATATTTTGATCTGAAAATTTTTTATTATTTGAAAGAAAATTAGATAAAAATCCAGGATAGTTTACAGTCGAGAAAATTTATAGCAAACGCAGTAGAATTAAATTCTCTACCGGCCTGTATACTTTTAACGTGTGGAAAATGTAAGATTTTTTATTCCAGAATTTTATTGCGATCTTCGTATGTCTTATCGACACATGAAAACCAAAATTGCAGTCAAGGTGATAGCTTAACTCAGGTTAACTTTATGCTGAAAAAGTAGTAAAAAAAAATTACTTACCCTACCACTAACCATATGCCCCCCCCCCTCATAAAACCACACGTAATCGCCTAAATTTAGTGAAATTAAACAATAATCTCGGCCGCAATGTTGTTTTTTGTGTGTCGATAAGACACACAAACATCGAAGTCATCATATATGGTTTGGCATTTTTTTTACATATCGGCACGTGTTGGACAGCTTCTATAAATGGACTTCCAAACTAACCTATCTTTGCCCAGGTCTTTCTTTATCCTTCTCTCTCTCACGTTCATTCTTATCACTTCCTCCCATGTTTTCCTTGGCCTTCCTTACCAACCGACCCTGCTACTTCAACTGTTCTCCATCAACTAACCCAAGAATTCTCATCCATTCTTTTAATGTGACCATAACAACAAATTCTCCTGTTCTGCACACATCTTCTTATACTCTTCAGATTTGATCTTCCTCTGAGGTCATCAGATCTAAGCCTGTCTTTAAGATTCGCATTACACATCTACCGTATCATGCTCATGTCATTTCTCTCCATGCAATGCATGCACTGGACCCTCACTGGCCAGGTTTCACTTCCATAAATCATCACACTGCGTACACATGCCTGATAGACTTTTCATTTGGAAACCATCTGCTAGTTAGTAATGGCAGAAGTTCCATGAACTCACTCTATCCGCTCCTGACTCTTGCAATCACATAGGCACCAGATTCTCCTTGTGCTTTAATAGTATTTAATATTACCAATCAACAAAACTTCTGGATTTCCATATTATTTGGATTATCTGGGCTACTGTTCTCATCTTGGATGTTATTTTCACAACGTTTCGGCCGATGTAACCTCCAACCTTCTTCAGGTGTGTCTTGTTGAACTGAAGAATCTGTAGAGAATTTCGAACTGACCCCTTTATTTAATTCACGGAACTAAATTGTTCTCATTCTGTTAGCCATGACCGCGTAGAAGTCTTAAGTAATTGTTATCTTCTTAGTATTATATGTAGTGAAGATTGGACCTTCAACCTTCAGAAGAATGCCACTTAAAACTGATTATTACTTACGATTTTATCTGCTGTACCACAGGTCCACGTTGCATCAGTTGAAACGTGAGAATAACATTTAAGACAAGAACAGTAGCTCGAATAATGCGAAACAAACTTTTTCTCAAAAATTCCAAAGTATAACTTGCGGACTTCTGTTATTCTAAGCAATTTCATTTGAGCTAAATTTAGGCAAGTTTTTTCTAATGTCTATAAAAGAAAAGTTTAACTTAAAAAAGGATAAAATAAGTAAATGAAATAAAAAAAATAAAAAGTTTATTGTTTTGAATTTCTAATCCCCCCCCCCCCACATTTTCCCTTCTCTGATTTTTTTCTTTAACCTAATTTCACAATGTTCTAAACATCAGAGAGAGAAAATCGAAGAGTCATAGCAGAGGTAACAATTCAATAATTTGTATTTCGTGAATATAGTCAAACATTTATAAATTTGTTTATCTTAAAGTAGCATTCTGATTGAAATTAAAATAGACTATGTAGAATTTGGTATATTCGGACTACTGTTCTAATCTTGGGTGTTTTTATCACAACGTTTTGGCTGATGTAATCTCTGACCTTCTTCAGGTGTGTGTGTGTGTGTGTTTGATATCGTTGTGGCTAAAAACCCCAAACTCGGTCTGTTGATCATTGTCCGCTCATGTCAGCCCCAGTAACAACTTCTTTGTAGGAGACCAAGATCCTTCGCCCGTCGTTGACTCTCAGACTCTCTCAGTGATCTCCACAAACCAAAATCCTCTCGACAGCCAGTCCTCCAAATATATTTACTTTTGACCAGAAATCCTGAATGTCCCATCTTCCTCTTTGTCACTCCCAGCCAGCCACCGGAACTAGCTAAATCCGTTTGTTTCTCCGGTTATCATCGTTATCTGAACACCCAGAAACTAACAATAAACTGTCAGGGCGCCATCCCATCTGGGGAGTTCAATGGATTCACTGGCTTCCCTTTCGCCGTCCACTTATCTCACTTTCTTATCATTTCTTGGCGGTCCTGGCTGCGTGTGTGGTTGTGTTTGGGGTGGGTGGGGTGCTTTCCATACTATTACACATATGTATGTAAGATGTTTGAAAAATCAGTAGTATAACTTTGGGAATATGTTTTATATGCATATATAGTTCTGGAAACGGTTGGTTTCAGAGTTATAGGCTATTGAAACAAATACTGATCAAAAGCAGCCGAATTGTCATTTGAAATGTTTCGAATGAGGGTGAATAGCTATAATAGATATCTAACGGATTTTTAATGAATTGTTCGCCCTCAATGAAATGTTCAAATTAGTTTAACCTCATTATCAAGCAAAGGTTAATTATACCGTAGTGTTTCCATGTAATCATTTGCAGCTAATTATCAAAATTATCTCTAAGTATTAGTTCGTCGTCAAACTGATGAGTAATGAATATATATATATATATTTCCGTTTTGAAATAAAATTTATTAACTGATCGAAAATGGTCGTATCTACGGCCGAAATATCTCGGTGGAACTTTACAACATGAGTTTTTGAGTTTATTTTTGTTAGTTGTTGAATTGCTTATTCTTTATTCCATTCTTATTTTTACATATTGTCTGAAACATTGTTTCTTTTTTCCCATATATATATATATATATATATATATATGTATATCCTCCAACTTTTTTTGGGGGGATCATAGTTTTTTGGCACATGAAGATGATTCGATGAAGAATCAAAACTTCTCATGATAACTTATAGAACATTCATTAATCTTTTTGATTTTGGCATAAAAAATATTATTAGGAAAATCGAAAAGATAATAAAGGTATTATCAAGCAACGAATTCTGTTATGTTTAACAATGTTTGCTTAAATGAAAGAATGCTGTCTAAATAGACACACACACTAATATATATATATATATATATATATATATATATATATATATATATATATATATATATCGAGTTAAATTGATTTAATAAATCTGTCGGGTGTGGGGACGTATTCTTCTCTGTTAACTTCGACATATAACATCCGGTCGGATAACGTCGTTTGAACAAGAAGGCGTATGAGACTTTAGTATTACCTTCTGATCAACAAGAAGAGGTTCTGTTTACTTGGCTTGCGGGAGAGTGATTACTTTCAAATTTAACGTTATTAATTTTGATCGGACCCGGAAGAAGGAATGGACGAATATATTGACTCAGTTTGATTTAATTTTATTCAAATCGGATTTAGCGGATTTTATATTTAACCAGCGAATTTTGATTTGTGCTGCTCTGATCAAATCATTTGAACCCTGAATTTGTAACTTTATGATTTCAACTAAAGTGAGTTTATTGAACTTTTTATTTGATTTGGTTTATTTATCATTGTATTAATTAATATAAACATTGGAGGCATTTTTCACTGTAATTTACTGCATTGATTGCGGACGCATTTACCGACTGGATAACTTTTTCGGTTTTTCAGTTCTTTCAATTTTTTCACTTTTGGACTATCACTCAATGCCTTGATCTATATTCAGTCAACCTCTTAGACATCTTTCATTGACTATGTTTTAATTTGTATGACATGGATTGATTTTATAACTTTAACAAATAAGTATGCTTTTGGCTTGATATATTTGATGGGTTATGTACTTTTATGTATTTTTGTATATATTTTTATATATTTACAAAGTATAATTTTATCACCTGCAGTAACGTCACTGCGGTAATGGTCCTCTGAGAAGAAGAATTATCTTTGAAAACTCATGAGTTAAGGACGTTGAGTTACTTTGCCTGAATTTTAAATTATAATAAAATTTGATTCACACCTTATTTTATTATTTCATTTTATATTATGCTATATATATATATATATATAATTATTTATGACAATATATGTATTAGCATATACTATCAGTGCCTTTTTATTTTACAGTCTCTTTAAAAGATTCAGCTTGATGATTGTCAATCCGTAATTTTGTGGATTTTTCTGATGATTTTATAGTGTTGCAGAGACGATATTCACATAAAAATGCTGTTTGGCTCACGGCAAATGAAACGGACTGTAAAAAATACATCTCACAGAAATGGTGTTTTTTTGGAAATGTGAAAAAATAAAATTAAAAAAATAAAAACATGGTTATTGGAATATAAAGTGAACCTGACTTATATATATATATTAGTAGTAGTATTAAAATATACTTATGGCAAGTAAGTTATCTTTGCATTTAGCCTAACATACTCCCTATGAGTACATTTTATACAACTACTTAGCTCTACTCATCTATGGAGCCCTGAACAAAATACTGAAGCAATAATATATATGTAACTAGTGGGATGTGTGTCCCGGTGTTGCCTGGGAAAATTGTGAAAAACAAGAAACTCTTGCCCAGTTATTTGCGTTTTTTGGGGAAGGGGGTTGATATTCATTGACCTGTTTGCTTGGACAATGTCTTTGTAATATAAATGTTTTTTTAATATGAGTTAAAAAAACATTATTGTTTGGAGAGGATTATTCAACGACTTGTTTCCTTGGCCACAGTGTGTTGTTTTTTTTTGGGGGGGGGGGGCTTTTTTTATTTATGATTTATAACTGGCTTACAACTTGTTAAAAATCAAGTCCACCTAGAAGTAAATTGACCAGAAAGTTTGTTTTTACCAAATATGCACAGCCTTTATCCATGATATAATAAATATTCGTAAATAGAATTATGTGTTATATTTAAATAAAAATACTCATTGAAACTGAAAACAATAGAAACTATTAGTTAATTAATGAGATGTCCTTTTGCAAAGCAGTATATGAATTAGTTAACCTTATGACTGTGATCAATATATTAGAAACTGTTTCTTTTTATGTGTGAAGTTAAAATCAGTGTTTTGATTTCACTGTGAGAGCGAGAAATAGCTCTACTTTATAAGCATAGAAATAGAGATATATTATCTTATGAGTTTTTGTGTGTATATGTATATTATCTCTCTCTCTCTCTCTCTCTCTCTATATATATATATATATATATATATATATATATATATATATATATATATATATAGTCTCGGAAGTTTCTCAACCATTAAAACTATATAAAAAAAAAAAAAAAAAAACTTATAGTCTCAAGTCTTCCAGTGGAAAATCACTCATGTAAGTCAATTTATTTTTTACAGTTATTATATTAGTTAGTTTCTAACACTATTTTAAGGGATCATCAGTTGTTTACCATGAAAAACTGTTTCGGGAATTTAAATATATATATATATATATATATATATATATATATATATATATAATGCTGTTCTAGTCTTTTTCTTCTCATTAATCATCATTCTGGAAAATTCAAGATATGTTTGTATACCTTGTTTGTCTGAATAGATGATGAAACGACCGTACAGAATTAATCACTTCACTGATAGAGATATAGTCGCTGGAATCTTCATTCTATTGTTTATATATATATATATATATCACAAAGATTTATTTTAATCATTCCAACTTGAATAATGCCATTACCTCCACCTTCTCAACACACTTGTCTGGTGATACCAGATCAGGCTGCCCTGTGGCTCCCTGAGACGAAATTCACCTACATTGACGTTTTTTGTTTTTCTTCTTTTTTTTTTTTTTAAAACTTAATTATGTTCTACAAAACCAAAAACAAAAACAACAGCCCCTCTCCCTTTCTCCCTCCCCTTTTTTATTTTTATTTTTAGAACTTGAAGCATAAATCTTTTACTATAATGACCAGATTCGGCATTAAATAACCCGAAAAGGGTTGATATGCCGTAAAACAAAACTACCAAACCAAAAACGATGATTAAACATTTGAAGATATAAAGAACTTGAAGCATAAAAACTTTTACTATAATGACCAGATTCGGCATTAAATAACCCAAAAAGGGTTGATATGCCGTAAAACAAAACTACCAAACCAAAAACGATGATTAAACATTTGAAGATATAAAGAACTTGAAGCATAAAAACTTTTACTATAATGACCAGATTCGGCATTAAATAACCCAAAAAGGGTTGATATGCCGTAAAACAAAACTACCTCAACACACTTGTGCAAATTCATTGGTTCATAGGTCATAGGTTCATTATTGGGAGATCTTTTTCAATAGTTTATTAGAGGGTTTCATTTCATCTGCTATATTTTAATCTTTTATTTGGGGGGGGGTGTAAATTTTGAAACTTTGACTCTAGGTTCCTATAGATCCGTCTCACTCATGAATGAAGTGTTAATTAGAAGCAAGGAAGAGTTGCTCGTTTTGAGTTTCTCTTCGGTCTGAAAATCTGGTGGAAGGGTAATAGTGTCCATGTGAACCATGCAGTCTATAGAGAGGTTATTTTAATTGCCTTTATGCTTTTTTAGGGTAACTTGTATTTGGTAACGCTGTCTGACAGAGGTTTACTTATGGGAGGGATAGACGTCTCTGCTCTATTTTGCAATAACTGCAATTCTTTTTTTCAGATATCTGCAGTCCTTCCTTACTCTTTTTCCAGCAACAGGGTTATTAGCTTCTGCTACCAATTTTCTTTTGTTGATTGGTTTTGGTAGTGTTTCAATTTTATAGGGGAATGGTTTCCATTCTTTTATTTGGTAGAGGCCGATTTCACAGAGCAGGAAATAGCAGTCCATGGAGTATAGAGTAGGCATTGTAAACTTACCATACTGTGCTGAGAACTGATCAACTAACCTTTTATTGGTACTCTGGTGCTACCAGATGAGGCTGTCTGAAGATACCGACTTCCTGACTTTAAATGCACCAAACATGGATGTTATTGTTTTTTTTCTTTCCCTTTGCAAAACTCAATCATGTTTTGCAAAGCTAAAACCAAAACAACATTTTACCTCTACAAAAGAACCAAACCAAACACCATGAATAAATATTTAAAGATCTAAAGAACTTGAAGTATAAAAACTTTTACCAAAATGACTTGATTCGGCATTAAATAACCGGAAAAGGGTTGATATGCCACAAAACAACCAAACCAAACTTTACTGGTAATATTTGAATGGTCGTTGAAATACTCTCTGAGCGGATCCAATGCAATACCACCCGAAAAATTATAGACTAGATTTATCAGTTCTGGATCTCTTAATTTGTAAATATGCTTTCTTTTTTTAAGCGCCTAGTCAGGGTTTTAAATCTGATGGTTTTCCAGTATTTCTCTCGTATTTGCTGACAGGTAATTATACTTATCAGTTACGGTAAACGTACCCATGTGACCTTTTTAATTTAACAACAAAAAATTGGTTTTCTAAAAATCATTTCTTGATGATCAGGTTGTCCAAACAAATAATTTTCTTCTGTTGTCAATTTTAATCTAACATAATCTTTCAAAGTATAAAGATAATTCGACTTTCAGTACTTTCTCTCAGCTGTCATCTTACACTCAAAAATAAAATCTCCCAATTTATGATTTGATCATGACCTTTTCTCCCAATTTTTTCTCCCTAGTTGTTTACAATCGAAACAGGTGTTCTGGGTTGACTGTCACTCATCACAAAAATATGACCTTTTTCATTACTGCACATATAAATTAACTTCGTTAAAATCTAAATTTCATGAAACTAATATTTTTTTTAAAGTTTCTGTTTCAGAACCTTTATTTCTTTATGAGATATATAATTTTTCGAATAGATGCTCCTAATTCAATTGGATAATTCTGTGATATTTTGGAAATTTAAAAAAATGAACACATTGTGTTTACAAAGACTAGTCTCATAGTGGGGGGGGGGCATATCATAGATATCATCATCATCATCATCGTCATTGTGTGAATTAATTTTTAGAGTGTTATGTCTGTGTAGCATAAGTTTTCAACTGAACGGACACATTGCCGAGGGGCGGTACAAGAGGACAACAACCTAATGTTTTTTTTATTACTGCACAGCTAGAACATGGAATAACCTTCCCTAAACCATCATCAACTCTTCCAAGAAGATTCTCGACTGTCATTGAAATACTTTCCTAAAGAAGTATCATCATTACATATTACTAAGAAATGCTTCAATCCATCATCATCATCATCATCATCATCATCATCATCATCATCATCATCATCCTCCTCCTTCTCCCCCTCCGCCTACCTTATTTTTTCCTTTAGTGCTCACATTCCATGAACGATTCTGACAAAGGGAGAAGAATTGCTGTTTTCTGGGTCAGAACCTATCCATCTGACATTTGTCATTGGCTATTTTTTGACCTTGAAGTAGTATTTTTTTAGCTCCTTACATCAAGTGTCTTCATGCCTTGTCCGGAGCGATTTCCATAAAAAAATAAAATCATCATCATCATCATCATCATCAGTTTAATGTCCATTTTACATGCTGGCATGAGTTGGATGTTTTTTTAGAAATTTACATCTAAACTAACCTATTTCTGACTAGGTCTTTATTTATTTCTCTTTCTCTTAAGTTCATTCTTATCACTTCCTACCACGTTTACCTTGACCTTCCCCTGTGAACTGAACCTGCTACCTCAACTGTTTAACATTTACTAATCCAAGAACTCTCATCCAATCTTTTCAAAATGGTCATACTATTGAAGTCTCCTTTTCTGCACACATCTCTCTTTACTGTCCAGATGTAATCTTCCAGATCTAAGCCTATTTTTAAGACTCACATTACACATCTATCATATTATTCTCATATCATTTCTCTCCATGCAACGCATGTCCTCAACCCTCACTGGCCAGGTTTCATTTTCATACATTATCACACTACGTGCACATACCTAATAGACTCTTCCCTTGGTCGACAGTGGTAATGCTCTGCTGGTTAGTAATGGCAAAAGTTCCCTGAACTCACTCCATCAACTATAGCAATCACACTAGCACTTGCTCCATCCTGTGCTCCAATGGTATCACCAAGGTAATAAAACTTCTCAACAACCTCAATAGCTTCACCATTCAGATATAGTTTCTCCCCATCTCAGTTCTCATTCATCTCTATTGTCTTACACTTCTTGGACACAAATTGTTTTTTTGGTACTAATTCTGAAACTTGCAGCGATTCAAAACTGTACTTGGTGGAAGTATACTAGTTGTGTATTTCTGTCTCAACCAACCAACAGAAGTTTGACTCCGCAGTTGGTGGCAGAGCACAGAACTAGTGAATAATTCTACTTTTTTATGGAAAAAGAAATAAAAAAAGAAAAGAAAAGGGCAGGTGAAGTGCTCTTTAGCCTTGGTAGGCAATCCCCTAGAGATGGTGTCTTGATAAAAGCACTGGTCCCCATCACCTCACTGGGTTGGTGTCAGGAAGAGCCTCTAGCCTATAAAAATCTTGCCTCAAATTAGGAAATGCTTTCCAAAGAAAATCAATTGCATTTTAGGCTATGTAGGCTATGGTATATTATATATGTCTTCCTATAAAAATGGTGTAGGTGAGTGTATTAATTGACACACTCTTTTATGCATATACATATACATATTCATGTGAAATGTGTAATATCCGTAAACCGTTATACAATTCGGGAAGTATTTGCAAAGATGCAAAGGTTTTATTTAATATGCTTTCAATGCTGACATTAATTTAAAATTTCTGATGAAGTATTTTCATATAAAATTAACGAATACTACTAAAATATATTTAAAGATATAAAATTTAAACATTGGCAGAAATTATTTATAATAATGTGATAAAAAAGGAACAAGACTTTTTTGATGAAAGATTTATTACTTAATCTGCAGAGAAATTACTCATTGTCTGCATGAAAGTAATCTCTTTCGGGTTGAATGCATCTTTTCATTCATTGCTGTCACCCGTGGAAGCACTCGGCAAATATCTCTTCCTTGAGGTCACTTGGCTCGGTGGCTTGATCTCTTCTGCAGTGACAAAATTAGGTCCTTTGAACAGTCATAAACCTGGGAAAGAGACAGAAGTTGCATAGAGCAGGATGTGGGGAAAAAAGAGGGTGATTTCGAGCTGTGATCTTTTGAAAATTTTATTTTTTTATGCAAGTTGCTCCAGACAAAGCATGACGCCACTTGATGTAAAGAGCTAAAAAGAATAAAAGATGATTAATGCAAAGACGGTAAATGCTTATTGACCTTAGTCTTGAAAAGACCAAGGCTATAAGTAGGAGGAAAACAGTCAGCAGGAAAAGAGTTCCACATGCCTGTGTGTTAGTCAAGAACATCCTTACATTGATCAAGTTATGTATGGATGTGTTTTTATGACGGTACAGTCACAGCTGTATCTCTACAGAGATGGCCTGATACACCAAACCCAGTCATGGAGATAATTGAAGATCTGGTGATGAAGTACTTGTTTATTATCTGACCTTGTACCATGACTTATGATGGGGCACTTCTTTCTGGTTGAAGGATGCGATTAGCATGACTTTGGGTTTTGATTTTAATATGAGCGCCTTCTTGGGTGTGAGTGAATTTGGGCTTTTTCATTGGAGGTTCTCTGTCTGTCTGTCCCTCTCTTTCCCTCTCTCTCTCTGTCTGTCTGTCTCTTTCTTTGTCTCTCTCTCTCTCTCTCTTCATCTGTCTGTCTCTGTCTCTCGGGTTTTGGGGGCATACTGGAAGGCCCAAATTTCATCTTCTTTAATGACCTGACCAAGAAACGCTGGATTTTCCTCTCGGCAAACATTGGCACAATGCTCCTTCTTGACATCTCACAAAAGCCTGGGTATGATCTTGGTACACACCTTATGCATTTTCAGTTCTTGCACCAAGGTGATCTGCATTGATTCCATCTTCAGGCCGAGCTCCTCTTGCTAGTTCATTCTGTCACTGTTTTCAGCTGTATGTCTCCATCGTCAGAGGCTGCCTTGCACATCCTCGCTGCCACATCTATACAACTTGTGGCTGCAACATGGCATCATCTCCATAAGTTGAAGAAGTTAAAGATACTCGGTTGAGCTCTTCCTTGAATTAACCAGAATTTCAAATTGATTGTTTTTACCATCTTTGTATTACCCTCAATTGCATGAGAAATTGTTACAGCAGTGCTCTACATAAAAGCCTGAATCCGAAGAACAGAATAAGATTAGTGAACAATATTATAGCAGATTTTTTTTTAATGGTAATCGCTCCAAACAAGGTATGAAGCCACTTGATGTAAGAAGCTAAAAAAATACTACTTCACGGTCAAAAACTAGTCAACGATAAGTGTTAGATGGATAAATTTTGACCCAGAAAACAGCAATTCTTCCCCCTTTGTCAGAAACATCGCTCATAAAATATGAGGACTAAAAGACAAAATAAGGGAAATGAGAGTTACAAGGCTGACGAAAGTAAACCCAATGTCCACTTTCTACTCTTCTTGATTAGTGGCGAGATTTTGCCCAATGCTGTGACATGAGTTGTTGGCCTATTCGCATTGTCAGTCATGTGGCTGCCACAATATTGTTTCCTTTTTGTCCGACTTCATGCACGCTGCTTCCAGTTTTGAATACTTTAAAGCTGCATTGTGCTCGCATTTGCAATGATCCACAAGCCCATCATTGTTATAAATATTTTTTTTACTCTTCATTGCAAGCAACTGTGGACCATTTGTAAATTTAGCACCTCAATTATCCTGCCAGTTGAAAGGGACGTGTTCAGTATTACATTATATCTGACATCATTCAAATTTCATGCTTTCCGAAATGTAAACTAAACACACATCTTCCAATTGACTTGGTCGCAGTATCGCATAAACTGTCTCGCCTACCATCATCGTCATCTTTATTTGTCCACCATGTACTCATCAGAATGCCATCTCTGTCGACACCACGCATTTTGTTTGCCAAAAAGATTTTATCAACAAACATCTTAATGACAGTTTGATTCCTTTATTTTTAACCCTGGCCTATATGGAGAAAAATATCATGCACTGTCGCTTAAAACTGCCATCTTATTTGTATTCCCTCCCAGACTCGGAGGTGAGGAGAGGGTGTCCCCACAAGAGCTGTGTTTGCATGTCTATTACTTGGAAGAGAGGCCGACTGTTGTCACTCGCTTCTTGCTGTAGCATCATTCACAAGATCTTGCTTCATGCCTCTCCCAAAATGCACCTGAAGAAGCCCATAGAATAAAACATCCAGAAAATTGACAACAATGATGTAGATAACAGTTTGAAACTTGTAAATAGCCTCCCACAAATGTCGTCAAAAATCCCTTATCTCGAAAATCCTGGTAAAGTCTTTTATGTTAAAAATGATCGTTGTGAACCAACGAGATGTTTTATAGTAAATTATTTTCCAGTAAAAAAAAACAAATGATTAAGATAAGAAGTACATTTCTTTTATTTTTTGGGGGGAGGGTTATGTTCAAATTTTCAGAAGAGAGTAAAAAGTGGATTCATGCCTTTTCTGAAGAGTATTTTTATTTACCTCCTCTCCAGAAGGTTAGGCACAAGGAAAGTGGGACTTGAAAAGCCAGCGAGACGGTGAGCACTCTGGCCATTAAAAATTGCCTGGGCAGCCCCGTCGGCATTCCCCGGTAGGTGCGCCTCAGGCAGTAAACTGAAGAGTATTTGTGAAAAGTTAAAATTGAGTAATACTGTGTAAAATAGAGCAATCAGTCTTATCTGTTACTTACAGTCAGACTGATGCCTGTAGTTTTTGTTTTTATTGACACAATTAGTATATATATTTATTATTTGGATTATTCGGACTATTGTTCTCATCTTGAGTATTATTCTCACAACGTTTCGACTGATGTAACCTCTGATCTTATGTTTCGGAATTTTTGAGATGAGGATTGATAATTTGGATTATTCGGACTACTGTTCTCATCTTGGGTGTTATTCTCGCAACTTTTTGACCGATATAATCTCCGACGTTCTTCAGGTGCATCTTTTCGAACTTGGAAATCTGTGCAGAATTTCGGAATGGAACCCTTTGTAAAATCCAAGTGGGTAGCTTGCTCTCATTCCGTCAGCCATAACCGGTTAAAAGTCTGAAAAAATATGTATTCTTAGCACATAATTTGTATTCTGAGTGACACCCATACGTAGTATTGAATCTTTAAGAACCCAGCCCAACGGATAAAAGTGCTAAGTTATAATCAGTTCTAAGTGACAGTCTTCTGCTGATTGAAGGTTCAATTCTCAATACGGGCGATACTAAGAATACAATTATGAATTACTTAAGACTTCTACCCAGTCATGGCTGATGGAACGAGAGCAAGCTACCCCAGTAGACTAAATAAAAGGTTTTGTTCGAAATTCCGTAGAGATTCCCAAATTTGACAAAATGCACCTGAAGAAGGTAGGAGATTACATTGGCTGGAACGCTGTGAGAATAACATCCAAGATGAGAACAGTAGTCCGAATAATACAAATTATCAATCCTCATCCCTAAAATCCCAAAATATAGTATATCTATGTAAACAATAATGGTGGCATTTTTCAAAAGTCTTCCACAGTTACCATATTTTTTTTTTCAATGGAAATCGCTTTAGACAAGGTATGAAGCCACTTGATGTAAGAAGCTAAAAACAAAAGAAAAATACTACTTCAAGATCAATAACTAACTGACGATAAGTGTGAGATGGAGAGATTCTGACCCAGAAAACAGTAATGTTTCCCCCTTTGTCAGAAATATCGCTCGTGGAATGTGAGGACTAAAGGACAAAATAAGGGAAACGAGAGTTACAAGGCTGCCGAAAGTCAACCCAAGGTCCACTTTCTGTTCTGTTTGCCATCCAGATTATCACGATACCTTGAAACACGTGCATTGTACACATTGATAGACGAGTCATGTCTACTTGTACAAATATGCGTTTGGTTCAAAGAAATAAATTGAGCCACTTTCAGTTGGTGTAGAATTACATATGTACGCTTATCTTTTATATTTCAAAAAGAAAAGAATAAAAGTAAACGCATTTCTCAAACGTGCATATTTTAATAATCCTTTAAAGCTTGTTAGCTATTAAAAAACAGAAAAAAAACTCAAATAAAAGCAATTTCATGTTCCAGTTTGATGTTGTTTTTATTTTTTTTTGAAAATTGTAATCTTAAAAATTTACGTAGAAATTGCTTTCTTGTCTGATTAACTTGATGCACGTGCATCAGGAACATTAATAAACCTTGTAAAACGAATGTTCACTTTTAAGAAAGAAAAAAAAAATAATGTTTGTTGACTCTGAGTAAAATTGAACACATATTTCTATGTTTCATTAAACATGTTAAAACGTTTATTACATGAGTGAGTAAAATAACGGGGTGAAGCAAGTGTCTTTTTAAGTTATTATTTGACTTCCTTTTATACATACTCTAAAATGAAGACTTATGAGAACTCAGATGTGGAGAAAGTATGTTTAGATGGCGAGGCTATTTGGCGTTGTCAAAAAGTTTTCTTACCTTGGTGATAACATTAGAGGGAGGAGCTGGTATGATTTTTATTCACTACTTTCCTGTGAAACGATGGAAGGCCTACTTGTTAAGTTAAAGATTTAGAGGAAAGCAATGGAAAGTATAGGTTTGGGAGTGAATGTTACCAAGACCAACATGATGATCAGTAGTTGTAGTGTTAGAAAGCTCCCAGTAAGAGGAAAGTTCCCCTGCTCGGTTCGTGGAAAGGGAGTCTGGTGCAATTCAAATTTTTGTGATACTTACAAGCTTTGGGTACATTGGAATAACTGGTTGGTTGAGATAGGATGACCAGTTTGTGCACAAGAAATGTAAGACAATGGAAATGGATGAGAACTCGGATATAGAGAGAGTATATCTGCATGGCAAAGCTATTGAGGTTGCCCAGAAGTTTTGTTACCTTGGTGATTCAGGGGGGGGGGGGGTCTTATGCTAGTGTGATTGCAAAAGTTAGGAGTGGATAGAGTAAGTTCAGGGAACTTCTGCCATTACTAAGTAGTAGAGCATTACCACTGTCGAATAAAGGAAGAGTCTGTCAGGCATGTGTACGAATTGTGATAATGTATGGAAGTGAAACCTGGCCAGTGAGGATATGTATTGCATGGAGAGAAATAATATGAGAATAATATGAAAGATGTGTAATGTGAGTCTTAAATACAGGCTTAGTTCTGATGACCTCATAGGAAGTTTAAATCTGGACAGTATATGGAGATGTGTGCAGAACAGAAGATTTTGTTGTTTTCGTCACATTGAAAACATGGATGAGAGATTTTTGGTTAATTGATGTAGAACAGTTGAGGTAGTAGGGGTAGGTAAGGAAAACATGAGAGGAAGTGATAAGTATGGACTTGAGAGAAAAGGGATGAATAAAAACCTACGCAGAGATAGGTTTATTTGGAAGTAAATTTCTAAAAGCTGTCCAACACATGCCAGCATGTAAAACGGACATTAAACCGAATATGATGATGATGATGATGATAGTCTGACACTCATTTGTGTACAAGCATCTGTATAAGCTGCTCTGTTCGTCGATTGGTTCATTTGTTAATCTCTCATTACCTCAACAAAATTACTAATATTTTTTATAACAATTTAGTTCAATTAATAATTTAAGTATCAAACGATGCTGTAATAATTAAATTTAACTTTCAAAATCCTGTAAGAAATAATTTAGTTTAATAAAAAAAGTCGGTACTCATACAGCTTTTGAACCAGACAAAATCGACTTTTTGTTCAGCTTTTTCTGACTGTTTACATAAACAGCCGGAAGATGCTGAAGCGCTTATTCAATCAGAAGGCGAGAAAAGCAGACGACAAGTTAAATTGTAAATTGATTCAATCGTAAACTGGCGATTGTTAAGAATTTCCAACAGAGAAAAAAAGGGGTGAAAGCAAAAACAAACAGTCACTAGTGAACTAAAGGCAATAAAAGTAGGTTAAGATTCGTTTAGGATTAGGTTAAGGAAGGTTAGAGTAACGAAAAACGGTTCGGGTTTTTGTCCGGTTCAGACGCTGGACCAATACCGAAAACAAATTAACTTTTTCGGGAAAAAAAAAATATGAAAGATGTTTCATTAATTTTTTTTTGGGCAAAAAAATAATTTTTTCATGAAAATAAACATACATTTGGTTTTTTTTGTTGCTTTAAATGTTGTTTAATTATTTTATTTTCTGTTGGAACGCCGCCTCGTTTTGATTTTGACGCCGGTTCGTTTTCATTCAGTTCTTTTTTTTTTTTAGCTGTTTATCTAATTCTACATTGTTGATTTTGTCTGATTCAAAAGCTCTAGCAGTACAACAAAGTCATAGTTTAAAAAGAAAGAAAAAAAGAAAGAAAGCAAAATGAAAAGACTACCGGACAACACCGGGTGTGTACAATTTTTTTTTTACTAATGGGTCACCGCTTATCAAGGCCAGGGGCCCACTCGAGGATAAAGGTTAAGTATATTGTCAGTTGAACGATGATTGCCACCATGAGAGGATTGGAAACAATGGGTGGAATGGGCAGAAGATTAGTTAAGAGGAATTGATTATCCAAGAGGACGCCTCAACAAGTATTTGTTTACATTAGATTTGAAGACGATCATATTGTAGTCCGTTGGGAAGCAGCTTCGTGGTATATTGTCTAACAGATGGTATGTTCTAGGAAATAAACTTTGTTCATGGAAGTTCTGTTTTTTTTTTTGGTATAGAGAGAGAGAGAAAGAAAAGTTATTTTCTGTGGTTGTAGCTTGACGAGTTATCGCTGTGAATGTTTTACAGGGAGACCAGGGATTGGTGTTCAGTCGAGCACCTACCATGTACTTGCTACTAGACTTAAGATACGTTTAGTAAGGGGGAGTGTGGTTGGAGATTGCGCAACAAAATCAATTGTTTTTAACTAATTTCCCAACGGTATTTCCTGTAAAATAATTTATAATGATTAGCCATTTTTAGATGTAAGAAAGCATCTTCATAAAAAGGTTTGTTTGTTCATTAGTCGCTTTTTATTTTATTTACTAATGGGTCACCATTTATCAAGGCCTGGGGGCCACTCGAGGATAAAGGTTGAGCGATGATTGCCACCACGAGAGGATTGGAAACAATGGGTCGAATGGGCAGAAGGTTAGTTAACAGGAATTGATTATCCAAGAGGACGGCTCAACTATTTGTTTACATTAGATTTGAAGACAACCATATTGTAGTCGGTTGGGAAGAAGTCTTGTGGTATTTTGTTCCACTAATGGGATGTTCTAGAAAAGAAACTAAAAAGAATAATTGGAAGAATTAATGAAATCATCAAACACTTAAAGAAGACTAAAACTCAGCTGAAGCATTTTAGTAAAAAAAACCCGAGATACTTTATGTGTTGCTTGTTCTAAATTCAGTTTGCCTAGTTTATTACCTTGGTAATACCATTGGAGCACAGGGTGGAGCAGGTGCTATTGTGATTGCAAGAGTTAGAAGTCGATGCAGTAAGTTCAGGGAACTTTTGTCATTATTAACCAGCATAGCATTACCATTGTCAACCAAGGGAAGAGTCAATTAGAAATGTATACACAGGAACTGTGATAATGTATGAAAGTGAAACCTGGCCAGTGAGAGTTGGGGACATGCGTTTCATGATATGAGAATGATATGATAGATGTGTAATATGAGTCTTACAAACAAACTTAGATCTGATGACCTCATAGGAAGATTAAATCTTGATAGTAAAGGGTGAACAGGAGACTTCGAGTGTATGGTCATGCTGAAAGAATGGATGAGAGTTCTTTGGTTAGTAAATGTGGAACAGTTGAAGTAGCAGGTTCAGTTCACAGGGGAAGGCCAAGGAAAACATGAGGGAAGTGATAAAAATGGACTTGAGGAAAGAGGAATAAATAAAGATTTTGTTAGAAATAGGTTAGTTTGGAAGTCAATTTCTGAAAGCCATCCAACACATGCCAGCATGTAAATGGACATTAAACCAAATATGATGATGATTGACCAGACTAGTTTTTATAGGAGGTGGAGACACTCAAATTAAATTATGCTAGATACCGATGTGACGTCATGAGCATGCACATAAGTACATATTTCAAAACATGCACCTAAATATTAAGTTAAAAAGAGGAATATTGAGTGAAACAGAATAATGAGAGAAAAACAAAGCAAAAATAACTTTGAATATAAACAAAGACGCGTGAACGAGCGCAAAGCTAATCTTACAAAGGGGAAAGAGGGGAGAAAGTAAGACAGACATAGAGTATCATACTGTCTGCTTCTTTTTTTCTGTCTTTTTTAATGTCACCCGGTAAAGAGAGAGAGGGGGGGGGGGCTATGAGATGTTTGGGTGGCTTGATTGTTTTCATCGTTTCTGTTTCCTTCTCGCCCGTCCGGGGGGGGGGGGGGCTTAGTTTAATAGAACAGTAGCAGGAGGGTAAAAAAACTAGGGTGTGAAAAGGAAAAGAATGAAAGTAAAGGAAAAAATGAAATTGGAAGAAAAGCAGACAACACTTCATTTTCTTAGGCCGAAATTTTGGACAGTGTAATTTTGAGCTTTGAGACTGCAATGACGTGGAAAAGGGATCGGAGGAAAAGATGATTTAAGAAGAAACAAAAAGTTAAGAAAGAGTCTTGGGACTGTGATGTTGTGAAGAAAGATACAGAGAAAAGAAAAAAATATACGATTGAAAGATATAACGTCCCGTCGTTTGAAAAGATATACAAACAGATAAGTAAATATTGACTTTGAACTGTTGATAAATGTAAATATGTTACAGACGATGTTCGTACTTTGTTAAAAGAAACACCTTTGATTCTAATTTGTATTGAATTCTATTCATTAGCATTAAATTATTTATTATTAATCATATCTATGTATTTGTCTTTCTTTCGACAATTACCTTATCTCATGTGTTTTACTGTAGACACCATTACAGAATTCAAAGAACATACCCTCGAGCCAAAATAAATTCCGGCAAAATATAAATGTTAATTTGTGTTCGGTATTAATAGCCGTCACACCGAGTCATATCGGTATTCATGGAAATGAAAGAACAGATAAAGCAGCAAAAGAATCATTGAATAGGATACTTTGCAATACTAAGATCTCATACACTTATCTTTGACCTTCTATGAACAGGATCATCAAAGAAAAATGGCAACAATCTTGGATTGAATATCAAACAAAATACGCAAGATTTGGCCAATTATTGATGAATGGCATTCAGGGTTTGTACTACCCAGACTGTAGAGGACATCCATATGCTACTCATAAGCATTGATTGGATGGTAAAAAGTCTCGAGTGTGTATTTAATGCCAGGAGTCATAAAGTTAAGCATAGACTGTAACGATTTCCAACAAAGTCAGAGAAAACACTACAATTCAAATGACCTAAATCTTTTCAGGGTGAGGGCCAGATGAGACTTTTGGAAGGAGATCGCGGGCCGGAGTGAAAAACGAAATCTCAGAATTACTATATTTTGTTTACATGAATAAATTGTCCAAAAATTGCATTGAACACTCTACAAATCTGATATTTTTTCTCAAGAAACTTCTGTATGTAATGTTATAAAAGGTGCCAGCGAAGGGCCATTTTGGAATCATAAAAAATAATGACGGAGGAAGTAGCAAGTTGATCCAGCATTCGTTTTGACACACCTCGCATAGGTTCCATCTTTCATGCCCTTTCCTCGTCTCTCGTTTCCTCTTTGCCTCTCTCTTTCTCTTTTTATCTTTTTATCTCTTAATAGTTAAAGAAAAATGAAATATACATGCATCATCGCTCGCTGATATTTATACATTTTCATCCCACTGTAAATCTTAATTGAAACCTACTTTTACGTCTATGTCACAAAATGATATGAGTTTTACTGGGAGGTTCGCGGGCCGGATTGCAATAATAAAGCATAGCAGGGTGGCGGGCCAGACGCTAAGCCTTCACAGGCTGGATGTGGCCCGCGGGTCGGGGGGTTGCCCGCCCCTGACCTAAACAAACTATTTCAAAAACACTAACCCGAACAACATCTTAAACTATATTAAAAAAATTAGACTATTCAATAAAATTTAATTTCAAACTATCTTTAAAAAAATAATAACATTATCCCACCTATAGGATTCTGTTCCACAACTTAATTCGGCATTAAATAACCCATTGATGGTTGATATGCCGTAAAACAAACCAAAACTAAATCAAGCCAAAGAAGCCATGTCTATTTGTAGAAATGTCCATTCCGTTCAGAGAAATAAACTGAACCATTTCCAGTAAGTGTAATATTACACATATACTTTTATCGCTTGGGTTTAAAAACAAACAAAAATGATTTTTAAAAAAAAGAAGCAAAATGGAAACTGGTTCGTACAAAATAACGAGATGTATCATAGATTATTTTCCAGTAAAAATATGGAAGAAATTTGGATAAGGTAATAAGAATCTTTTTCTTTTATTTTGAAAATTGGCTTCCAATATTTTGAGAGAGCGCGATAGGATGCTATCCATTTTATTTGATAAATAACGAGTCTTTCAATGCCACATTTTCTTCCATTAAAATAAAATGAATTTCCTTTCCAAAATAACATAAATATGTATTTGTTATTTCATATGATCATATATATATATATATATATATATATATATATATATATATATATATATATATATATCTTCTGCTTTTATACGAAAGCTGAGTTAATCAACGTTTGTTACCATGAGCTATTTTTCCTCTATATTTTAAACACACAAAATACAGGGTGGTCGCTAAAAAAGCGGGAAATTTGAGGTTATAAATTTTATTTGAATTTTATTTTGTTTAAATTTTATTACGTCCGGCTTATTGACTTCTTCGATTTGCACGTACGACATTTTGAGCATCTGTGAGTGTATTATAATATTAGTCTTTGTAAAACTTCATAAAATTTATTCTTTGTAAAAATTAATTACTGTTTGACAAATTGCGAAATATTTTAGCAAGTACAGGGGGGTCCCCTGTACTTGCTAAAATATTTCGCAAGTTCAAAATTGAGTTACATTTGAAAACAAAATTCCATTTTAACTGCTTTAATTATTAACCGTAATTTGCAATTAAATGGGCAAGTAACTCATCTCTCAGCAAGTTTCTGATTATCACCCCCCCCCCTTTCACTATATGTTGTCTGACCCCCACCCCGGCTCTTATCTTGTAAGCAGTATATCCATTCTCATTTTTTTTTTTTTTTTAATTTTTTTTTTAACATAGTTCACCCTAAACAAGGCAGGCCGCCACTGTAGACGTAAGGGGATACTGAGAAAAAAGAAAAGGGGAGAATGTTTTTTTTTTTGGGGGGGGGGTCAACCTAAATTGGGATATGCGCAGCGAGATGTCTGTTTACATTAGTTTTAAATTTCTGCATGTCAATACTGTCGGGAAACAGGGGGCAGGGAGGGAGTTCCAGAGGCCAGCAGCACGAAGAAAGAAGCTATTTGAGTAGAAGGCTCTCCGGCATCTGAGGACCTCCACAGTGAATGATGAGATTTTCACGTCTCCCCGTTTTTCTCTCTGTTTAATGTATTAAAACCTATAATCATTATTGTGTCAACTCAATACCACCCCTGGATATCCCAGGCAGTAGGGAGCAGGGAAGACCTGGCTTGAGTGCATAAGAAGTGGTTAGACTGCATCCAACATAACTGGTATCAATCCTTTAGATCAAACCACATGCAGAACAGGCATGAAACATTGTCTTGTATTGCCCACCTCAGAGTCCAGATGGATTTACTCTATTTCAAATTGACACTCTTTTTCTCACTCTCTCCAAAAAATGTATTTCTAAAATAGTGAAATGATAAATTACAATAAAACAAATAGTCATCAATGTTATTTAACTGCTACATAGGTTTCATGACAGAACCACTTTTTTTATTTTGTTTTTATTTCTGTAGTGTTTGTTATTTAAATACCTTTTTTATTATTGATGAATTTGATTATAGGATTCTTGTTTAATGAATGATTTTCAAAAATGTTTACATGCGCTTATTTTGATGTGGATTTTTTTTACACCAATTCATTTCTCGTGTTCAATACACATTATTATTATTACAGAGTTTTCAGTCGCAGCATCTTAAATAACAAAACCTGATGATGATGATGATCTGCTTCCTCCCCTCTTTTTCTATATTGACAAATCTCAGCAATGAACATGATTTGTAATTAATTTACATTTTTACTACACTCAAGAAAAATAAATAAATCCCTCTTTCTCTCTCTCCATCTCCTTTCTCCTCCCTCCACCACCCTCCTCCTCCCTCTACCCCCCTCTCTCTCTTTTTCTTTCTATTCACTGAGCTTCACTTTGTCTTTGTTCATGGGTCAGACTTTTGTTTTTTTATATTTTACAAGCTCACTCTCTAGTCCTTACAGTTCAGCAGGTCAACTGTCTCCAGACTCCACTCTCTACGATATTGTCCAATTATTTCTTTATGTCCGATGACTTGCTGTAAAATTAATTTAAATATACGAAATAATTAAAAATAGAAATATTTACAAGAGCAACGGAGCTCTGGATAGAGATCTGGATAGGGATAATTACAAAGGCTTAAAATATGGATTAGGTTCTGAAAGTGGTTGAGAGGATAATTAAGCAATAAAAAGTCAGATAAACATAAACGAAATGCATTTTAGTTTTATGCCTGGGGAAAGTACCACTTATGCTATATTTGTCCTGAGACAAATGCAAGAGAAGAATCTTTGTAAGAAAAACTTGTATTTTGCTTTTGTGGATATGAAGAAAGTTTTTGACTGAATGCCAAAAGATGTTTATTTACTCCTCCCGGAGTTAGGCACAAGGCCAGTTTTATCTTACTCCCACAAGTAAGATGTGACCACAGCTTGGGTCGAGAAAGTGGGGTTAAAAGCCAGCGCTCGAGAGGTGAGCACTCTGGCCATTTAAAAATTGCCTGGGCAGCCCCGTCGGCATTCCCGGTAGGGGCGCCTCAGACAGTAAGCAATAAACTTACTCCTCCCCAAAGAGGGGAGGCGAAGCCTGGGAGGGTGGACCTCCTAGAACTGCACAGGACAGGCGTGCAGTATCCATCGGAACAGATACTACACTTTGATCTTAGCCAAAAAAAGATGTTGTCTGGTAATGTTTTCGTAAAATTAGGCCCAAGTGAGTGATTGGTGAAGGTTGTTCAAGCAATGTATAGACATGCTCAAAGTTTTAGAATTAAAGCACATTTAGTGACAGCTTTAAAGTAGGAGTACAGGGATATGTACTGCGCCTGTTACTTTTCATTTGTGTTTTAGAAACATTGTCTAGGGAGTTTGTAAAGGTTGTCCGAAAGAGATGCTGTATCCTGATGTGTATTGTTACTAAATTGAGAATTAAAAGATAGTACATTAGTACAATTTAATAGAAGTAATAGTATAGTTTCAGTATCAAACAGATAGATGCCAAATATTCATCAGTAATAGATTGTTTTTCTTCATTACATTTCAGGCTGATGTTTCAAAACCTTATCGACTGAGCAAGAAGTTTGAATATCTATTGAACAAGAATTTCTCAGAGAACAAAGAGATGAAAGATAAAGAAGAGAGTCAAGTAAGTGGCTGTTTTGATTATCTCGACAAAAAATCTCACAAATTTAGAAAATTTTCTCTCTTTTTATTTGTTTTACTTGGTGTGATCATCGCCAACAGAGTTCATGACCAGCAAAAACACAAGCCACTTGAAAATACAAAATGTCTGATCATAGTGGTAGACATGAAGATTTTGTCAAAACATCATTTCGATTATGGAGGTGTTATTTATCCAAAAATATAATTAAGACCAATGTCTATTTAGTTATATATAAATAAACTAGAAGAATACTTACGGAACAGTTTTGCACCACTTTTATATCCCCTTACATCATCATCAGCATCCTCATCCGATTTATTTTTAACAGCTCTTTGCTTGGTCCTCAATAAGAGGGTGGAGCCTGTCTGTCAGTCTTGATCAGGGTCTTCCTCTCCAGGCTCGGCAATTGCGAGGATCTAAGCTCGCAATCCCCAGAACTGTATGTTTGTGTTCACACAGCACATCCCAACTGCCGACTTGATGCAATGAACATGTTTCTAACCAGGGAGATACAGCTGGAGCTTCGCACGACATGGCAAAGCCATCTCATCCTGCCCAGCTTAAGAACATCAGATGTTTCTTGTATACTAAACCTAGAGAGAAGAGGAGACCGTCATCTATGCAGCCTATGTCTTGGAGCCATAAAGCATGACACTCCTCACACAGCTGGTGTACACCTGTCCTCTAGTTCTGATTGCCAGATGGCCAGGAGTTCTCTAAACTCTCTCCAGGCAGTCTCACAACCACCATCAGCTGAAAGGGAGTCACCCAGGTAGCAGAACTCAGCTACAGCTTCAGTTTGCTATCCTTGACTGCGACCCCTTTCACTGGCCACTTTCACTTTACAAAGATTAAAATCAAGATATAATGATACTAAAGCTTATGTCTAGAATCCTTATTCTGATTTTGATCAAAATCCATTACATGATTTTTATTCTAGAAAATGTTTAAAATTTAAGGTGTTTTAAGAAGAAATTTATGGCTTGTAAAATTTAAAAATATGCATAAATAAACAGTCTTGATTTGGGGGAAAGACACAATCTTGCCCACCACCAATTTGTATATTGAAGAATTCTGCTTCCTCTCCATTACGACTGACCTTTGTTTAGGTGTGTGAAAAAAGGCTTTCACCAGAGTAAGAAGTTTGGGTGGAAATTCATCGCTTGACATTATCAGTCAACTACCCCCTTTTCAACCGAACCCATACCGGCACCATTGTCAAAGAAGTCAAACATTTCAAATATCTCGGCTCAACCTTTACAGCAACAGGGTAAGGAAAGGATGAGATTGCAATCCATATTGATCTTGCTCGCGCAGCCTCTCCAATCGAATCTGAAACGGCACTATCCGTGCAAGATGCAACATCATCAGTATCACAGAAACTCTTCTGAAAAGAAGACTTTGCTGGTTTGGACATATTCTTTGACAGAAGGGAAGGAATTCATCCATGAGCTGGTGACTCCAAAAGCACCTGGCTGGAAGAAGTGTTGAGGCAGTCAACTGAAGACATGGATTCCAACGGTAAAGGTACACATGAAGTTGATAGCTGACCACTGCGTTTTTGGTATTTATCGCTGGAACTGGCAATAGCTGAGGTATGCCGAGGACTCAGCTGATTGTGGGTGGACTGCATTGAAGCGGAACGTAGTGGACTCATTTGGAACCGGCTCAACCCACCCTGGATGAATGTCATTACAAGTAAGTACAAAGTAAGTACGTACAAAGTAAGTACGTACAAAGTAAGTAAGTAAGTACAAAGTAAGTAAGTACAAAGTAAGTACGTACAAAGTAAGTACGTACAAAGTAAGTACGTACAAAGTAAGTAAGTAAGTACAAAGTAAGTAAGTACAAAGTAAGTACGTACAAAGTAAGTACGTACAAAGTAAGTACGTACAAAGTAAGTAAGTACAAAGTAAGTAAGTACAAAGTAAGTAAGTACAAAGTAAGTAAGTACAAAGTAAGTAAGTATAAAGTAATTACGTATAAAGTAAGTACAAAGTAAGTATGTACAAAGTAAGTAAGTACAAAGTAAGTAAGTAATAAAGTAATTACGTACAAAGTAAGTACGTACAAAGTAAGTAAGTATAAAGTAAGTATTGCATGAAACTGCATCCAGTGATATACACATAAATCTATGTCACAGATGGCACATGAATACATATCTGAAGAAATTAAGTACTTTAAACATAAAACTATTTACCAAACTGAGTGGATTTGGCTTTGAATAACCCAAAAAGGGTTGATGTGCTGTAAAACAAAATCACGAAACATTATAGGAGGACTATTATGCTGACACTAGAATGCAAAAAAGGAACAAAGAACCTGAATGTATAACTACAGTATGAACATTTAAAAAAAAATCTTTGTTTTTAAAGAAGAAATGTCTGCTGCGAGAAAAGGCTGAAACGTTCTTTTGCCATCCAGTATAAAATGTTTTTAAGAGGTTTCAAGTTCCGATGGAATCCAGTAGATAGGCAGCAGTGTTTTACTGTCCACCCTTCAACTAATCTTGTCCAGCCTAAAAGATGCGTAATAAAATAGAACAAAGAATTGTTCCTAATATAAAAACTACACATGAAAGAAATTAGATTTTAGTATCGTTTTTCTGAAGAGACTGAAGTGACACATTGTCCAGAAATGTCTTATGTTGTATGTCATAGCATCTCAGATGTTCAATGAAGAAACACATAAATTTGAGATGTAAGTTTGTATCGGACATGATGACTCCTTATAAAATCTTGAGTCTTGTTTGGAATTCTGTAGGATTCTTATTGTTGGTTACCTACCGTTGTCAGCTAAAGTGTTACACACCCACCTGTTGTACAAATAAGGCTGGCTCACTTGTCATAATGGTTAGGGTGTTCGCTGGAAGACCTGGGTTCAATCCTCGATAGTCGAACCAAAGACTCAAAAAATGGTACTTGAAGATCAAAAGTAAGTGAAGCAATACAGAGCAAGAGTGGTGCCCTCCCTTACATCTCGGTGTAGCAGTCAATCAAAAGACAGTCTTCAAGGCTCAATTCTCGATCGAGTCATAGCAAAACTCAAAAAATGGTACTTGAAGATCAAAAGTAAGTGAAGCAATACAGGGCAAGAGTGGTGCCCTCCCTTACATCTCGGTGTAGCAGTCAATCAAAAGACAGTCTTCAAGGCTCAATTCTCGATCGAGTCATAGCAAAACTCAAAAAATGGTACTTGAAGATCAAAAGTAAGTGAAGCAATACAGGGCAAGAGTGGTGCCCTCCCTTACATCTCGGTGTAGCAGTCAATCAAAAGACAGTCTTCAAGGCTCAATTCTCGATCGAGTCATAGCAAAAACTCAAAAAATGGTACTTGATGCATTATAAGGTGTTATGGTACCTTACTTATACGGACTATTTGAACTCTTCCACTCACCATAAATACTGGGAGCACCTGCCTCTCAGAAACTGGGCCATTTCTGTGACCTTTTATCTACTTGGCTGAGGCATTAGTCCTGGGTAGTCTTAGGAGGTTGTTGTGGCCCTGTTCAGGGGCCGAAATGAAAACACGGACACAGGGTTTAGGTAAAACAAGTATACTGGAGAAAAATATATACAACAGAGAAACAGGAGAAGTGACTGCCAGTTTAGACTGGGGGTTGATCAACAACTGAGAAGCCTAATGCTTTCAGTATTTATTGAAAATGTACAAGTTTATATGTTTGTTATAGGTACAGCATCATAACAGAGATCCACCCTCTCAGGCCTTGCTTCCTTTCTTTGGGGTGGAGTAAGTTTATTGCTCATGCCTGAGTCGCCCCAACAGAGGAATGCTGATCAGGCTGCTCAGGCAATTTTTTATCGGCAAGAGTGCTCCTGCTTTAAGGGTGCTGGCTTGACTCTCCTCACCTTCCGGCTTTGTGCCACATATTCCTGCGGTGGGAAGGAATCAATTTCCTGGACCACACCAGTCTATACTGGCAGTCAAGACTGATGTACAACTACTCTTGTTCTCTATTGTATTATACTTTTTTCAATAAACTTGTTTTCTCTAAAGTCTGAGTTCGTGTTTTCCTTCTGGTCCCTTTACAGACCTATACCAACTGGCAACAAAGTACAGTAAGGGATTCTTGAGAACCTTAAAAAGGATCCCACAACAACTGATGACAACGTACAATAAGGAATTCTTGAGAACATTAAAATGGATGCCACAACTAGTGACAAAGTATATAAAAGGGTTTTTTTTTGAGAACCTTAAAAAAAGACAAACGTGGAGAAAACAACGACAAATTCGCCCGACAACTTCCTAGTTCTAAAAACTGGCTTCAACTGCAGACCAAAAAGAAATAAAAACAAGTATTTTCTCTCAAAGAAGAAAAGTTAGTCATTCTTTTATTGCTATTCCGGCACTGTGTTAATATTTAACAAGAAGGGAATACATGATATTTTCTTTTCTCTCCCCCAAAAAAGAGTCCTGCTGCTGAAAGAAAAAAATTAAAACTTTTTTTTTTCTGTTGACTAAAGTGCTGACCGTAAATTCTATGGTTACGTGAAAAGCGTATTACAAAAAAAAAAACAACAACCAAGATTACGTTAGCAATGTAAGATAAAAGAAAGAACTTCTAAAAGCCGTATACTATAAAGACACATTTTGAATATGGAATATTTTAAAACAACTATGACAGAACTCGTTAATAAACACTGTAAGGATTTTAAATTAGCTGAACTTAGTGCAGATAACTTTAAATGTTTAATTTTTGTGCAAGGACTTCTATCAGGATAAGACACAGAAATCAGACGTAGGGTTCTAAACAAGTTAGAAAGTAAGTCAAGTTTAAAATTACAGAAATTAGCCAAAGACTGCCAGAGATTTGTAAGTGTTAAACAAGATTCTAAAGACATTGAAGAGTCAAGCATTGCACAGATAAGAAAGGTACATCAGAAATCGCAATTCAACTCTCTTTCAAAAACAACTCAAAACAAACAGAGGGATTATTTTCAAGCTCCTACCAAAACAAGCCAGCCCAATAAAAAAAAACAGGATAAATTACTGCCTAGCCCCTGTTTTCGTTTTGGATCACTTCATTGAGTAATAAATTGCCTATACCATCTTAAAACCTGTCTAACTTGTAATAAAGTCGGACACAAGAGTTTACATTGCAGAACGAATATAGGAAATAAAACTCTGGTTAAATCCACAAAAACGAACAAACAGGGCGGCAGAATTATTAAAGAATATGTATAGGTAAAAATCCTGAATAAAAAGTGTAAAATTATAATTAGATTCTGGTTGAGATGTGTAGATTATGAACATGCATACATGGAGAAGGTTGGATAAACCAACTATGCTAAGAACCAAAAAATAGCCAGAACGGTGACTAGTGAAAAAATTTAATTTGAGAATGAAATGATTACCGGCATTACTTTAAACAGAACTACCAAAACAGTAAAAATGTTTGTATTAAAAAATATAAACAATTTATTTGGCACAGACTTGATGTAGTGGTTCAACCTATGAGGGTTACCAACCAACACTTGTGGCAAGAAAACAAAAAATCTGACAACTGAGGCAGAAAAACGAAAGAAGGAATTTGTTTAAACCATTAAAAATTGTATAAAATGAACTCAAAATAAATTGTCGGCAGAAATTAAAGCACATAAGGACACAAAATGCATGCTGAAAGTAGCTAACACCAGACTGACAGAAATCGAATCAAATCTTTTGGATAACGAGCTGAAGGTTAAGAGAGTGAACTCATAGTTAAAGAGCTGGAATCGTTAAAGCTGCAACACAAAGAGGTTTTAGAAGAGCTAAAGTCTATGGAAGATAAGGTGAATTGTCTTGAAGATGAATGTCGAAGCAAAGAAGACATTTTTTCCCATGTTAAAGATGTGCTCCAAAATCAGAAGTCTAGAATTAAAAAAACTGGAGGATATCAGGTTTTATGTTGATAGAGGCATACAGTTCTCTCATAAAAGACACCTGAATCAAATTAGGGAATGACTATCGTAAGACACTGACAGCATTCCCCAGGAAGAAGTTTATGGTCAACGGATACAACAATTTTGGCAAACAGATACCCTAAGCAGCCTCAGAAAAGCGTCAAGCTAAATAAGAAATGATATGGCGACTCCTGAAGAGGTAAAGCTCGGGAGGGGGTTTGGGGTGGGTGTTATGGTATCTTACCTGCAATATGGCAGGTATTTACCCCAAAACTGAGAGCACCATTTGATTAGTCCTTTCTGGTGGTATCAGATCAAGCTGTCTGAAGATACTGGCTTTCTGAGAAAAAATACATCAAGCATTGATGTTATTGTTTTTTTTCCTTTCCCTTTGCAAAACTCAATCACGTTCTGCAAAGCCAAACACAAAACAACAATTTTCCTCTACAAAACACAGAAAAAAAAAAAACATGAATAAATATTTGAAGATTTAAAGAACTTGAAGCATAAAAACTTTTACCAAAATGACCAGATTCAGCATTAAATAACCCTAAAAGGGTTGATATGCCGTAAAACAAAACAAGCAAACTCATTAACTCTTATCCTCGAGTGGCTTTTGGCCTTGATAAATGGTGACTAATTAGTAAACCAAAAAAAATTATCTTAACTCGCCAGCGCAACAAGTTCAGAAAAAGCAACTGCCTCTGCCGCACAATCTGATGGCTTTTTATCATCAAAATAGAGTTTTGATCACTTGTAACTTACTAGGATGACTAAAACTTAGTATATTTCAAGGTTGATTGAAATTGCTTCATTCTTGATTACACTTTTCGTTAAATCTGGAGAGTATAAGGAGATGTGTGTAGAACAGGAGAATAATACGATGGATGGACAATGGGAGTCTTTAAGATCTGAAGATCTCAGAGGAAGATTAAATCTGGACAGTATAGGGAGATGTGTGCAGAACAAGAGACTTCGTAGATTTGGTCAATTTGAAAGAATAGATGATAGTTCTTGGGTTAGTAGATGTAGAACAGTTGAGGTAATAGGGTCAATTGGCAAGGGAAAGCCAAAGAAAACATGAAAGTAACCGATAAAGATGGATTTGAGAGAAAGAGAGATAAATAAAGACATGGCCAGAGATAGGTTAGCCTGGAAGTCAATTTATAAAAGCCGTCCAACACATGCCAGTATGTTAAACAGACGTTAAACCGAACATTGATGAAAGAAGATTTTCGATAGACAGAAACGGTCTAGAAATACTTTTCTTAAGTAAGATATTATAACCCATCAGTCTCCTTAGTATTAAGCATGCAATTTATATAATGAAGATGAACTATTCTCAAATCGTCACTCTTTGTTATTTGTGATATGCCTCAAACCACTCCAAACAGACTCCTTTTTTCCAGAGGTCAGATATTGCTATCTCTATCACCACATCCTTTTCTGAGTAAACGGAAAAAGAAGACATATAGCGGTTCACTCATTATAGAGTGAACCACATGAGACAGCGTAAAGACTTATTTACATACATGAGCCAAGATTTATAGGTTTACTATATAAACAACTAGAAAAATACCTGTCCCAAGATAGGTAAAATTAATTCTCTGAACAGAACAGTTTTGCACCACTTTTATGTCCTCTTATTAAGATTTAAAATCATGATATAATAGTATTAAACATTATGTCTAGAATTCTTATTTTAATTTTGATCAAAATCCATTACATGATTTTGATTCTAAAAAATGTTTAAAATTTAAAGAAAATTAAATTCAGAGAGTCTCGCTGAATTGATGTCTAATGACTATGGATCAAATTTAAAGCAAATCTGAAATATCTGAATTTTCACGAAGGGCTTTCACGCACTTCTACTACCCCCTCTGCATGAAACGAAATTAAACAAAATATAGCCCACATTACGACTCCTTTACAACTAGCAGCTGTATTTCCAAATTTATAATGATGGGTTAATTAGTTTAGGAGTTGATCCTGTATATACAAATATATAAACATATAAACATGCCTAACTTTATATAAATAGAGAAAATAAACTGATATGAGAATGATACGATGGATGTGTAATGTGAGACTTAAAGACACGCTTAGTTCTGATGACCTCAGAGGAAGATAAAATCTTGACAGTATAGGGAGATGTATGCAGAACAGGAGACTTAAATGGTATGGTCATGTTGAAAGAATGGATGGGATTTCTTGGATAAGTAGATGTAGAACAGTTGAGGTAGCAGGTTCAATTCACAGGGGAAGGCCATGGAAAACATGAGAGAAAGTGATAAAAGTGAACCTGATGGATAAATAAAAGACCTGTGCAGAGATAGGTTAGTTTGGAAGTCAATTTCTTAAAGCATGCCAGCATGTAAAACGGACGTTAAGTTGATGATGATGATGATTGCAGGGGGGGGGGCAAAGATGCTTGTATTCTATAATGAAAATCCTATTAAATCATACCAAGGAATTCTAATTCATTTCATTGTCCGACCTTAAGATATAAAAGTAAAGATGAAAGATGTCTTGTTAGAAGAAAATTTGAAATAAACTTTGAATAAAATAAACATTTGAATAAAATATGTAAAATATTTCTTGTATTGCGTGTTTCACAGCTGCTCTTTGCAAAGATCAAAGGTAATTTTGCTTATCATTGAAATTTTGTAAGTGGCTTTCGGCAACTCTTGTTATTAATAAAATTATACTTGTGTATATGATATATACATATAAATATAAATAAATAAGTAACATCATTTATAATGAGATACAGTTTCTCCCACTACCACTGGGAGGTTGTTGGCTCAGTTGGTAGCACGCCGGACGTCAGTCACTGGAGTCATGGTTTCTAATCTCACTAAGTCTAGCCACACTGATGAGTCATAGAGATAAAAGACATTTTTCTGTGGATAACTATATATATATATATATATATATATATATGGGAAATGAAAAAGGAAAAACCAAAAAGGATGTTTTTTTATGTATTCCAACGTTTCGTCTTTATTTGTAAGACTTCTTCAGGATGATAATATTAAGAAAAATGTCATGCAAGTACGTGAACATATTGGGTTGACATGATGGGTCGATTGGAAGAAGTAGTAGCCACTACTGGAAGCAGTAGGACCGAGGTCCGAGCTTGGTGAGGTCAGTCGCATGGAATGAAATAAATGTGGCTGGTTCTGAGTGAAAAAAGTGGAGGGGTGGGGGTGAGTGGGGATTTTCACTCAGAATCATCCACATTTATTTCATTCCACGTGACTGACCTCACAAAGCCCGGACCTCGGTCCTACTGCTTCCAGTAGTGGCTACTACTTCTTCCCATCAACCCATCATGTCAACCCAATATGTTCACGTACTTGCGTGACATTTTTCTTAATATTATCATCCTGAAGAAGTCTTACAAATAAAGACGAAACGTTGATGAATACATAAAAAACATCCTTTTTGGTTTTTCCCTTTTCATTTCCCATTACGTCGGATTACCTTCATCCTTCCTTTCTCATCATATATATATATATATATATATATATAGGTGGAGCACTCTGGTGAAGGAAATGATTTCTACTTAGCATTGAGGCAATGCTCTTCCGTAAAAATAATTGAATACTTTTCAATTATGATTACTGTTGTGCCCTTGCAGGCCGGTAATAATCAAGACAAACACAGTGGTATGATTAACAAAAGTGTATTAACAAAAGTATGTTACAGAAGTATGCGTCGGATTCTGTGGCCATAACTGCCAGAAATTTTTGCCACAACGTTTAGTCGTAACTATATTTATTGTGTCTGGATAAGTCCATTTATTTCTGAAATAGGTAGCTCAGCTTACACCATAACAATTATCGTAATTAAAAAATATAAATAAATAATATAATTTATAATGAGATAAAATTTATCCCACTACCTTTATGGAGGTCCTTAGCTTATTTGGTAGAGCGCTAGATATCAGTCACTGGGGGTTCGATTTCGAATCACACTAGGTCTAGCCACACTGAGGCGTCATAGAAACGAAAATCGCATGTATGATGATAACTATATTTTATATATATATTTTTTATTTCAAGATTTATTATTATATTATTTTATAATAACTTATACCCAAAGCAAGACATCAGATTTACAATTGTTTAAGAAAATCTGTATAGCAAACAGAAAATTCAGGTATTTTACCATTTCCGATGGATACTACACCCTATAGACCGGTATCGTCTTGGCCTTCGTGTCTTGATTCTGCCGGTCTATGGGTTTGTCTATAGACTGGTGTGGTCCACCCTCCCAGGCTTTGCCTCCCCTCTTGTAGGAGGAGTAAGTTTATTGCTTACTGCCTGAGGCGCCCCTACCAGGGAATGCCAACGGGGCTGCCCAGCCAATTTTTAATGGCCAGAGTGCTCACCTTCTCGGGCGCTGGCTTTTCAAGCCACACTTTCCCGACCCGATCTTGGGTCACATCTTACCTTGTGAGTTAAGATAAAACTGGCGTGAAGAGGAAGTAAATAATACCATAAATACAGATCCCTATGAGAATCCCGGAACAAAATGTAACCAGAAAATTTACATTTTGTTCCGGGATTCTGATGATACCAATCTGTTTTTATGATAAACTACCTGGAGTTTCTGTTTACTATACAGATTGAAATAAATAGATCTATAAGGTTTATTTAATGCTAAATATCAAGCTTGCTTTTTGTAATTGAAATTACATCCTTTCATGAATCATTCTGATCTATATAAATTTAATTGATATTTTCATAATCTCTTTAATAGATATAACATATACATAAAGTAATGTCTGAAATTTTAATTTGAATGTTTTAATGCATTTGCATGTCTTTTGCTACTGAACAGTAACACTTGGGAACCAATAAATGAGACCACAAGTAAAACTCATGGAGAATATATGTATTAATATTATTTTAGTGTAACAATTCTCCAATGTGGAAGCTCTATTCGTCTCAATTTCTAGCTTGGATGCAAATATTACATGTTATGGTGTGCCATGCTTCGTTTGAAAAAAGGTGTAGAAGCTCTGTCTTTCTCGTTATTTAATATCAGCAAACAAAGGGAAATTGTTAAATATCCAGGCCGTTTGTACTGAAAGGTCAATTGGCATTGACACACACATGGATAGAAGAATACAACATGATTTGATCGATTTAAAAAAAAAAAATTGTTGTACTGAAAGGTCATTTGACAGAAATAGGTGCACGTGGCATCGACAGGCACCTGGATGGAATATAACAACATAACATGATTGATTGTCAAAAAATAAAATAATTGTTGGATGTACTGAAAGGTCATTTAACAGAAATAGGTGCATGTGGCATCGATAGGCACCTGGATGGAATATAACAACATACTATGATTGATTGTCAAAAAATAAAATAATTGTTGGATGTACTGAAAGGTCATTTAACAGAAATAGGTGCATATGGCATCGGCAGGCACATGGATGAAAGATAACAACATAACATGATGTATGATAAAAAATAAAATAAGTATTCATTGGAAACACCTGGAAGAAAGTTAACAGCAAAAGGAAAACACCCATCACCTGATAAAACGCCTTGGTGGTGTGGCTACATTGGCAGTGCCATCCCACGTGGGCATTGCAAGTGGTCACAAATTGTTATATAATAACAACCCAAAAAATGATATTGGCAGTTGATTGGCGATTTGGGCTCGAAAAGAATCGTCCGTCAAATTCCTGTGTGTGCATCTTCCTCCCTCACTAATCCACGCTATTTCACCACCACTAAAATAAAGATATACCATTATGTTTTCATATATCAATGTGTCATCATTCATTTAAGCACAGCAGTAATACAACAGAATAATTCGCACACATTTACATATTAAGTTAAAATGGAAACGTGGACAAACTGCAAAATATAAAAGACACACTCACATCCAAAACACATCAGTAGACTAATATTTTGTTTCTTTGTATTGAGAGAAACAAAATTGCATCTTAGATACCTTTTATGCTAAGTGACGACTTTTGATTAGGAGGAGAATGATGGAATAGAAGATGTGTGATAGACATGCGTAAGAGAGGGTTAGGTAGAATGTATGAGTACAGTAGTTCGTAGAATTAAAAAAACTTCTCTCCTTCTCAAATATTGTTTCATTATGAAAAAGCTTCTGTCGATAAAATTAAACAAAATATTAGTCTACTGATGTGTTTGGGTGTGATTGTTTTCTTTTATATTTTGTGGTTTGTCTACTTTTCCATTTTATATTTTCGATACTTTCTGTCAGATTTAACCTTATATCAATCATTATGTTACGTATGTGTATATGTTTCTATATTTGTATGTTCAGGATTAATTCCTAAACTAATTAACCGATCATTATGAATTTTCTGACAAAGGGAGAATAATTATTTTTTCTGGGTCGGCTGTTGTTATATGTAGAGTTTTGTAATCCTCTCAAAGTATTCATCATCGTTTAAATGTTCATTTATCCATCGCACTAATCATTATCACTGAGTACTTTTTAATCCTTGATAAGTGACGACTCATTAGTAAAAAAGAAAATAAGTATAATTAAAAAAAATAAATGCTAACATTTTCTTTTTTTAATTTTCTCCCAGGATGAAGAGAGAAACCCTCTTTTCACACAAGTCAGCATCTTAGATTCGGATGATGATGAAGAATCTGAAAACCATTTAGCCATTCCTAATAAACAAGTGTCAACTGAAAAGTTTGATGAAGGTAAGTAGACCACTTTAACCTTTATAGATATTTCTTTAAACCTCTGCTTTATATGTATATATATATATATATATATATATATATATATATATATATATATATATTATTTATCTCAAATTTTAAAGTAAAAAATAATTTCTTTATATAAAACAAGAAGATGTGGCACAAGACCAAAATTTGGTTTGGGGTGGGATGGGAGCCGGCTGTAGTTTGCTTGATCTATTCTATGAGCTAGTTTCAGTCAACAAAATACATTTACATACACTATATGGGTACAAACTACTTAACATTATTCGCGATTTATTTACAAAAAGGTATATGTTTAATGGTTGGGGGGGGGGGGCTACTAAAAAAGAAATAACCAAAAATAATACAAAAATTATATACGAGGCCTGTCTAAAAAGTATCCGACCTTAGGCCAGAAAAATATTTGAAATACCTGACGGGGTTGGGACCCTAATCCCCTTCAAAGTAGGCCCCTTGTGCTTGCACACACTTAGCCCACAGATCCATCACCTGTCGGAAACACCTCTGGAAGTCTTCTTTTGGAATGGTGTTCATCTCCGCCGTTGCGTTCCACATTATCTCTTGTTTAGTTTCAAAATGAGAACCTTTCAGTGGCATCTTAGATTTTCGAAACAACCAAAAATCGCAAGGAGTCATATCTGTAGAGTAGGGAGATTGACGAACGACTGGAATTCCATGTCTGACCAAGAAGTGTTGGATCAATTGGGATTACTTTTTAGACAGGCGTCGTATATATATATATATATATATATATATATATATATATATATATTATGAGAAATTTTGACAATATAAATTAAATTTATATAGATCAGATTGATTCACGAAGGGATCACATTTCAATTACAAAAGATTAGCTACATATTTAGCATTAAATAAAGTTTATAGATATATTTATTTCAAGAATTATCATCATATCATTTTATAATAATTTATACCCAAAGCAAGACATTGGGTTTATAATTGTTTCAAAATAAATCTGTATAGTAAACAGAATACATGAACTAAATGCAAACAGAGAAAATTGAGGTTCGTCAACTGGGGGAATAAGATCCGAAAAACATAGAATACTCAGAAACATGTTCATAAGTCACTCCAAAAGAAGATATGCTAATAGCCTTGGACGCATGTTTAAATGACAAAAAAAAAAACACCCAGTATGACATTAAAAAACAAATCTGAAGGAAAAAGTCAAAATCCAAATATCAGTTGGTTATCACTTCCATACCGATGCCATAAAAACAGTCACCGAAGAGTTCCGAAAAGGTGAGATAACTGTGTGAGATCAGAGGTTTCTGAGTCTGCTATGTTTTTCTGGATCTTAAACCCTCAATTTTATCTGAACACAAAATAAAAAGGGAAAAATGCCCAAAAAGACTTCTACAAATTGCTTAAAAAAAGAACCATTTTTAAGGAGTGTGGAAATTCAAAAAGCAAAACGTTAAAAAAGTTGAAGAAAACCCAACCAATATGGAAGTCTTTTCATTAGAAAACAAAAACAAGAATGTAAAATAAATTGAACAAAAGAAAAAACACATTATACTAAAAGTTAATATCAACAACTTTGATTTGGATATGCAAATTGATATCAGCAGTGAGGTAATGCTTATGCCAAAAAAATTCTGGGAACGCATTGGAAAGCCAACTTTACGAAAGAGCAAGTTACAACTCCCAGAATTTGATGGGTCAGTCATAAAAACTTTAGGGTATATTGAAGTTTCCTTAGAGGTAGAAAATAACTTTCAAGTAATGATATCTATAATTGTCACCATTTGTAAAAAGAAGCAGAAACTTATTGGAACTGATGTGTTAAGATAAATTCTACCAAATTAATTAACGAAATAAAAATGGAAAAAACTGGAAAGTTAAAAAACTATACGGCAAGTTTAAAATTAAAAGAAAATGTTCCTTTGTTTATTATGAGGCACAAAAATTATCATTACATTTGTTGTCATTAGCTGTAGCAAAATTATAAAAATTAATAGGACAGAATCTTCTTGAACATGTTCCACCTGGGGGTAGGAAGTGGGCATCATCTATTGTAGTTTTGAGAAAGTCAGATGGAGATATATGTGGAGATTATAAAATAGGTGTAAATAACAAAGTTTGATCAGATTCGTATCCTATACCTAATGTTAAGTAGCATTATAGAAATGAGCTTTTTTACAAAAATAGATTTGAAAATGGCATACCATCAAATACCAATGGACTATAACTTCAAAGAATTGAGGACGATAAATGCACCATTAGATTTATTAAAATGGAAAAGGATGTCATATGGAATAAAAGAACTAGCACTATATTTCAAATGGCTATCGAACAAGTTTTAGAAGATATGAAAAATATTGTCTGTTAATAAGATTATATATGCATAGGAGTTACTAATGAAAATAGAATTAAAAAAGAAAACTGACATCATCTTGAATAAATTAAGAAACGCTGGAATGACAACAAGTGAAAAGAAATGTCGAAACAACAGTAGTAAAATATCATTTTTAGGTTATTTCATTTCAAAAGAGGTATATCACCAAACAAAGCAATATTTACCAAAATATATGGCCCTGACTGAATAAATTAAGAAACGCTGGAATGACAACAAATGAAAAGAAATGTCGAAACAACAGTAGTAAAATATCATTTTTAGGTTATTTCATTTCAAAAGAAGATATATCACCAAACAAAGCAATATTTACCAAAATATATGGCCCTGACTGAATAAATTAAGAAACACTGGAATGACAACAAATGAAAAGAAATGTCGAAACAACAGTAGTAAAATATCATTTTTAGGTTATTTCATTTCAAAAGAAGATATATCACCAAACAAAGCAATATTTACCAAAATATATGGCCCTGACTGAATAAATTAAGAAACACTGGAATGACAACAAATGAAAAGAAATGTCGAAACAACAGTAGTAAAATATCATTTTTAGGTTATTTCATTTCAAAAGAAGGTATATCACCAAACAAAGCAATATTTACCAAAATATATGGCCCTGACTGAATAAATTAAGAAACGCTAGAATGACAACAAATGAAAAGAAATGTCGAAACAACAGTAGTAAAATATCATTTTTAGGTTATTTCATTTCAAAAGAAGGTATATCACCAAACAAAGCAATATTTACCAAAATATATGGCCCTGACTGAATAAATTAAGAAACGCTGGAATGACAACAAATGAAAAGAAATGTCGAAACAACAGTAGTAAAATATCATTTTTAGGTTATTTCATTTCAAAAGAAGGTATATCACCAAACAAAGCAATATTTACCAAAATATAAGGCCCTGACTGAATAAATTAAGAAACGCTGGAATGACAACAAATGAAAAGAAATGTCGAAACAACAGTAGTAAAATATCATTTTTAGGTTATTTCATTTCAAAAGAAGGTATATGACCAAACAAAGCAATATTTACCAAAATATACGGACCTGACTGAATAAATTAAGAAACGCTGGAATGACAACAAATGAAAAGAAATGTCGAAACAACAGTAGTAAAATATCATTTTTAGGTTATTTCATTTCAAAAGAAGGTATATCACCAAACAAAGCAATATTTACCAAAATATAAGGCCCTGACTGAATAAATTAAGAAACGCTGGAATGACAACAAATGAAAAGAAATGTCGAAACAACAGTAGTAAAATATCATTTTTAGGTTATTTCATTTCAAAAGAAGGTATATCACCAAACAAAGCAATATTTACCAAAATATACGGACCTGACTGAATAAATTAAGAAACGCTGGAATGACAACAAATGAAAAGAAATGTCGAAACAACAGTAGTAAAATATCATTTTTAGGTTATTTCATTTCAAAAGAAGGTATATCACCAAACAAAGCAATATTTACCAAAATATAAGGCCCTGACTGAATAAATTAAGAAACGCTGGAATGACAACAAATGAAAAGAAATGTCGAAACAACAGTAGTAAAATATCATTTTTAGGTTATTTCATTTCAAAAGAAGGTATATCACCAAACAAAGCAATATTTACCAAAATATATGGCCCTGACTGAATAAATTAAGAAACGCTAGAATGACAACAAATGAAAAGAAATGTCGAAACAACAGTAGTAAAATATCATTTTTAGGTTATTTCATTTCAAAAGAAGGTATATCACCAAACAAAGCAATATTTACCAAAATATATGGCCCTGACTGAATAAATTAAGAAATGCTAGAATGACAACAAATGAAAAGAAATGTCGAAACAACAGTAGTAAAATATCATTTTTAGGTTATTTCATTTCAAAAGAAGGTATATCACCAAACAAAGCAATATTTACCAAAATATATGGCCCTGACTGAATAAATTAAGAAACGCTGGAATGACAACAAATGAAAAGAAATGTCGAAACAACAGTAGTAAAATATCATTTTTAGGTTATTTCATTTCAAAAGAAGGTATATCACCAAACAAAGCAATATTTACCAAAATATAAGGCCCTGACTGAATAAATTAAGAAACGCTGGAATGACAACAAATGAAAAGAAATGTCGAAACAACAGTAGTAAAATATCATTTTTAGGTTATTTCATTTCAAAAGAAGGTATATCACCAAACAAAGCAATATTTACCAAAATATAAGGCCCTGACTGAATAAATTAAGAAACGCTGGAATGACAACAAATGAAAAGAAATGTCGAAACAACAGTAGTAAAATATCATTTTTAGGTTATTTCATTTCAAAAGAAGGTATATCACCAAACAAAGCAATATTTACCAAAATATATGGCCCTGACTGAATAAATTAAGAAACGCTAGAATGACAACAAATGAAAAGAAATGTCGAAACAACAGTAGTAAAATATCATTTTTAGGTTATTTCATTTCAAAAGAAGGTATATCACCAAACAAAGCAATATTTACCAAAATATATGGCCCTGACTGAATAAATTAAGAAACGCTGGAATGACAACAAATGAAAAGAAATGTCGAAACAACAGTAGTAAAATATCATTTTTAGGTTATTTCATTTCAAAAGAAGGTATATCACCAAACAAAGCAATATTTACCAAAATATAAGGCCCTGACTGAATAAATTAAGAAACGCTGGAATGACAACAAATGAAAAGAAATGTCGAAACAACAGTAGTAAAATATCATTTTTAGGTTATTTCATTTCAAAAGAAGGTATATCACCAAACAAAGCAATATTTACCAAAATATATGGCCCTGACTGAATAAATTAAGAAACGCTGGAATGACAACAAATGAAAAGAAATGTCGAAACAACAGTAGTAAAATATCATTTTTAGGTTATTTCATTTCAAAAGAAGGTATATCACCAAACAAAGCAATATTTACCAAAATATAAGGCCCTGACTGAATAAATTAAGAAACGCTGGAATGACAACAAATGAAAAGAAATGTCGAAACAACAGTAGTAAAATATCATTTTTAGGTTATTTCATTTCAAAAGAAGGTATATCACCAAACAAAGCAATATTTACCAAAATATATGGCCCTGACTGAATAAATTAAGAAATGCTGGAATGACAACAAATGAAAAGAAATGTCGAAACAACAGTAGTAAAATATCATTTTTAGGTTATTTCTATTTCAAAAGAAGGTATATCACCAAACAAAGCAATATTTACCAAAATATACGGACCTGACTGAATAAATTAAGAAACGCTGGAATGACAACAAATGAAAAGAAATGTCGAAACAACAGTAGTAAAATATCATTTTTAGGTTATTTCATTTCAAAAGATGGTATATCACCAAACAAAGCAATATTTACCAAAATATACGGACCTGACTGAATGAATTAAGAAACGCTGGAATGACAACAAATGAAAAGAAATGTCGAAACAACAGTAGTAAAATATCATTTTTAGGTTATTTCATTTCAAAAGAAGGTATATCACCAAACAAAGCAATATTTACCAAAATATACGGACCTGACTGAATGAATTAAGAAACGCTGGAATGACAACAAATGAAAAGAAATGTCGAAACAACAGTAGTAAAATATCATTTTTAGGTTATTTCATTTCAAAAGAAGGTATATCACCAAACAAAGCAATATTTACCAAAATATACGGACCTGACTGAATAAATTAAGAAACGCTGGAATGACAACAAATGAAAAGAAATGTCGAAACAACAGTAGTAAAATATCATTTTTAGGTTATTTCATTTCAAAAGAAGGTATATCACCAAACAAAGCAATATTTACCAAAATATATGGCCCTGACTGAATAAATTAAGAAACGCTGGAATGACAACAAATGAAAAGAAATGTATAAACAACAACAGTAGTAAAATATCATTTTTAGGTTATTCCACTTCAAAACAAGGTATATTACCAGATGAAGCCTTAATAGAAAAAATACTAAAAATATCTACACCTACAAATAAAAATGAACTTGCATCTTTTAGGGGATTGGTAAATTTCTACAGATAATATTTACCAAAAAAACAAACCTGATTGAACCGTTTTTAAATTTATGGGGAAAAAATTAATTCATATGGTCAAGAAAAAGCTTTTAATAGATTAAAATTAATTATGAAAAAGAAACAAGTAGTGTAAAATCTTTGATCTCTCAAAAGGACATTATGTTAACCACAGATGCAAGTGAACATTCGATATCTGGAATATTATCACAAGAAGGGCATCTGATAACGTATTTATCAAGAAGACTAACGAACACTGGATTTAATTATTCAAATATAGAAAAAGAAGCATTCGACCACTAGAGTCTGACCATTTTTAATTAGAGAAATATTTCTTTTGTGAAGAGATCATTGACCATTAGAGTTTATATTCAATCTAAGAATAGAATTAGCCAAAGTCACGACATACTATTATATTAATAGCATTTGACTTTGATATAGAATATGTCAAAAGAAAATTCAATTCAACGAGTAGATCCACTATCAAGGTTACAATTTTACAAGGAGTTAAAAGATAACAGAAGAATTTGAAAATATATTCTTACATTAGGTAAAGACTGATGTTTTGTCTTTAGATAGAATCGCTGCGGAAACTAGACATGATCCAGTACAAAGTAGAATAACATCTAGAATAAGAAAAAAACATATATGTAAATTGTTCCAGGGGGGAAAGGCCTTACAAAGAAATAAGAATTAACGATAGAAAATGGAGTGATTTGTAACAGACATCTTATAATTCTCCAACAAACACAAAGAAAATTGGTGATTAAAAGTGTACATGATGATATACACTGTGCAGTAGCGGCCACACAAAAGTGATAAAATTAGAAGGATGGTGGCCAGGATATTTATGAGATGTCAAAGAATATATAAAAAGATGCAAAAAATGTAAAGAATTAATAAATTTTACACAGACTACTTTACATTCATTGCTCAGAAAAGTGGAGCCATAGAATCCTGTGCATATGGATCATATGTACATTACTGGAGTTTGACTCTTACTACTAAATTAATACTAGTAGACCCTTTTTCAGGCTGGCCTGAAACAATCTGTGTACCAGACAAGAAAAGTTCTATGATGAAATAGATTCTAAGAATTAGATTTTTCAGAAACCAAAAACCCTTGTATCCGATCTGACAATGCACCAGAGTTTTGTGACAAAGATCCTAATTTATGGTTGGAAGAAATAGGATCTAAACCTTATAAGACACCTCCGTATCACTCTCAAGAGAATGGATTAGCAGAAAGAATGGTGCAGGTTTTTCTATCAAGGCTACTTCTAAGCTATCGCACAATACTACAAGCCGGAAGACTAGAGATTTCATCAGCCTTAAAAGGAAGACAAATTAGATGTAGTATTCCACAAATGATAAAGTGTGGTACAAAAAGAACAAAGAATCAAGTCCAGAAAGGGAAAAACTTATCATGCAAAAAGGCCACAATACTACTATAATAAATAGAGAAAAAGGGAACAGTATATTAGCCCATGCATATCAAATAAGTCCCCAGGGTGATATGAAGAGCAAAATGATGAAGGAATCTCTACGATTCCTTCCGTTAATGAATTATGAGAACAATCTTCACAAGATGAAACGTTAGAAGACGAAATAATGCATGATCAAGTGGGCCAAAATCAGATTGAAAATTCGGATGAAGATATAATAATGCAAAAAAACGACCATGGTTACACCTTAACATGAGACAGATCTTTCAGAGAAAAAAATAGAGAGGGAGAGAGAGAAGGAGAGCAAAGTAATCTTGAAAATGAAACAATCACTAGAAGAAGTACAAGACCTACTTGGGACAGGAAACCTTTACGTTTCAGGGAGATGTAGTGATACTGGCAAATTAGTCTGCTTAATTAGCATAAATGTAAAAGATATCCTATATAATTTTCTCACTAAAAATAGCTAAGAAAAAAAGCTAGACTAGCCACTAACCAGTGCTAACAACGTCATCATATGATTTCATAAAAAAGACACTTTTGGGTATTTTAAATAACGTAAAACGACAACAATATCGAGAAAAATAATGTTTATTAAAAAAGAAAATTGTCGTCTGTTATGATTTTCTTTTTTTTCTCTTTCTTTGTATGATATTAAAGTAATTTAAGTTTATATATATGTTTGTGTGGAGCAAACTCTCAAACTAATTAACTAATCCTTACAAATTTTTTATAATAGCTTCTAGGCACAACAATGGTAATGTCGGTGATATTTAATTTTATGCAGGGAGGGGGGGGGCAGAAAGCCGCCTTCAAAATAAATGGATTCAAAAGCTACTGGTCAGATTTTATGAAATTGTAAACAGTAGATATAAAAGGGATCAGTTATGTTTGATATTTTTTGAGGGGAGTAAAAGGGACAGAACGCACCTGCCCCCTGAAAATAAATGTACCAATAAAAGTTACTCCTTAGGCTTAAGCTTAAGCGGTCTTAAGAATAAATTGATATTCAGGGAATCTTGCTTAATTCGTGTCTAATGACAATGGATAGAATTCAATACAAATCTGAAATATTTGAATTTTCAAATGGGAGGTTGTCCCACCTGGAAACCCTTTAGAATACTTCAAAGAAATTAAAGTTTAGGGAGTAATTGTTTATTAATTGATGTATATTGTTAAAAGGTCACAAAAAATCGTAGGTATCTGAATGTTCATGAAGGAGTTCCACCCCATCTTTACCCTTTTTGCATGAATCAAAATTAAACTAAATCTAGCCAACATTACTCACCCTTCTGCCTAGTAGCTGCATTCCAAAATTCATAATGAGCGGTTAATTAGTTTAGGAGTGAATCGTGTACATACAAATATATAAATATACCTAACTTATATAAATATAGATATCAACTCTTTCATAATTTCCCGAGTGCCGAGGCTGTTATAATATTTTGCCAATATTGTCATCTGCTGTCGTTCACGCTTCGCTATAATTCCAGTTGTTGTGCTAAGACACGGATATATTATCATGAGGTTGTATACCTGAACATAAAAATATTGACAGCAACGTGTCTATAAACAGTTTATGAGTTGTGCAACACATTCTCTAACATACTTCTCTCTCTCTCTCATATATATATATATATATATATATATATATATATATATATATATATATATATATATATGTATATATATATAAGTAAATTTCGCGTACAACAAAATCGTATGATAAATTTCAGAGGAAACATTTTTTTTTAATCAATGAAACGGGCAGGTGGAAAAAAAAAAGAAAATTGCTAAAATTTTCTTTAAGGCCTTATCGTCTGACCCTCTGAGAGGAAACGTCAGAATGATAAATTAAAAACTAAGAAAATCGAATGAGATATGAGGGGAAAAATTGTTTCAGTTGGAGAAAACGATTGAGAGAGATAAAAAAACAAAAAAAACGTAAATCTCTCAACGTTATGTTGGCTTTGAATCATTAAAGATCTCCAACTGATGCTTCAAAATTCTCGACCTAGCCTGTGTAGACAAAAGATTTTGAAGCATCAGTTGGAGATCTTTAATGATTCAAAGCCAACATAACGTTGAGAGATTTACGTTTTTTTTGTTTTTGTTTTTTCTCTCTCAATCGTTATCTCCAACTGAAACAATATTTCCCCTCATATCTCATTCGATTTTCTTAGTTTTTAATTTATCATTCTGACGTTTCCTCTTAGAGGGTCAGACAATAAGGCCTTAATATTATATTTGCATTCTAATAACCATAAGCAGAATTAATCCCAAATCATAATTCTCATTTATTCTTACAATTTCTTTATTTTTTAATTTTGGTGAATACCTGTATTTCTTCCTTGTCTCACAAACAAACAAAAAATGTTTTATTTATTTTTTCCAAATTTAATAGCTTTTCTACATCTTACGCACGTTTCACAGCAAAGTCAAGAGAAATATAGTCTTTAGTTAACATTGCTGATCATCAGAGAAATAGTTAATTTAATGGTAATAGGAAAACATATAATTCCAAAAAGTTTGAGGATTAATTTCAAATTTTGGAGGCAAGTTTTTTGGGGGGAGGAGCGGGATCTTAAATTTGTGTCACCATTCTTGATGTGAGTCTTTTTTATGTGTTTCGGCATGCCATTATTTTCTGTCAAGACTTCTTAAACTTTTCTCATCTTCCTTTTTTTCTTCTGTCTTTGGAATAATGTTTTCCTATTACCATTAAATTAATTATTGCTTTGATGATCAGCAATGTTGAGTCTGCATTTTAAAATCTTTGTATCACCCCTTAGTTTATGAATGGTGCAAGTTATTCTCATTAATAAACCTTTCCTATAAACTAACATCAGCATCCGAGTGTTTTTGCTGACAGACGATCAAGAATCTCACTTACCACGCCGACTGGTCTATAAGTTTATACACACCTCGGTAAGTTAAAATGTAACAGAAGCAAGTTAATAGAGGCATTAAATAATCCGAAAAAAGGTTGACATGCTGTAAACAACAGACGAACCTTTAGCTTACAGAGGGTCAGTGTATGGTTTTTGATGCAAAAGCCTTTAAAACACTTGGATGATATAAAGGTTGTGCTATCTTTATCACTTTAAGACAATCCTTATCAATTTTTTTGTACACAAAAATCCATAATAAACAGAAAATTCTATTTTCAGCAACATCGTGTATTTCAGCAAATCCCATCATGTATATCTGTAGATATTATTAATTCGATTCATAGCCAAACTATGTAAGCTATATCCTTTCCCTTCTATGCAATGCTTTAGATAAACAGATACCAAATCTCCATTAGTATCAGAAATACAATAGTACAAATAATGAAAGTAATAGTATAGGTTTGGCTTCAGACAAACAGATACCAAATCTCCATTAGTATCAGAAATACAATAGTACAAATAATGAAAGTAATAGTATAGGTTTGGCTTCAGACAAACAGATACCAAATCTCCATTAGTAACAGAAATACAATAGTACAAATAATGAAAGTAATAGTATAGGTTTGGATTCAGACAAACAGATACCAAATCTCCAGTAATAATAGATTAGCAGCAAATATCTGAAAACTAATTAACATGATCATCCCTTACCTATGCATATGTACTAAAGAAGTTATGTTTGTCCCTTTTCTGGAGATGATGATCTTATGAGAACAGAACAGATACTACACTACCCCCCCTCCCGAATTGAGCATTGAAGAATGGTAGATCAGTCTGAAATAATATAATAAACTGAATTGATCATCAAAAGATAATACAATAGTAAATTAATAGAAGTAAGAGTATATTTTTGGTTTCAGACAGACAGATACCAAATCTCCATTAGTAATAAAAGTACAATAGTACATCAATAAACGTAATTAGGGAGAGTAGAAAATGAACCGTGGGTTTACTTTCGGCAGCCTCGTAATTCTCGCTTTCCCTATTTGGTCCTTTAGTCCTCATATTCCATGAGCGATGTTTCTGACAAAGGGACAAGAATTGCTGTTTTCTGGGTCGGAATCTATGCATCTAACACTTGGCTAGTTTTTGAACATGAAGTAGTTTTTTTAGCTCCTTACATCAAGTGGCTTAATGCCTTGTTTCGCTGTATTACAGCTCGTCAGTATGGCTACACATGCAGCTGCTTTTCAAGTCGGAATCGAACCTATGACCATCTAGTCGACGGTTGGCAATTTAAACCATAAGAGAGAGAGAGAGAGAGAGAGAGAGAGAGAGAGAGAGAGAGAGAGAAATAAAATAGTACATTAATACAAGTAATAGTATACTTTTGGCTTCGGCTATTTTCATCAACATCGTATATTTAAGCAAATCCTATCACGTATATCTGGAGATATTATTAATTCTATTCATAGTCAAACTATATAAGTTATATCTTTTCCCTGTGATGCAATAAAATGCACGTTGCACTGAAATGCACTTTTTGACATGCATCTCGCCTACAACTTGATATATGCTGATTGTTTAAATTTTCATTACGTTTCCAGTGGCATTCTCTATAATTCACTCATTCTGGGGGAAAATGTGTGAAGTGGTTTGAAAATTCAACAATAAAAAAAAAGGAAACAATTTTGAACAGTCATCCGTTTTTCATAAGATCCTCGGGTTAAAGTCGCACTACTCTCATGTGCATTGCGTAAAAAGCACACTTTGTAAAATTAGCATACACGCTGTGGTGTGTCAGCCTTTTTTCTTCTAAACTTTTGTTTCCTCATACAAGTTATATTGCCACTGAAGCATAAAGGGCTGCTGTGATAGAGACACGATTTATAGGGGATGAACCTGGGTAGGGAGTTGAGCAGCAAGGTGTTTATTCGTATTACATTTATAAAATATATTTCAAACTTGTATGCATACTATAACACATCACTCAATAAACCCGGAGCCTAACTGATAACAACTTTTAGGCAAAATTCTACTTTATTCATCAACATAGTCTCCTTCTGTAGTGATACTATGATTCCAACGCTTCTCGAACAATTCAATGCCTTTTTTGTAGAACGATTTGTATTTGGCCTTAAAATATGCTTCAGTTTCTAATATCACTTCTTCATTGGACCCAAATGTTTTTCACTGGAGCATTCGTTTGAGGTCTGGAGAATAGGGTGGGTGCGGAAGGAATTCAAAGTGCAATTAATGTACTTTTGCAATCATTATTGCAATCGACTTGTGGCATGGTGCATTGTCATGGTGAAAGCATTTTTTTTCTTCATTTGTGGTCGTTTATGGCGATTTCTTCCTTCAAATGCACCAATAATGCTACATGATACTCGCTATCGATGGTTCAAAATACGGAGGTCAAAACCTTGCCTGCTGATGTTTGTGTCTTTGGACGGCTTTCACCAGCTGCTGTTCACTCGGGTGACTGCCAATTTGACTATGGAGTGAAATGGTGGACCCACGTTTCAGCCTAACTGATAACAAAACAACTTTTAGGCAAAATTCGACTTTATTCATCAACATGATTCTAGGGTGATACACTGATTCCAAAGCTTCTTTAACAATTTAACGCCTTTTTTGTAGAACGATTTGTCTTTGGTCTCAAAATATGCCTCAGTTTCTGATATCACTTCTTCATTAGGGTTTTTGGTATCACAGCAGCCCGTTAGAATCTCACAACATACTTTATTTTTAACTTGCCGATTCGATGGCAACATTTTTATTCTGCAATCTGACAAGGGGAATAACCCAACATTACACTTGTAGAATCAATTATCCTTTGCACCTTTCTAAACAACTAATTAAGCAAGGAGAATAACTCGACATCAGGGTCACCATTTCCATGAATGTTTGCCATGATACTCTCTCACCCAAAATCTCAGGGATAAATTTATTTTATGACAATTTATTTATCTACCTCCCACAGCGGTAAGATGTGACACAAGGTCAGGAAAGTGGGATTAGATAAGCCAGCGCTCGAGAGTTGAGCAATCTGGCCATTGAAAAATTGCCTGGGTAGCCCCGTCGGCATTCCCCGGTAGGGGCGCCTCAGGCAGTAAGCAATAAACACACTCCTCCCCAAAGAAGGGAGGAAAAGCCTGGGAGGGTGGACCTCCTAGAACTGCACAAGACAGACCCATAGACAGGCGTAAATCAAGATCTGAAGGCCAAGACAATACCAGTCAATGGGGTGCAGTATCCATCGGAACAGATACTACACTTTGATCGCGACCAAAAGGCCCTCTTTCCACTTCCTTTCCTTTCGCAACAAGTCAAGCAAACTGAACCATCCAATTGTTTTAATCTCCTTTTATCCTCCCTCCTTCCCCCTAAATAATTCACCCATAATGCATTATACGTCTTCTCTTCACTCAATCAATTCAGCCGTTCAACAGTTTTCAGTTTTCCACTTATAAAAATGCATAATTATTGTAAGGTGTCTTAAAAAAATGATATTATTTGAGATGTGAATATCACATGGACTACATAGTCAACCCAACGGAAACTGACTGAGAGGATGGTATCATTACCACAGAACAGATACTAGCCTACTCCCCCCCCCCCACCAATAAAAAAGAAAGGCAGATGTAATGCCTGGGAGGATGGTGTTACGATCAACGAACATATACTACACTAACTGCCCTCCCCACCCCAAAGGAGAATGTAATACCTGGGAAGATGGTCTCATGATAAAAACAGATATTACACTACTCCCATCCCTTAAATTGAGCATTAAAAGATAAAAGTAATAATATAGTTTGGCTTCAGACAAACAGATATCAAATCTCCATTACTAATAAAAGTACAATAGTACAGTTAATAAAAGTAATAATATAGTTTCGGCTTCAGACAAACAGATATCAAATCTCCATTACTAATAAAAGTACAATAGTACAGTTAATAAAAGTAATAATATAGTTTCGGCTTCAGACAAACAGATATCAAATCTCCATTACTAATAAAAGTACAATAGTACAGTTAATAAAAGTAATAATATAGTTTCGGCTTCAGACAAACAGATATCAAATCTCCATTACTAATAAAAGTACAATAGTACAGTTAATAAAAGTAATAATATAGTTTCGGCTTCAGACAAACAGATATCAAATCTCCATTACTAATAAAAGTACAATAGTACAGTTAATAAAAGTAATAATATAGTTTCGGCTTCAGACAAACAAATATCAAATCTCCATTAGTAATAAAAGTACAATAGTACAGTTAATAAAAGTAATAATATAGTTTCGGCTTCAGACAAACAGATATCAAATCTCCATTAGTAATAAAAGTACAATAGTACAGTTAATAAAAGTAATAATATAGTTTCGGCTTCAGACAAACAGATATCAAATCTCCATTACTAATAAAAGTACAATAGTACAGTTAATAAAAGTAATAATATAGTTTCGGCTTCAGACAAACAGATATCAAATCTCCATTACTAATAAAAGTACAATAGTACAGTTAATAAAAGTAATAATATAGTTTCGGCTTCAGACAAACAGATATCAAATCTCCATTACTAATAAAAGTACAATAGTACAGTTAATAAAAGTAATAATATAGTTTCGGCTTCAGACAAACAGATATCAAATCTCCATTAGTAATAAAAGTACAATAGTACAGTTAATAAAAGTAATAATATTGTTTCGGCTTCAGACAAACAGATATCAAATCTCCATTAGTAATAAAAGTACAATAGTACAGTTAATAAAATAATAATATAGTTTCGGCTTCAGACAAACAGATATCAAATCTCCATTACTAATAAAAGTACAATAGTACAGTTAATAAAAGTAATAATATAGTTTCGGCTTCAGACAAACAGATATCAAATCTCCATTACTAATAAAAGTACAATAGTACAGTTAATAAAAGTAATAATATAGTTTCGGCTTCAGACAAACAGATATCAAATCTCCATTAGTAATAAAAGTACAATAGTACTGTTAATAAAAGTAATAATATAGTTTCGGCTTCAGACAAACAGATATCAAATCTCTATTACTAATAAAAGTACAATAGTACAGTTAATAAAAGTAATAATATAGTTTCGGCTTCAGACAAACAGATATCAAATCTCCATTAGTAATAAAAGTACAATAGTACAGTTAATAAAAGTAATAATATAGTTTCGGCTTCAGACAAACAGATATCAAATCTCCATTAGTAATAAAAGTACAATAGTACAGTTAATAAAAGTAATAATATAGTTTCGGCTTCAGACAAACAGATATCAAATCTCCATTACTAATAAAAGTACAATAGTACAGTTAATAAAAGTAATAATATAGTTTCGGCTTCAGACAAACAGATATCAAATCTCCATTACTAATAAAAGTACAATAGTACAGTTAATAAAAGTAATAATATAGTTTCGGCTTCAGACAAACAGATATCAAATCTCCATTACTAATGAAAGTACAATAGTACAGTTAATGAAAGTAATAATATAGTTTCGGCTTCAGACAAACAGATATCAAATCTCCATTACTAATAAAAGTACAATAGTACAGTTAATAAAAGTAATAATATAATTTCGGCTTCAGACAAACAGATATCAAATCTCCATTACTAATAAAAGTACAATAGTACAGTTAATAAAAGTAATAATATAGTTTCGGCTTCAGACAAACAGATATCAAATCTCCATTACTAATAAAAGTACAATAGTACAGTTAATAAAAGTAATAATATAGTTTCGGCTTCAGACAAACAGATATCAAATCTCCATTACTAATAAAAGTACAATAGTACAGTTAATAAAAGTAATAATATAATTTCGGCTTCAGACAAACAGATATCAAATCTCCATTACTAATAAAAGTACAATAGTACAGTTAATAAAAGTAATAATATAGTTTCGGCTTCAGACAAACAGATATCAAATCTCCATTACTAATAAAAGTACAATAGTACAGTTAATAAAAGTAATAATATAGTTTCGGCTTCAGACAAACAGATATCAAATCTCCATTACTAATAAAAGTACAATAGTACAGTTAATAAAAGTAATAATATAGTTTCGGCTTCAGACAAACAGATATCAAATCTCCATTACTAATAAAAGTACAATAGTACAGTTAATAAAAGTAATAATATAATTTCGGCTTCAGACAAACAGATATCAAATCTCTATTACTAATAAAAGTACAAAAGTACAGTTAATAAAAGTAATAATACAGTTTCGGCTTCAGACAAACAGATATCAAATCTCCATTACTAATAAAAGTACAATAATACTGTCAATAAAGGTAATAATATAGTTTCGGCTTCAGACAAACAGATATCAAATCTCCATTACTAATAAAAGTACAATAGTACAGTTAATAAAAGTAATAATATAGTTTCGGCTTCAGACAAACAGATATCAAATCTCCATTACTAATAAAAGTACAATAGTACTGTCAATAAAGGTAATAATATAGTTTCGGCTTCAGACAAACAGATATCAAATTTCCATTAGTAATAAAAGTACAATAGTACTGTTAATAAAAGTAATAATATAGTTTCGGCTTCAGACAAACAGTTATCAAATCTCCATTAGTAATAAAAGTACAATAGTACAGTTAATAAAAGTAATAATATAGTTTGGCTTCAGACAAACAGATATCAAATCTCCATTAGTAATAAAAGTACAATAGTACAGTTAATAAAAGTAATAATATAGTTTCGGCTTCAGACAAACAGATATCAAATCTCCATTAGTAATAAAAGTACAATAGTACAGTTAATAAAAGTAATAATATAGTTTCGGCTTCAGACAAACAGATATCAAATCTCCATTAGTAATAAAAGTACAATAGTACAGTTAATAACAGTAATAATATAGTTTGGCTTCAGACAAACAGATATCAAATCTCCATTAGTAATAAAAGTACAATAGTACAGTTAATAACAGTAATAATATAGTTTCGGCTTCAGACAAACAGATATCAAATCCCCATTAGTAATAAAAGTACAATAGTACAGTTAATAAAAGTAATAATATAGTTTGGCTTTAGACAAACAGATATCAAATCTCCATTAGTAATAAAAGTACAATAGTACAGTTAATAAAAGTAATAATATAGTTTCGGCTTCAGACAAACAGATATCAAATCTCCATTAGTAATAAAAGTACAATAGTACAGTTAATAAAAGTAATAATATAGTTTGGCTTCAGACAAACAGATATCAAATCTCCATTAGTAATAAAAGTACAATAGTACAGTTAATAACAGTAATAATATAGTTTCGGCTTCAGACAAACAGATATCAAATCTCCATTAGTAATAGGTTTAACTAAAAGATAAATAATATCGAATCGTTACATTGCTTAACATATTTAAATGTCGTTTTTTTACCACAAGCAGTGTTGATCGGTTGCTGTAAAATATACAGTCACCTTGTGTGTGTGTCTGTGTGTGTATATGTATTTCTCGCCCATATGTAACTTAGATAAATACATTTTTAAGTATTCTTCTTGTTTTTTTTTCTTTACTATGAATGCAATATTTACTTGCGTCAAAAATAAAATAAAGGAAAACTAAAACAAATTCTTAAAAATCGATTCTATTGAGTAGGAAAAAAAGTTTTTAAAATTTTAAAGATTTAATAAAACATATAGCAACTAATTAATCTATTATAAATTCTCCCTTGTTGTTCATAACTTCTTGTTGAAAATTCAAAATGGCATCAAACACACAGATTGTAAATTTTTATATGCATTTTTAAAATTAAATATCATGTTTTTATCTATTGGGTTGAAAACCAAGTTCCACTGTTTTTTAATTAAAGGAAAAAAAAACAACTAATTAATCACCAATGTATACACCCTTGTTCTTTAAAACTTCTTCTCATCATTGGACTGGTGATACCAGATCAGGCTGCCCTGTGGCTCCCTGAGACGAAATTCACCTACATTGACGTTTTTTTTTTTTTTTTTTTTTTTTTTTTTGTAAAACTTAATTATGTTCTACAAAACCAAAAACAAAAACAACAGCCCCTCTCCCTTTCTCCCTCCCCTTTTTTATTTTATTTTTAGAACTTGAAGCATAAATCTTTTACTATAATGACCAGATTCGGCATTAAATAACCCAAAAAGGGTTGATATGCCGTAAAACAAAACTACCAAACCAAAAACGATGATTAAACATTTGAAGATATAAAGAACTTGAAGCATAAAAACTTTTACTATAATGACCAGATTCGGCATTAAATAACCCAAAAAGGGTTGATATGCCGTAAAACAAAACTACCAAACCAAAAACGATGATTAAACATTTGAAGATATAAAAAACTTGAAGCATAAAAACTTTTACTATAATGACCAGATTCGGCATTAAATAACCCAAAAAGGGTTGATATGCCGTAAAACAAAACTACCAAACCACCTCATCATTGGACAAGATTTTCAATACCTCGTTGGTAAACATCATAAGCAAACGAATCAAAGGAAAATGGAAATGTCGAAATCTCCATTTTTCGTAACTTGACATTCCATTTTAAGAAATAAACAGAAATTAACTTAAATTGACTAAAGAAAATCACAAAATGATTACAAAATAGAATTATCGAAAGAAAAAATCGGACAAACTTAGTTACCAACCCAATAGTTTATCAGTCGACCAAGGGAAGAGCCAATCAGGCATGTGCACGCAGTGTGATGATGTATGGACTTGAAACCTGGCCAGTGAGGGTTGAGGACATACGTTGCATGGAGAGAAAAGATATGAGAATGATTCGATGGGTGTGTAATGTGAGTCCTAAAGACCGGCTTAGATCTGATGACCTCAGAGGAAGATTAAATCTGGACAGTATAGGGAGATGTGTGCAAAACTGGAGACTTTGATGGTAATGAATGAGTTTTGGGGTTAGCAAATGTAGAACAGTTGAAGTAGCAGGGGTTTTGGCAGGGGAAGAGTAAAGAAAGTATGGAAGGAAGTGATAAGGATTGGCTTGAGAGAAAGAAGGATACATAAAGGTTTGTCCAAAGATTTATAAATTTTGGAGTATATATTTCGCTGTACAGGATAATCTCTTAGAATAATGAACCAATCCTTATAAATTTTGGATATATATTTCGCTGTACAAGATAATCTCTTAGAATAATGAACCAATCCTTATAAATTTTGGATATATATTTCGCTGTACAGGATAATCTCTTAGAATAATGAACCAATCCTTATAAATTTTGGATATATATTTCGCTGTACAAGATAATCTCTTAGAATAATGAACCAATCCTTATAAATTTTGGATATATATTTCGCTGTACAAGATAATCTCTTAGAATAATGAACCAATCCTTATAAATTTTGGATATATATTTCGCTGTACAAGATAATCTCTTAGAATAATGAACCAATCCTTATAAATTTTGGATATATATTTCGCTGTACAAGATAATCTCTTAGAATAATGAACCAATCCTTATAAATTTTGGATATATATTTCGCTGTACAAGATAATCTCTTAGAATAATGAACCAATCCTTATAAATTTTGGAGTATATATTTCGCTGTACAAGATAATCTCTTAGAATAATGAATCAATCATTATAAATTTTGAAATATATATTTCGCTGTACAGAATAAACTACTAAAATAAGGAACCGATCATTATGACAACTGCTAGATGTAAGGGTCAGTAATATGGGCTATATTTAGTTTTATTTAGTTTTATGCAAAGGGGGCAAAAAGGGGGTGGATTTTCTTCATGAAAATTCAGATACCTCCGATTTGTATGAAATTTTGACAATAAGTATTAGAGGTCAATCAATAAATATTAGAGGTCAATCAATAAATATTCCCCAAATTTGTATTAAATTTTAACAATAAGTATTAGACATAAATTAATAAATATTCCCCAAATTTCGATTTCTCATGAATATTTTAAAGGATTTTTTAGGAGGCATAATATGGACACAACCTCCCATTTAAAAATTCATTTTTTTTTCAGATTTGCATTGAATTTGATCCGTAGAAATAAGACGCCAATTAAGCAAGATTCCCTGAATTTCAATTTTTTCTTAAGACCCCTTAAATTTGAAACATTTTCTAGAATCAAAATCATGTAATGGATTTTCATGAGAATTAGAAGAAGGATTCTAGATAGTTTAGTATTATTATAATCTGCGTACGGGGGCATAAAAGTGGTGCAAAACTGTTCTGTTCAAGGAATTAATTTTACCCGTCCTGGGACGGGCATTCTTCTAGTATATCTAAATGAAATATTTTGGCCGCACCTGAAGATGGTGGTTTCTGGAATTTAACTTTGAAACCTCTAAATTTTTTTCCCGTGCCTTCTAACGACCTACCTACAAATCACTTTCTCCGCTGGACTTTTTGACACCGGATTTTTTTGCAATCGGACACTTGCTTGCATTCGGACAGCTTTTTGCCTTGTTTTTTTCCCCACAATCTTTATTTTACTTTTTCAAATTTTAAATCTTGGCCTTTGCCAACTTATCTATCTCAGCAATTTCCTCTGATGATAAGATTTTGATTTGTGAAAAGCCTGGCTTAAGGAAAAAATTAATTGAATAAATTGTTTTTTTATGGAATATACCTTGCATTGAGCAACTGAATTGAAAAAAGATCTGCCTCCGTCGCTTTTCTAATTCCTTTTCACCCTTCTACCTATCTATCTGCTCTATCCGATATATTCAGCTGTATACTTTTCACAATAGGTTTTTCCTTTCCTATAAGTTCGCTTTTAGTTCTCTACTTTATATATATATATATATATATATATATATATATATATATAAAAATTATTTCCACAATCAGACAACGCCGCAGCCAACAACCTATGAAAGAACCAAACCGGAAGTCCTAGACTGGAGTTTCGCCCTCCTTTGGGCTCATCAGTAGAACACATCCGAACTCAGGATTCGAAACCCGAGTCACTTACATGCCAAGCGAGTACTCTGCCACTGAGCTACCTCGCCACATAAAAGAATGTCTATTAATTTACACAGATTAATCTAGGACTTCCGGTTTGTTTCTTTCATAGGTTGTTGGCTGCAGCGTTGTCTGATTGTGGAAATAATTATATATCATCTCACATTCAAAAAATCTAATATATATATATATATATATATATATATATATATATATATGGGAAATGAAAAAGGAAAAACCAAAAAGGATGTTTTTTTTTATATATTCATCAACGTTTCGTCTTTATTTGTAAGACTTCCTAAGGATGATAATTTAAAGAAAAATGTCATGCAAGTACGTGAAAATATTGGGTTGACATGATGGGTTGACGAGAAAAAGTAGTAGCCACTACTGGGTGTGCAGGCCCGAGGTCCGGGCTTAGTGAAGTCAGTAGCATGTAATTAAATTAATGAGGATGATTCTGAGTGAAAAAATTATCATCCTAAGGAAGTCTTACAAATAAAGACGAAACGTTGATGAATATATAAAAAAAACATCCTTTTGGTTTTTCCTTTTTCATTTCCCATTACGTCGGATTACCTTCATCCTTCCTTTCTCATATATATATATATGCAAGAGTTTCATCAATATTAACAGTAATTAATTAAAGTGATTTAATAAAAAAATGGATAACTTACTAAAACCTTTTCTTCAATTAAACTAACATTGCTGGCTAAAATTCTTACCGACAGACATAAGGGAGACTGGAAAAGGGACAGATAGGCTGGCTGGCTGACTAGTTTGCTGTCTTGCTATTTGTTTCTTCTTCTCTCTCTCACTTCTTTCCCGTTTAAGATGCCGTATTATTTTTTATTGTTTTAAATTTAATGATTGTTTTGATCGCGTAGACAAAACGTTTTGCATTTGTGTTTAAATGTTCCTTTCCGGCCTTTAGGGAAACTGACTTGATTTTCAGCTACTAAATTGTAAATTTTAAAAAGTCCCCCCACACACACTCACTTATACGCAATAGCTCAGACGAATTGATTTCTGCTTTCTTTTGATTTCATTACGGTCTTATTTAAAAGATAAATACATTTATACAAAAATTACCAAAATGTTAATTTTTATTTATTTATGTGGACAAAATGCGAAAGTTGTGTTTGCAAGGAATTTATTTCATTTACCTCTCCAGGGAGTTAGACACAAGGTCAGGTGTAAGGTTGATAAGCCAGCGTATTAGTATTAGCACACTCTGGCCTACAGAAAATGCCTGAGCAGCCCCGTCAGTATTCCCCAGTAAATTTGCCCATGGCAATCATAGATAAACTAACCCCTTCTCAAAGGGAAAGTAAAGCCTGGGAGGGTGGACTTCCTGACATTTAAAAGGACAACACCTCCGCCTGACAGCAACAAAATCACTGTCGGACCGATTGTCGAGAACGTATCCTCAACGTGTCTGAAATAAGTTATAAATGAAATGTTTATTATTTAAATTTTTAGTTTCGAGTATTTCAAGTAGTGAACTTTGTGAAGCGATGGCGAGATGGTAAAAGCAACTAGTATATATATATATATAAGTAGAGGGTAGTGTGTCTTCATCGAGAGAAAAGTGTATATTTAAAGAAGTGAAGCTACAAACATTTATTAATTTAAAAAAAAATGTTGTTTATTATTTAATATTTTAATATTTTACATTTTTTTTAAAGTTTAGTGTTTAAATTTAAAAAAAAATGTAAAATATTAAATAATAAACATTTTTTTACAAAATTAGTAAATGTTGGTGGCCCATTTCTTTATATATATATATATATATATATATATATAAAGTCAGGTTCATATTATATTCCAATCACCATGTTTTTATTTATTTATTTTTTTTTTCCACATTTCCAAAAAACATAACATTTCTGTGAGATATATTTTTTACTGTCCGTTTCATTTGTCTTGTGCTAAACAATATTTTTATGTCAATATATGCAACATTACAAAATCATCAGAAAAATTCACAAGGAGTATATTTGCTCTGTTGTCACTAATTGGCAATCATCGAGCTGAATCTTTTAAGGAGACTACAAAGTAAAAGGGCACTGATCGTATATGCTAATACATATATTGTCATTAATAATTATATATATATATATTAATGTTTTTTAGATGATGATGATGATGACGATGATAATATGGCAGCCCCTGAATTTGAGGGTCTGTGGTACCACCAAGAATGCACATCAAAATTAAAGACTGAAACAAATGCAACAAGAGGAGGAAAACGGCAAAATAAAATGGAAAAGGTGAGACGTTTATTAAGTTTTCTTTTTTTTTTTTGCTTCACACTTTTTGCTCATCAGCTAACAGTTGACTTAGAAATTTATATATTTCAACATTTTTCGGATGATGAGTGATTATTTGAACTACTATTTTCATCTTGGTTGTTATTTTCACAACCTTTCGACCTATGCAACCTCTGACCTTCTTCAGGTTCATCTTTTCAAACTTGAGAATCTTTATGTTGAACTTGGGAACTTATACGAAATGTTGAATTGAGCCTTGATTTAATCCACGGGGCTAAACCGCACGTGGGACATTCCATGCCAAATCATCCAGTAAAAGATCGAATTTTTTATCCTTTTGACCCCTGTAAAATATACATAAGTTATAATGAACTGCCAAATTTCAGATCCAGCAATCAATGGGAACCCTGTTTTTGAGCCCAACCAAAATAAGGCCCACAGGCCGAAAAACGACTGTTGCGACGTGTTGTGACGGGACTGCCCATCGTTACAAGATTGTAAATTTTTTGTAAAGTATTTAGTTTCTGGCCTAGAAAATTGTACCTAGTAGGAGTTTTTGACCGAGGAATCCAAAAATCAACCTTAGAAAGACAGGGGAGTTCATCTTGTGGGACTTTCTTGCACATTTATATGCCGAGACAGCTTCCATGGGAACCCCAAAAATGGCATAACTTTGGGGATCAAAAAAAGACAACTCTAGGGGTCAGAGGTGATATTTGTTTTAATATTTAGAAAGCCACAAGATAGAACATTCAGAAAATGTATCGGTTCATACTCGGTATTTTATTCCTTCACATTGAAATTTAACACCGAAAGTTGAGAATTTTCAAAAAAACTGTAGTTGAAAACGCTAAATTTTCGTCTAATGTTGATAAATGTAAGAAACTTGTATGGCTGCCTGGGTGTAATTTAGAGGTATATATGGGTTTATCTTATCATTTAATATTTCAGTGGTTAAATTATGTTACTTTTTGACAAAATTTCAATGCCCGATTGAAGTTATGTGAAACCTCGTCCAAAATATACCAAACTAGCCACGCATGCGTAGTCCCCCTCCACGAGTGCACACTTTAAAAAAAAAAAATAACTACGTCCAGGTTTTTTGGACAAAAATTGTTTTCAAAATAATAACAAAACGATAAAGTCCAGCTCCTACAATAAGAACAAAATCATTTTTCTTGTCAAAAATTTTTAAAATGTGAAAACCATGATATATTATCCATAAAAAATCAATTTTTGGAAAATAGTTTTCCAAATTTTGTCGAAAAACGAGAAGTCCACCTCCCCCATTTCAGGGGTTTTGTGAGGAACATTGATTGGATGGATCAAAAGTTATGGGGCAAAAAGGGTCATTTTTGTCATTTAGGGTCATTTTTGACCCCTGGAGGCCTAATAGGATTTTTCAAAGATATGAGAATGTCATTTTGTAAACTGTCTGAAATTACAACTTCGTGCAAAATTTCAGAAAAATTGAATGGATGGTCACGGAGAAAAATCAGTATGAACAAACGGACGGACGAATGGACATGCCTCAAAACATCACTCCCCTCAATAAATCAGAGACTAACAAGTCTACTCCATATCTCGAAAATGTTGAAGAGAATAATGAACTAAAATAATGAACACAAAAGAATAATGAACATGAAACTAAATCGTTACACATGTCATAAATGTATTGTTTATATGAGTAAACTGGTTTTCATTGATCTTAAATTGCCGTCCACTATTTGATGTACAATTGGGTGGGTCAATTTTCATGATGAATTTTCCAAACGGCACCCATGCATTATCCTCTCTATGTGGCCAGTGAAAGTTATTGTTCTGGGTTGGACCATGAGGATGCATGAATCTGCATGTGATGTCTTTATTTTTCAAATTCACTTGATCAATAAGGATTATCCACCAGTACCCATCAAACAGGCATGCTGCATAGTCGTTTGGTTGAAGGAGCTTCTCCATCTCCTCTGATAAAGGCATTGTCGAGAAAGTATGGTTCTCGATCATGTAGCTCTTGTCATCACTGAGCTGTTTACCCCAAATTGAAGTAGATGATGCTGGCTCAAAGTGATGACAGCTTCGAGTACCTGGCACTGTGTCTCCTTCAGCATATCGCTTGTCCATCCTCTCCCGAACAGCAACCATATCCTTTTTCTAAATTGAAAAGAAGAGGATTCCCTTCAGCTCCTCCTGACATAACTTGTCCACTGCCTTGAATGTCAAGATCTGGTTGTTAACAGGTCTCTGCAAACTGGTTCGTGCCATCTTCCGTTTGACTGTACCTCCTATGCCACTGCAAAGGGACTTCCCATGGCTAATAGCAAAGAAGGACCACAAAGCTTGGAATCCAAAGTCAAGATTGTGGTTGCAGAGGTTCATAAAGTTTTTGTAGTTCTTGTACTGACCTGCACACTAGGGCAGGTCGATTTTCCACTTTTTTTAGAAAATCAACGCTGCTGTGGTGGCGAAAGCTGGGGTTTGGTGTTGTGAGAACTGATACCAAAAATTAGATTCCTAACTTTAAAACTTAACTGAGCATTTAGTTTTAAAGATCGGGTACGAAAATGTTCAGAAATACCTAATTTCCGCAGGATTTTGCTGACAAATTGACTTCAAAATTTTACTATTTCACTAATAAATCAAGATAAAATTGATATTTTTTGTTAGATACAATGAATAGAAAATATATTCAAACCAGAATTCTAAGTATGAATCACCACTAGTAAAATATGTCATTTTTAACTGTATTCAATAAATGAGAACTGTAGAAATTGTACATAATTACAAAAAAGGCTAATCACTTTTACATTTTTGGTCATACTTACTTTTAAAAATATATAAATAAAAGTGTATTATACAATAATACTACTGGAAACAGATTATAGGAACAAATGTTTTAAATTTGAATTGTTCATTGAACAATGTGCTAAAACCTACTGCACCATATAAAATTATGGGTAAGCTTACAGTGTAGTCCTCAGGCCATAACTTCTAAATAAAAAAATAAAACAACGCTTACCTTATATGAAAACGCATCAGAATGAAATTCTCTACAAACCTGCATAGTTTAAGCATGTGAAAACCGAATTTAATGTCATACATTTTTGTATTTCACCTGAAGTGTAAACGATTTTGAAAATACTACCATATTGGATTGAGACTGTCACGAAATGTCGCGCCATGTTCTTGTTTTAACTGCTGACTCTTTTCTAGCTACGATAAATAATAATTAGTTTTGATACCGTTAATTTCGCTTTTTAAAGTATGCGATTGGATATATTTATTTAAATTTGTTTTGCATTGAAGTTATTTTTGTTTTAGCTTATGTAATTTTTGTTGTGAGGACAATACTGTAAGTTTACCACATTATGTTATAATAGAACTAAATTGTTCCCTGTAGTTTCCCTTCGAAGTAAATGAAGGTCTTATTTGGTGACACAATGTTTTGGTTATAATGTGCTTGTGCCTTGCTTCTTGCCGCTGGTCACCACTTAAATCATTCATTACTTCTGCAGTAAGATATAAATTATACAGAGGACCACTAATACTATGAAATGCTACCTGGGACAAATCCTGGTAATTAGTTCCACAAAGTTTCCCTAAAAGACCAGTGAAAGTGGTAGGGCTTCTTGTAGTTCCATCAATTAATTTAAAGATGGCTCTAAATGGCAGTTCATTTTGATGAAGTGAACAGCCAATGGTATGTAACTTTCTTTTAAGTTTTTTCTCCAAAGCTGTAACCATCCCGGTTTCACAACCAGTGTTTGTACTGGTATTGTCCACCAGAATTGCCTTAATAGTATTTACACTGTTGTACTCTTCTAGAACAGCAGCAACATCCTCTGCTAGAAGAACACCAGTTGCACCAATGTTGGGTATCACTCTATGAGCGAGATATTTACTTGCAGTTCCTATCTCTCTGGTAAATGTTAAGTGGCGCTCTGGTCCCTTGCCTTTCTTAATCATTTTTTCACCATTTTCCCCTGTAACTTCTTTGTAATACAAAGTGTCCTTATCAACTCTGCAATCAACTCCAATGCATATAAGATGTTTATATTCCTTGACATGTTTTTGATGGCTGGTTACTTTCACTCTTGCCTTTTCTCTATCTATTTTTGATTTATCTATAATAATGTCTTTTAAATCAATGGTTGGATGAAGAAGGCCCATGTGTTGTAAGTCTAATAGAAAGGTATTAACAAGGCAAGCCCCAAGGTTAGAAGATATATCACCTCTAATCAGTTCCATAGAATAACTCGGGACTTTTAAAAGACTGTAAGGTCCCTTGGACTGTCTCCCTGACTCAAAACTGTCACCGGTTGTTTCTTCACGGGAAGATGTCTGTGAAAAGATTTCTGATGTAGAGGAAGCAACATGTGAAGAATCTTGTTGCTGTCTTTCAATTTGCCTGTCTAATCTATCTGCTTCAGCTGAATCTTTTTTGTATTTTTTGACAGCATTTTTGTCAATAGGTCACAGTTGGAAACTGCCTTTTGGTCCTGTTTTCTCTCTCTGATCTTTTAAATATTCTCTCTCTTCAATGGGAACCTGAAATGTCAATATGTTTATGTGTTTAATAACATATCTCGCATACATGACAAATATTAAGGAAAATATCACAATATTATTTACTAGAAAAAGAAAGATTATCAGAAGTTAATTCATATTTTCCAATTAATTTCAATATTGAAAATTGGGACATGAATTAGTTCAATTTAAAAAATTCAAACAACCATAGAATTAATATTACCTTCTTGTTAGGAGGACAAGTGCAGACGATATGCCTTGTTTGGCAATTTTCTGTATTGCACTTTACAGCAAAGTCATCACATCTTAAGACAGGCAGTTTGCAGCAACATGAAGAAATATCAAATAATGTATCCAGCTGTTCCTTAATTATTTTCACTTTGGGTGCAGTAAGAGTTTTCCTGTTAATCAGTTTGGCCCTCTTGAAGCAAAATACATTCACCCTCTACCCTATATAATATTCCCTTAACAAATGCAATTGTGGGTTCACTACTTGCCGAATATTGATTATTTCCTTTGCGATCAATTTGGAAATATCATTATTTGAAAAGTGGGGATAGGTATTTTCAAGGAAATAACTAAATTGGATAACTTGTCGTAAAGTTGGACCAGCAAATCTTTTGGAACTCTTACTGCGAGTTAAAACAGAACGTCCTTTTACAGACATTTTTATCTGAAAAAAAAAATAAAATAAATGAATAAGTCTAAAACAGTTTGATTTAAATCTTCTAGTTTCATATTTAAAAAAATGGCTGACAATTATGGTAAGGAGTTTTGGTTAGCTTTAGTGATAGTCTGTTGGGGTTCGGGTTAGGCTGCATCTAAAAGTGTGGCTTAAAATGACAGGACTATTTAAACAGACTCAATACCGTTTGAGTTATGATAAAATCCTTATTTTTTTTACCCAATAATTTAGATTTTAGAGTGGGGGATCACTTTCCCAAATACATTTCATGTAAAATGATCACACAATTCATGACAACTACACTAAAAATAAAAATACTCTAAAATCTAAAATATTGCGTAAAAAAAAAACGGATTACTCTAGCGACATAATCGGTAATTTTACACAGAAAAAAATGGTCCGTAAAATAGAAAAATAAATGATGGGTAATAACTTTAAATTCACCAAAAATTAGTTTTTTTTTAATACAAAACTGAAACATTATGGTATTTTAATACAAACTTCATTGACAAAATTTAATTTGAAACACGAAAAAAAAAATAGAACGAAAATAAATTACTTACCTAAAAATGGAAATCTTTCTTCGACGGAGAAAAACAAACGCGTTTGAAACGCCAGATACACTTAAAATATAAAATTATGTAGATTAAACAAGCTTTCTTTCTTTCTATGTCAAATAATTAAGTTTCTTACATAAAAATACAAAATTACTAATTATTTTTACAATTAAAATCCAACAGTGGTCAATATTTCATACATTCGATATACATTAACAAAGCATGCATTTAAAACGGTGAAAATTTAAATAATACCCCCAAAAGAAAGTTCCAGCGTCACTATTAATAAAAACATTATATTTATTTTATTTCATCATTAAAATGGAGGCATTTTTCGGTTTAATGGTGTTTTATTGATAATTAAAATTAGTCTAATTTGTTTTCTACTGAAAAATCACAAATCCTGAATTCCACGAGAGACAAAAAATGAAGCAATCTATTATCGGTCACTTACGTAAATAGTAAAATACTGTGTTTACTAAACACTGTATATTTAATCTCAATTTTGCCTTTACAAGTGAATATTTTTCATTATTTATGATCCTTATTTATTTTTATTTGATTTATTGAGAATAATGTAAATAATTTAGTTGACAAAATCTTTATTAAATGATATTTACACATGTTTATTTCTCCAACGGTGCGGAATGTTTTTACGGCGGGAAATACTTCACTGATCACCGAAAACACATGCGAAAACGCTAATTTCCAACCTTTAAAGTGGTTTCCTCAATTAACGGTAACGATTTGGGAAAAAATATTTTGTATCGTTATTTACCATGCCAAACCCCAACTATCATTGGCATCGCATCATCACGATTCCAAAATCGACCTGCCCTACTGCACACCCATCACTCCAGTACTCAAGACGTTTGATTTGAGGAAGATTCTCTTTAATGTAATCACATACCAGCTGTTGAAGTTGATGCACAAAATTGGTATCATGAGTCAGGTCATCTGAAATTACGCACAAACATTTGTGAACAAGTTCGTTTTCAGAGTTCTTGGTATAAAGAACCACAGGATGCAGGGTACACTGTTCTTTGTTCCAGTAATACCCCTGCACTTCATCCTAACAATGAAGTGATAATTCTCTGTGAAATCAAGCAGCAACAAACAAGTTTCAGCATCCAGCTCATCTTTCCTCTTCTTTAGATACCGAGCTTGACTCTTTTGGAATGTACGAATGTTTAGTGATGCAATCGATTTGGTCAACCAACAAGTCAATAAATTCCTCTACAGGACGTGAGTATGTGCGTAATGTTGTACGGTCAGTGCTGTCCCACTGAACGAAATCTATATCGTCTGTAATCTCAAACTCCTCAAATTTTGCAGTAACATGCTCGTGTAAAGAACTGCTCATTGCACAATTAGAACATCGATGCACCATGCATTCAAGCTTCTCTGGATCACACACTATCAATGATATCATGTCTGTATGTGGTGTTGATCAGAGGGAATTTTTCATGCTCTTCCTCTGGATTTTCTATTGGTTCTCCATCTCTTTCAGCTCTTTTTGCTCTCTCCCTTCAATAAGCCCGTTCTCGTTGCTTAATTGTACGATTGATCACATTGCAATAAGCATCGACCATCAATTTAGTGTTTTGGTGAATTTGACATACACACAAAGTGAGAACCAGATGAAGACACAGTGACACACCACTTAGGATGCAATTGGCAAAACTTGGAGAGGCCAATCTTATGATGAGAGTACTTCTCCTTGTATGCACAATGGAGCTCATTGAGATTACACAATAGAAGGCACTTTTGTTTGTGAATGTTCCGAGCAATGCTGACATAGTCTTTGCCTCCTGGCATCAACCATGAGAATTCGTCATCCTCGTAGAATAGTTTTACTTGTGATAGACTGCGTCCACTTTTAGATTCAGGCCGCGCCAGAATGCCTTTTTCTGCAGCCAACTTCCGAGCTTCTCGAACTAGGTATTCACTGACAACTTCTTTTCTGGACCAATCTAGTGGAGCCATTGTAAGGATTTGTATCTTCTCTTGTATGTGTGTACCCTTGTCTTTAATCTTCTCTTTCAGAAGAAACATGAGACGATCAAAGTTTCTCGCTTTTGCCTCGGTATCCATCTCCACTAACCGTTCGGTCATGTCCAGCCGAGAGGTGTCCGATAACTCAAACAGTTCTTTCACCATTTCCTTCTGCTTCTCAAAACTTCTGTAGACTTTCTCGCAGGCATCATTCACTTTTCCAGTCTTTTGTAGAGCATGGGATTTCAATGGGGATATCCCGATCATTCCAAGAGTAGCATTTAGGAGGTCCCGTTGCTCTAACTGAAGTAATGTCGATTCAAGCACGTTAGGTTCGCATTCTGCACTCTCCTCTTCCAAGGATTCATAGTCATCTGTTAAATCCTTGTCTCCAGCCAGACGCTCCTTCACTTGTGCATGACAGTTCTTACAGACCTTCCATCTGGGGACAACAGTTTTGTCATTGATTCTGAATTGCATGGACCTTAGCGAGTGATATGTTGTTTGTCCCATCAGGCTTCTTCTTCTTAGTATGGAGTTTGAATGGGTCGATGCACTTACTTCCTTTCTTGAACAAACCATCGCTATACTTTCTTTCGTGGTACTTGCATATACTACCCAGATCACAGTTCTGTTCCAAACCAGCTCTCCAACGATAGACAGTTTGTTCATCTTCAGACAGTTCTGCAAATGATTTCAGTTCTACAGCAGTTTTCTGGTGACATTCATCTTTCAGACTTTTTCCAAAACAACATGTTTCAACATCGCTTCTAAACTTTATTGATGAACTTGCCATCAATTCATTCCATTTTCATATGCATCTAAAATTGAAACAAATGTTTATGCTATGGTAAAATTACTGACAAAAATCCTAAAAAAATAACAAAATAATAAAACCAAAAAAATACCTGTGACAACTTTAATGAAAAGCCCTACAACCGTGACAAGCTTAATGTGCAGGGATTTTTTACGTTTTATTTTGTTTTGTTTTTTGGGGATTTTACAATTGTTTTGGACTTTTTGACAAAAAGTAAAAAAGTACCCCAAAAAGGGGTGTTTGAGCCCTAAAACATCCTGAGATGCGTGCCCCAGGGATTTTTGTTGGTTTTATTATTTTGTTATTTTTTTGGATTTTTTAATAATTTTTTGACAATTTTTGACAAAAAGTCCAAAATGACCCCAAGAAGGGGTGTTTTGAGCCCTAAAAGTTTTTCTGGGGATAAGTGTCATACTTATATAAGTGTATTTATTATATCTTGGTTTTGTGAGAGTTTCAGGAAAATCTAATAGATGGATCAAAAGTTATTGGGCAGAATGTGTCAATTTTGGCCGTTTTGGGGTATTTTGCCCCATTTTGGACCCCTTTCGAGCCCTTGGGGATGCAACCAGAGTTTTTTCTAAAAACAAGCTTTGGTGAAAATCTGACCATCATTGGTATGTAACTTCATGTAAAAATCATAAAAATCTAATAGACGGTTCTCAAGAAAATCCCATCTATAACCAAGTGTCGCAAAATCCATTTTGTGGTCATTAAAAAGCTATAATTTACAAAAATACTGTTTTTGGCTCCTTGAAAATGCATTTTGTCATTTATAAATCATCTCCAAATTTCATCAGGCTATTCATCTTGCCACAAAATCTGCATAATGAAAATTACAAGCCCGTTTGACAAATCACTTCTGACAAATCACTTCTGACAAATCACTTTGACAAATGCTGCAAAATCCAATTTATAAGCCTGAAAACCCTAAAATTTGACAAAAATGCAGTTTTCATCGTCCCAAAATCTACATTTTTTTGTGTTTCAATCCTCTTAAAATTGTGATATCTCATCATTCCTGTCATGGGGTTCCTTTAAATCCTTTTAGGCGATATGTGGAAGGACTATTAGAGACTGACTGGTGTTGGTAATGTGAAAAATTTGTGTTTTTTAGCATAAAAACTGAAAAACCGCAACTTTCAGCATTAAATTTCAATGTGAAGGAATAAAATACCGAGTATGAACCGATATATTTTCTGAATGTTCTATCTTGTGGCTTTCTAAATATTAAAACAGATATCACCTCTGACCCCTAGAGTTGTCTTTTTTTGATCCCCAAAGTTATGCCATTTTGGGGGTTCTTGCAGAAGCTGGCTCGGCATATAAATGTGCAAGAAAGTCCCACAAGATGAATTCCCCTGGCTTTCTAAGGTTGATTTTTGGATTCCTCGGTCAAACACTCCTACTAGGTACAATTTTCTAGGCCAGAAACTAAATACTTTACAAAAAATTTACAATCTTGTAACGATGGGCAGTCCCGTCACAACACGTCGCAACAGTCGTTTTTCGGCCTGTGGGCCTTATTTTGGTTGGGCTCAAAAACAGGGTTCCCATTTATTGCTGAATCTGAAATTTGGCAGTTCATTATAACTTATGTATATTTTACAGGTGTCAAAAGGATAAAAAATTCTGAGGCGGGGGGGCATTTCGATCTTTTACTGGATGATTTGGCATGGAATGTCCCACGTGCGGTTTAGCCCCAAAGTTATGCCATTTTTGGGGTTCCCATGGAAGCTGTCTCGGCATATAAATGTGCAAGAAAGTCCCACAAGATGAATTCCCCTGGCTTTCTAAGGTTGATTTTTGGATTCCTCGGTCAAAAAACCCTACTAGGTGCAATTTTCCAGGCCAGAAACTAAATACTTTTCAAAATATTTACAATTTTGTAACGGTGAGCAGTCCAGTCACGACGCGTCGCGATTCGGCTCTTGGCCTTATTTTTGGTTGGGCTCAAAAACAGGGTTCCCAATGTATTGCTGGGTCTGAAATTTGGCAGTTCATCATAACTTATGTATATCTTACAGGTGTCAAAAGGATAAAAAATTCTGAGGGAAGTAGTGAGGGGCCTGGATGACTTGGCATGGAATGTCCCACGTTCCGTCCATGGACACATGGCGCAAGGGGTAAAAGCATTGATTAACAACTAGTTTTAAAATGACAGTCTTCTGGCGGTTGAAGGTTCAATATTTAAAAAAGGCGATAATAACAAATAATAAGTAATTAATAAACAATAACAATTAACACCACTAACCAATCAGGGCTGATAGAACGCAAGCAAATCGAATTTACTGGCTTCCCCACGAAGGCAGATTTAGACAGGAAGTCGGTTTTTATTGTGGAGAAAATCCAGGTCCCCAAAAAGGGTCACTCTGGCTTGGGGCAAAAGTTTAAATTGCCTCAGTCTAGAAGGATTTATCGTTCACTGACTTAGGACGGAAAAGATGAAGTGTAGTATCGGAACAGATACTACACTTTGCTCCTAGCCAAAAGGTCAATGAGGAATAACATCTCTCAATAAGTCCTGGGCTTGACACATAGATAGCGCTAAGAATATGAAGTCCATGTGATTTTTATAAAGTACTAACCCTCTACATTATGGTAAATGATGAGTTCAAAGAGTTAAACAGTTTCTTAAAAAATTCTATGACAAAAGATTATGACAATAAAAACGGTTTGGAGTTAAAATCAATTTAGTATTATGTAGAAATAGGGGAGAAAAGACGTTTTAATACTTTTTTCGTCAAAATACAATATGGCGGCATCTCGTAAGACTCAAACCACGCTTCTTGTAGCATATTTACACATGTCAAACATGTTTTTCTTCAGATTACATGCGTTGTACTAAATAGATTTTAAGTCGAAACAGTTCCTCATTAAATATTATTAAAAAAAAAACAACATAAAACCATTTTATATCGCGTATACACTATTCTCCCCCTTATTTTTTCCCCTACTCCCTTCCTCTCTCCTGTTAACGACGCCGTATTGTTTTAAATTCACATCTGATTTTGTTGGGATGCTGAGAACAGATACTACACTTTGATCTTAGCCAAAAGACCAAGGAACTATATGACTAGGCATTTTTAAATGAATGAAAAAAAAAAAAACTGATTTTATCTATTATTGTATTATTTTTTACTGGGGGTGGGCAGTGTAGTATCAGTTCTGTTGTCATAAGACCGTCCTCGCAGGAATTACCTCCTCCTTTTTTAAAGAGGATGGGGGGGGGGTAATCCTCCCAGGTATTACATCTTCCTCTGATTAATCTAGTATCTGTTCTGTTGTCATGATACCATCTTACCCGGTACTACTTTCTCCTTTTTGGGTATGTGGAGGGATAGTGTAGTATCTTTTCTGTTCTTCCTTCTCTTTTTATGGGAAAGATCCTCCCAGGTTTTACCTCCTCTATTTTGAAGGGAGTATTGTAGTATATGTCCTGTTATAATGACAACATCCTACCAGGCATTGCCTCTCCCTTTGAGGGTCAGTGTATGTAGTTCGTTCATCATGATGCCATCCTCCCAGCCGAGCAAAAATATACGACTGGAGGGAGCATATTTTTGCTAGTGAGTTTATGATTGGTCCCCCGATTTATAAAATCGGGGGACGTATGTTTTGAGGCATGTCCGTCCGTCCGGATTTTTCTCCGCAACCATCTATTGAATTTCTCTGAAATTTTGCATGAAGTTGTAACTTTAATCAGGTTAGAAAGTGACATTCTCCGATTTTTGAAAAATATCTGGTTAGCCCCCCAGGGGGTCAAAAGACCCCGAAATGGCAAAAAATGACATTTTTTGCCCCATAACTTTTCCTCCATCCATTTAATTTCTCTGAAACTTGGCCAAAATGTGGGGGCAATTGTTCCTAATAGAAAATAAGTATCGCTGACCTTGGAAAAAATCTGGTTCGCGTCCCCAGGGGGTCAAAAGCCCCCAAAATGGCAAAAAATTACCCTTTTCTCCTATAACGTTTGATACATCCATTCAATTTTTCTGAAACTTGGCCAAAATGTAGAGGCAATTGTTCTGGATATAAAATGAGCATCCTTGACCTCAGAAAAATTCTGGTTCGCGCCCCCAGGGGGTCAAAGGGGGGTCAAAAATGCCCCAAATTGCCCAAATTTATTGCATTTTACACTTGCCACATCGAGTCACATACAGAGGGGGACCACGCATGCACGGCTTGTTTACAGTTATTAAAGTGAAGTTACTGTTGTAAATTTAAAAAGATGGAAAAATCTTAATTTTGTCTGTTGTTAAAAGGATGTTATCTGATGATAAAAAATACTGTTCAAGCAAAGCAATAGCTGCATAAGTGTTATTCGAACTCTGCTCCATTGAAAACAACTGTTAAAAGGTGGTATTCTGACTTGAAACGCGGTTATACAGACACAAATGATAAAAATGCAACTCTGTCATGACTGACTGATAGACAGAGCCTCTTATAAAGACACGTGGTTGCATCTAAAATAAGATGCTCGTATTCAATCTGTGCATATAGCGATGAAAATACTATTTCAAACGTAAACATTACAGTCCAACAGGTTGATCGTACCCATTATAGAAATGCTTCTGCCCATTTCGACCTCTCGTCCATATGTGTACAAGTAATAATAATCTCTCTGATATTTACAAGGCTCTAAAGTCCATCAGAGCTAAATATAGTTCACATAATGTCCACTCCGATTCAGTACTTGGCTATCTATTGACCACTGACCAATAAACGCAAGGTCTGGACCGTTGCCGTATAAAACTGTGTTCTTGATTTTATAACCATACAAATTATACTTCTTTATCATTTTCACTCTGTTGTCAGTTTGGGCGGGAGGGGGGTGTAGGTAAATTCTCTTGAGAGTTTCTGTATTTAGAAAATCATCTGAAAAGATTCTGGAGATTGGTATTGTCTGGAGACTGGCCATTTCTGATGAAGCCGGTCATAAGGTGCAGGACAAATGACCTTTGAAACATGTGGTAGTCAAATCAAGAAAGAGTAAATGTCTGCTGATATTCAAAAAGTTGAAAGGTTAACTATTCAACCAACAACAGCAACTAAAAAAATCTGAGCATCAACAACAAAACAGGATTTTATTTCATTTATTTTTGCTTCTTTTTTTTTCAAGACTTGACAAATTAAAGTTCATGAAACTTTGTCTGTTATATATTTGTGATTTTATTGTTTAAATAGGTAAAACAATGTTTTATTCATTTCAACTCATTTTGTAGATGCATTTATCGTAAATGATGCTTAAGTTTGGAATAACATTTTTTATCCCTAAACATGTTTTATTTTTTGATGCTGGAAACGTGTCTTTCCATCTGTCTTACTTAAGTTTGAATTTGCATTTTTATGTGCATTCACACATGAATATAAGAGTCTCAGTATATTGGTCGGTCCATCTGTCTGTCACATCAAAGTGATGGTCCCTTTAAGAGAAGGTGAAGCTCTTTTTAGCCTAGGTAGGCACCCACCTAGAGATGGTGTCTTGATAAAAATACTGGTCCCCATTACCTTACTGGGTTGGCATCAGGAAGGGCATCCGGCCTATACGAATCTTGCCTCAATTAAGGATATATCCGCAAGTTGGTAGCCCAATCGCACCTGCCGGCTGGAAGAAGAGGCGTAGAGGCAGCCAGCTGAAGACTTGGATAGGAACAGTGAGGAAAGACGCTGGAACCGGGAATGGCTGAAGTATACCAAGGACTGCTGATCGGCAGGGGTGGACTGCCTTTACATGAGATGCGGTGAACTCATTTGGAGCTGGCTCAACCCACCCCGGGTGAATGCTGTTACGGTTCAATGGAAGTCAATTTCTAAAAGTCGTCCAACACATGCCAGCATGCAAAACGGACGTTAAACCGAATATGATGAATAGACAACTGTCATGCCAGATAGACATGCACAAGCTGTATGTAACTATAACCATGTGGATATATGTATATATATATATATGTGTGTATTTATATATATATATATATATATATATATATATATATATATATATATAATGAAAAGTCACACATAAAAAGCATTGATGAAATGGCAATAATAAGGAGAATATTTTGAAAAAATATTTTGAAAACCTGGACAACGCATTTAATTATGTTTTTTAAAATAAATTATTTATTTACTTCAAAAACTTGTGTACTTTCGGTGATATACACCCTTGTCAGAAGTATAAGCATATTTTTTTTCTCTTCTTTTTTCGTTTAATCCTCCTTGATTGAGACATATTTATCGCAGTCAAGTTGAAATTCGTCTTGATGTTATCGACGATTAATGTTGATATGCCGCTGTGTGTAGCATGCGGTTACGTGAATAAGGTAGAATGAAAATCACACATTTTTCTAAATTAGCCATATTAGATGTAATATTATTTGAAAGGAAAAGTTCATTCATTTTTGTACTTATCTGTTCTCCTGAGTATATGTTGCTAAAGATCATTGATTGATTGATAATCAAACAAAGTCTATTAGACTTCATTTTATGTCTGCTATGTTCCAAATTTTATAAAAATCTGTCCAGTAGTTTTTCGTCGTATAGATATAAAGACAGACAAAAGCGTTGATGAAATGGCAATAATAAGGAGAATATATGCATATATATATATATATATATATATATATGCATATAAGCTTTACTCTGATGTAATAGTGATAAAACATGATTTTTGAAATGCGTGTACATTTGGATAAACATTGTTAAGTGTTGATTTTCGGAGCTTTATTATAATATTTAAAATTTTAATTAATTGTGTCATAAATTTTATTATCTACTGAATTGTAATATGAAAGCTCTGTTTAACATAATCTGTTAACCATTGAGCTTACTTCTGCAGTATTTAAGTATATACTGGAAGATTCATAAGATCTAATTTGTTAAAAACTTTTTGTTTTATTTTATCTCCTGGGAATATCTTTAAATTTTGGGGTTCTTTAACTTAACTATGATCATGTGGACCTTCCGCAACTCCTTGTGGTAGGTGGAGCAAGCAATGCCCTTTTTCATCGTTCGGCAAATCATAGACTTGTGATAGCCTATGTCAACAGCGATCTTGGCATAGTTCTGGCTTCCAGATTTTGCTGAAACACCCTGTATGTATATATGTTAGTCATCCATAAAGAAAATGTTTCGCTGTATCACAGCTCTTCAATGTGGCTAAACAAAGAAGGGATCAAAGCTGTTTCTTTTGGCAATCAGAAATTCTACTTGCTATGCTACCCGCACAAGCCATGAAAAAAGGAAAACCTTTATGTTTATATAAATAATATCAGCTGCGGAGAGTGCTCTATTCATTTATGGAGAGTTTTACATTATTGCTAATATCCAGTGAGTTCACTTACCTGAGTGTTCAGTTCACAAAGAGGTGAAGGGGGTGGGTCATGTGTATTCATATATAAAACTTTCAAATTCTTGTCCAAATATGTTTAGCTTTAACAATATGCAGAAGAAAAGATCTTGCAAAACTTTGTCTTTTCGTAAAACTCAGAATTAAAAAAACAAAGTGTTAAACGTTCACTTCATTAATATTGTCTTTAAAGATAAGAGATTTTAAAACTCTGTTTTTGTTTTTGGAAACCAATTAGGAATATCTGAACATTGAACGATTTGTATCAAGAAATAGCTATTGCGATAAAAAATATGGGCAACAAAATAATATTGGTAATAAAATATTTCAATTGAAATATCTTAAACCATTTGGAATAATAAGTCAGACATTATTATTTGCATTCGTTTTTTTAAGAATTATGCAAAATTCAAAGAATTGACAATAAGAATATGAGCCTTAAATACAGGCTTAGATCTGATGAGCTCAGAGGAAGATTGAATCTAGAGGGTATGGGAAGATGTGTGCAGAACAGGAGACGTCGACGGTATGGTCACGTTGAAAGAATGGATGAGTGTTTGGGTTAGTAGATGTAGAACAGTTGAGGTAGCATGTTCAGTTGGCAGAGGAAGGCCAATGATAACATGGGAGGAAGTGATAGAAATGGACTTATGGGAAAGAGTGATAAATAGACCTGCCCAGAGATAGGTTAGTTTGGAAGTCAATTACTAAAAGCCGTCCAAGACATGCCAGCATGTAAAACGGATTTGAAATGTCTCTTTCCTTAAGACTAGTCGGGTATATGTTACGACGCTCAGCAGAGGCGCGAACGGGGTCCAAAAAAAGAACGAGAAAGAGTTTAAAAACATAAATTTGCAACAAGTAAAGTTGACTTATGTCTAGAATAGACATTTTTCTACTTACCTATATAATTTGTTTGTATTTTTACGTAGTATAAATGGCTTTTTATTAGATGTTAAAAAAAAATTTCTTGTTTTTTAAAACATCTAGTTTCTCAAAGAAAAATAGCGGCCAGTCCCTCTATATTATTACGTAGAGCGACCATTTTGAATTCTTCGAAAACCGTCTGTTGAACTTAAATTTCTAATAAATAGCACTTCAAACGGGTTTAAAATACAAACAAATAGCACATGCAAGTTTGAAACTAACTTTTACAGCTTACAGTTACTTTTATTTGTTGTATATTTGTTTTTTTAGCGTTTTTACTCTGCTGAGTCTCTTAAAAGATGCCCGACTAGTCTTGTCTTGCTTTCTTAGTCAGTATCTTCTGAACATTTAATAATATTGTTATTAGCTCTTAGTGTTGAGCACCAACTTTTTGTGTAGAGTGAAACTCACTATGACGAAAATAAACTGCTATCTTTTGATTGCACACTTAAGTCAGTCTTCATTATTTTCTCCTAACACAATCTTGGTGCTACCAGATCAGACTGTCTGAAGATATCGGCATCTTGGCCCAAAATGCACCAAACATTGATGTTTTATTGTTTTTTTTTCTCTTTGCGAAACTCAATCATGTTCTGCAAAGCCAAAAACATAAAACAACAATCCCCTCTCCTCCCTTTCCCCCTCACCCTCTCCTCCCTTTCCCCCTCACCCTCTCTTCCCCAAAACTTTTACCAAAATGACCGGATTCAAGATAAAATAACCCGAAAAGGGTTGATATGCTGTAAAACAAAACAACCAAACACCATGAATAAAGATTATAAGATATAAAGAACTTGAAGCATAAAAACTTTTACCAAAATGACCGTAAATTCTTGAAAATATAAAGAATATGAAGCAGAAAAACTTTTACCAACATGACCTGATTCAGCATTAAATAACTCGAAAAGGGTTGATATGCCGTTAAACAAAACAACCAAACCAAACCAAACTAAACCAAACACCATGAATAAATATTTGAACATGTAAACAACTTGAAGCATAAACACTTTCACCAAAATGACCAAATCCAGCATTAAATAACCCAAAACGGGTTGATATGCCGTAAAACAAAAGAACCAAAACCAAACACTATGAATAAATATGTGAACATATAAAGAACTTGAAGCATAAAAACTTTTTAATGTACTACAACTAATACTTCAGCATTAAATGACCCATAAGAGGTTGATATGCCGTAAAACAAACCAAACCAAACCTCCCAACACAAATACTCCCTCCCTCACAAGCAGCAAAATAATTTATTTAATTGATATGAATCTTGTCTTATTAAGGATTTCAGTCAATTTATTAGCAAAAAATTAGCAAAGTGCTACAAGCCATGTAAAAAGACAGGCGATATTGCATCTATATATCGTCTGGATGTTTGTCCAAGGCGACTTTAAACCTGGATATGGCAGCACTACGACCTTCTCTACCAGGCTATTCCAGGGAGCAGAAACGCAGACAGAGAAGGCTGCTTTTCTTTTGTTCAGACGATAGCGACAATGGTACATCTTCTGCAAGTGAACGCGGACATGCAACAAGGCATTGGAGTGAACAATTCCTCAAAAGTTAGATTTATGTTCACATTGATGATGCTGTGTACCAGAATCGGGTCCCCTCGCATCCTTCTCTGCCAAGCAAATTAATCTGCAAACCACTTATATTCAAAACATACATAATAAATATTTGAAGACATTATAAACTTGTAGCATCCTCTGGCAGACTGTTCCAGGGAGCAGAAACACGGACAGAGAATACTGCCTTTCTTCTATTGAGATGAAAACGACAATGGTACATCTTTTGCGCATGATCGCAGAGACCGTGACTGGATGTTGGGTTGAAAAACTCTAAAGGTAGATTTACATTTCCGTTGATGGTGTTGTGTGCCAGAATTAGGTTCCCTCGCATCCTTTGCTTCTCAAGGGAGGACAGATTTAGTCTTTGAAGCCATTCTTTGTAGGTAAGCGTGGAGAATCCCATCACCATCCTGACTTCCTCCATGTTAGTCACTTTCTGCTACTGCATGATTCCTTGGATAGAATGGAGGGAATATAAATCGAGTTGCTATTATCATTTTTAAATTGTCCAAATTTCACATCTCTATAAAAGTATTGGATGGACCATAGATTTATATATTTCTGTTTAATTTGATTTCACGCTAATTTTTACACTTTATACTCTTAGATGTCCGATAGCTTGACTAGCTTTTCACATATTCCTCGATATTTCTTTGTCCTCAAAAATAACACTTCCCAAGTATTTAAAGTTGATAAAATTGTTGCTGCTTCGGAATTTTTGAGATGAGGATTGATAATTTGTATTATTCGAACTACTGTTCTCATTTTGGATGTTATTCTCATGATGTTTCGTCTGATGTAACCTTCGACCTTCTTCAGGTATGTCTTGTCGAACTTATCCACAAAGACCCGTGGTGCAACTGACATAAGTGCTAAGTAATAATCAGTTCTAAGTGACAGTCTTTTGGAGGTTAACGGTTCAATCCTCCATACTGGTGATACTAAGAATGCAATTAGAAATTACTTAAGACGTCTGCCTGTTCATAGTGATACTAAGAATGCAATTAGAAATTACTTAAGACGTCTGCCTGTTCATAGTGATACTAAGAATGCAATTAGAAATTACTTAAGACGTCTGCCTGTTCATAGTGATACTAAGAATGCAATTACAAATTACTTAAGACGTCTGCCTGTTCATAGTGATACTAAGAATGCAATTAGAAATTACTTAAGACGTCTGCCTGTTCATAGTGATACTAAGAATGCAATTACAAATTACTTAAGACGTCTGCCTGTTCATAGCGATACTAAGAATACAATTACGAGTTACTGGAGACTTCTACCCGGCCATGACTGACGGAATGAGAGCAAGCTACTCCCATGCATTAAATAAAGGGTTCTATTCAAAATTCCGTACAGATTTCCGAGTTCAACATAAAGATTCTTGAGTTCAACAAGATGCACCAGGAGAAGGTCAGAGGTTAAATCAGTCCAAACGTTTTTTTCTTGGCCTTTTGGCTAAGATCAAAGTGGAGTATCTGTTCCAATAGATACTACACCCTATAGACCGGTACCGTCTTGGCCTTCGGGCCTTGATTCCGCCGGTCTGTGGGTTTGTCCTGTTCAGTTATAGGAAGTCCACCCTCATAGGATTTGCCTTCTCACCCTTTGAGAAGGAGTTAGTTTATTGCTAATCGCCTGAGCCGCTCCTACTGGGGAATGCTGACGGGACTGCCCAGGCATTTTTTGTAGGCTAGAGTGTTCTCCCTTCCCAACCTTGTGTCACATCTTATCGCTGTGGGAGGAAGATAAATAAAACGTTGTGAGAATAACATCGAAGATAAGAACAGTAGTCCGAATAATACAAATAATACTAACAGGCAACGTCTACAGAGTTTTAGTAATATTTAGATATATAGAGTGAAAATATTTTTCATAGACTTAACGTCTATAAAACCGCGAAAACGAGGGATGAAAACAAATGATATTCCTCTTCCTGTTTATCTGATCATTTCTTCTAGGACATGAGAGTATATAGTAAATCTGTTTTTTTTTTAATTCACTTTCGTGAAGTGCTTTGTTATGGTAAGGGGCGGACTTGTTAAAATATATCTAATCTACTATTTAAATGAAGGGATCAGTTCGAAATTCACTATAGATTCTCGCGTTCAGTTACATCGGCCGAAACGTTGTGAGAAAAGCATCCAAGATGAGAACAGTCGTCTGAATAATCCAAATAATAGCCATTTCTTTTTAGCTCTCTATCATCTCTTATGAGTTTTGGCTGCAGTGTATGAGATTTTGCGGCAAGTGAGAAAATAACTTTAAGTTTTTTCCGTCTAGATTTATCATGAGGCCAAATTATTTTGATGCTTCAGAAAAGTTTTTGATTAGGATGTGTGGGTCACAAAGGTACGGCCGTCTGCAAATATCTAATATGCAGAAGGCAAAAATATGAAAACTGCTTAAAATATTCAGAATCATCTTTCTTTTTATACCATTTTATGTGTGCATAATGTTTGTTTATAGATGTTAAATATGAAAACTAAGACGTTGGCATTCTTAGATATGAGAGTAAATATAGCTGAAGATTTTCTGTATTTCAAGTTATTTTCACAAACATAATCATCATCCCTATTGTACGTCCATTTTATATGGTGGCATGCGTTAGACGGCTTTTATAAATTGACTTCCAAACTAACCTATCTCTGTCCAGGTAATTATTTATCCCTCTTTCTTTCAAGTCCATTTTTATCACTTCCTCCCATGTTTTCTTGTTCTACATCTACTAACCAAAGAACTCTTATCAATTCTTTTAACGTGGCCATACCATCAGAGTGTCCTGTTCTTCATACATATCCCTATACTGTCCAGATTTAATCTTCCATCTGAGGTCATAAGATCTAAGCTTGTCTTTAAGACTCACATTATACATCCATCGTATCATTCTCATATCATTTCTCTTCATACAACTCATGTTCTCAGCCCTCACTGGACAGGTTTCACTTCCATACATTATCACACTGCATAATAGTCTCTTTCCATGGTTGAGAATGGTAATGCTCTGCTGGTTTGTAATGGCAGAAGTTTACTGAACTTTATTCTATCCACTCTTAACACACTAGCACTTGCTCCACCCTATGCTCCAATCGTATCACCAAGGTAACAAAACTTCTGAACAGCAACACTAGCTTTGCTATCCAGATATACTTTCTCCACATCTGAGTTCTCATCCATAAAATTGTTATCATGAAATACCAGCAAATGTATGCACTTACCTGACAGAAATATTTAATAATTTTTCTTATAAAATCTATTTACCCCCATATTTCTCATATGTATGAAAATAAATCAATAAAATTAGAAATCAATAATATTAGATGATTAACATATCACCCAATAAGTCCCTGGCCTGACATATAGATGGCACCACTAATAAAAATATCAATATGATTTTAATAAAGTACTGACCTTCACATGGGACATGTTAAAGTTTTAGCTTAATCGGATTATTAGTTATTTAAGTGAATAATGTTGCAAGTGAATACTGTTGACAATTTTCAAAACAATGGAACAATCTGAATTACGTCTGTTGATAAAGCATTGTTTTCTGATGGGAAAACATACTGTTAACACAGAGCAATCGCTTGATAAGTGTAATTTGGACTCTGCTTTGTCGGAAACAACGGAGGTAGTGTTCTGACTTTAAACGTGACTATACAAATGATGCTGAACGCTCAGATCGCCCAAATTCAACAGTTATCGACAAAAAAAAAATATGTCCACAAACTTATTTTGGCCAATTGTAAATTGAAGTTGTGTGAGATAGCAGAGGAGTTGAAGATATCAGAAGGCAGTGTATTCACCATTTTGCATAACATTTGTTAATGAGAAAGCTGTGTTCAAAGTGGGTACCGCATTTGCTCACAGTCGATCAAAAACAACATCGCGTCTACAATTTAGAGTATTGTTTGCAACTGTTTTAATGCAACAAAAAGGAGTTCTGTGGCAATATGTGACAATGGATGAAACATGGATCCAGCACTTCACTCCAGAATCAAATTGGCAGTCAGCTTAGTGGACAGCAGCAGATGAAAGCCGAACAAAGCAATCAAATATGCAAACATCAACAGGCAATGTTTTAGCTTCTGTATTTTGGGATGCACACGGTATTTTGTTCATTGATTACCTTGAGAAAGCCAGAACCATGAATAGAGAATATTATTTAGCGTTATTGTTGCATTTGAAGGAAGAAATTGCCAAAAACTGGACACAAACGAAGAAGAAAAAAGTACTCTTTCACTAAGACAATGCACCGTGTTGCACTTTAATTGCAACAACGGATAAATACATGAATTGCACTTCAAATTGCTTCAGCACACACACGATTTGCCAGATGTGACCCCCAGTGACTACTTGCTGTTTACAGACCTCAAAAGAATGCTCCAGGGAAAGGGATTTTGCTCCATTGTAGAAGTGATATCGGAAACTGAGGTGTATTTTTAAAAAAAGTCATCAAAGTATTAGACAAGTTTGGTAATCAGTGTATCCCCCCAAAAGTAGACTATGTTGATGAATAAAATCGAATTTTGCTGAAAAGTTTTTAATTAGTTGAGTCCGAGATTTATTGAATTATTTTTTTTTAACTAAGAGTAGCTTCTTAATACTATGTAAATTAAACCCGACATTTACTCTGTTTTTTTTTCTTTATTCACCCCAAACATGGCATATTGCCACTGAGATGTAAGGAGCTACTCTGATTAGGGGCTAGATCTAAAGGGCGCATTCTAAGTGGGGAGTTGGGCAGCCAGATGTTTTTGTCAGATTACATTTAAATTTCTGCATGTTAGTACGGTTGGGGAAACAGGGAGCAGGGAGGAATTTCGAAGACTATCAGTCTGGGGAAATATCTATTAGAATAGAAAGTTTTTATGCATCTGGGAACATCAATAGTGAAGGGGTGGGATTTTTCTGCCTGTCTGGTTGGTTGGTTCTATTTACGTTGAGAGTGTACAAGTGCAGTAAATTAATTGAAGCACATTCCATGGAAGTACTTGCAAAACAAGTACAGGGATGCAAAATTGTGGTGATGGGACAGGAGCTGGAGCTTGGTAGACAGTGTGGGATCTATTAGGTTAGAGACTCTTCTTTTGCATGCTGTCCGAGAGGGAGAGACTAGTGGTTGGTGCACCAGTTCAGATGTGCCAACAAAACTTCATGCAGGGGTGAATGGTAGCTTTATAGAGATATAGGATACTAGCAGGTGTGAGAAGTTTTCTAGCCCGGTAGAGGGAACCTACCTTCTTTGCAGCAGACTTGGCATTATTTTTTATGTATTTATTCTAATTTATGTTGCCTCAGAATGTTAAGCTATGGAGTTTGAATGTTGGACTCTCAGGAAGGGTGCTACTAGTTATGGGAATCGGTTGCTGGAAAGGTTTTTTACAATTGTTAAAAGAAAGGATTTTTGTCTTGGTAGCATTGGCACTTTTCTTCTAAGAGAAGTCAGTCGGATCATTTATGTTAAACCTAAATAGAATTGCATATTACAAATCATTATTTGATTCTTTTCACATTTACGTACAGTTACAGTCTGTGTTGTTCAGATAAAATAAAATAAATTCCAATCGTTTTCGTCGATTACATATTCATATCCATTGCTTCATTTATTATGACACATTTCATGATCTACACTAGTGTGCTGTAAATTAATATTGTTGTGTTTGGTCCAGAGAAGGAATTTAAAATGCTTCATAATTATGTTGCTTGAGTCAGTACACATTACTTTTTACTTACAGACAAATGAAATGAAATTACGTTTTTAACTATATTTTAATCACTTGCTCTTTTTATCAACACAACAAAACAGTTCTGTTTATACCTTTTTTACTTTACGAAAATAATGATATTAATTAGGTTCCAGTTTCTTCTTCAACATACAGACAGTAGAATTATATTTTATTTGTTTTGTCCTTGTTGATATCCTTTTTTACTACTTTACGAAAATAACAACGTTGATAAGGCTTCAATTTATTCTTCAACACATTAACATTAAAATCATACTTTGTTCGTTTTTTATTACATACACCCATATTGCAAAAGTGTGTGACCATTTTCGAAGATTATTCAGATGTTTTACTAAATCTCTTCTGGGCAACCCGTACAAAACTCTCTTGACAATGCCTGTAAGACACAACTGAAAAGCAACGGACTCAGTACATAACCCTGATGTACTCTTACTTTAACATTAAAGCTGTCACTAAATAGGCTGTTAAATCTAACACGACTTTGAACATTTGTGTACATTGCTTGAACAACCTTCACCAACCACTCGTTTGCGTCTAGTTTATTATATGCAACATAACTACAGAATATAGAAAAACGTTTTCTTTTCTTCTGTTTTGAGGGGTGTGTGACTTTCCAACTTGATAAGTTGAAAAGATCTTATGTGTCTGTGTGCGTGCTTCTCACCTCTACGTTACTTTGATATACAAACATTGACTTAGTCGTTTTCTTTGTTTGTTTGAATTCAAATGTTTAATGAAATTATAAATTCAAGAAAATAAGATAGAGAAGTGCTATTAGGTCTGCAAAATGACTAAAGGGGCTCTGGTGAAAATACAAGAAGCGTTATTTCCGGCAATCAGCGACCCCAGGACGTTCTGTCCCTGCATCTGTGGATAATCTGATGCAGACAGGGCGTTTGTTAGGGCAGGACTTAGGACACTTCCCTTAACAAAATCCCAAAGAAACTTTCTTCATAAACAATCATGTATTATGGCTTAGTTTAACCCCCAGACCCTATAAAGACAATATGCATGCATAATTGCTACCAAATTTCCGCTTTCAATATTCTGTTGTTTAAGTTTCGATAGACTTTAGATAGATAAAATCAACTTTGTAGAATTTGGTATATTCGGACTACTGTTCTCATCTTGGGTGTTTGTATCACAACGTTTCGGCCGATGTAACCTCCAACCATCTTCAGGTGTACTTTGTCGAACTCGGGGAATCTTTCTGTCGAACTCGGGAATCTGGACGGAATTTCAAACAGAACTCTTTATTAAATCCACGGGGGTAGCATGCTCTCGTTACGTCAGCCATGACCGGGTAGATGTCTTCAGTAATTCACAATTTTTCGTATAGCCCGCACTGAGGATTGTACTATATCCACTGCGCCACGGAACCCGTGGCACAGTGGATATAGTACTAAGTATAATTCAGTTCTAAGTGACAGTCATCTGAAGGTTGAAGGTTCAATCCTCAGTGCGGGCGATACGAAAAATTGCGAATTACTGAAGACTTCTTCCTAGTCATGGCAGATGGAACGAGAGCATGCTACTCCCGTGGATTTAATAAACGGTTCTGTTCGAAATTCCTTCCAGATTCCCAAGTTCGACAAAGTACACCTGAAGATGATTGGAGGTTACATCGGCCGAAATGTTGTGATAAAAACACCCAAGATGAGAACAGTAGTCCGAATATACCAAATTCTACAAATTATCAACCTTCATCTAAAAAATTCCGAAACATAAAATCAACTTTATTAAGTAGAGACGAGCGTAGTAGAGAGTTTAAGTGCCTATCAGACACCATCCTCGTGTGTCTTCGGTCTTTCTGTACAGGGGGTTGTCAAGCTAACTTGACATAAGAATACTTCACCCTACAAGTAAACCCTGACCAAATATTCAAAACATAGTATTCGAAGCCCAAATTAGTTCCCCTTAACACGGCTATACAATGGCCCATACAAGGAATTTATCTTCCTCTAATGATGTTAACTCCAGTAACAGCACTAAGCTGGATACTCCACCAGACCAGATGAATTCTTGTTCTGGAATCCGGTCAAATCAAGAAAAGACCATCATAGAGATAAACATAGTTTAGTGGTCAATTGGGGAGAACAAAATTAGTGTTTTTCAATGCTTTACTAACTCGACATTTGAGGGGTAAAAGAGAATCTTGATTGAACGCTCTGATAACTATGTATCTCATATAGAAATCAAATGTTAAAAACAGGAAGGGACCCTTGATTTCTGAGAGCTAACAGAAGTAAAATGCAAAAGAAAATAAATGAAGATATTATGAACCTAATGAAATAATTCGGTTGAATTTATCTCATTTCTGCAATCCCCGTGGCCTTTTATTGTTATTGTCAGCTCATAAAAGCCTCAAATTGGATTGACTTTATAAATACCCCCAAAAGCTTTGAGGATTTGTAACTCTCATTAGTACATCAATCAAGAATACTTTTGTGGTCTCTTGTAATAGATTTGCGAGTCTTTAGAGATCAGATAAACCCTCTTCGATACGTTTCATGAAGCGATGATATTGTTTATTGAATTATTGGACTGAACACTTGGTCGGTTGCCAGCACATTACCAGATTTGTTTTGTTAAACCTTGCTGGAGACTTGCACTCTTCGATGATCACAGAACCTGGTGAGACCAAGTAAATAATCAGCAGAGAAGCAACTGAGGCACTGAGACTTTGTTTTTATTACAAACTTTGCTAGCTGTAACCAAACAATCTCTATTTATATAAAGTTAAGTATGACTATACGTTGATATATTTCTATGTACAAGATTAATTCCTAAAATAATTAACCTATCATTTAGAATTTCAGTAATACAGCTGCAAAGTGTAAGGGGTTCAAATGTGGGCTATATTTAGTTGAATTTAATTTTGTGCAAAAGGGGAAAATAGGGGATGGAAGCTCTTCGTAAAAATTCAGATATCATCCGATAGTCTAATAAGAGTTTAACTCCGCAAAATAAAAACTTTTCCTCACCCATAACTTCAGTTATTTAATGTCCGTTTGCACATACTTATATTCAAATCAATTTATTTTCTTTGCTTTAAAGTATCTGCTCCTTGACACTTATTAAAGTCTGTAAAGGTGTCTCATGATTATAAATCACTTCTTCTAAAGATATGTCCATTGTTATCTCCCTTTACATAAAGTTAGGTATGTGTATATGCTTATATATTTGTATGTACAAGATTCACTCCTAAACTAATTAACCGATCATTATGAATTTTGGAACACAGCTGATAGGCGTAAGGGTCCAAATATGGACTATATTTAGTTAAATTTAGTTTCATGCAAAGGGAGTAAAAAGGGGACGGATGTCCTACGTGAAAATTTAAATATGTCCGATTTTAGTGAATTTTTAACAATAGGTATTAGACATCAATTAATAAATATTCCCCAAATTTCAGTTTCTTTGTGGTATTTTAAAAGGTTTGAGGGGGGCATAATACGGGCACCGCCTCCCATTTGCAAATTCAAATATTTCAGATTTTCATTAAATTTGATCCATCGTCATTAGATAAGAATTAAGCAAGATTCACAGAATTTTAATTTCTTTTTAAGACTTCTCATACTCAAGCCTTACATTTTAGAAATGTTCTAGAATCAAAATCATGTAATGGATTTTGATCAAAATTTGAGTAAGGATTCTAGACATAAGGTTTAGTATAATTATATATTGATTTTAATCTATGTAAGGGGACATAAACATGGTGCTCTTCTGTTTGGGTAATTTATTTTGCCCATACTGGGAGGGTATTCTTCAAGTTATGTGTATTAAATAACTTCATAACATGAATGAGCATTAAGATGTGTCCATTCAATCTGCATGTCTCCCGATGAAAATGATGGACAGAGCCGATTATAGTGCTGCATGGACAAATGTAAAAATTCTTTTTCAAACTTTTTTTTCATGCCTGTTTGGGCATCTTTTATTTTAATTGAGAATCTAATATTTTCAGTTGTTCATGGCGTATATAAACCATTGTGCGCACCCGTTGCTGTCGTCGGGAACCCAGGTTCTTGATCGTCTGTATATACAATCAGTCGTACGCCGATGTTCAGTTTTTACACTAGGTAACAGACAACTTAAAAAATTCACAAGCTGGGTGAGGGATATCTGATCTTTAACAAGTATGGACTAACCTTTAAAAAAAGAGAGAGGGATAAACACACAGATGGATAGACAGACAGATAAATGGTCTTGTTACACCTAGTTGCATTGTGCACGACCACTCCCACCCTCACTGGAGCTCTTCAGAGAATGGCCATGTTTCGCGTCCGTCTGCTTGAGTTCTCAGCCAAGAACAAAAAGAAGATCTCCCTTCTTCTGGAAGTTACATGATTTCACCAACTTCCCTTAACTAAAGGTTAAATTCTAACCTCCCATCCATCAATCACTCCTCCATTCAATTAGCAACTTTCGTTATGTAACACTCGCTGCTTGTGGGGATATTTAGTTTTTACAAGAGGTTTATTAACACAGACAAAGTGGAACATTCACAAACTGGGTGAGGGATTTCTGGACTTTAACAAGTGTGAGCTGCACTTCGTAGAAAGGCAAGCAGACATATAGCTACATTGTGGCCCACCCCCATCAGGGACGGCGCCTTTTAAACATCTGCTCTGCTTCAAGTTGTAATCTTGCCAAGAAGAGACCAAATTCTCTTTGTCTCGGAAGTCACATGATTTTGTTGACTTCTGTTAACTAAAGGTTCAATTCTGACCTCCCACCTGTCAATCATTCCTCTATTCAACTAACGGTTTTCGTTGGGTAAAAAGTTGAAACGTTACCTTTTCTCAGGTGAATTATTTCCAGAAAAATCTTTAATTTTGAATCAAATTCTTCATTGAATTGAAAGGTCTCTGTGGAAACTGATCAGAGAAAAAGTTCCGTCATCATTCACTACCAGAGCTATAAGATGCTTGAGGAAGGTTGTGTGCATCATCATCAGCATCATCATCGGTTTAAGGTCTATTTTACATGCTGGCATGCATTGGAGGGCTTTAAGAAATTGACTTCTAAACTAACCTATCTCTTACCAGGTCTTTATTTATCCCTCTTTCCCTCAAGTTCATGTCTATAACTTCCTCCCATGTTTTTCTTGACCTTCCCCTGTAAACAAAAACTGTTCTACATCTACTGACCCAAGAACTCTCATTCATTCTTTCAACGTGGCCATACCATCGAAGTCTACTCTTCTGTGCACATCTCCCTATACTGTCCAGATGTAATCTTCCTCTGAGGTCATAAGATCTGTCTTTAAACCTCATATCACACATCTATCGTATCATTCTCATAACATTTCTCTCCATGCAATGCAAATTCTCAACCCTCAATGGCCAGGCTTCACTTCCATGCATCATCACATTGTGTGATAAACTCTTCCCATGGTTGACAGTGGAAACACTCTGCTGGTTGGTAATAGCAGAAGTTTCCTCAACTTTATCTCATCCACTCCTAACTCACTAGCACATGACCCACCATATGTTCCAATGGTATCACCAAGGTAACAAAACTTCTGAACAACCACAATAGCTTTGGCCTCCAGATATACTTTCTCCACATCTGAGTTCTCATCCATCTCCATAAGATTGTTATCATGAAATACTGCATTCACATGCCTGATAGACTCTTCTGATTATTAACAGTGGTAACGCTCTGCTGGTTAGTGATGACAGAAGTTCCCTGCACTTACTCCATCTGCTCCTAATTCCTGCAATCACACTAGCACCTGCTCCATGTTGTGTGTAAATGATATCACCAAGGTAACAAAACCCCTCGACAACCTAAGTAGCTTTACCATCAGATCCACAAAAGCAAAATACAGGTTCTTCTTTTTACAAAGGTACTTCTCTTGTATTTGTCTCAGGATAAATATAGCACCAGTGGTACTTTGCCAGTCATAAAACAAAACTGCATTTTATCTATGCTTATCTGTTGTCTTATTTGCTTCTCAATTATTCTCTCGATCACTTTCAGGACATGCTTCATCAATGTTAAACATCTGTAATGATCTTTATCTGGTGCTGTAACAATTCACAATTGTACTAAGTTCTCAGCCTTTCGGGATAAACTTTTCTTTATGATCTGATTTGTCCAGTCTGTGATTATCTCAATCCCACTTTCACCCACAGCCTTCAATATTTCTGCAACAACGTCTGAGTGTCCTCAAGCTTTATACTTCTTCATCTTACTCACAGCTTCTCATATCATTTCTTTCTCAATTCTATTAGCTGAACCATATACTGCTTCAGCAACTGCTAGATTTTCACGGTTCCATGAAATCTCAGTATTCAATAATTTATCATAGTTGAAGTTACAAGCATCCCTTTTGTCCTGTTCATTTGTTGCTAACATTCCATTGTCATTTCGAATACACTTCTCTCTAACAATATCCATATTTGTCTTTGCCATCTGTTTAGCTATCCTGAACACTTCATTTTTTTGTTCATCCCTTTGTAGTATATCTGGAAACTTGGCTTTCTCAGCCTCCTTCTTAGCTTTGTATATTGGTCTTCTTGCTTTCCCCTTTGCGTCCAGATACACGTCCTTATTCACTAAACCTTTTATCCACTGACTTCTATGCTTCCGCTTTTTTTTTTATACACTTTTCAAATTCCTCATTCCACCACCATGTAACCCTATGCATTGTGAGCTCTTCTGTCCACCAACAAATCTGGTCTGTTACCTCTGTGTACTTTTCAGTGTCTTCCACCGTTCTTCCACACTTCCTGTAGTAGATCTGGTAGCCAAACGCTCTATCACTTCGTCTCACAACTCATACCAGATTCATACGTAATGAGATGGCTTTCCTTTTCCCTAAAAATGGTGTTAGCAACCAACATGTCCATTGCAAGATCAAATTCTAAAATTAATTCTCCTTCTGTATTCGTATCACCATATATATTTTCTTCCATGCGCACACTCTGAAAATCATCAGAGGTATTTCCAACATGACTATCTAAATCTCTTGCAACAGAAAGTATTTCCTTCTCATCAACCTTACTAGATACTGCAATAAGCCTGTCATAAAACTCATCTTTCGCATCTTCACTCAAGCGACATTGAGGATCTTAACTCTTGGAGAAAGGGGGTGGGACAAGACCTCAAAATCTCTGGATCCCATTAATATTAGAAAGATTAAAAAGAAAATTATTTTCCTATCATCGTTGTGAGGAGGTCAAATTTTTTTTTACATTGCCCATTCTCATAAAGAGAAATGGATTAAAAACTGTACATTTCCTGATAACTTACTGCTTAATAGGGGAAGAAAACATAATGCATGATTATTAAGTAGTAAAGATCTAACGCATATGTTCTTCCTGTAGTTTCATACGGACTTGAATGTGTCAACTGGACTGTAAAATTACGTCAGAAAGTAGAAACTTTCCAAAACAACATGATGCGCTTCATTACTTATCATAAACTATCTGATCACATCAGTATCGCAGAGTTGCGAACACTCACTGGCATCCCATCAATATCCTCTGCCATCAAATCTAAAGTCTTGAGATGTTTTGGTCACGTTAAGCATTCTAGTGTAGGGCTATACAAAATATACTTTAAAGGCATAATACAAGGAAGCCTATCAAAAGGTAGACAAAAGAAGAGATAGATGGACAACGTTTGTGAATGGACGAACATGAACATGAAACAAGCGAACACCTTGGCCCAACATCATAGTGATTGGAAGACACTCAGTCATGTTAGTGTGTATTCTGCAGCTAGCAGAGAAAACGTTTAATAATAAATCTAAGCGTTTATTAAAAATTGAAAAGCTAATTTTTTCATTGGCCTCTTTTTAAGTATCTGGAAACAATGGACACCCCATGCTTGTGCAATGAGATGTTTATAATGAAGCAAAGATTCTGCGACCCCCAACTGTACTTATGCATTGCTCAACTTAGAGTGGGATGAAGCTGATCAGAACAGATGCTAGGATAAACGTAGACACATTGGTGTCATTTCAAAGTTTTCTGGAGTAGTTGCTCTACTAAGGCTTGATAGATTTGTCTACCCTACTATCTCAAGAGAAAGGCATGATATATCTTGTATGAATGTAACAGAATTGACTGGCAATGTGATATCTCATGATTTTCCTCATGTGTGGGATTATTATAAAGTACAAACAATTTTTTAAAAAAGCACTCTTTAGCCTTGGTAGGCAATCACCTAGAGATAGTGTCTCGATAAAAGCACTGGTCTCTATCAACTCACTGGGTTAGCTTCAAGAAGGGCATCCGGTCTATAAAAATCTTGCCTCAAATAAAGAAATGAATTCCAAAGAAAATAGTTGCATTTCAGACTGTGTCGTTTAAATGTTGGAAGCTTGCATGGAAGGTTTGGTGAGATTGTTGAGTTTCTTGAGAGAAGATGGATTGACCTGCGTTGTGTCCAAGAAACTCGTTGGAGAGGTAAATTTACTAGAATGATTGTGGGAAAGAATGCAAGATATCAGCTGTATTGGATCGGAAATGAAAAGGGAACAGGTGGTGTTGCAGAGAGATGGGTAGATAAATGATTGAAATTAATTGTAAAAGTGAGTGAATCATATGATCAAGTTGTTGGTTGGTGAGAAAATTTTCACAACTCACACAATTAACTTCAATCACTTTATCTAACCATCTTTCTGCAATAAAAAATACCAACACCAAGAGTAAAAGGTTGCAAAGGAATTTTTGCTTTTCACTCTTGTTAAATCATATCTCATTTGATTGGAATTTTCTCTTAAATTTGTAAAATTCACCCTAGAAAACATTTTGAGAAAAATGGTTATGATTTCGCCAATATATATATATACATATATATACATATATATATATATATATATATATATATATATATATATATGAGAGAGAGAGAGACAAGTAAAAGATGGAAATAAAGATTGTAAAAATACAATATGTATTAAGTCATTAGTTGCTCAAAACAGGGTGTTTAAAATAAACAAAATTTATTTTCCCTTCTTTAAGTCATTCTTTGAAAAACCATGGCTTAAGGAAGGAAAAATAAATTTCTTTTATTTGAAAGACCTTGTTTTGAGGCACTGATGACGTAATAGATATTGTATTTTTACAATCTTTATTCTCATCTTTTATGTGTCTATATAATTGCTCTATCTCGTATATCGAGCATCAATTCTTTCATGATGGGTTCTAATTTAAAGGTATACATTATATCTTTATTTTTCTGTTCTTTACTTCTCTCTCTCTCTCATATATATATTGAGATTAATGGTTAAATCATAAACATTGTTCTCAAAATATTTATATGCATATATATATATATATATATATATATATATATATATACTAATAGTAACATGGCCAAATTATTTTTTTTCAGCGTTATCATTTAGTAAATTTTGCATTTTCCGTCTAGCACATCCCAACATGTAAAACGGACATTGATGATGATGATTTTAACAAAAACCTTGTGTCATACATGCAGAAGACCAAGTTGTGGTAAACATTAAAGTTCACAAATTGTATTTGTACCTAATAGCTGCATGTTTTTCCTTTTGCGTGATCCTTCCAGTGCTGAAATCAAAACTCCTTAATTATAACTTACAAAAGGACTAAGTCAAGACAAGACAGATGGGGGTTATTTGACTTGATCTTCGTTCCAAATCGTTGACCAGTGTAGGAAAGGATCGCAAATAATTATTTAATCATATTTTGTCAGCTCATCTTATCTTACAGTCCACAAACGGACTCTCTTTTTCTCTCTCACACTCTCTCTTTGAACCATATGACGTCATATCTGTTTCTATTAATCCCTACTGTGTAACAATCCTCTACTCTGGTTCATCAAGATGGTCTGGGATTACCTTTCAGTTCCTGCTATTTTCAACTACCTATTTGATATACTAGTGGTTCTACTCCCTGAATATCTAACAATAAGATATGATATTCAATCTCTGCTTTAGCGATGAAAATACTAATTTGGCACTAATCATCACACATCTAAAAAAAACCTGTCAGATTTCAAATCTTTGTTAAGCTTTCAATTAACTCCAAAAAATGGCTGTCATCTAAAAAGATAATTTCTTTGTCATTATCAGATTAAACAAAACCAAAAGATTAGCGCCTTTTTATTTCTCTTGAAATGTGCTATTTATGTGAGCAAATCAGTGAAAGATAACAATCGCTGAATCAAGCCGTTGGCTCAATTATCTTAACCTCTCTTAACATCCATTCTTCTTTCCTTGCTTATTGTTTCCGATATTTTCGTTTTTTTGTTCCCAATCTTTCATCGTCTCCATTTGCAAATGCAGAACATCCGCATCTTCATCATTTTCAGGCTTTGCTCTTGCAATTATTATCATTAAAGCATTCAAATTACAATTGAATCTCTCAATCTTCATCCACGCAACCAGTTTTGCTTTTTACTTTTATTATTGTATAGAAAGGTTACCCGGTGTTGCCCAGTTGTCAAATGTGTTAAAAATGCATTTCTTTTTTATAATTTACTATGTAATATCATATATATTGTGTGCATATATTTTTCAGTGCTCAATACAATTTTTATAATTTACTATGTAATATAATATTGTGTGCATATATTTTTCAGTGCTCAATACAATTTTTATAATTTACTATGTAATATAATATATATTGTGCATATATTTTTCAGTGCTCAATACAATTTTTATAATTTACTATGTAATATAATATATATTGTGTTCATATATTTTTCAGTGCTCAATACAATTTTTATAATTTACTATGTAATATAATATTGTGTGCATATATTTTTCAGTGCTCAATACAATTTTTATAATTTACTATGTAATATAATATATATTGTGCATATATTTTTCAGTGCTCAATACAATTTTTATAATTTACTATGTAATATAATATATATTGTGCATATATTTTTCAGTGCTCAATACAATTTTTATAATTTACTATGTAATATAATATATATTGTGCATATATTTTTCAGTGCTCAATACAATTTTTATAATTTACTATGTAATATAATATATATTGTGCATATATTTTTCAGTGCTCAATACAATTTTTATAATTTACTATGTAATATAATATTGTGTTCATATATTTTTCAGTGCTCAATACAATT
>OY744544.1:38080431-38095431 GCA_963556195.1 Sepiola atlantica | reverse complement strand
GTAGTCAATCTGATCCCTAAGCCATTTCTCACACTATGTGTCTATATGTGGAGCTGATGTCCTCAATATTATGGTCCTTGTTGAACATTTATTAATCATAACACTGATCCCGCATTCACTATTATACTTTGCTAAAATACAAAATAAATTATTTCTAAAGAAATTCATGTCCCTGTTTATTCGCCTCCCTACAAGGACAGAGTTAGACACAAGGTCAGTTTCTAATGTGGGGAAAAATCTAGCCGCCCCCCCCCCCCCCCGAAAAGGAGACGTTTGTATTGGGACAAAAATAAAAATTTCCTCAGTCTAAAAAGAATTTCTCCTTCACTAACCGAGGATAGAAAAGATGAAGTGTAGTATCAGAACACATACTACACTTTGAAATATTTATTTGCAGAAAATATTAAAAAATTACATTCAAACAAACTAGGCACAAAATCGGGGGACCTATGTTTTGAGGCATTTTCGTCCGTCCGTCCGGATTTTTCTCCACAACCATCCATTGAATTTCTCTGAAATTTTGCATGAAATTGTAACTTTGGTAAGGTTAGAAAGTGACATTCTCAGATTTTTGAAAAAATATCTGGTTAGCTCCCCAGGGAGTCAAAAGGCCCTGAAATGGCAAAAAAATGACATTTTTTGCCCCATAACTTTTCATCCATCCATTCAATTTCTCTGAAACTTGGCTAAAATGTGGAGGCAATTGTTCCTAATAAGTATCGCTGACCTTGGAAAAAATCTGGTTCGTGCCCCCAGGGGGTCAAAAGCCCCCGAAATGGCAAAAAATGACCTTTTTCTCCCATAACGTTTGATCCATCCATTCAATTTTTCTGAAACTTGGCCAAAATGTAGAGGCAATTGTTCTGGATTCAGAATGAGCATCCTTGACCTCAGGAAAATTATGGTTCACGCCCCCAGGAGGTCAAAGGGGGGTCAAAAATGCCCCAAATTGCCCAAATTTATTGCATTTTACACTAGCCACATCGAGTCACATACAGAGGGGGACCACACATGCGTGGCTTGTTTATATATGTATTTGTTTCTTGGTCATTTATAGAAAAGGCATAGCACATGTAATGTTTTATTTTTGTTCATCATAAAAGTTGACTGGAATATTGACACTCGATTGTAAAAGCCTAAACATCCCTTGAGTGTACATTAAAACACCCAGACAAGGCTGACAGTCGATATCGAAGAATTTAATGATCAAAAAGTAAAAAAAAAGTTGATAATTGCTTTTGTAAGGTTGGAAACAGTTTTTTTTTTCTTATTTTAAGGCATCACTATGGTCGTCTGCCACAAGCAGTGTGATATAACTCTTTGCCATGATGATGAGTATTATTTACCTCCTCTTCAGGAGGTTAGGCACAAGGCCAGTTTTATCTTACTCCCACAAGGTAAGATGTGACCCAAGGTCGGGTCGGGAAAGTGGGGCTTGAAAATCCAGCGCCCGAGAAGGTAAGCACTCTGGCCATTAAAAATTGCCTGCGCAGCCCCGTCGGCATTCCCCGGTAGGGGCGCTTCAGGCAGTAAGCAATAAACTTACTCCTCCCCAAAGAGGGGAGGCAAAGCCTGGGAGGGTGGACCTCCTAGAACTGCACAGGACCGTCCCATAGAAATTAAGCCCCAAAGGACAAGGAGTTGTTCCCCCTTACACTAGCAACAATATGAACACTTACAGCTTGTGTACACATCTACCCATCACTTGATTCCCATTTTCGATCTTTTCTATCTACACTATAAAGTTATCTTGTCGGATTTTCAAAGTCAGACCCAAATAGCATTTAAGTTGACAAATCAGATATTGCTTCTGACTAGCAAATTTCAATTTGTTATTGTTGTACGATGTTATTGGTTATAGAATTACATACTTAGCTACAATTTACAAAATCGGCCAAGACGATTGGTAATATAATTTTTTAAAAATAAACACCTAAAAATAAAAATCAGTAAGGGGGATAATTAATTTTAAGAATGAAGAATATAATAGGAGTTGTCAATTTAACCCTTAAATGCTTTATTTTTTATATTGGTTTGAAAATATTTTATCAAGTGAAAAACGTTTCATAGAGGTAATATAAAGTTGCATAAATGATTTTTGGAAAAAATAAATTTATTGAACAAAAATAAATGAAATGTGCAACAAATGGCATAATATTTTGCATGTATAACAAAACACTAAAACACATGCATCTAAATAATCATAATACACTAGAGAATCATAAAATAATTTTTACTTACCATTATAATGACCAGATTTGAAAGTTAAGGCTCTTGAATTAGGCAGATGACACACTGATGACACTTGCCCGTGACATCGAAGATACTGATTACCTATTTAGCAGGTGTGCTAATGCAACATCATACTAATACCTACTCACACTTGCTTTTGGCTAAGATCAAAGTGTAGTATCTGTTCCGATGGATACTGCACCCCATAGACTGGTATTGTCTTGGTCTTCGGGGCTTGATTTATGCCGGTCTATGGGTCTGTCCTGTGCAGTTCTAGGAGGTCCACCCTCCCAGACTTCGCCTCCCCTCTTTGGGGAGGAGTAAGTTTATTGCTTACTGCCCGAGGCGCCCCTACCGGGGAATGCCGACGGGGCTGCCCAGGCAATTTTTAAACCCCACTTTCCCGACCCGACCTTGGGTCACATCTTACTTGTGGGAGTAAGATAAAAACTGGCCTTGTGCCTAACTCCTGGAGAGGAGTAAATCAATACTCACATTTGCCAACAGGCTTGCTGCAGATGTAAAACAAGTTGCAGTTTGACACATTAAATAGGCATTTTGTTGGAATGTGTTATATTTGAAACAAAAGGATTAAGGATTATGTGTAAAAATGTGCAAACAAATAAAAATTAATAACTAAAACGCCAGGTAAGTACAGTACGGTACATAAACTTTGCATTTTCATGTGCATATGTTATATTTTTCACTTAACAAGTGTATATAAATCCTTTATACACATCTGTCGTCGTCGTCGTCGTCGTTAACCCAAGTCACTGATCGTTGACACAAAGCTGCTCAGACGCCAATGTTCGGTTTTTGAATAAGATTTGTTTAAAACAGATAAAAACAGTCATAGAGACAAGTTATTTTCGTGTGAGCACGTAAGGTATCCATAATTCCACCAATACCAAATTTCTGGTTAAGCATGGTTGAAGAGGTTCTTTCCTTCAGTTTACTGCCACACATCCACCTGATCATGGCACGATCATTACACTGAAGTCGTTGCATATCAGAAACCATGATGGGATGGCAGAACGAAACCAGGCTGAAAAGACTTTGCCCCGAATCTTGAAGGAAATGTGCCTGCATGTAAGGATTGGCAGCAGTTTTCTGAACCTTTCCCAGACAAATATCCTTCTTCACAACAAATTCCTTGCTGAAGGATGAGTTCCACAAGCCCACCAGAATAATGGTACTTGAGCAGGGTCGAGATGATAACACATTTAATTATTTTATTTATTTATTATTCCTCAAATATTTATTGAAATAAAAATAAAACAGGAGAAAATTAAAACGATTTAAAAAAATCTTATTTACAAAAATTTGTAAGCAGGACAATATTTTGAATTATACTTTTCTAAGTCCTTCACTAAGCAATATGTCTTCTCCCGGTTAACATCGAGTAAACACAGAAGATAAAAATATATTCTAAAATTTCAAGGAATTCTTTTTAGTAATTCTTATTACAACTATCTTCCTCCCAATTACTATTTTAATATGCAATTATACTGATAATTTGAAGACTTAGATATCGTTATAAGCAAATACAATAAGTGCTGATAGCAATATTATTAAATGTTCACAAGATAATATCACCAAATAATGCAATGTAAGTTTTTATTTTATTTTAGTAATCAGTCATCATTTAAGGCTAAAACAAACTCTATAAGGATTAATGAGATGGATTGATTGGCAGTTAAGTGATGATGAATATTATTAGAGGATTGAAAATCTCTACATGCCAACATGACAGCAGGATACCGATCTCTAAGCACTACTTACATTTAAACAGAAACAAAAGCCTTCAATATAAGGTCATCTTCAATGATGACTCAAGATTCTGCATTTCCTTTGGTGGATTGGTGTAGTTAAAGAAAATAACTTTTCAAGTTAAATTGAATGTCATTGGTTCGTTTTTAAATTGAATCTTATTGGTTCGTTTCACATTGAATCTTATTGGATCGTTTCACATTGAATCTCAATGGTTCGTTTTGAAATTGAATGTCATTGGTTAATTTTTGTTTCAACAGGAAATTATGGAGAGACAAATGGAGAAGCTGAGGAACCCGGTGATGAAAAACCAGATGTTGGCTGGAAGAGAATTGAAAGGTCGTGGCTTCATCGGCAAACCAGATGTAATCAAGTTTAAGGTAACTCTATATACTATTAAAAAGTTATTGTTGTTGTGAAGTTGTCCAACAGTAAATAATAAATAAAGAAAGTCAAGTCGAGGGTTGGTTTAACAAGTGTATTAACAAAGTAAGAAAGTGACTAGCACTTGACTAGACAGTTACAAGACTGTGCTTTGTCTTCTCTGTGTCTCTGGTGACTCGCACTATTTATAGTGACCACCGGTGTAGTTTCTCCTGTGTAAGAACGGCCGGTGTAACAATTGTGTTTCTCTGTTCATACGCCAATAGAAACATGTGGTTGGTTGACAAAAAAGGAATAGGGAGAGTACACATTATTAAGGCATTAGTTTTTACAATGTCGATACCCAGGGTTCTAATATTACGTAAATTTAAAGTTGCTTTTTTTGTAACTGAATACATGTTAAATTTAAAGAAACAAACATAACGTAATAATATAAAAAAAACATTACATAAATATCTTTTTAAAACTTAGTGAACTTTTTTCTATTTTTGATTATCTGCAAAAAAAGTAGGCATGAAGGTTATTGAGCATTATTTCAAAGCGAATTATTTCTAATGGTTTTTGCTAATACAAACAATGAGTAAATCCATTCATTGTAGTTACTTACTCTCTTATACTAAGTAGCATAGTTTTTCCACTACATTTCATAAATAATTATAAAGCAGTAGAAGCTAGGTAAAGATGGATGTTGACATAACCAAGTACTGTACCAACACTGCTCAAGTATTGTTTAAAATATTTGATGTTTCTGAGATGAAATATTGTCATCGATATGTTTCAGACTGTTTCCTCATCTTGGTTGATGACTTACTTAGACTTAAGAACTCCCGCATCCTGCGATGCATTAGCCAGTCAAAGTTATTGTAGAGTGGTGGTGTTTGTTGAGAGTGTCGAGACAGGAGATAGCCATTTTACTGAGTTGGCCGTGTCTCTATGACTTGAATAAGAAAAGAGTCACGAGACTTCGAAGGAAAACATGAACGTTTTCTCTACAATAATATATTTATTAAGCTGGAACAAACATGTAAGTTAAGTTACATGGTCAGCAGGCATAAGGGTCATATAATTCCAGTTGGTTTTGAGTTTATTCTCACTCCTCGCCACCATGATGATAACGAGGGGAGAGAATTAATGCCAGTCTGTCTACATTGAAGTCTTGCTTAAAACTCCTTTGTATTTGCCCAGGTAAATAGCTGGGCAGAAATCAGTAGGCTTCCAGTGCGCATGTCAGTAATGTGCTAATCACTTGTGTATCAATACGCTGACCTAACTACAACTCCACATAATGCAAAATATTGCACATACATATAAACAAAATAGATCTGTCATGCAAATGCTACAAAGTAATCCATCACATTCGGTCTGTAGCCAGATCCACAGCGTCTCTCCAGCTCTTGCCCATTGCTTTCAAGTCTCACTGACTTGAATTTGAATTTCGCATACTTTTAGCTGTTTTCATAGCAAAAATATTTTACAGGGATAGTTCGCTCGCCTGAAGCCAAACAACTAAACTTTAGGAAGGTGACTGTAAGTGGAGAAGTCTCCGGTGGAGTTGCAGACCGATCACCATGGATTAAGATATGGGTCGCCTTCAAGATCTCAAAACAGAGGTTTAAGTCTGCGGTTTTGTCATGAAACTCGTACATTTAATGGTGCTATATGAACCACTACCCTCTCACGTGATTTGATCCACTAGCTGAGCAGTGTGCTGCGGTATGTCGCTTGGAACCACACATGAGAGAGTGAGGGGATTGGTGAGAACCGGAGGCGCTTGACCTCTCACAGATGGATGCAGCTGTAAGCAACCAAAGTTGCTACCCCTACTCAGAGCCCCCTATATTAAATAGTTACTTCCTTGTTTTTAAAATGGAGCGAAATTTCAATCCCACTGTTGTTGTTTTTATTACTATTTAAAAAAGAAAAATGTCACAACATTAATGATTTGGGGCTGACCAAAGCCAAGAAAATATGAATTTGTTTTCTTTTAAAGGAGAGCGTAATTTCAATCACATCTTCACGTTGTTAGTTGATTGTATTTTCAAAATGTTATTGACTTAAACTCTTCGTCCTTCTTCAGGTGTATTTTATAGTAGTTGGAGATAAAACAAAATCCTTGTATTTCAGTTTGATTGTAGTACATAAAGTTGTGCTAGATCAACAGACAGAATGATTATGTTATAGAGAAAGTTGAAAGCGTGCACACAAAATCCTCAAGAGTCTGACTCTCGAATTTGTATTAACAATTCTCCAAAACGAATAAATCTAGTCAGCGGCATAATCAGACACAAACGACGCCAACCCAATGCCGCTCCTTTTTATCGCACTTTCTCTACTGTTGTAAGCACTTCCTTATTTCTGGTGATACCAGATCAGGCTGCCCTGTGGCTCCCTGAGACGAAATTCACCTACATTGACGTTTTTTTTTTTTTTTTTTTTTTTTTGTAAAACTTAATTATGTTCTACAAAACCAAAAACAAAAACAACAGCCCCTCTCCCTTTCTCCCTCCCCTTTTTTATTTTATTTTTAGAACTTGAAGCATAAATCTTTTACTATAATGACCAGATTCGGCATTAAATAACCCAAAAAGGGTTGATATGCCGTAAAACAAAACTACCAAACCATTTCCTTATTTGCCTAATCACATACTTTCGACCACCGCTTTTCAAATCTTAGATTTCAAGATTCGCCTCTGCATGCTGCCATTCTCTCTGCTGCAATGAACACATACCAGTCGCAGTCACTTGTCTCACGGCCTCTCCGTGCAGTCATGACAGACCCTTAAAAATCTAGGATTGAACCTATACAGTCTAAGATCAGTAGACAGAACAGAAAAATTACATTGTAGTATTAAATCTATACAGTTGTGCGGAGAGTTGTGATGGATCTACATTTAATCACATCTTTCGGACTGTTTTGATAATCTTGGTTGCTGATATTTTCACAATGTTTCAGCCGTTGTACTCTTCAGCCTTCTTCAGGCACTCTTTTTGTAGTCTTAAAGTACAATGACCAAAACATTGTGCAAATGACAGTAATCAAGATGTGGGGAAACAGTTTGAAACATGTAAATTCAACTGAGAAAGAGTGTGTTATATTGGTTAAGAGAGAGAAAGTAGCACATGAGTTTGCAGTAAGAGAAATAAAATAATGAGAGAGAGATGACGTCAAATATTGGTGCGTTTGGAAAGTAACCTACAAAAAATGTCCCTTAATTAAATTTATGTCATGTTGCGGTTTGTTTAAGAAGATCGCTCGTGCATGGAGTATTATTGCTACATGTGGACTGGTGCACCACTCATTAGCCCCTCTCTCTTGGACAAGATGCAAAAAAAAATTCTAACTTACTAGGTCCTGCACTGTCTGCCAAACGTCAGCCCCTGTAACATCGCCATAGTGTTGAATCCCTGTGCTTGTTTTACAAGTGCTTCCATAGAATGTGCTCTGGCGAGCTTACTGCATTTGTACTTCCTCAACATAAATATGCCGATAAACCTGACTAGCAGCAAAATCATACCCCTTCACTATAGACGTCCCCAGATGCTGGAAGATTTTATACTCTAATAGCTTCTTTCCGCGAACTGCTCACCTTTGGAATTCTCTCCCTGTTTCCCTGACCATATCAACAGGCAGAAATTAAAATGTGATGTGAACAAACGTTTTACTGCTCAACTCCCTACCCAGATTGCCCCCTATAAATCTGGCCCCTATGCCAGTAACCCTTTACGCTTCAGTGGCAATATGCCTTGGTTACGGTGGATAAAAGTAATTAAAACATTAACTGTGAAATTCATGCGGGCCCTGTTACTAAAGATATTTTTTTTCTTATTCTACTTTTCATCATCATCATGATGGCAATTGTCTCATCAATTTTGTACTTATTTTCAGTCCGTATGATTAGAACAGACATAAGAAAATGACCAATCTCTTTTCAACACAATTTCCGTCTGGTAGAGAGGGGGGGGGGGTAGTTTAAATGTCAAGAAATATAAATAAAACAATGAAACTTTGGAATGAAAAATACTTATCAAATAAATTGCTACTTATTTGCTTTGTTGTTTATCCATTCTCTTGGAAGTTTCAATTCTTCCGGCGCTTCCTGGCATTTCTCTTGACTTGGTCTGTATTTCAGTCTTTCTGCAAGCCTCTCTCTCTGAATTAATGCTGTTAGACAATAAAAATCACCCGCGAAGCAATCAGAAATACTGGCTGTATTTATCAGTGAATTCAGTTGAAAAAATGTTGGCTTTATTCAAAGCAGAGATTAGTTTATGTTCTTGATGTAGACGAGAAGGTTTGTGCTTGAGGAAGGGGAGATAAAAAATTAAAAGGAAAAGCAAATGGGCTGATTAGTACTTGGAGGAAAATAAATGAAGAAGAAATGAAAATGAAAAAGGCATAAAAATGAGACAAGCTAAGCTATTGAAGGAATTCAGTGTACGAAAAAGTGAAGATAATAAAAATAAAAATAAAACACACAAGTGTTCCTATTTAGATAATTTATTTAATGAAACGTTTTGAAAATAGATACATTTTATTTAAAAGAAAGTTCCGATTTATATATATATATATATATATATATATATATATATATATATATATATATATATATATATATAATAATGGTAATAATCCAGGTGAAAAATATCCACAGGGTGGTAATCCAGAGAATTTTAACCGGGTTTATAAAAAGTGCTCAATATCAAAATAGAGCTTTATATATGATAATTTTATTTACACAGACATGTACAAAATCTGCGACACTGGCATGTCGATGTTATCGATCAACAGTTACTATAACCTGAGATCTCATCAGGCAGAGTTAGAATCCGATCTTAACCTCAGATCATATTTGGAGAGAATGAAGTGGAGGGATAGAGAAAGAGAAGAAGAAGAAAAGAAATTTAACATTTCAAAAATTAAGGCCGTTAAAAAATTAAAATTAAATTCTAACTCTGCCTGATGAGATCTCAGTTTATAGTAACTGTTGATCGATAACATCGACATGCCAGTGTCGCAGATTTTGTACATGTCTGTGTAAATAAAATTATCATATATATATATATATATATATATATAAACAGAGTATAGCGAATTAATCTGAAAAGATATTTCCTAAAACTACAAAAACCTAGACACTAACACATGCAACTACATAGATATAATGAATACAAAAAGTAAACAAATCACCGATAAACTTATAAATAGCAATAAATTTTGTAAATTAGAACCTAAGAACATATATCTTGCTAAAATATCACAAAAGCACACATTTAGTTAATTTGACTACACTCGAAATAGGAAGGAACAGCAAAACAATACTTACTAGAATTAACAAACAGATAAAAAAAACAGGACCTAGAATTAAACAAGTAGGTCAATACTGCCGAAGTAATCAATTGGTTTAATAATATGGAAAATAAAAATAAATGTACCTACCTACAATTTGACATCGTAGATTTCTATTCATCTATATCTGAAAACGTCTTCAACATCGCCCTAGAGTATGCCGAGATATATACAGATATATTCAGGGATAAAATTCACATTGTTAAAATGTTTAGAAAATCAATAATAATGATTAATGGATAAAAACTAGAATGACAATTTCTTTGCTTTGGTGATAGGTGCACTGGACTCTGCAGAGGCATCAGATCTTGTAGATCTCTATATTCTATATACTCTCTGAAATATATTTGATAATACTGATATCGGCATATATAGAGATGATGGATTGGCTATAATAAGATATTCTCACGAGGTCAAGGGTGAAAAATTATACATATGGAATTTAAAAAATTAGGCTTATGAGTCGACATATTAACTAACATAAAAATAATTAACTCTTTAGATGTCACTTTTAACTTAAATAAAAATACATACGATCCATACTTACAGGATGCTAACCCAATATATGTGAACTTAAAATCCAATCACTCCCAATCAATCATAAAACAGATTACTAGTTTTATCGAATGTAGGCTTAGTAATAACCCTAGTAACAAAAAAGTATTTAAGAATTCAAGTAACATTTATAACACAGCTGTATAAAATAGTGTGCATGATAATATCGAGATTGAATATAAGTAACAAGTATAAAAATAATGGAAATAAAAATAGAAGATACATTTTTCATCTGGTTCACCCCGCCCTATACCAGATGCTAAACACTAAACTTGGACAGAAATTCTTAAATCTTATCGAAAAACTCTTTCCCGTATGTATTCTCTTATATAAAATATTTGCTAAAAATAATTTATGTCTGTCCTACAGTTGCTGTGAAAACTTTGAAATGATAATCACAGCACACAATAACAAAATACTAAATGAGAGTAGTAAAGGAAAAAACTGTAATGTGTAAAAAAAGGAGATAAATATAACAACAATAACAATAATCGCAATAAATAGTAGTGACTCAAACAATAATAGCAATTACCTAAATAGAAATAAGAAAGTTAATAATTGAGAGAAAATTTGTAACTGTAGAATTTGTGCACATTGCCCATTACAAAATAACTGCCTGACTAAATGGTATCGTTTACCAAGCCACAATATTTGCACATGAAAACCCGAATAACAAAAAAGATTAGGTAAAGGAAACCACCCTAGAATGTTAAACTAGGTATATGGTTAGGGTATAGGTTTTTTAATTTCAAATTCAAACTCCTCTGCTGTACTAATCTCAACGGTCTTCTTTTGCGCGTTTGAAATTGAAGTTAAACCCACATCTGAACAAGAGAATTTTTTCCAGAAATATTATGTCATACAGACCCTATATCAAAATGCACTGATAGCAAGTAAGATAGTAATTATAAACAAAAAATAAACAAATAGATAACAAAAATAAAAAATTATATTAATAAAAGATCGAAAACTGAAAAACTCATTTCATCTTTGTATGTCTTAATTTGCTTTCAGTCTGCGTTTATCCGTTACACCTCTGCATTGAAATCGCCTCCTATAAATTATTTTTATATATACACTACACACAATGCCTCAAGCAAACTACATTGACCTATTATTTTGTTATATTTTAAATGGAAACGGTCGTTGTCTCCTACATTTATGTACCAGACAACAGTATGAACCACGGACTACAAGAAATAGAAATTAAAAACATGGAGTATTGGAACATTTTTCCTTTTCTTTTACTATTGAATTAATTAATTTTTTAAAGTCAGCGTTGATAATAGTTGTATACCTTAGAATTACGTTGGGAAACTATTAATTACTTAATTTAGATTAAATAACACTAATCAACATTAAATAATACTAATCAACATTAAATAACACTAATCAACATTAAATAACACTAATCAACATTAAATAACACTAATCAACATTAAATAACACTAATCAACATTAAATAATACTAATCAACATTAAATAACACTAATCAACATTAAATAACACTAATCAACATTAAATAATACTAATCAACATTAAATAACACTAATCAACATTAAATAACACTAATCAACATTAAATAACACTAATCAACATTAAATAACACTAATCAACATTAAATAATACTAATCAACATTAAATAATACTAATCAACATTAAATAATACTAATCAACATTAAATAACACTAATCAACATTAAATAACACTAATCAACATTAAATAACACTAATCAACATTAAATAATACTAATCAACATTAAATAATACTAATCAACATTAAATAATACTAATCAACATTAAATAACACTAATCAACATTAAATAATACTAATCAACATTAAATAATACTAATCAACATTAAATAACACTAATCAACATTAAATAATACTAATCTACATTAAATAATACTAATCAACATTAAATAACACTAATCAACATTAAATAATACTAATCAACATTAAATAATACTAATCAACATTAAATAATACTAATCAAACATTAAATAACACTAATCAACATTAAATAATACTAATCAACATTAAATAATACTAATCAACATTAAATAATACTAATCAACATTAAATAATACTAATCAACATTAAATAACACTAATCTACATTAAATAATACTAATCAACATTAAATAACACTAATCAACATTAAATAATACTAATCAACATTAAATAACACTAATCAACATTAAATAACACTAATCAATATTAAATAACACTAATCAACATTAAATAACACTAATCAACATTAAATAATACTAATCAACATTAAATTATACTAATCATCATTAAATAACACTAATCAACATTAAATAACACTAATCAACATTAAATAATACTAATCAACATTAAATAATACTAATCAACATTAAATAACACTAATCAACATTAAATAATACTAATCTACATTAAATAATACTAATCAACATTAAATAATACTAATCAACATTAAATAATACTAATCAACATTAAATAATACTAATCAAACATTAAATAACACTAATCAACATTAAATAATACTAATCAACATTAAATAATACTAATCAACATTAAATAACACTAATCAACATTAAATTATACTAATCAACATTAAATAACACTAATCAACATTAAATAACACTAATCAACATTAAATAATACTAATCAACATTAAATTATACTAATCAACATTAAATAACACTAATCAACATTAAATAACACTAATCAACATTAAATAACACTAATCAACATTAAATAACATAAACAAAGTAGAACGAAATTTCAAGACGAGACTGCGATTGGGTGATCTCTAGCCACTCACTATTCCAATGGAATGGCAAACTCCGTAGATTCAGGGTCCAGGTGTGGTTCCATGTCAGCTTTAATCATCAGCAGCTAGGGTTTTCTTTGTCAACCATGTAGGGGAGCTGGGGCAATTGCTTCATGAATGAATTTGCCTGGTTGACGACAAAGGGCATGACCCAGCCAGCATAGATGTCTCTTGAGGATGACTTGTCGGAAGGAGTTAATTTTGCAGGAGAAACATACTGTATTGTTTGAGAGGAAGTTCTGCCATCAGACACGGAGGATGTGACGCAGGCAGTGGTGATCAAATGTTTCCAATCGCCTAACGTCTTCCACTCTCATTGGCCAGAACTCACTGCCATAAACGAGGATCGTTCGCACCAGTGCTGGTTAAATCCTTAGTTTAGTGCTGCGCCTTATTTCAGATCTTGACCACAGCCGGGAATTGAGTCGTTAGAAGGCATGATGTGCAAGGTCCATTTGTGCTTTGATGTCAGCTCCACCTTGCTTTTTGGCCTTGATAGGTATTGACTCATTAGTAAAATAGAAATAGAAATAAAAATTTAAAATTTTTTTTAAAAAATCGTCCCATTTTTTTTAAATCATCCACTTTTTTAAAAATCATCCCATTTTTTTTTAATCATCCCATTTTTTTTTAGTCATCCCTTTTTTTTTAAAAATCATCCCATTTTTTTTTAAATCATCCACTTTTTTAAAAATCATCCCATTTTTTTTTTAGTCATCTCATTTTTTTTTAAATCATCCCTTACTTTTTAGTCATCCCATTTTTTTTAAATCAACCCATTTTTTTAAAAATTATCCTATTTGTTTAGTCATCCCATTTTTTTAAAAAATCATCCCTTTTTTTTTTTAAATTATCTTTTTTTTTTTAAATCATCCCGTTTTTTCATCCCATTTTTTTTCATCCTATTTTTTTAAATCATCCATTTTTTTATATTTTAATCCTGAAACAAAGTACCTGTTGTAAGTCGTTTGTTGTATGATTCATTGCTATTTTTCCAATACTCAGGGGAATTGTGGGTTCATACCGTTCCCAGCGATATTAATGCTTAATCCAACACAGTTGATCTGATAGGATTTGAAATCTGACTTGGCCAATACCATAGTCTCCCAAGGTGTCCATTGGGCCAATCGGGTAAAGTCAAGAATAGTTTACAGTAAAAAAAACTTGTAAACAAAAAATAAAAGCAACAAATAATTTAATGTAGTAGATTTAAATTCTCCACCGACCTGTATACTTTTAATATGTGAAAACTAAGATTTTTATTTCAAAATCTTATTTCAAAGAACGAAAATACAAAATAAAGGAAGCAAGAGTTACGAAACTGCGGAAAGTAAACCCAATGTCCACTTTATACTCTTCTTTCTACTCAGCATAGCTGATTTCATGGTCCATGACAGTATGAATTAGAGCCCCCAATGAGCCATTGGTGTGCTGTTATATAGTGTGTTTGGGGAGCCCCTCTGTCTCTTGGTATACTAACAGAACAAGGTTAATAACATTTTCTAACTCATAGCTAGAAAAAAAAGGCTAGAAAAAAAAGCTAGAAAAAAAAAGCTAGAAAAAAGTAGGGCATTCATACTTTTCCTAATAGTATTGGCCCAAAACCACCAATGCCCGAATCCTCGTTGTGGTTTCAAATATAAAGGAGGATTAAATGTTGCCTACTCTAACAATGGAGAAGAAAATAAAGAGTTGCCAGCTTCGAAGTGCATGAACTGTTTCGCATGTTGGACACTCGTTTTTCAGTGAAAAAAAGAACTTGTGTTCGTAGTTAGATTTCTTAATAGGTGGCATTCATTTGCATATAAGGAAAACAACTGCTTTAAGAAGGACGAATTGGGGGAGACAGGCGGTTAAATTTTGGACAGCCGAGAGAGAACATTGTAGTTGAG
>OY744544.1:38025431-38075431 GCA_963556195.1 Sepiola atlantica | reverse complement strand
GACAGGATAATCTCCTAAACTAATGAACGAATCATTATGAATTTTGGAATATATATTCAAGGCAACACAGTGAGGAACATGGGCACCTTATTTGTTTTGTGAACTTGAATATTTAGGAGGCACATGTATATAAAGTTAGGTATGTGTATATATTTTTATATATACGGTTTCACCCCTTAACTAATTAACCGATCATTATGAATTTTGGAACACATCTTTTAGGCGTAAGAGTGGGTAATGTGGGTTATATTTAGTTTATTTTAGTTTTATGCAAAGGGGCAAATATGGGGTTGGAATCCCTTTGTGAACATTCAGATACCTTTGATTTTTGTGAAATTTTTATAATATGTATTAGATATCAATTAAAACATATTCCCTCAATTTGAGTTTCTTTGGAGTATTATAAAGGGATTTTAGAGGCGTAATATGGACACCACCTCCCATTTGAAAATTAAAATATTTCAGATTTGCATTGAATTTGATTCATAGTCATTACACACCAATTAAGTCAAGTTTCCTGAATTTCAGTTTAATCTTAAGACGCTTAACTTTTAGACATTTTCTATAATCAAAATCATGTAATTGTTTTTTTTATCAAAATTAGAATAAGGGTTCTAGACATAAGGTTTAGTATCATATCTTGATTTTAATCTTTGTAAGAGGACATGAATGTGGTGCAAAAGTCTTCTGTTTGGGAAATTAATTTTACCCGTCTTGGGACGGGTATTCATCTAGTATATATAAATATAATGTACTAGCTGCACATACTCGGTGTTGCCCGGAGTGTTGCTATTGTCATTTTTGTTTTGCATTATTTTTACCAACTCGTCCGAAAGATACTGTAATGTTTACACAACTGAACTCTGAAAATCTTATGCGAACAAAAGAGTTTAATGAAATAATGAAGTCAAAATTTGGTAAACTTTAAACGCATTTCATTTAATGAACACATCAATTTCCATTAGGATGTGACACTGATGATGATGGGTTATTATTTGAATCAGCCCCCACACGCATACTCGTGCACTGAAAAGAAACGAAAGAAAAAATGGTTCATTACTTTACTAAGCCGAAACCATTTCACTCTTTCTAATTTAGGTAAATAAAATAGGCATTAACCTGTAATGTTTTAGAGTTAAAAATAAATATGAAAAAATCCTCATGTTTCGAAAGGTATTTACATCGAAGAATTGTTTTGTTTTTTTAATACTAATATTTCACCATTTACCAAGGCCAAAAGCTATTCAAGGATAAGGGGTCAAGTATTTGTTGACATCGAATTTGAATATGACCATGTTGTACTCTGCAGGGAAGCAATTCCGTGGCAACGTGTTCCACAGATGGAAAGTTTTGGGAAAATTTGGAAAGAAACTCTGTTCATGGAACTCCATTTGGTTTTAGGTACACAGAGAAAGAAAGGAAACTTTGTTGCTGTGGTGGTAGAAGATGAGTTCTTTCTGTGAATTTAGTAAACATGTCAATTTCCTAAACGGTATCAGGTTGATAACTATGGTTCGTTTTTGGGGTCCCCACCACGCACATATGCATATTTCTTTATTAAACTAAGCCGAAACCTATTTCACTCTTTAGAATTTTGTGAATGAAATAGGAAGAAGTCTGTAATGTTTTAGTGTTAAAAATAAATATTAAATATCCTCATGTCTGGAAAGATTGAATGCTGGCCATAGATGAATATTATGCTTGGAAAATTTTTTACATCGAAGAATTGTATTAGGGGTGGAATGTAATGGGTGAAAATTTCAGATTCATGCAAGTAGTATTTTTTTGTGTTCATTTATACATAAATAACACTAAACGATCAAACATTTTGAAAATTTTGCAAAATTCAGAAGGTGCAGGCCACTAGTTTTTAGCTATTTTACATTCATGAAAACCCTTTCACAGCCTGAAAATAGTCCTAAATTAAAGTACTATATCAGATTTAACCATCTATATCCATTTATAGCTTTTGAGGATGTTTTAGAACCTGCAATGTTGCATGAAACCACTTTTTCACCGAAAAATGATGGATTTTGAGTCCCGTGGAGCCCTAACGGCTATTTTTGGCCTGCACCTTCTGAATTTTGCTAAATTTTCAAAATGTTTGATTGTTTAGTGTTATTTATGTATAAATGAACACAAAAAAATACTACTCGCATGAATCTGAAATTTTCACCCATTACGTCCCACCCCTAATTGTATATAGATTAAAACAACATCACGTAATCAATAATAAGTTAATTGTCTTGTAGCAACATGGTTTCACCATCTGCGGCTCATTTGGTGAACATGTAAGTTTAAAAAAGCATGTGATGATGAGAAAGTATTATTTTCTCAATTGTTTAGTGTGGATGTTTTATTTCAAATAATATTCGACTATGGCAAATGGGAAGTAGAAAAAATAATTGAAATGTATATTTGAAAAGATTAAGCAAACGGAAAAGCTTTAAAAGGTAAATTTCACCATTCGCAGCCACTCAGTAAACATGTGAATATAAGGAAGCGTTTGAAGCTGTCACAACAGTGCAAAAGGTTTTCATACTGTATTTGTAAGAGCCCAAGATGGCGATGGTGGTCTGTTCATCATGAATGAAGAAAGGCTCCTTGTATCCTTAAAAATAATCCACATGTAATAGAAACACATGTGAGAGTTAGAATCTAAAATATTTTACCTAATATTATGATAAACAATTAATTGTAAGAAATAAATAATTTAATTGCTGAAATAAGTAAGGAAATGTTGAGACGTTATTTTTTATTAAAGGCGTAAGCTCACACTTCCGTTTAGGTGAGTAAGGCAAAACGTCTCCATGCTAACATTATTCTAAGTCAGATTAACTATTTTCATTACCGTGTTGCCTCTTTTGCTAGCAGTAGTTGGAATGAGGAAGGGACACTATTTACCCCTTGATTCCATCCCCACTTTCTGTTTGATTCCCAAGGCTCGCAGTAAATTAAAAGCAGCACAAACTGACAAGAAAGGGTTAATTATTGAAACTATTCCAATAACTAGTTATTTACGTTAAATATACAATAAAATGTATATAATAATATTAACAATATTTAACTCATTAAAAAGTCAATTTAGTTACCCTTACACCATGTATATAGCTAATAATTTATCTTTATTTATTCAACGATTTCATCAAAGGAAGAAAGACTTATTTTTTTACAAATTATAAAGAATAAACGTGAAAAGGTAGTGAGGCTGAGGGGAAAGTTGGCAGGGTAAGACCAAGGAAAACATGGGGGAAGTGATACGGATTGATTTGATAGAAAGAAGGATAAATAAAGACCTGGCCAGAAATAGGTTAGTTGGGAAGTCAATTTCTATTTCTGCCAGCATGTAAAACAGACATTAAACCGAATACGATGATGACTATTAAAAGCAACTATATAATTTTTTTTGTGTTAACATAGTAAGTTATTAAACAAAAATGAAAACTCTAAAGTCCTCCAAAACACCGATGAAACCAACATCAGAACCCCCCCCCCCCCCCCCAAGTCAGATGGTTCGTATTTAGATAGAAGATTCGTATTGCCTAGTTGTGGTCTTTAGCGGATTATGAAAAATCAAATATTAACTAAATCTGTTTTTCTTTTTCTTTACATTTTTTTTTGTTTTCGTAAGATGCTGGTTATCTTGTAAGCCAATTTCTAAAAGACGCTTTTATCTTTTTTCGAGACAATCTGGTTATGGAGATTCGATCGAGAATAAAGATCTTCAGTGAAAATGCGGTTTACAAGTTTTGGTGCTTCTATAATAAAAAGCCGAAAAAAAAGTTTTTCTTGTCTTTTAGTGTTGGAGAGGTAAATAAGAGGCAGGTAACTCCTACAACGAATTTTAAACACGATTTTCTCTGAAATTAGGATCATGGATCTTAACTCTTTCAAGTTCGAAGATATACTGTATTTTACATCAGACAGTGCAAAACAAATTGATTTTTTGCAAGCACACAGACTAATTTCTGGTGCAGAAACCTGCAACTGTGGCCATGAGATGCGACTTGTGCCATCAGTAATCAAAACTGATGGCTTTAATTGGCGTTGCAGATGTGGCTACTGTACAAGGAGAACGTCGATTAGACATAATAGGGTTAGGGTTTATAATTAGGGTTAGGGTTAGAAAAATATTGTTCGAAAGCTAGAGTTGTTGTGAAGAGTTACCTGCCCCTTATTTACCTCTCTAACACTAAAAGACAATAAAAACTTTTTTTCGGCTTTTTATTATAGAAGCACCCAAGTTTTCTCTATAAACCTATTTTCAATTCTCTAAAAAATTTGTGAACTTTTCTTCAGCATTTGGTGAGGCTGGTTAAAAGAGCTGTCTGTTAATAGCAGAATGTGAATGCCAGCCAGCAAAAACAAAAATTGGTAATACTTTCACTTTAGCTCTCTCTCTTTTTTTCTTCAAATATATAAGTTAATAACACCTTCAATCTAAATATTGTTATTCGATGACAAATGACTCGAATGATACAAATCTGCCCAACTTGTTGCTGTCAGGCTGAGGTATAGTTCTGTTCGGTCCTAGGAAGTTCACCCTCTAGGCTTTGCCTTCTCTCTGAGAAAGGGGTTAATTTATTGCTAATCGCCTAAGGTGACCCTACTGAGAAATGCCGACTGGGCTGCTCAGGCATTTTTTATAGGCCAGAGAGTGCTTATCCTAGTGCACTGGCTTCCTAAAACAACACCTGACTTTGTGTCTAACCTCCCCTGGTGAGGAGGTAAATAATATGATTTGGCCAAAGAACTAGTCGATAATAAATAACATTATAAAATATATTGTAAGCTTCGATTCTCTTTTAACAACATCTTTGAGCAATGCTGAATAAATTTTAAGATTGCTATGCGACTACTTACGGGGCTTCCAGGTAAAATCCGCTAAACATTCACTAGTCTACGAACATGTATGTGCATTGTTATTATTTAGATCGAAACGGTGAAAGGTCCATGAGAATTAACAGCCTCTCTGTGGGGGGGGGGGGGGGGAGCCGTGCCAACACCTTACCTTTCATCACAACAAAAGAATCCTTGAATGGAAATCACTGAAACGAGAAAAGAATTTTTTTTTTTTTAAAGATATAAAAAGGAAACATTAAAAGAAAAAGAAAAAGAAAAATGAATGGTACAAAGGGACCATTTGTCTACTTCTTCTTCTTGTTACGAAGGGACAATAGCCTAATTGATGTAATTGTTGGTTTGGTGTATTGATGAATAGCAGCTGTGCTAAAATAATCATTCAAACTCCGTTTTAGGAAAACAAGATATGTCTCTTCAATCGGCACGTTTCATGATGCTATATATATTATCAGCCGTCGGGAAACTAGTCGACGACGGCGATTGTCTCAGATTCAACGTCGACCTGTGCACAGGTTCGAAATTGTTCAGTGTCCACAGGTGCTGTTGTAGTTGTAGTTATTATTAAGCAAGTCAGACTTCTACAAAGAGCTCACGAAGATCGTACCTCAGGATTGTCTGGTCTGCGTGAAGTCCTCCTCGTTAATTGCAGCCATTCCTTAACCTGCATAACGAGTTGGGCTTCTACATAGAGCTCACGAAGATCGTACCTCAGGATTGTCTGGTCTGCATGAAGTCCTCCACGTTGGGGACAGCTATTCGTTTACCTGCAAGATGATCGATTTTACCACCGGTTGCATGCGAAGTCGGGAATAGTTTGGCCCCGAACACACAAAAGAATGGTGCAGAAGCAACATTGTTGCTCTCACTCCATTGATCTCACTCCATTGATCTCACTCCATTGATCTACAAAGGCTATTATTGGATTAACAATTCTATTTTAGAAGTAAACTTGATAAACAGAAGAAAATGATTTTTTTAAAAATAATTTCAAAACTCTTGAGTCAATCCAGCCTAAATCTTATGCACATATTCAAGGTCATTATCATAGAAATGATGTCTGAGGGCATGGAAAAACAACCAGTAGAGATAGCCCCTTTCAGATTTCATTAAGGCAGACATCCAGAAAAAGAACACCTGCAGCGACCATTGCTTCCAATGATGTAGACTTGCTCTTCTTTTTGGGTCGGGGGACAGTGGCTACAGTTCATGCGTTCGGCTATTAATCGAAAGGTTAGGGTTCATGTCCACCAGGGGGCGATAAATTTTATTCATTCTTTATCCTTTTTAAGTCTAACTAAACAATTATGTGACTTACACATTTTAATTTTAGATAAAACAAATCTTTAAAATATCATATTTAAACAAATTAGTTTTATTGCACAAAAAAATAAGTAAGAAATTAAATCAACATTTAGTTGGATTATTTTGTAAACAGGTTAGCCATTTTTATGAATTACTTCGTACAAGTCATCATCATCATATTCGGTTGAGCATCCATTTTACATGCTGGACGGCTTTAAGAAATTGAATTCAAACCTAACCTATCTCAGCCCAGGCCTTTATTTATCCCTCTTTCCCTCACGTCCATTTTTATCACTTCCTCCCATGTTTTCCTTGGCCTTACCCTGTGAAGTGAACTTGCTACCTCAGTTGTTCTACATATACTATCCCAAGAACTCTCATCCATTCTTTCAACGTGGCTATACCATCGAAGTCTACATACCTCCCTATACTGTTCGGATTTAATCTTCCTCTGAGGTCATCAGAGCTTAACCTGTCTTTAAAACGTACATTACACATTCATAGTATCCATCTCATATCATTTCTTTCCATGCAACGAATGTCCTCAACCCTCACTGGCCAGGTTTCACATCCATACATCGTCACATTGCATACACATGCCTGACAGACTCTTCTTTTAGGCAACAGTGGTAATGCTCTGCTGGTTAGTAATGACAGAAGTTCCCTTAACTTACTTCTTCTGTTCCTAATTCTTGCAATCACACTAACACCTTCTCCAACCTGTGCTCTAAATGGTATTACCAAGGTAAGAAAACTTCTGAATAAACTCAATAGCTTCGCCATCCAGATATATTTTCTCCACATCTGAGTTCTCATCCATCTCCATTGTCTTACACTTCTTGCACAGAGACTGGTTATCCTCTCTCAATTTACTAGTAATCTCCCTGTACTTCTTGTGTACTCAATGCTTACAGGTACCACAAAAATATGAATTGCACCTGACTACGTTTCCACAAACAAGTCACTTTTCTTTTTAGATTCTTTGCTCATGTATTAAAATATTGAATGTTTTCAAAACTACTTACATCCAATAATTTTATAAATCAACATTAAAACAACATTACTCCCCCCTTTTCTCTATCACTCCTCTTAAAACAGCATTACTTTAACTCCTGGGCAACGCCAGGTAAGGATAGCTAGTATAATTTGAAGTGAATTTCGAAATTACTTAACTCCTTCTTTTGAAATTTGAAACAGAGATTCTATGTATAACACTGGGGTTATAGGCTGCATATACAGGGTGTTTCAAAAGTCTTGGGAACATAACGATTTTTAATAACTCAAAAACTATTAGGAGTTGACAAATGAAATTGGTACCGTTGGAAAGGTTAAAGTTTCAAGTTTTGTGGGGAATCTTCAAAGTTGCTCAATATGAGCACCATTCGTCACACGGCAGACATCTAGTCGATAGTCCATTTCCTGCCAAACGCGTTCCAGCATCTTGACGTCAATGGTTCCCACAACTGCCGTTACTCGAGCCTTTAGTTCGTCAATATCTCTTGGAAGGGGTGGCACATAGACTTGTTGCTTGACAAAGCCCCAAAGGAAAAAGTCACACGGGGTAAGATCTGGAGACCTAGGAGGCCAGGGCATGAGAACGTCATCACCTCGCCCAGATCTCCCAATCCATCTACCAGGCAGCCTTGTGTTAAGAAACTGCCTTACTCTAAGACTCCAGTGTGGTGGTGCACCATCTTGTTGAAAAATGAAGTCATCAGATTCTGCTTGTTCCAACTGAGCCATTAACCAGTCTTCCAGCATGTTGAGATAGGATTCACCAGTGATAGTTGCCTCTTCAAAGAAGAACGGTCCATAGACACCTTTCTTGGAAATTGCACAAAACACGTTCACTTTTGGTGAATCTCGCTCGTGCTCAAGAAGTTCATGAGGATTCTCAGTACCCCATATGCGAGTGTTATGCTTGTTAACTTTGCCATTCAGATGGAAGGTCGCCTCATCGCTAAAAACAAGCCGGTCATCAAAGCCGTTATCTTCCAACTTCTCTTGCATTGCAATGCAAAAGTCACGGCGAAGTGGCTTATCAGTGTCCTTCAACTTTTGGACCAACTTGAGCTTGTAAGGTACCATTTGCAGTCGTTTCCTTAAGACACGCCAGACAGTTGCTGGAGCAAGCTGAAGTTCCCTGCTGGCTCTTCTCACTGATTTACGGGGGCTCCGCTGAAAGGCTGTCCGAACTTGCTCAACTGCATCTTCTGAAGTTGAAGGGCGACCTGTTCGCTTATTTGGGCACAAACGCCTATCTTTCACAAATTTAGCATGCCATCTGACAATGGATTTCCTTTCAGGGGCTTCTTTTTTAAATTTCCTGCGAAATGCACGCTGAACACATGTCCACGATTCAGTCTTTGCAAATTGGAGGACGCAAAATGCCTTGTCTTGTTTAGAGAACGTCATTACTGCACCTGGAAAGATAACACGAAAATCATTAGTATGACCAAAAACTTGATTAAGCAAGCTTTAAAATGGCACCAGTTTCATTTTTCTACCTGGAATAGTTCATGAGATATACGCATTTGTAATGTTCCCAAGACTTTTGAAACACCCTGTATATTGACAAGATGTTTTTACAATAATACTGCGTGTGCCAGACATCCATAAGAAATATATCACAAACTCCTACAAGGGTTTGGAGATAGACTTCCATAAGCACGGCAACAATATGCAACAGATAAAACTGCGGAATTTCCACGGGTCTAGCTAGTATAATAATTAGGATAATAATAAAAGACGAGAGAGAGAATGAATCTTGGCAAAGTCCCCAAATATAACACTTAAACAATTCTCTTGATGAGTCAGCTTCCAATTTATTCTAAAAATATTTGTATAATTAGCGCTGACTTACAATTTATTTATCATGGTAGATTGGATAATGTGCTGTGCAAAACGCTCAAACAATAAATGATATTCAAAAGTTAAATTGAAAACATTAATACTGGTCCCTGACTTTTTCCTATTTTCTAAATATATATTTTAAATTGCATTTTGAAAATTTAATCTAAATATTACGGTATCGTTTGGTCATTAAATTATTAATTAATTAAACCAAATTGTTATAAAACTCTAACTAAATAATTGAAGGTAATAGTTTAATCTCTATGTGTTAAATTATTCCAAAACTAAAGATTAAACTGTCTGATTTGTTAATGGAGAAACTGAAATGAATTGTAGTGGATTTAATTTTCGTAATCAAATTACTTTTTAAATATGATTCAAAGTAAAACATGGTTCAATTTGATGTTATTTCAATAAATAAGCTATTAATCTATATATTAAAGGTGAACGTATGTGTGTCTAGCTCGCTTCAATAATCACATGTGCAAATTTAATTTTATGAGTAAAGAAGGAGAGGCTTAATCTCAATAACATCTGATAATAATAAAAAGAAAGGAAAAAAATTCTTTAACTTTTAATATAGGCACAAAGATATTCCTTTACTATTATTAAAACAAAACAAAGAGAGAGGGAGAGAGAGAGTTTTGTCTTCGTATTTTTATAGATTAGTTTTGTCTTTTCTTATTGATAGAGAATAAAAAGGAAGTTTTCTTTTCTTTTTTTTCATCGATTAGTTTCGTTTCAATGATTTCAAGTAACGAATAGGAATTAAATTGCAAAGCGATAGCGAATGGATGAAGCCTGCTAGTAGTAGATAAACATATGTGTTAGTCACTTTGAGGCGAGAAACATTCAGCATTAAATAACCCATAGATGGTTGATATGCCGAAAACAAACCAAACCACACAAACAAATGCTATTGGTCTGTTGTTTGGGGGATTGTCAGAGTCTTTTCCCAGCTTGGGTATGGGTATTCTGAAAGAGTTTGGTTTGGTAGTTTTGTTTTACGGCATATCAACCCTTTTTGGGTTATTTAATGCCGAATCTGGTCATTATAGTAAAAGTTTTTATGCTTCAAGTTCTTTATATCTTCAAATGTTTAATCATCGTTTTTGGTTTGGTAGTTTTGTTTTACGGCATATCAACCCTTTTTGGGTTATTTAATGCCGAATCTGGTCATTATAGTAAAAGTTTTTATGCTTCAAGTTCTTTATATCTTCAAATGTTTAATCATCGTTTTTGGTTTGGTAGTTTTGTTTTACGGCATATCAACCCTTTTTGGGTTATTTAATGCCGAATCTGGTCATTATAGTAAAAGTTTTTATGCTTCAAGTTCTTTATATCTTCAAATGTTTAATCATCGTTTTTGGTTTGGTAGTTTTGTTTTACGGCATATCAACCCTTTTTGGGTTATTTAATGCCGAATCTGGTCATTATAGTAAAAGATTTATGCTTCAAGTTCTAAAAATAAAATAAAAAAGGGGAGGGAGAAAGGGAGAGGGGCTGTTGTTTTTGTTTTTGGTTTTGTAGAACATAATTAAGTTTTACAAAAAAAACAAAAAAAAAAAAAAAAAAAAAAAACGTCAATGTAGGTGAATTTCGTCTCAGGGAGCCACAGGGCAGCCTGATCTGGTATCACCAGTCTGAAAGAGTAATGTTTTCAAAGAGTAATGATTTCTTAGAGCAATGTATTCTAGGTATGTAAATATCCTACCTATAGAATTATACTTGACAACTTTATTTGGCACTAAATAACTCATAGTTGCTGGAAGACTTTGTACACTAATAGCTTCTTTTCTCGAACTGCTTGCCTTTGGAATTCCATCCTAGATCTCTGTTTCCTCGATTGTACTAATATGCAGAAATTTAAACGTAATGTCAACTAACATCTTGCTGCACAATTCCCACTTAGAATGCTCCTTTTAGATCTAGCCCCTAATCACAGTATCCCTTTATGTCTCAGTGGCAATAAGCCTTGTTTGGGGGGAATAAAAGTTTAAAGAAAGAAGAAATTCTTTTAATTATCTGCCCTTGGTGAGAGACATTGAAACAGGATCATCTGCCCTTGTAAGAAACATGGCATCATCGAATAGAGATCAAGCATGGATGCTACCGACATAGTCTAGCAACACGTATCAAGTTCACTGCCATCATAGTTTAATCATCCATTTTATTATGTTTTAAATAAATCATTTTAAATTGTAATCTTTAACACGATACTATAAGACATGGGAGAGAGAGTTTGAAAGCCTACAAGAGAGTTTGAATGCATACTAGAAACCATCCTTTGATGTATTCGGTCTATCTATATAGGGGTTTGTCAAAACACTCTGACACTCTTAGAAATAAACCCTAACCAAATAATCCACTTATAATATAACGAGCAGGTTCTCTGTCTGTCATTCATTCTGTCTGTCTGTCTGTCTGTCTATCCGTCGGCGAGAATTTTTGTAAACGTATGAGGGGGGGGGGGGGGGCTCGGGTAATTACTATTATTATTTCCTAGAATATAAAAATGTCTCCTTCCCCATGACTACACACTGGCTCATATGAGAAACGCAATGCTGCACCTTCTCCTAGTGATGCTACTACAAGTAGAAACACTAAACTGGAAACGCCACCAGACCAACCCAATTCAGCCTTTGGAATCCGGAAAAACCAAGCAACGTCCACGAAAAAAAAGAATCTATAATATAGTTAAGTAGTCTTTTGAGTAGAAGGAAACTATTCTTCACAGCGTCAGCTACTTACGGTCTGAAAAATTGAAAAGAAAAAGAAACATGGCATTCCAGGGTCTAAAAGGGGACACTTTCAATCCTTGAAAGAGCTGTTGGATATAAATGTGACTGAAAGAAATCAAGGGTTAGCCCCAAGAGAAGTTAATGGTGGCTTGATATCTTAGAACTGAAATAATTTTAGTCCTGGAATCTTGCAAAACCAAGCGATGACCTCAAGAAAAAGAAACTATAATTTAGTTAAGTAATCCCTTGGGGAGAAGAAAATTATTCTCTGTTGCTTTGCTTATTCAAGATATGAGAAGAAAGAATGGACAAAAAAGAAAAAATAGTATTTGAACCAGACAAAACCGAGTTTTTGTTTGGCATCTTTCGGCCGTTTACATAAACAGCCGGAAGATGCCAAAGCGCTTAGCCAATCAGAATGCTCAAGCAGCAGACGACAAATTTACCTGTAAATTGAGTAATTCTAACATTCCAGAAATCTGCTAAATGAACCGGACAAAATGCGAACTGCTTTTTTTTACCCTAACCCTAAACTAACCTAAAAACTAACTAAATATATTTAACTTTTAACTTTTCCATAAAATATTTTTTAAAAATTCATTGATTTTCTTTGTCAGAAAATAAATAAACTGTCATAAAAAAAAAACATACAGTGAGTCTTTTTCTTTCATTACTTTTTTCATGTTGAAAATCAGCCTCGTTTTGATTTTGACATCGGTTCGTTTTGATCTGGCTTTTTCGTTTTTTTTGTTCATGTATTTCGGCTGGCGTCAAAAGTCAGTTATGTCTGGTTTAAAAACTATACCAGTACCAAGTACAGATAACAGCCCTAAAAGGGACAACATCAATTCTTAGAAGAACCCTTGGATAATAATTTGACTGATAAAGATATCAAGTGATAGCCCCGAGCAGGGGGGGGGGTCGTACCTTGATATCTAAGAACTAAAAGAACTAAAATAAAAAAGAAGTCCCATAATTTTATCAATATAGAAATTGCAAATAAATTCACTAGTTTGAATTTGTGATTGTTCATTTGAAATCCAAGTAAAAACTTAAGAGATGCCCAATGTAAGTAATCATTGTCTTCTCTATCTTCGATTCCGGTGAAATTGATTTTAAACAAATATCGCTATGATTGTCAGGAAGAGAAAAAAAAAGTGTTCTGAATAAGAGTCGATTGTTTCTTTCTCTTTCCGCTGCATTATTTGACATCATCTTCACGGCTATGGCTTTCTTCAATAAATCTTTAAATTCGATTTTCTGAGAGAAGATTTTAATATTTGGGATCTTATAAAGTATACAAAATGCTTTTGTTAAATGACAGAAGTTTTTCTTTATATTCAAAATATTTTTTTACTGATATTTTCCAACCATCGAAAACCAATCTTTAAGGTTTCTTCATATCAATAATAAAAAAAACAACACCTCAGAAACAACATAGAATCATTCAAATCTTTAGGTTTAACAAATTTGCTCGGTACAAGAACACGATTGTTTTATTTGAAATATTCAAGAATTGGAATGTAATTTCTACATACAGCTTTTTGCTTAAATTTCTCAATATTGGCATTTATAGAAGAGATTAATAAAAAAAAAACCTAAATTATTGGTATCTTCTTTATTTAATTCCTTCCCATGGCAGGAAGATGTGGCACAAGGCTGGAAAGTGAGAGAAAAGACCAGCGCCCCAGAAGAAGAGCCAGGCTGGACTCTAAAAATAGCCTGGGCAGCCCCGTCGACATTCCCCGGTAGAGACGTCTAAGGCAATTGGCAATAAAACAACCCCTAACCAAAGAGGGAAAGCAAGGCTTGCGGGGGGGGGGGGACCTCCTAGGACTACCCAAGACATAATACCTCAATCCAACAGATAAAGGCCACCGAAATGGACATTGTTTATCGGACTGATTGTCAAGAACATATTCTCAACTGATATTTAGGTGGTACAATCATCAGCCGACTTTCACCGACTGAATTATTTTGATATCCTTTTGTCTGTAACCAAAACTCTTAATGCTATTTAAAAGGAAAATGGCGCCAAATAACTCCGGATTATTTTTCTTTGTTCACTTCACCGGCAAAAGTTGTTAGGTTTTGTAGTAGCAGCAGCAGTATTCGTTTTTGTAGTAGCAGCAGTATTCGTTTTTGTAGTAGCAGCAGTATTCGTTTTTGTAGTAGCAGCAGCAGTATTCGTTTTTGTAGTAGCGGCAGCAGTATTCGTTTTTGTAGTAGCGGCAGCAGTATTCGTTTTTGTAGTAGCGGCAGCAGTATTCGTTTTTGTAGTAGCGGCAGCAGTATTCGTTTTTGTAGTAGCAGCAGCAGTATTCGTTTTTGTAGTAGCAGCAGTATTCGTTTTTGCAGTAGCAGCAGCAGTATTCGTTTTTGTAGTAGCAGCAGCAGTATTCGTTTTTGTAGTAGCAGCAGTATTCGTTTTTGCAGTAGCAGCAGCAGTATTCGTTTTTGTAGTAGTGGCAGCAGTATTCGTTTTTGTAGTAGCAGCAGCAGTATTCGTTTTTGTAGTAGCGGCAGCAGTATTCGTTTTTGTAGTAGCAGCAGCAGTATTCGTTTTTGCAGTAGCAGCAGCTGTATTCGTTTTTGTAGTACAGCAGCAGTATTCGTTTTTGTAGCAGCAGCAGTATTCGTTTTTGTAGTAGCGGCAGCAGTATTCGTTTTTGTAGTAGCAGCAGCAGTATTCGTTTTTGTAGTAGCAGCAGTATTCGTTTTTGCAGTAGCAGCAGCAGTATTCGTTTTTGTAGTAGTGGCAGCAGTATTCGTTTTTGTAGTAGCAGCAGCAGTATTCGTTTTTGCAGTAGCAGCAGCAGTATTCGTTTTTGTAGTAGCGGCAGCAGTATTCGTTTTTGTAGTAGCAGCAGCAGTATTCGTTTTTGTAGTAGCAGCGGCAGTATTCGTTTTTGTAGTAGCGGCAGCAGTATTCGTTTTTGTAGTAGCGGCAGCAGTATTCGTTTTTGTAGTATCAGCAGCAGTATTCGTTTTTGTAGTAGCAGCAGCAGTATTCGTTTTTGTAGTAGCAGCAGCAGTATTCGTTTTTGTAGTAGCAGCAGCAATATTCGTTTTTGTAGTAGCAGCAGCAGTATTCGTTTTTGTAGTAGCAGCAGTATTCGTTTTTGTAGTAGCGGCAGCAGTATTCGTTTTTGTAGTATCAGCAGCAGTATTCGTTTTTGTAGTAGCAGTAGCAGTATTCGTTTTTGTAGTAGCAGCAGCAGTATTCGTTTTTGTAGTAGCAGCAGCAGTATTCGTTTTTGTAGTAGCGGCAGCAGTATTCGCTTTTGCAGTAGCAGCAGCAGTATTCGTTTTTGTAGTAGCAGCAGCAGTATTCGTTTTTGTAGTAGCAGCAGCAGTATTCGTTTTTGTAGTAGCAGCAGCAGTATTCGTTTTTGTAGTAGCAGCAGCAGTATTCGTTTTTGTAGTAGCAGCAGCAGTATTCGTTTTTGTAGTAGCGGCAGCAGTATTCGTTTTTGTAGTAGCGGCAGCAGTATTCGTTTTTGCAGTAGCAGCAGCAGTATTCGTTTTTGTAGTATCAGCAGCAGTATTCGTTTTTGTAGTAGCAGCAGCAGTATTCGTTTTTGTAGTAGCAGCAGCAGTATTCGTTTTTGTAGTAGCGGCAGCAGTATTCGTTTTTGTAGTAGCGGCAGCAGTATTCGTTTTTGCAGTAGCGGCAGCAGTATTCGTTTTTGTAGTAGCGGCAGCAGTATTCGTTTTTGTAGTAGCAGCAGCAGTATTCGTTTTTGTAGTAGCGGCAGCAGTATTCGTTTTTGCAGTAGCAGCAGCAGTATTCGTTTTTGTAGTAGCAGCAGCAGTATTCGTTTTTGTAGTAGCAGTATTCGTTTTTGTAGTAGCAGCAGCAGTATTCGTTTTTGTAGTAGCAGCAGCAGTATTCGTTTTTGCAGTAGCAGCAGCAGTATTCGTTTTTGTAGTAGCAGCAGCAGTATTCGTTTTTGTAGTAGCAGCAGTATTCGTTTTTGTAGTAGCAGCAGCAGTATTCGTTTTTGTAGTAGCAGCAGCAGTATTCGTTTTTGTAGTAGCAGCAGTATTCGTTCAAATTCGATTAAGTGGTGGTGTGAGCCCTCCAACAAATAGAACAGCAGCCCAAAACAAATGCCGAGACTTTACAACCACAAAAGCAGGACTAACGTTACCAACGACAATCCAAATACATGTGAGCACTGTTAGCTGAGTGGCATCTAAAAACGATCTCTCTCTTGAGGTAAAAATGTCTCTTCCTTTATTGAGCTCTTTTGGACTGCCAAACAAAACAACTCAGAAGCAAGGTAGAATCGATGAAACCTTTAGGTTTAACAAATTTGCTCGGTACAAGAACAAGATCGTTATATTTGAAATATTCAAGAATTGGAATGTAATTTCTACATGAAGTTTTTGGTTTAAATTTCTCATATTGCTACTGAAACGTAAGGAGCTACTGTGATTCTAGGAGAAATCCTAAGTTTTGCAGCAAGATGTTTGTTCACATTAGATTTTAATTTCTGCATGTTGGTACAGTCTGGAAACAGGGAGCATGGATGGAATTCCAGAGGCTAATAGTTGGAGAAAAACAGGTAATAAAGTAGAAAGCCCTCCAGCATCTGGGGACCTCCACAGTGAATGGATGGGATTTAGCTGATTTATGGGTTGGCTGGGTGTATTTACGTCGTTGGAGCACCAGAGCAGTTCGTTGGAGCACATTCCATTGAAGTACTTATAAAATAAGCACAGGGATCCAACATTGTGGCAATGTGACAGAGGCTGCAGCTTGGTGGACAGTGTGGGACCTATTAGATTAGAGACTATTTTTTGGACCCTGTCTAAGAGGGAGAGACTAGTGGTTGGTGCACCAGCCCAGATGTGACAACAATACTCCATGCATGGGCGAATAGTGGTTTGTAGAGATAGAGGATACTGGAAAGTGAGATAAGTCTTCTAGCACAGTAGAGGGAAATCACTTTCTTTGTAGCAGTCTTGGCAGTAACTTCTATGTATTTGTTCCAATTTATGTTACCTGTGAATGTTAGGTCGAGGAGTTTGAATGTTGGGCTTTCAGGTAGGGTGTTATTTGCCATGGCCATCAGTGTTTAAAGATGGTTACTCGTAGTTGTTGAAGGAGAGGAGCTTTGTCTTAACATCATTAAATGTTACCATCAATTTATGACCCCATTCCACTATAGCCTGGAGGTCATTTTCTAAGGATTCAGCCATTGCTTCGGATATGGTCGCATCCGTTTTTCTCACATGACAAGAATAAAGCATGGTGTCGTCAGCAAATATATCTATCTCAGACTTAATGTTATCAGGGAGGTCATTTAAGAAAAGATTAATAAACAAAAACTAGATCATGTTATAATGGAGAGATTTGGTATCGGTTTGTCTGTAACTAAAACTCTTAATACTATTTAAAAGGAAAATAGCGCCAAACAAATCGAGTAATTATACAGGGTGTTTCAAAAGTCTTGGAAACATAACGATTTTTAATAACTCAAAAACTATTAGGAGTTGAAAAATGAAATTGGTACCGTTGGAAAGGTTAAAGTTTCAAGTTTTGTGGGGAATCTTCAAAGTTGCTCAATATGAGCACCATTCGTCACATGGCAGACATCTAGTCGATAGTCCATTTCCTGCCAAACGCGTTCCAGCATCTTGACGTCAATGGTTCCCACAACTGCCGTTACTCGAGCCTTTAGTTCGTCAATATCTCTTGGAAGGGGCGGCACATAGACTTGTTGCTTGACAAAGCCCCAAAGGAAAAAGTCACACGGGGTAAGATCTGGAGGCCAGGGCATGAGAACGTCATCACCTCGCCCAGATCTCCCAATCCATCTACCAGGCAGCCTTGTGTTAAGAAACTGCCTTACTCTAAGACTCCAGTGTGGTGGTGCACCATCTTGTTGAAAAATGAAGTCATCAGATTCTGCTTGTTCCAACTGAGCCATTAACCAGTCTTCCAGCATGTTGAGATAGGATTCACCAGTGATAGTTGCCTCTTCAAAGAAGAACGGTCCATAGACACCTTTCTTGGAAATTGCAAAAAACACGTTCACTTTTGGTGAATCTCGCTCGTGCTCAAGAAGTTCATGAGGATTCTCAGTACCCCATATGCGAGTGTTATGCTTGTTAACTTTGCCATTCAGATGGAAGGTCGCCTCATCGCTAAAAACAAGCCGGTCATCAAAGCCGTTATCTTCCAACTTCTCTTGCATTGCAATGCAAAAGTCACGGTGAAGTGGCTTATCAGTGTCCTTCAACTTTTGGACCAACTTGAGCTTGTAAGCTACCATTTGCAGTCGTTTCCTTAAGACACGCCAGACAGTTGCTGGAGCAAGCTGAAGTTCCCTGCTGGCTCTTCTCACTGATTTACGGGGGCTCCGCTGAAAGGCTGTCCGAACTTGCTCAACTGCATCTTCTGAAGTTGAAGGGCGACCTGTTCGCTTACTTGGGCACAAACACCCATCTTTCACAAATTTAGCATGCCATCTGACAATGGATTTCCTTTCAGGGGCTTCTTTTTTAAATTTCCTGCGAAATGCACGCTGAACACATGTCCACGATTCAGTCTTTGCAAATTGGAGGACGCAAAATGCCTTGTCTTGTTTAGAGAACGCCATTACTGCACCTGGAAAGATAACACGAAAATCATTAGTATGACCAAAAACTTGATTTAGCAAGCTTTAAAATGGCACCAGTTTCATTTTTCTACCTGGAATAGTTCATGAGATATACGCATTTGTAATGTTCCCAAGACTTTTGAAACACCCTGTATGTTTTGGTATCTGTTAAATGAGAAATAATATTTCATCTAAAGACTGCTATGTTTAAAGGGAGATAACAATTTTGTATCTTGAAATTATCTGCCCCTGTCAAAAGACATTGCACATGTATTCCCTCAACGTAAATACCCCTGACCAACCCAACTAGCCACAAAATCCGACTCCTTAATTGTGTAAAGGTTCACAGATGTCTGTTGTCCTGTTGGCGGTGCCACAAATTCGCTGGCTGCAATTCCATGCAGGGGGGGGGGGGTAAAACCCCTGAAAACGGGTCCCCTGTTGGCGGTGGGTGGCAACCCATGATGCCGTAGGACGGGATCCTGGTGTCTAGGTATTTGTCCACTTCAGTCCTTACTTTGGCTAGATGTGAGGTCGGAGAGGTCTGATCTGATCAATCAGCTGGTCATATCATTTAGACCAACATAGTCTAGCAACACATAATAAATCCACTGCCATCATAGTTTAATCATCCGTTGCATAATGTTTTAAGTTGTTATCTTTAACAACTATAAGACACCTTGCCAACCACCGATTGTAATGGCCAATAGCATCCTTCTCAAGTATCTAACGTTCAAACTCGTTGTGCTGACATTCTCAGGCAACATGAAGTGAAATAAGTTCATAGAAGATTTTGTCAAGTCTGCTGTGAAGAAAGTAGGCTCCCTTTACCGGGCTAAAAAACATCTCACATCTGGCATTATTCTATATCTCTGTACAGCCACCATTCACCCATGCATGGAGTATCGTTGCCACCTCTGGACAGGTGTACCAACTACTAGCCTCTCGTTGGACAGAGTGCAAAAAAGAACTTCTAACCTAATAGATACTGCACTGTCTGCCACGCTACAGCTTTTGTCGTATCACCGCAGAATTACATCCCTGTGCTTGTTTGACAAGTACTTTCACAGAATGTGCTCCAATGAACTTACTGCATTTGTACTCTCTAAACGAAAATAACCCTGACCAACCCGACTAACAACGAAATCCCAACGCTGCCTTTTGGCTAAGAAGAAAGTGTAGTATCTGTTCCGATGGATACTACACCCCATAGACCATTATTGTCTTGGCTTTCGGGGCTTGATTTCCGCTGGTCTATGGGTCTGTCCTGTGCAGTTCTAGGAGGTCCACTCTCCCAGGCTTTGCCTCCCCTCTTTGAGGAGGAGTAAGTTTATTGCTTACTGCCTGAGGCGTCCCTACCAGGGAATGTCGACGGGGCTGCCTAGGCATTTTTTGTAGGCCAGAGTGCTCAAATTCTCGGGTGTTGGCTTTTCAAATCCCACTTTCCCAACCCTGTGTCACATCTTACCGCTGTGGAAGGAAGATAAACAACCACTGTAGAGGTCCCTGGATGACAGAAGATTTTCTACTCTGATAGTCTCTTTCCTTGGACTGCTTGCTTTTGGAATTCCCTTCTTGCTCCCTGTTTCCCGACCGTATTGAGAGTGTGTAGTAGACCAAGGAAGATTTGTTTTGAGTGCATGCGAAATGACTTGATTGTTTGCAATATGACAGGTATCAACTCTTTGGATTGGACCACATGGAGAACAGGTGTGAGACGACTCTTGGTCTGGCCCACCCCAGAGTCGGGGACGCTTGCAGCACTGTAAATATCAAAACCGGATGATGATTATGCTGACCAACATGCAGAAATTTTAATGTAATGTGTTGCCCAACACCCCACTCTTGTTCTTTCCCTATAAATGTGTCCCCTACCTTACTCTTCAATGGCAATATGCCTTATTTGGGGTTAATAAAAAAATAAAAAATAAAAAACATGTTCAACCACCACATGTTTTTTATTTTTTATTTTATGTTCAACCACCACATTACAACAGTACCATTCAAAATTTTGATGATATTTCGTAGATGAGGTATTATTGCTTACATTACCGATTTCTTAATCTTAATTGCTGCAATTTTCGCAACCTTTCGGCTGTTCTACTCTCCGGCCTTCTTCAGATAACTTTCGCCATAGTCAGTTCTGGGAATTTCAAACTAAACACTTTATTTAAACACTTTATTTAAACACTTTATTTAATTCTTGAAGAATACAATGCCCGCAATATGAAAATGGCGACAGATTTTGTTTTATATATTTACTATCTGACTTACACAGCTTTGTCTAGGTGTCAAATACATTGAACATATATTTATTTATAAATTAGATGGCTTTGCTGGCTTGCTATCGCTTTGCAAAGTTTGCTAATTAAACATTTCATTAATAACTTTGTTGTAAACATGAAACAAAATCTTTCTCTTTTATTCATATAGATAATTAAACAATTTAGTAATTTCGATACAGATTTATTTATCTTTTAAATGTAACTGTAAAGAAAGGAAAATAAAGAAGAAACCAATTTGCGTTTTCACTTACAATTTAGAAATAGATCGCAACTTGAAAATCGAAAGCATGATTTACGCAGCTTTGTCCACGTGTCAAATGCTACATATTTGTCCGGGAAGATAAAACAATATTGCAAAATTTGTTATTTTAAAATATAAACAATCGTTGAATTAAAAAACAATAGCAAACAAGCCGCGCGCGCGTTGTCCCCCTCTGTATGTGACTCGATGTGGTGAGTGTAAAATGCAATAAATTTGGGCAATTTGTGGTATTTTTGACCCCCCCCCCCTGCCTTTGACCCCTGGGGGCGCGAACCAGAATTTTTCTGAGGTCAAGGATGCTCATTTCATATCCAGAACAATTGCCTCTACATTTTGGCCAAGTTTCAAAATAATTGAATGGATGGATCAAACGTTATGGGAGAAAAAGGTCATTTTTTTGCCATTTTGGGGTCTTTTGACCCCCTGGGGGTGCGAACCAGATTTTTTCCAAGGTCAGCAATACTTATTTTCTATTAGGAACAATTACCTCCACATTTTGGCCAAGTTTCAGAGAAATTGAATGGATGGATGAAAAGGTATGGGTCAAATAATGTCATTTTTTGCCATTTCGGGGTCTTTTGACCCTCTGGGGGGCTAACCAGATTTCTTTTCAAAAATCGGAGAATGTCACTTTCTAACCTGACCAAAGTTACAACTTCATGCAAAATTTCAGAGAAATTCAATGGATGGTTGCGGAGAAAAATCCTGACGGACATGCCTCAAAACATAAGTCCCCCGATTTTATAAATCGGGGGACCAATTATAGTTAATTAATTAAATATCTTTTTTTTTCAAAACCAATATAATAATTAGTTAACCTTGCGAATCATATTACATATACATAAACAGTATATTAAAAAAGATGCTGCTTCCATTGCAATAAGGTGTTGTGACTTCATCATTAGTGAAAAAATGAGCCTTACTTTTGCATTTATTCATTTAGATATATCACAATCATCATCATCATCATCATGTCCGTTTTACATGCTGCCATGAAGTTGACAGCTTTTAGAAATTGACCTCTAAACTAACCTATCTCTGGCCAGGTCTTTATTTATCTCTCTTACTCTCAAATCCACCCTTATCACTTCCTCACATGTTTTTTGGTCTTAGCCTGCCAACTCCCCCCTCCTCACTACCTTTTCATGTTTATCTATATAATGAAATAATGTCGTATTTCCCCTCCGCCTTCAGACGTTATAGGAAAATAACCGACCACTTTATATGCTTATCTCTTCTGCACCCATGCGTGTTTCCAGGAATTCTGCATTCAATTCATCCTCATTCCATATTTATTATATTTTACACGTTCTCTCAGACACACCTTTCATAGAGAAAGTAGCATCAACTTTCACTCGCTACTATTTTTCTACTAACACCGCCACTACGTTCACCATGTGCAATTCTTTCCTGAGATAATAATTAACTAAACATTGGTTATTCCAGAATAGAACACGTTTCCTAAAAAACAAGTTTTCATTGACTTTTCCCTGTGAACTGAACCTGCTATCTCAACTGGTTTACATCTACTAACTCAAGAATTTTCACTTATTCTTTAAATGTGGTCATACCATCGATATTTCCTGTTCTGCACACATCTCTCTATACAGTCCAATTTTAATCTTCCTCTGAGGTTATCAGATTTAAGTCTGTCTATAAGATTCACGTTATATATCCATCATATCATTCACAAATAATTTCTCTTCATGCAACACGTCTTCAATCCTCACTGGCCATGTTTCACTTTCATGCATCATCACACTGCATACACATGCTTGATATACTTTTTCCTTGGTCGACAATGGTAATGATCTGTGGGTTAGTAATGGCCGACATTTACTGAACTTACTCCATCCATTCCTAACTCTTGCAATGACACTAGCACCTGCACCATCCTGTGCTCCAAATGGTATCGCTAAGGTAACAAAACTTCTGAATAACCTCAATAACTTCGCCATCCAGATATACTTTCTCCACATCTGAGTTCTCATCCATCTCCATTTTCATACACTTCTTGCACACAAACTGGTTATCCTCTCTCAAACTACCAGCAATTCTATGATATCCTTTGATCGTTCACTTCGTTTATTTTTTTTGCCCATGTCTCTCACCTCACACCCAGCCCTGTTAGACCGACTTTGTATATCATCTTCATCATTTTCAGTTTAACATTCATTTTACATGCTGACATGTGTCGAACGGCTTTTAGAAATTGACTTCCAAAATGACCTATCTATGATGAGGTCTTTATTTATCCCTCTTTCCCTCAAGTCCATCTTTATCACTCCTCCCATGTTTTCCTTGGCTTTCTCCTGTGAACTGACCTTACTATCTCAACTACATTCTACATTCACTAACCCAAAAACTCCCATTCATTGTTTAAATGTGACCATACCATCAAAGTCTCCTGTTCTGCACACATCTCTCTATACTGCCCAGATCTAATTTCCCTCCAAGGTCTAAGCCTGCCTTTAATACTCACATTACACATCTATAGTATCATTTTTATACCATTTCTTTACATGCAACGCATGTCCTCAACTCTCACTAGCTAGGTGTCACTTCCAAACATCATCACACTTCGTACACATTCCTGATAGACTATTTTCTTGATCGACAGTGGTAATGCTCTGCTGGTTAGTAATGGCAGAAGTCTCCTGAACTGACTCCATCCATTCCTAATTTTTGAAATAACACTAGCACCTGATCCTACCTGTGCTTCAATGGTATCACCAAGGTAACAAAACTTATGAACAACCTTAATAGCTTCGCCATCCAAATATATTTTCTCCACACCCGAATTCTCATCCATCTCCATTGTCTTACACTTCTTGCACGCAAACTGGTTATCCGATCTCAAACTACCAGTAATTCTATGATATTCTTTGATCGTTCATTCGTTGTGCCGGTCCAAAGTTTTGTTTGATTCTGATACTGGTCGCAGTGTCAACATGGTCTCAGTCAGTGCTTCAACAGAGAAGAAACATCCAAGATGGCTGTTATATAAAGGATGACAGGTTATCAAAATAGTTTCCACTATCACAGATTGTAGTATGTGAAAGATTTACTGAAAAATAAATAGATTTTTTTAATAAAAATATCGCAATACCTAAATACTTATTCACCAGCAATGCTTCAAGCAAACTACCATTTTCTTTTAATGATAGTTTTCTCCAATATATTTTCTTTAAAAGAAATATATAATGAGACTAGCCTGCCGATTTGAAGTCAACGACAAACTCTGTAGATATGGGGACACCCAGGTTTGATTCCAGGTCAGCTTTAACCGTCATCAGCCAGGTTTTTTTGTTGTCCATCACATCGCTTTTTCCAACTCACTGTGTTGCCATAATTCATAAGTTCATTAGTTTAGAAGTTTACACCACACAGACATTTAATTGATGCTCATGTGATAGCCAGAAACATGTGTCCATGGATTTCACTTATGTACATAAATTAATAAATATATATATAAAATAAAAATAATGACACATCTGATTAAGAGCGACTAAATGCAATTTTCTGCATATTCTTAACCACTTATGAAGTGGAAAAATACTAAAAGTAACATTGTTCTATCTCTAGTAAAAACAATAGCAGAACTATGCATTTATATATTTCTATGTACAGGATAATCTTCTTGGAATATATATTCTAGACAAGATGATGAGTAACATAAGCACATTATTTTTTTTAAAACTTTTACATTTAGGGGATGCATGTTTATATAGTTACGTTTGTGTAAATATATATATATATATATATATATATATATATATATATATATATATATATATATTTGTGTTATAATGGAATAATTCCAGGAGGAAATCCGGGTATGAGAGCTCAATGTAGTAAACAGAGCAATAATAAAATATAATAACACGAAATCACATAATTGTCGATGCAATAATTTATTTCAACCGTTCGGTTTTTTCAAGCATCACTCAGACAATTACATTTTTGAGACTGATCTCATCAGTCTCAAAAATGTAATTGTCTGAGTGATGCTTGAAAAAACCGAACGGTTGAAATAAATTATTGCATCGACAATTATGTGATTTCGTGTTATTATATTTTATATATATATATATATATATATATATATATAAAATGTATGATAAAAAATGGAAATAATATTCTAACGTAGTGGAAAATGAAAGCAGAAAAACAAAAAATATTTATGTATTCATCAATGTTTCGTCTTTATTTCAAGACTTCCTCGGGATGATTGGTCGAAAGGAAAAACACACAAGTACAAATATTTGAAACTGCTACTGTTTTTGGTTTTCCTTTTTTCATATATATATATATATATATATGTATATACAACGTTGTACAGGATAAACTACTAAATAAATGAACCGATCATTATGAAATTTTGAACACAGCTGCTAGGTATAAGTATAGGTAATGTGGTTTATATTTACTTTAATTTAGTTTTATGCAATGGGGACATGAAGTGATGCAAAAATGTTCTGTTCGGTGAATTAATCCTGGGGCTGGTATTCTTCTTGTTTTATATATATGTATATATATATATATATATATATAATATTTCAATTTCCTTATCTTTTTGTGTTTGTTGAGGATGAGGCATACTATCAGATGACAAACATTCACCTGCTATTTCAGAGATTTCAACCGAGGGCGCGGAAACTCTTTGTGAAAATTCAGATACTTCTGAATTTTGTGAAATTTTAACAATAGGTATTAGATGTCAATTAATAAATATTCCTCAAATTTCAGTTTTTGGAGAGTATTTGAACAGGTTTTCAGGGGGCATAATATGGACACAACTTATCATTTGAAAATTCAAATATTTCAGATTTACATAAAATTTCATGCATAGTCATTAAATACTAATTAAGCAAAATTCCCTGAATTTCAATTTCTTCTTAAGACCCATTTAATTTTAGAACTTTTTAGAATCAAAATCATTTAATGGATTTTGATCAAAAATGGAATAAAGTTTAGTATTATTATATCTTGATTTTAATTTTCGTAAGGAGACATGCTATTTATCTACCTCCCACAGCGGTAAGATGTGACACAAGGTCGGGAAAGTGGGATTTGATAAATCAGCGCCCGAGAAGGTGAGCACTCTGGCCATTAAAAATTGCCTGGGCAGCCCCGTCGGCATTTCCCGGTAGGAGCGCCTCAGGTGATTAGCAATAAACTAACCCCTTCTCAAAGGGTGAGAAGACAAAGCCTGGGAGGGTGGACCTTCTAGAACTGCACAGGACAGACCGGCGTGCAGTATCCATCGGAACAGATACTACACTTTGATCTTGGTCAAAAGGCCAAGAAACCGTAAGGAAACATAAACTGTTCATTTTGGGGAATTAATTTTACCCGCTCTGGGACAAATATTCTTCTAGTTATTATAAATATATATATATATGTATGTGTGTTTAAGAATATTATTATTATGATTAGCCATCAAAATATATGTGGAGAGATAACAATTTAATTAGATCCTTCATTCACAGCAGCAGCAGCAATGCTTTTAAGAGATATAACAAATTGTCGATTTATCAATTCTGACAGAATGTTAAAAAAGTTGAATAGATTTCATCTTCTAGAGTTTGATAAATAAAATATTCACATCTATACGACATGAGTTAACCTGTATTAACATAACCATTCTGAAACTGAGCTGCTCGTGTGTTATGCTTGTGATACACATGTATGAGTTGATACCCCCCCCCCACCCGTTCAAAAAAAGGTTTGTGGCACTTAAGTTTCGAAATGGCTTTGTCAATCGAATAGATGAAAAAAAAAAGAATGAGAAGAGGAAAGGATGTTCTTTATTTGCTGGTTGAGTGATTTCAAGGGATGTGTGAAATAATTGGCAAGACGCCGGGAAATGCTGGCTAAATTGACAGATGAACCAATTGATCAGTCTGTGAAAATCCCACAAACATTGGAGCATTACCGTTTTTTTCTGTGTGGGTGTATATATTTATACATTTATGTGTGTGTATATATCTGTGCATTTATGTATGCGTATATATTAATGTGCATTTATGTGTGTGTGTATATCTATGTGCATTTATGTATGTGTATTAATGTGCATTTATGTGTGTGTGTATATCTATGTGCATTTATGTATGTGTATGTATATATTTATGTGCATTTATGTGTGTGTATATCTATGTGCATTTATGTATGTGTATGCATATATCTATCTGCATTTATGCATGTGTGTATATATCTATGGGCATTTATGTATGTGTGTATATATCTATGTGCATTTATGTGTGTGTATATATCTGTGCATTTATGTGTGTGTATATATCTATGTGCATTTATGTGTGTGTGTATATCTATATGCATTTATGTGTATGTGTATATCTATGTGCATTTATGTATGTGTATGTATATATCTATGTGCATTTATGCATGTGTGTATATATCTATGGGCATTTATGTATGTGTGTATATATCTATGGACATTTATGTATGTGTGTATATATCTATGCACATGTATATGTGTGTGTATATATATCTATGAGAATTTATGCATGTGTGTATATCAATGTGCATGTATGTATGTGTGTACATATCTATGTTCATTTATGTGTGTGTGTATATATCTGTGCTTTTATGTGTGTGTATATATTTATATACATTTGTGTGCATATATCTATGTGCATTTATGTATGTGTATATATCTATGTGCATTTATCTATGTGCATGTATATGTCTATATGAATTTATGTGTGTGTGTATATATTTCTCTGCATTTGTATGTGTGTATATATATCTATGTGCATTTATGTCTATATCTATGTGCATTTATGTATGTGTCTTTATCTATCTATGTGCATGTATGTGTTTGTATATATCTATGTGCATTTATGTGTGTTTATATATCTATGTGAATATATGTATGTGTGCATATCTATGTGCATATATGTATGTGCATGCATATATTTGTATATTTATCTATGTGCATGTATATATCTATGTGCTTATATATATGTATATATATATATGCATATATGTATGTGTTTATATATCTATGTGCCTATATGTCTGTGTTTTTATCTATGTATATATATGTATCTATGAGCATATTTAGAAATGTATGTGTGTGTGTATGTATCTATGAGCATATTTATATATGTATATATGTGTGTGTGCATGTATCTATGAGCATATTTATATATGTATACGTATGTGTGTGTATACCTGTACCTGTACATGTAGATATATATATATTTGTGTGTCATCCAACACATGCCAGCATGTAAAACAGACGTTAAACCGTATACGATGATGATATGTTTGTATAAAACTATACATATAGTGATTTGTGTATATATCTATCTATACATGTGAGTATATCTATGGGTATATTTATTTACTCCTCTGCAGGAGTTAGGCACAAGGCCAGTTTTATCTTACTCCCACAAGTAAGATGTGACCACAGCTTGGGTCGAATAAGTGGGGTTAAAAGCCAGCGCTCGAGAGGTGAGCACTCTGGCCATTTAAAAATTGCCTGGGCAGCCCCGTCGGCATTCCCCGGTAGGGGCGCCTCAAGCAGTAAGCAATAAACTTACTCCTCCCCAAAGAGGGGAGGCGAAGCCTGGGAGGGTGGACCTCCTAGAACTGCACAGGACAAACCCACAGACAGGTGGAATCAAGCCCCGAAGGACAAGACGACATCCGTCTATAAGGGTGCAGTATCCATCGGAACAGATACTACACTTACTTCCTAGCGTGTGCCAGGTAAGTATATCTATGGGTATATGTGATGGTATATTTATCTATCTAGTGTGTGTGTGTCACAGTGAAGAACTGTGATACAGCGAAACAGTGTGTCTGTGTATTCATCTATCTATATGTATTCCTAATTACATACACCACTCAGTAAAGGGAAATATATTTGAATACCGATGACGATTTTGACAACTAATACTCTCTCTTTCAAACATCATCGTCTTTTAGTATTCATGTTTTTTTGTTTTTTCAGAATATTGATGTTGGTAAGACATACAAGCAAAAGGTTGTGATTACGAATGTTTCTTATACGGTGAACTATATCAAGCTGATTGGTGTATCGACCAGCCTTCAGGATTTTGTTCAAATTGAGTAAGTAACAAGACATGAAATTTAAAAGCAAGCATGTTTTTTTGTTTTTTTTAATATCTTTTGGGTTTGTTGATCATATTGAAAGTAGATCAATCACACATGAACTTAACATAAAGTTTTCCATTTCAATTCTTCAAATTGTTATTCATATTATTTTCATGTTTCGGACCATTGTTTTAATCTCAGTCGTTGTTAAGTTCACAACGCTTCAGATCGTGCACACTTCACTCTTTTTCATTGTCACAGTCGGTATTTTTTTATATCACAGTAGTCGGTACAAAAATTATTTCTTACATTGTTTTATAGTATGGTCTATATGCAATTACATAAGCGACCTTCTGGTCTCATTCATGGATGTTTTATTCCTGATTATATTAAGTATTTATTTACTCCTCTCCAGGAGTTAGGCACAAGGCCAGTTTCATCTTACTCCCACAAGTAAGATGTGACCCAAGGTCGAGTCAGGAAAGTGGGGTTTGAAAAGCCAGCGCCCGAGAGGTGAGCACTCTGGCCATTAAAAATTGCCTGGGCAGCCCCGTCGGCATTTCCCGGTAGGAGCGCCTCAGGCGATTAGCAATAAACTAACCCCTTCTCAAAGGGTGAGAAGACAAAGCTTGGGAGGGTGGACCTTCTAGAACTGCACAGGACAGACCGGCGTGCAGTATCCATCGGAACAGATACTACACTTTGATCTTGGTCAAAAGGCCAAGTAACCGTAAGGTGACATAAACTGTTCGGTAGGGGCGCCTCAGGCAGTAAGCAATAAACTTACTCCTCCCCAAAGAGGGGAGGCGAAGCCTGGGAGGGTGGACCTCCTAGAACTGCACAGGACAGACCCATACACCAGCGTAAATCAGCCCCGAAGACCAAGACAATACCAGTCTATGGGGTGCAGTATCCATCGGAACAGATACTACACTTTGATCTTAACGGTTTAAAAATTACACAAATTCAAAGCAACGATTATTTCTTATGTTTACATTTTTATGAGTTTGAAGAGAGGAAACTAGAATTTTTATTTCAATTTTTCAAATTGTTATATATATTATTTTCATGTTTCTGACCGTGTGAGTAGTAGTGTACAGAGTCTGTCTGGTGTTGCCCGGGGCCAACTCCATGATTGTATGCCTCAAAGACTCAAGTATAATTCCTAGTACTGAGAAATATGAGAAATGGAGATAGTTTGAATATGATTGAGTGCCCTCCCAATTTGGATGCCCGGTTCACCGCCCCATAGACCTTCCCCCCTTTCCCTCTGCACATTTTTTTTTCACTTTTATTCACCCCAAACAAGGCTTATTGCCACTGAGACATAAAGGGATACTGTGATTAGGGGCCAGATAAAAAGGGAGCATTCTAAGTGGAAATTGTGCAGCAAGATGTTTGGTCACATTACGTTTAAATTTCTACATATTGGTACAGTCGAGGTAACAGTGAGCTAGGAGGGAATTCCAAAGGCAGGCGGTTCGAGGAAAGAGGCTATTAGAGTAGAAAGTTTTCCGGCATCTGTGGTTTGTTTGGTTTGGTTTGTTTTACGGCATATCAACCATCTATGGGTAATTTAATGCCGAATAAAGTTGTCAAATATAATTCTAGAGGTAAGATAATTATATTCCTAGAATACATTACTCTAAGAAAACATTGCTCTATGAAAACATTACTCTTTGTGAAACATTACTTTTTAAGAATATCCACACCCAAGCTGGGAAAAGACTCCAACAATCCCCCCAAACCACAGACCAATAGTATTTGTTTGATGTAATTTGTTTTGTTTTACGGCATACTAATTATCTATGGGTGATTTAATGCCAAATACAGTTGTCAAATATAATTCCATAGGTAAGGTAATTATTTATATTCCTAGAATATATTGCTCTTAGATAACCAGAATACATTGCTCTCAGAAAGAAATGTCACAGTGAATGTGGAAACATTACTCTTAGAAGAGAACTCTACTGAGAGAGAGAAGCATTACTCTCAGAAAAACATTACTCTTTGGCATTTGTAATCTTCTTTGTTCTCTACGTGATTGACCCTCAGCCACCGCTTTCTAGTATCTATTTGGGGAGAAAAATCAAAAGGAGAAATGAGGTTTTTATTTTTTGAAGAATCAGATCAAATAATAACGTTTAGGGATGAACTTATAAGATACAAGGGCATGACGTGACCAACCGCTTAATCGGATCAGACCTCTCAAACTTCCCATCTAGCCAAAGTAAGGAATGAAGTGGACAAATACTTAGACACCAGGATCCCGTCCTACGGCATCATGGGTTGCCACCCACGCCCAACAGGTGACTCGTTTTCGGGGGGTTTTACCTCTCTGCATGGGGTTGCAGTCAGCGAATTCGTGGCACCGCCAACAGGGCAACTAGCATCTGTGAACCTTTACAATGAAGGGGTGGGATTTTGTGGCTAGTTGGGATGGTCAGGGGTATTTACGTTGAGGGAATACATGTGCAATGTCTTTTGACAGGGGCAGATAATTTCAAGATACGAAATTGTTATCCCCCTTTAAACATAGCAGTCTTTAGATGAAATATTATTTCTCATTTAACAGATACCAAAACATATAATTACCGGATTTGTTTGGCGCTATTTTCCTTTTAAATGGTATTAAGAGTTTTGGTTATAGACAAGCGGATACCAAATCTCTCCATCATAACATGATGTAGTTTTTGTTTATTAATCTTTTCTATAGAACATAATTAACAATTAAAAGAAACCTTTTCAGCCACCGATTGCCATACCAAATAGCACCCTACTCGAGAGCCCAACATTCAAATTCGTCAGCGTAGCATTCACAGGTAACATAAATTGGAACAAATACGTAGAAGTTACTGCCAAGACTGCTGCAAAGAAAGTAATCTCCCTCTACTGTGCTAGAAAACTTCTCTCATCTTCCAGTATCTTACATCTCTACAAACCACCATTTGCCCATGCATAGAGTATTGTTGTCACATCTGAGCTGATGCACCAACCACTAGACCAGGGGCGGGCAACCTTTTCAGAGTGACCGCCAGATGAGACTTTTGGAAGGAGAAAAACGAAATCTCAGAATTACTATATTTTGTTTACATGAATAAATTGTACAGAAATTGCATTGAACACTCTACAAGTCTGATAGTTTTTCTCAGGAGACTTCTGTATGTGATGTTATAAAAGGCGCCGATGAAGAGCCATTTTGAAATCATAAAAAATAATGACGGGGGAAGCAGCAAGTTGATCCAGCTTTCGTTTTGACACACCTCACATAGGTTCTCTGTTTTAAGCCCTTTCCTCGTCTCTCGTTTCCTCTTTGTCTTTCTCTTTCTCTTTTTCTATTTTTATCTCAGGCCAAGGATTTTAAATTAATAGTTTAAGAAAAATGAAATATACATGCATCATCGCTCGCTGATATGTATACATTTTTATCCCACTCTAAATCTTAATTGAAACCTACTTTTACGTCTATGTCACAAAATGAGATGAGTTTTACTGGGAGGTCTGCATGCCGGATTGCAATAATAAAGCATAACAGGGTGGCGGGCCGGACGCTAAGCCTTCGCAGGCCGGATGTGGCCCGCGGGCCGGAGGTTGTCCGCCCCTGCACTAGATTCTCCCTCTTAGACAGGGTCCAAAAAAGAGTCGCTAATCTAATAGGTCCCACATTGTCCACCAAGCTGCAGCCTCTGTCCCATTGCCACACTGTTGCATCCCTGTGCTTGTTTTATAAGTACTTCAATGGAATGTGCTCCGACGAACTTGCTGCTCTGGTGCCCCCACGATGTAAATACACCCGACCAACACATAAATCAGCTAAATCTCATCCCTTCACTGTGGAGGTCCCCAGATGCTTCTTTCCTCGAACTGCTAGCTTGTGGAATTCCTTTCCTGTTCTTTGTTTCCCCAACCGTACCAACATGCAGACATTTAAATGTAATGTAAACAAACATCTTGCTGTAAAACTCTTCACTTAAAATGACCCTTATAAATCCGGCCCTTAATCACAGTAGCCCTTACGTCTCATTGGCAATGTGACCCCTTGTTTGGGGTGAATAAAAGTTTGTTTTTTTAAATCACCCTCTCCCCACAGCTATAAGTTAAACAGAAACAATGTGGTCAAAATATGTAACGAAAAGCATTGTTCTTCCCCATTACCCCTAAAAGAGATGATATGCCGTAAAACAGACAAAAACAAATAAATATTTGATTCATGAGTTCTATTGTGGAGAGGGGGGGAGTAATGGTTAATAATAAAGGGATATAAGTTCTCAATAAGAAAATTTAAAATCACTTTCTCTATTCCATTTCCGGAATTAATAACTTTTATATCACGTTGTTCCTAAAGTTGGGGAAACGTTTTTTTTTTATTGTTCATTCTTTTTTAATTTCCTGAATTTCTGAAATTCCAGAAGCCAAATTGACAAGATTTTATAATCGTGAGGAAACAGAAATCGCAATTCTGAATTTAAAAAAAATGCTAAAATTTATAAAAGATAAAACTTTCTTGCATGGGAAATATAATCAGAGCCTGCCAAATGTCAATTGTGTGTGTGAGGCTTCACAATGATATTAATATGTTATAGTAATGCATCAGGCTTGTTCGCATTGCACTTGTGGCTCTGGTACGACACAAGAAACCTTGTTAGTTAGCAAGCATGATGGATGAAGAATAGAGGAAGTGATTAAAATTTAGATAAACCACTCTCCCATAAGCACTTTATTTGCCCAGACAGTGCTAAAAAAAAAGAAGTATCCTACTTGATAATCTTTACATAATTCAATAAATATATATACTAGCTGGCTTTGTCCGTTTGCTATCGCTTCGAAAAATGCCTGCTACCTGAAATAATTATTTTAAATAATAAACATTTCATTCATAAGTTTGTTGTAAACACGAGGAAAAAAAACTTTTGTATTTATTCATATAAATAGATAAACATTATCACTTTAGTAATTTTGATACAAATGTATTTATCTTTTAAATATGATAGAAAAGAAAGAAAAACTAATTTGCCTGAGCGATAGTGCTTTTTTTACTACATAGAAATGAATGACAACTTGTTGAAAATCAAGCCAGTCTCCCTAAAGAAAAGGCCGGAGCGAAACATTTGTTATATTTAAATGAAGACAACCATTGAATTCAAAAACAACTAAAAAAATAAAAAAATAGGGCGTTGCAAGAAAGAGAGAAGTCATTCCCCACCTCTCTCTCTAGGAACTCTTATGCCTCATCGGTTAATCTTCCTAGTTAGTTAATATATATTAGTTTCATTTAAATTACATCGTGTTTAAGACGGATTTTTGCAATTTATCCTTTTTTTATTAATTCACTTTAATTAATTACTTTTAATATTGACAGAACTATTACATAGTAAAATAGGACAATAAAATTACAAATGAATAACATCAAACATTAATTTATAAGAAACTGTTAAAATACAGTCTCTACTATATATATATATATATATATATATATATATATATATATATATATATATATCTATCTAATCCGATACTTGTAGTAACACTTATATATATATATATATATATATATATATATATATATATATATATATATATATAAATTAGTGTTTCAAAATACTATGTTGTATTATTGATTTAAATAACCGTGAGCCATCTTGATGTTAATATAGATGTGACGAATGAAAAAAAACTTTCGCATTTATTCATTTAGATAAATATATATATATATATATATATAATTACTAGTGTACACCTTCTGTCAAAAATCACAACAAATAATTAGGCTTTGCCAGTGCTGGCACTTGCTATTTATCTAGATATATATTACTAAATTATTCATATAAAACCATAGAATTACGTCAGTAATTTAATTTTTCATATATAAATAATTATTCTATATATTAATACGATAGCGTGTGTGTTCGTGTGCCATGCTTATATCAAAAGCTCTGTGCATGCGTGCCACACCTAGATTTGGAAAAGCATTCAAATCACCTAATTTTCGTAATATTTCAAGTATTTCCCTTTGGCGCAATGGTTAGCAGTGTAGGATTTTGATGTCAGCCCGACTGGTTTATAGTTCGATTCCAACCAACCTCTAAGATTTTTTTTTCTACATCGAAGGAGGGGAGGGAAGGAACGACATATATTAATACGATAGCGTGTGTGTTATTTTGTGTGTTACGCTTACATCAAAAGCAACGACCTTCCGAATCTTTGTAGGCTACTCATGAATTGGAGCCAAATTGAATTTAATCTAAAGCATTTACAAAGTAATGTATAGGTTAGGAACAAGATAATTAGTATTGAAAACATCATTTCGTGTAATTTACACGGGTCTCGCTAGTTATTATTATTATCATTCTGATGACGTATAGAAAAAAAAGACCAACTGTTATATATCCCGCCATTCGTGTGGACTTAATAAATTCAAACGAAAAATCAAATGACAAGAAAAAATTTTGAATTTACAAATTAATATTGTAAGGCACAAAATTGGTATTGGGCGGCACATGATCTTGCTCTCTCTCTCGAGTTTGTTGTGAAGTTTGTTTTTGTTTTGTTTTTATTAATGAATCACCAGTTATCAAGGACAAAAGCCACTTGAGAACAAGGGTCAATGAGATTAAATGATTGTCAGTTGAGAAATGAAGAATCTTATGAGAGGATTGAGAATGATTAATGGAATGGAGCAAGTTACATTCCCGCAGTTAAAATGACATGTGCATTTCTTTTACTGCTTTTTGCGTGAATCAGCCTAGGAAATATATACTAGTATATGTGAATACCTTTATTCTCTCTCTCTGTCCAGGGATCCAATTGGGAAAAAGTACTATACTAAGATCACACACACATGTTCTACATCTACTAACTCAAGAACTATCATCCATTCTTTCAACGTCGACATCCCATCAAAGTCTACTCTTGTGCATATATCTCCCTATACTGGTCAGACCATCTGTAATAAACTGAATATCAGATGTAGCAGCAGGCACTGGGAACATCTACCTGAGAGAACTGTGGGGAATGAGACATACACCATCCATTATGACCATGAAATCCCCACAGCTACCTATCTGGAAAACGCAGCTGTCAAACCTGACATTGTAATATGGAACAAGAGAGAGAGAGTGGCAACTTTGGTTGATGTCAGTGTCCCTAATGATGGGGGCCTAAATAGAGCTGAAAGGGAGAAAATAACAAAATATCAGGGTCTAATGTATGATATGAAAAGAAACTGGAACCTCAAAGAGATCTCTATCATTCCAGTTATCATAGGAGCCACTGGACTCATGAAGAAGAACTTGAAAAAGTATTTAGCAAGTATACCTGGTGAACCAAGTGCAAGAGAAATCCAGACAACTGCACTCAAGGGAACGGCCAGAATCCTGAAAAGAGCTCTCGGTTGGAGTCTGTAAATAGCGGGTGATCGTATGGCATTTGGAAGAATGCCCCGTCCCCAGCAAATGAATGAAAAGAAAAATAAAAAAAAAGTCAGATTTAATAGTTCTTATAGTTCCTCTGGGATCATCAGAACTAACCTTGTCTTTAAGACTGCATTACACATCCATTGAATCATTCTGATATCATTTCTCTCCATGCAACGCATGTCCTCACCCCTCACTGTCCAGGTTTCACTTCCATACATCAAACTGCATACACATGCCTGATAGACTCTTCCCTTGGTCGACAGTGATAACACTCTGCTAGTTAATAATGGCGGAAGTACTATGAACTTATTCCATCGATTCCTAACTCTTGCAATCACACTAGTACCTGCCCCACCCTGTGCTAACTGTTTTACATTATATAGAGAATCATCATCATCATCATCATCATCATCATCATCATCATCATCATCATCATTATTATTAGTATTATTATTAGTAGTAGTTTAATGTCGTTTTACATGCTAGCATGCATTGGACGGCTTTAAGAAATTGACTTCCACAGTAACCTATCTCTGGCCATGTCTTTATTTATCCCTCTTTCCCTCGGGTTCATTTACAGCATAACTGTTCTCCAATCAAATTTTTCCAGGAATCCATTAATTTTTTTTATTCGGTTTGCAATAATATTGTGCGGTTTTCGTTTGTGCTAGATATGCATAAACGCCGGATGTGCCTGCTTTTATTTCATGATGTCGTTACAAATGTTACTATTATTAAGCTTTTCAATTCATCAAGAATACGAAATTAATTGAACTCTTCGTTTAACGTGTGAAACTTAAATATTTAGTGTTTTAACTACAGTTTAGTTATAATTAGTTAACAGCATTGTGTCGCAATGGCTGTAATATAAATTAGTCACTATGCCATGTATTTTGAGTATTCACTAGTTTCAAAGCATCCAATTACCAAAGGAAGCATAACTTTTATCTAGAAAAGAGCATACAATATCTAGTATCATTAATAAGTATTGCATGTAATCTGTATATAGAGGAGTCATAGAAGGCTATCACAATGCAAGAAATGGAAATATGTTGGTGTTGGTGTCAAGAAGGAAGACAAAAGCAAGTGATTAAAACAAATGGATTATGTTCTGATGAATTGGCTACTCTAGTGCCCCCTCGACGCAAATTCACTAGACCAACTCGACAATCAACTAAATCCCATCCATTCACTGTGGAGGTCCCCAGATGCCGGAGAGCTTTCTACTCAAATAGCTTCTTTCCTCGTGCTGCTGGCCTCTGGAACTCCCTCCCTGCCCCCTGTTTCCCCGTCAGTACTGACATGCAGAAATTTAAAATTAATGTAAACAGACATCTCGCTGTGCAGATCCCAGCTTAGGTTGACCCCCCCCCCCCCAACCTTCTCCCCTTTTCTTCTTCTCAGTAGCCCCTTACGTCTGCAGTGGCGGCCTCCCTTGTTTGGGGTGAACTACGTTAAAAAAAAAAAAAAATTTTTTTAAATCATTTTTTTTTGTCTTTCTTCTCAACACCAGCATATTTCCATTTTTTGCATTGTGGTAGCCTTCTAATACTCTTCTAGTGTTATCATAATTTTAAAAACTTCCACCATCATCATCATCATCATCATCATCATCATCATCATCATCACCATCATCATCATCATCATCATCATCATCATCATCATCATCATCATCATCATCTCCTTTAATGTGTTTTAAAAATCTCATTTTTCACAAATGTTTTTGTAGATTCATTCCACCTGGTCATATCTCTGCTGGAATGACTTGCGATCTGCTTGTCACTTTCATACCTAAGGTAAGCCTTACTTTACATCTGGCTCTCAACTTTTTATGCTAAAAATGGCTGATTTTCTATTTTTATATTCTTTTCAAACTCTATATATGTATCTTCACCTCAGCCAAGGAGGTTATGTTTTCGGTCAAGTTTGTTTGTTTATATACAGTCTAGCATCCACATCGCTTGACCAATCGTCACCAAACTTGGTCAAAATATGGGTCATGGTCTAATTTAGAACTGATTTAATTTTGGTATATCGATGTCAAAGGTGAAAATCACACTTTTGACGATTACTTTGGTTCTGCTCATAAGTAGTAGTGTTATTATTATTATTATTATTATTAGTAGTAGTAGTAGTAGTAGTAGTAGTAGTAGTATAATGTGTTAACAAGAAAACAACACTATTTTATCGACATGCGATGATGTCAAAGGACAAATGTCATCTTTTGTTTGATACAAGCAAGTTAGAAAAAAAGATAAACTTGCTGTTTAAATGGAATTGTGGTCAACAATTTCATGTGAGTGGCACGAATGTAAGAAAGAAATAACATTGTGCAGTTTGTTGTATATAAAAATCTTTGCCAAATATTCATAAACACTAGACAAGGCTGGACAAGGGCATTTTGAGCACCCGTGTATGATTCCCAAACCCGAATTCTTTTAAAAGTATATTTCCATTATCCTTTTTATTTTTAACTTGTACTGCTTTGTGTTTTGGAATTTTTAAGATGAGGATTGATAATTTGGATTATTCGAACTACTATTCTCATCTTGAATGTTATTCTCACAACGTTTTGGCTGATGTAACCTCCAACCTTCTTCAGATGCATCTTGTCGAACTTGGGAACTTGTCCAAAATTTCAAACTGAATTCTTTATTCAATACATGGGGGTAGTTTGTTCTTTTTCTGTCAGATATTACTGGGGTCAAAGTCTTATGGAATTGTTATTTTATTCTTAGTGAGGATTAAACTTTCAGTCTCCTGAAGAATATACCTTAGAACTGATTGTAACTTTACACCTTTATCCGTTGCGCTACGTGTCTTTATTTTTAACTTGTACTCTTTTGTGGAACATTCTGATTAATTTATATTTAGTAAAGAACTTTCCTTTTACTCATTTGTTCATCTTTGGAGATTTTTTTTTTAAATTTTTGCCTTCTTTTCAGTTTCCATGTACCAAGAGTAAGTACATTTGCATCTCACAGCTTGATATAACCTCTACTTGATTTTAAGAGTCTTTTCGTTGTCGTTTTAATCTATGTTTTATAAGAACTTGTGATCTGTAAGAAGCTGAGAATGAGAATCTTCTGGTCCGTCTCCCCTCATCCCCATCACTACACGCTGTAAATGTATGTCTTTTATGGCCTTGAAAGATATCGTAAGATTAATTAAAAGTTTAACCTGAAGATTTTTCTCTGTTGCTGCTCGGCTTTTAAATGTGCCTTTTTTTTTTTTTTTTTTTTTTTTTAATTATATTCTTTTTTTTTAATTCTAGCTCAATGAAAATCTTTCTGGTGAGGTTAACTTTTTGTCAAAGACGGGCAAATTCAGCATCCCCTTGGAGTGTTCAACCAAAAAATGTGAGGTATGAAAATCAAATCTTATCCTTCCCTTTTAGTTTTGCAATTCTTTTCTTGTAATACATCTCCTTTTTCTTTTTGTTGATCTGAAATGGGTGGTATCTAAATATAATAGAGCAAGTGTGTCTCTTTCAGGCTTCTTGTCTAACATCCTTCTTGCACTCATGTTGTGAGATATCCAAGAAAGAATAGGGCACGCACTGTCTACCAAGCTCCAGCCCCTGTCACATCGTTGCAACGTTGCATCCCTGTGCTTGTTTTACAACCACTTCCATCAAATGTTCTCTGACGAATTTACTGCACTTGTACCTCCTTAACCTAAATACACCTGACCAACCTAACTAGCAGCAAAATCCCAGTTTTACTGTAGAGGTACCCAGATGCCAAAAGACTTTCCCATCCAATAGCTTCTTTCTTTGAACCGCTTGCATTTCAAATTCTCTTCCTGCTCCGTTTCTTTAAATCTATCATCATCATCATCATCATCATCATCATCATTAGGTTTAACATCTGTTTTACCTGCTGACATGTGTTGGATGGCTTTAAGAAATTGACTTTCAAACTAACCTATCTCTGGTCAGGTTTGTATTTATCCCTTTGTCTTTTAAGCCCATTTTTATCAATTCCTCTGATGTTTTTGTTGGCCTTCCCCTGTTAACTGGACCTGCTACCTTAACTGTTCTACATCTACTAACTCAAGAACTCTCATCCATTCTTTCAATGTGCCTATGCCATCAAAGTTTCCTGTTCTGCACACATCTTCCTATACTGTCCAGATTTACAACACTACAACTACGGATCATCACTTTGGGCTCTGTAACATTCACTCTCAGACCTTTACTTTCCATAGAATTCCTTCAAGTCTTTAACTTACGTAGCTCTTACTATTTCCACTTAGAATATTTATTAAATTACAATTCTCAAATTTATGTGTAATCAAGGAAAAATCAGATTCTTTTGAAAAAAAAAAGTTTCAATAAATCCTTATTTACTTGCTTCTCCACGAGGGCAAAGTTTTTTTGTTTTCTTCATCAAGACATAGACTTTGTGGATGACATTGTAATGGATATGCTGTTGCTCCGGGTGATAGCTAGGGAGATCTACTGGAACATCCAAATGATTTCTCGGATTATATTATATATTAATAAAATTATTGTATCAGTTTTTGTGTGTCTATATGTTTCTCACCTCTACGTGACTTACACATTATTATTGTTATGTTTTATGAAATTAATATTATATATTATAACGAAATACAATGTTATTAATATATAAAAAAATTATTTTGAAATAATGCCAGCGAGATGCTTTTGGATTCTCCTAAAGTTTGAATCATAAAAAAAAAATATTTCAATAAGTTCCTGTTTACTTGTCTCCATAGGAGGGCAAAATTATTTTTTTATCACATCATGATTGCCATGACGTTGTCTCTGATGATAGCTAGGAAGATGTGCAGAAACATCCAAGCGGTTCCTACAAATGCCTATATTTATATGTGACTATATATTATCTTTCCGCTAGCTACTTTTACTCTCAAGGGAAGTAGTTTTGATAAATCTTATATGGTTTTCTATATGTGTGTATGCAAATTTTGTAGTATTTATATATGCATATATATAGTCAATATAGTCAAATAATGTTATGTAACAAGCCATACTTATAAGTAAAGATAACATAGAATGTATAGATATTCTCAGACCGCCATTCAGCCTCGAGAGACAATGGATACCCCCCTGTAAACGTTCGTGATAGGGGAGTCTTGATTTACTCCTCTCCAGGAGTTAGGCACAAGGCCAGTTTTTATCTTACTCCCACAAGTAAGATGTGATCCAAGGTCGGGTCGGGAAAGTGAGGTTTAAAAATTGCCTGGGCAGCCCCGTCGGCATTCCCCGGTAGGGGCGCCTCAGGCAGTAAGCAATAAACTTACTCCTCTCCAAAGAGGGGAGGCGAAGCCTGGGAGGGTGGACCTCCTAGAACTGCACAGGACAGACCCATAGACTGGCGTAAATCAAGCCCCGAAGGCCAAGACAATACCAGTTTATGGGTGCAGTATCCATCGGAACAGATACTACACTTTGATCTTAGCCAAAAGGCCAAGGGGAGTCTATTGCAAGAGTTGTGCAATCTTCAACCACACTTCTCCTAAGCCAGCGTTGCTTGGTTCCAGTGACAAGGAAAATTTCAGGACGACTTGAAACAATGTCGGGATAAGCAGATAACTCTCTCACATACAGCACCTGGTATTCCAAGATGGTCACCCATTTAGTACTGACCAGGCTTGACATCACTTAACTTAGATGATCTAACAGGAACCGACATGTCAGCGTGATTATGCCATATGGGTAGATATTAGTGCTACAGAAAAAGACCTTTGTGGGAAAGAACGATTTAAAAACTTCCTTTAATAACATCAAATATGAATATAGCACCACATCTCAGTTTGTTGTAAAAGAAAACAAAATGTTGTTTAACGCTATGAGTTCAATGGAAAATTCTAAAAAAAAAAAAATGCACTCGTAGAAATGCCATTCAACAGGTGTCGCCTTTGTCTGGAACTATCGTACTATTCTGTATTGAAGCGTGAACTCATTCTGAAGTGAAATTATAAAACAAAAAATACCAACACCAATTTAAAAAGATGTAAAATATTTATTTGCTATTAGATTCCACTGAAGAAATATTGATTTTTCACGTTTACCACTTTGAATTTTTTATTGTTTCAAAAACTGCTTTTATTGGCATTTTTTGTCCAAGAAGGTTATGTTTGTGGTCGAGTTTGTTTCTCACTATGTATTTTTGTGTAAAGACTAGCATTCACATCGCTTGACCAATGGTCAGCAAATTGGCTCAAAATATCAGTCATGGTCTTACTTGGAACTGATTTAACATAGAGATATTTAGCTCATAGTTTGAAAAGATGACAGTTACATTTTTGACAATAATTTTGGTTCTTCTCATCATTATAGAGGCTTTCTGCTTGGCCCATATTGTAGTCAATGAAGTTTCGCATCTTATCTGATCTTAACCTTGAAAAGTTGGGTCATGGTCGAAATTTTGACAGTATTTCAACTTCAGATTTTTCCAAATCTGATGTATTGACCCGATGCTCTCTTATAACAGTAACCATTATGCAAAATTTCAACCTGATCAGATAATTAGCTTTTGAGTTATCAAAGTTTCGATGGCATAACATCTGGAATACTTCATACAATATGGAAAAGTAAGGTCCAGGTAGGACTTTAGCCCATCCTTATTCTGTCATGAAGAGGTATGTAGTCTCACGGCTGACTTATTTTCTTGTTCATTATACACCACTTATTACACAGGAATCCTGTCAGAGGTCATCTATTGTCACTCTAGACAGAAGGAGTCCTATATATATATATATATACTAGTAGAATACCCGTCCTATATCAGGTATAAGAAATAAAAGTAGTATTAGTTTTTTTTTTCTTTGGAGGGTATAGTACAGTTTTGGTGGCATCCGCCTAAATGGTGTAAGTTTACAAAAAAATAAATAATGTGCCCACGTTAATCACAGTGTAGAATACATACCAAGCACATACATATTATTAACGCTCATGCGCACACCAATCCTTTTAAAAATGTAGAGCAATTCTTTTCTCTTATTAAATTTTTTGTATCTTACTTATCTTAAGTTTTTTTTTTTGGGGGGGGGGGAGGAGTTTTGGAGGATACACTCCCTAAATGGTAAAGTTTACAAAAAAAATAATGTACCCATGTTACTCACCGTGTTGCCTAGAATATATATTCCAAAATTTATAATAAACCATTTATTAGTTTAGTAAATTATCCTGTACATAGAAATATATATATATTTAGAGAGAGAGAGAGAGAGAGAGAGAGAGAATATATATATATATATATATATATATATATATATATATATATATATATATATATAATTATTATTATTTCATGTATCCACATAAAATGAAATAAGGATATATAATCTGTTATGTATCGATTTTCAGTATTTACTTTAACAGTGCTCAATGCGTGAGTAGAGCTATGTAGTAAATTATGAAAATATATTTATGTCAATTAAACTACACATGCATTAAAACCAGATATTACGATCACAACAGCACATCTAAAAATAAAAAAATGCTGAATAAAAACAGCACTAGCGAACCATTACTGGGAGCTCAAAGAAAGCGGACGCTTACCAATAATCCAATGTAAAATAATACGACAGACCAGTACATGTAGAAATTTAGACGACCCGTGTAGAGTATGTCTGAATGAGAAATTTGAAATCCTAAACTGTAAAGACCCCCAAAACCTATTAAATTGTAGATGTGAAATAGTAACCAACTGCTTACACAGAATAAAATTTACTTTAGCTTAACAATACATAATAAATAAATGAACAAATAAATGAATAAAAACTAAACTAAACTAACACCTAAAATTAGAAATACAAGCATGCACGTGTTAAAAAATGTCACCTATTAATTTGAAACAACAAAGAAACAGAGATGAGCTACTCTATAGAAAACAGAAAAATAGAATAGGAAGTAAAATCAACCGAACCTTTGTTTGTGAGAAGCCCAACGATTGGTTAATGGAAACACTAACCCATGGAAGGGAATAACAAAGAATCTGATTAGTTAACTAGTTAGACTAAACAACACATGTATATATAAAAACACCCGGTAACACAAACTCCATGGATTTTAGCCTGACGATTCCCTATGGGGATGAAATGCGGAAGCATCTGTGTAGCTTAATTGCCATAATATATTTTCATAACTTATATATATATATATAGTATGTATACATATAGTATGTATATATATATATAAACATACCTAAGTTTATATATAGAAAGAGATGTGTGTATACATATTTATACATATATATCTGAATATATTTTTTGTAGTTAGACGGCATTTGTTTTATCAATTTTGTTTAAAAATTATAGATATTTTGCTCTAGCTTGTGGATTGAGCAACCATTGCTCCCCTATAAACTTCTCATCATGCTCCCCTATAAACTTCTCATCATGCAGGCACTCTCTTGTCAGGGCTGTTTTTGTTCAGTTCTAGGAGATCCAACCTCTCAAGCTTTACCTTCTTACTTTGAGAAAGGGGTTATTTATTTTTTTTCTTGTTATTTTATTTTTATGAAAATCGCTCCAGACAAGGCATGAAGCCATTTGATGTAAGGCGCTAACAAGAATGAAAGATGATTATCACAAAGATAGGAGATGCCTATTGGCCTTCGTCTTGAAAGGACCAAATCTATGGGTAGGTGGGAAACAGTCAGCAGGAAGAGAGTTTCACAAGCCTGTAGTTCTTGGAAAGAATATACTGGAATAGGAAGCTGTATTACAATGAGCTATCAAAACAGCTAATTGATGGAGACCACTAGACCAACGAGTCAAACGAGCTGGAAGAAAAGAAGCAGGGAATAGATCAGACAATTCGTAAGAACACATGCCGTAATAGTATTTATATAAAAGACTAAGACTAGCAACATCACGTCTGTAAGAGAGAGAGGGTGCAGAGAAGAAGAAATGGTTGAGCCAATCAAATTATGGATATGTTTCTGCACCTTATCAAGAACCCTCAAATGGGACAGAGATTCACCAGCCAAAATATGACAACAGTTTATTGCTAATCGCCTGAGCCGTCTCTACCGGAAAATGCTGACAGGGCTGCTCAAGCATTTTTTGTAGGCCAGAGTACACTTCACCTAGTGTGCTGGCTCTTCAAAATCTCACATGACCTTGTGTCTACCCTCCTCGCCAGGAGGTAAATAACAGACATCCTTTCAGATTGTATCCGTTGTGTGTTGGCACTGAAGGAGTCCTATAAATCGAGTTTTATCAACAAGACAAGAGCAAGTTTCTAATCACTGAGTTGTCTTTCTGGAACAAACTGGAATTCCCGCAGGCAAGTTGGGATTAATAAACTTTGTCTGTTTTGATTCATCTGCAGATCTCATGACCTACAGTCTCATATTCTATCTCTTTTTTAGCACAATTTATAAATAAATCGTGTTTTGGTGAACAAAGAAAATCGGTTAGATTGAGGCTTGTCACTTTTTGGTGCAGTTATATTTACACCTAGATTTGACAGCAAAGAGTTGCTTTTAGTTTTTTAGTCTTTTATTTCAACTTCATGGAATACAAAATACAAAATACAAACCCACAGAACTTCATTGATCCAGTAGAAATTTGGAAGAGAGGGAGAGACTAAATTCCAATTCCAAGTAATAAATTCTTCTTTCGGCCCACGTTGTGTAAATCAATCATTCTTTATGAAGCTTGCATTACTTTCATTGTTTTAGGATTTCAAACGGCATATTATTTTATTTTACATCTGATTATCCTTTAATATTTGATGTACTTTTTTTATTACTTATTTTGCTGTATTTTTTTGTCTTTCCCGGGGTTTTTTTCTGTTTTTAGATAAATACAAGCATTTCTATAAGAAGTTCTGTCTGTCAATCACATTTAAGTTTAAAATAGTATTTTCATTAGTCTGTCACAGTTAAATTTGGAATATTAGTTTCCTTGGTCTATCAGACTCAAGTTTAAAATATCAGTTTTCCATGTTAGTAAGGCTCAAGTTTGAAATAGCAGTTTCAATGGTCTGTCAAACACTAATTTAAGTTATCAGTTTCTTAGTTCTGTCAGTTTTGAATATCAGTTTCCTTGGTTTGTTAGGCTCTAGTTTTGAATATCAGTTTCCTTGGTCTGTCAGGCTCTAGTTTTGAATATCAGTTTCCTTGGTCTGTCAGGCTCTAGTTTTCAATATCAGTTTCCTTGGTCTGTCAGGCTCTAGTTTTCAATATCAGTTTCCTTGGTCTGTCAGGCTCTAGTTTTCAATATCAATTTCCTTGGTCTGTCAGGCTCTAGTTTTCAATATCAGTTTCCTTGGTCTGTCAGGCTCTAGTGTTCAATATCAATTTCCTTGGTCTGTCAGGCTCTAGTTTTGAATATCAGTTTCCTTGGTTTGTCAGGCTCAAGTTTTGAATATCAGTTTCCTTGGTTTGTCAGGCTCTAGTTTTGAATATCAGTTTCCTTGGTCTGTCAGGCTCAAGTTTTGAATATCAGTTTCCTTTGTCTGTTAGGCTCAAGTTTTGAATATCAGTTTCCTTGGTTTGTCAGGCTCTAGTTTTGAATATCAGTTTCCTTGGTTTGTCAGGCTCAAGTTTTGAATATCAGTTTCCTTGGTCTGTCAGGCTCAAGTTTTCAATATCAGTTTCCTTGGTCTATCAGGCTCAAGTTTTGAATATCAGTTTCCTTGGTCTGTCGGGCTCTAGTTTTGAATATCAGTTTCCTTGGTTTGTCAGGCTCAAGTTTTGAATATCAGTTTCCTTGGTTTGTCAGGCTCAACTTTGAAATAACATTTTTAGATGCAACCTGACATCTTTGGCTCTGTCCGTCTGTAACGCTAAAGTTTGAAATAACTTTTTATTTGTTGAACGTGCAGATTGAATGGACGCATATTTTAAATATCCGATCTTGTTTTTTTTTATCGTTTTATTTACTATTTTTGCTTCGTATCTGCTTTCTCTGATTTTGCTTTTGTCATTTTCGCAGACTTTAATAGTTTTATCCCTTTCTTCGTTGCAACTTTAATCTCCTTTTTTGCTTTTCTTATAATATATTATTTCCCCCTTCTTCATATATTTTGTTTTTGGAGTTTCCTTCAACTATTTTAGTCTTTGCAGCATTTCTCCTTCATATTAAAATCATTTCTTTTGTTCTTTACACTTTTATTTCTTTTTGTTTTATATTGTTATTTTTTTTTACATCTTATATTCCCCAAATCATTTTACCTTCATATTTTCTTCAAGAACATTTCACCCCCTTTAGACAAATTTGGCACCATATTTTTTTTTGCTTTGTTTTCGATTTTATTACTTATATTTTCTGTTTTCTTACATTTTATTAACCGTTTCTTCTGTGTCTTCTAGGAATCCTATCAATTATTTATATTTGGGAGGTAGGTAGATGCGTGAATGGCCTCATAGATACTGCCATAGACTGTGATGAATCGGCTATGCAAAGTTCAAATCTCCATAGATACATTATGATCGTTTATGCACGGATATTGCTGGGAAAGGTATGAACCCACAATTTCTGCAGAGTTGATTTTTCAGAATTTTTTAGATGAAGATTGGTAATTTAGATTATTCAGACTATCATTCTCATCTTGATTATTATATTCACAATATTTCGGCTGATGTAACTTCCAACTTTCATCAATATATTCGGTTTAACATCTGTTTTACATGCTGGCATGCATTGGACAGATTTTAGAAATTGACTTTGAAACTAACCTATCTCTGATCAAGTTTTTATTCATCTTTCTTTTTCTCAAATCCATCCTTATTACCTTCTCCCATGTTTTCCTTGGCCTTCGCATATGAACTGCACCTGATACCTTAACTTTTTTTTTTTTTTTTTTACATGGTTCACCCCAAACAAGGCAGGACGCCACTGTAAACGTAAGGGGCTACTGAGAAAAAAGAAAAGGGGGGAAGGATTGGTGGTTCAGCTTAAATTGGGATCTGAGCAGCGAGATGTCTGTTTACATTAGTTTTAAATTTCTGCATGTCAGTACTGTCGGGGAAACAGGGGGCAGGGAGGGAGTTCCAGAGGCCAGCAGCACGAGGAAAGAAGCTATTTGAGTAGAATGCTCTCCGGCATCTGGGGACCTCCACAGTGAATGAATGAGATTTAGTAGAATGTCGAGTTAGTCTAGTGAATTTACGTCGAGGGGGCACCAGAGCAGCACACTCATCGGAGCATAATCCATTGAAGTATTTGTAAAACAAACACAAGGATGCTACATTGCGGCGATGGGACAGGGGCTGGAGCTTAGCTGACAGTGAGGGACCTATTAGGTTGACTACTCTTTTTTGGACTTTGTCAAGGAGGGAGAGACTAGTAGATGATGCACCAGCCCAGATGTTCTACATCTACTAACTCAAGTACTCTCATCCATTCTTTCAACATAGTCATACTATCAACGTCTCCTGTTCTGCACATATCTTTCTATGCTGTCCAGATTTAATCTTCCTCTGAGATCATCAGATCTAAGCCTGTATTTAAGATTTGCATTACACATCTCTCATATCATTCCTCTCTCCATGCAACGCATGTCCTCAACCCTTACTGGCCAGGTTTCGCTTCCATACATCTTCACTTTGTGTACGCATGCCTGTTAGACTCTTTCCTTGATCGAGAGTGGTAAAGCTCTGCTGGTTAGTAATGACAGAAGTTCCTTGAACTTACTCCATCCACTCCTAACTCTTTCAATTGGAAACCTGGACAGGATTTGGAACTGTACCGTTCATTTAATCCATTGGAGTTGATTCTTCTATATAGGATAATTGGGCATCTTTTACGAGACTCAGCAGAGTAAAAACGCTAAAAAAACAAATTTACAACAAATAAAAGTAACTGTAAGCTGTAAAAGTTAGTTTCAAACTTGCATGTGCTATTTGTTTGTATTTTAAACCCGTTTGAAGTGCTATTTATTAGAAATTTATGTTCGACAGAGGGTTTTCGAAGAATTCAAAATGGCCGCTCTACGTAATAATATAGAGGCATTTTCTTTGAGAAACTAGATGTTTTAAAAAACAAGAATTTTTTTTTTAACATCTAATAAAAAGCCATTTATACTACGTAAAAATACAAACAAATTACATAGGTAAGTAGAAAAATGTCTATTCTAGACATAAGTCAACTTGTTGCAAATTTATGTTTTTAAACTCTTTCTCGTTCTTTTTTTTGGACCCCGTTCGCGCCTCTGCTGAGCGTCGTAACATATACCCGGATAATTATTTATAGTTAATATTTAAACCAAAAATAAATGAGGATTAATATTTATGAATGAATAACTAAAATTAAGGAAAATAAATGTAATTATGAATATTATCGCAGCGTTCACAAGTTTCATTTATAGGAAAATATGAGTTAATTTTCATGTTAATATATAAATATATGCATGCATGTATTCATATATATATATATATATATATATATATATATATATATATATATATATATATATATAAAGTATACATTTTTATTTATACAAACATTATTGGTTACATATGTGCATACATGTTTCGGCTGTACTCTTCACAGAGAGGCAACCTCTTCAGACTAAAGAAGAGGTTGCCTCTCTGTGAAGAGTACAACCGAAACATGTATGCACATATGTAACCAATAATGTT
>OY744544.1:37982931-38022931 GCA_963556195.1 Sepiola atlantica | reverse complement strand
ACTTCCTGGGCTGAGATATCAAGGAAAGTGTTTTAAAATGGGAAAAAAGGCAGCGAAAATATTTTAAAGCAAGCCCGTTGAGAAAGCCGACTTGAAATGAAGAAAGGCAGAAACTCATATGCAACCAGTAGGCAGGGAGAGAACGAGTAAGGGGTGCGAAGGAGGAGAAAGGGAACGGGTGTGGTGAATGAGTGCGGTTAAAACTAAGAGTGTGATTGTGGGGGGTGAGTCACATAAAGTTGAAAATGGATGTTAGCGCGAATTAGGGTTCAACTAGAAAAGGGAAAGAATGGAGTGGGGGTGAGTCAACGAGTGCTGGGAGGGAGAGTTAAAATACCAGAATGTGTCTATGAACAGAGTTCGGGATTTAGTTGTTTAATCAGATGACCTTACTTATAAACAATGAGGCAAAATATATTTGAAGGGTAGAGCTAGAAAAATGAATAGTAAGAATAAAAATTAAAAATTGAAAAATTAAAAAAGTAAAAATAAAAATAGAATTAAAAATAGAACTAAGAAAATAAAAAATGAAAAAGAGATAATAAAATTAGTCTTAGGCTCACAAGGAAAATTATGGATTGACCGATAAAAAAATAATAATAATAGAATGAGGGAAAAGTCGATAAAATTGGAGCTCGAGAGTGAGTATTAGAATAAGGAAAAAGTAAAAGTAAAATAGACCTCGAAAGGATATCCGGAATGGGAATCCCCAAGGTGGTTAAAGATATAGGTTGAAATAAAATATGCTGTTACGGGACGCTAGTGCTTTATGGATGCGGGAAAATGAAACTTTGAAACAAAAACATTTTCAAAAAAAGGTATATGGAGGTTGATTAAGAAAATTATTAAATAGGTTAATGATGGCAGAAAGAAGTAAGAGACATACAAGGTTAAAATAGTGACAATAGATTAAACCAGAGTGAGAATGGAGATCGCAGTTAAAAGTAAATATTATGGGGGTTAAAAGATGTAGAGCGAGGGCGGGTTGGGGGTTGAGCATGGTCTGAGAGAAGTGAGCGAAGGGCGAGGTAAACTAGGGGGGAATAATCGAGGCTATTAAAAGAGTGAGAAGAATTATTTAGAAGTAAAAACAGGAGGGGAAAAAATAATTAGAGTGCACAGAGAAAACAGTAAGTAGTTCGATATCGAAGTGTGCAAAGGGGATTAAGAGTAGATAAGGCGAATCATCAAGTAAATAAAAGGGCTAGGGTATAATGTGAATATGGTGGGTTAGTTATCAGGTTGAGAGGGAAGGATAAAAGTTTGGAAGTGTTGAAAGGAAGCGGACGAGTGTATTAAAAGAAGTTAAAGGGGAAAGAAATGGAAGTCATATAAAAGTTATACGGTTAAGGAGGTTAAGTAGAATGAATTAGGGGGTAGTGGGAGAAAGGTATTAAAGCTAAGGGAATTGAAATTAACGGAGTTTATGGGTAATTTTTAAGTTAAGAGAAGGCTAAAGGGATGAGGGAGATATATGCAGAGATTATAGAACAACAGGAATTAGAACTATCGGAAAGGAAATTCGAGATGTAGGGAGGGAAGATCCGAGATGATGGGAGGGTATTTAATCAAATGGGGGAGGGGGTGTCTGGGGGATTACTATGGTTGCTATACTTGAATTTACGTTTATGCCTGCAACTGAAGATAAGTTCATTCTTAGAATTAATAATATTTTTAGATTTAGTAGCAGTAGCTATCATAAAGGTTTCCAAAGTACAAAGTTGGCAATGGGATGCACCCGGGGTATATGATTTGGACTTTTTAAGTATTGACCAGTGAAGTGAATAGGGAGTATTTTTAAGATTGAGGTTCCTAATTAGATTGGAAAGTGAAGTGCCTGTGCTATTATCGTTGCTATTTTTAAAGGAATAGATATGGTTAGAGATCCGGGTCTTAATGGGGAAAGAGGACGCCCCGATATATGTGTGTATCTTGAAGGGTGGTGCTATAGTTGCATTGAGATTACTAGTGGTATTAGATGAGATTTGGGTTTGGAGATTCAAGTTATGCGAGGGAGGTTGTTTGAAGAAGTAGGGCGGAGCGGATATGGGGGAAATGTGAGTTAGCCCATGGGCACTATCTATTATTGGGGGTGCTTGGTTAGAGGTATGGCTGTATAAGTGGGAGTCTTGAGTAGAAGCGGATTGGGGTTGTGGGGAGATGCGGAATTCGGGTGGAGTATGGGAACTATGATTGCTCACAACATTGGTGGAGCGGGGGAATTGTTTCACAGTACAAGCGTATATTACGTCCTTCTGTACACAATTGTTGTTTAAGGGACAATCTCTAGGTTTACGGCAGTTACAAGTGGTGGGTGGTTGTTGTTGGATATGTTTCTTTCCCTACAACTTTTATTTTATTTTTTCAAATTTTAAATCTTGGCCTTTGCCAACTTATCTATCCCAGCGACTTCCTCTGATGATAAGATTTTGATCTTTGAAAAGCCTGGCTTAAGGAAAATTTAACTTGAATAAATTGCCTTTTTGCGGAATATACCTTGCTCTGAGCAATTGAATTGAATTTTGATTTGGCTTTTGCTTCTCTAATTCCTTTCCATTTTTCTTCATATCTACCTGCTCTATCCTGGATATTGAGCTGTATACTCTTCACAATAGGTTTTACCTTTCCTAAAAGTTCGCTTTTAGTACACCACTTTATATATATATATATATATATATATATATATTTTATTTTCATAGTAGTCTTTGAAAATACTTAGAGTTTGTCATCTATCCCTAACAAAAGCGCCAAAATGTCCTAATCTGATTTAGCAACATTTATCTTTGCAAGAACGTTTTCTACGAATAGCTACTGTGTAGCAGACATCGTTCCATCGCCACTTGTGATTCCACACTCTGCTATAAAAAGTTTGACAACAGTTAAATTTAGCACAAGTAGATTTCAAAGACTGATCCGATTTTCATTCACAAAAGAAAAAAAATGTCGATAAACTCCCACCCCCACACACAAACTATCAAATGCTTCACAGCCATTTGAGATCTGCTTAATCAGTTGAGATTTTCACTGTTGTAATATACCTATATGCCTGCTAGTTTACACGCTGTCCCTGCGGACATTTCTTCAAGTAAAGATATTATAATTAATGACTACTGACTAAAGTATGAATATATAGACCGTAATCTCTTCATCTTTTTAAATATTTATATATTTGTATGTACAGGATACACTTTTAAACTAATTACCCAATCATTACGAATTTTGGAACACAGCTGGTAGGCGTAAGGAGTCCAGATGTAGGATATATTTAGTTTTTTAAAAAAGGGGTGGAAGCCCTTTGTGTAAATTCAGATATCTCTGATTTTTTGTGAAATCTTAACAATAGGTATAAAACATCAATAACTAAATATTCCCCAAATTTCAGTTTCTTTGTAGTATTTTAAACGATTTTTAGGGTGCATAATATGGGAACAACCTCTCATTTGAAAAATTCAAATATGTCTGATTTGCATTTAATTTGATACATAGTCAGTAGACACCAATGAACTCCCTGAATTTTAATTTCTTCGTAAGACTGCTTAAGCTTAAGCCTTTAATTTTAGACATTTTCTAAAATGAAAATCCTGTAATGGATTTTTATCACACTTAGAATAATGATTCTAGACATAAGCTTTAAGCTAAAACAGCATTAATTTTAATCTTTGTAAAGGGACATAAAAGTGGTGCAAAACTGTTTTTATCCTTTCTGGAATTGGTATTCTTCTAGTATAATCGTTTTTAGCATATGATCATCATTACTCAAACAGCTTAGATTTTGTCTCTTTTCAGAGGTTTTTTATTATCTCCCTCCCATCACGGTAAGATGTGACACAAGGTTGGAAAGTGGGATTTGAAAAGCCAGCATCCTAGAGGAAGAGCAGTCTGGCCTACAAAAAATGCCTGGACAGCCCCGTCGGCATTCCCCGGTAGGGGCGCCCCAGGTGATTAGCAATAAACTAACCCTTTCTCAAAAGGTGAGAAGGCAAAGCCTGGGAGGGTGGACCTCCTAAAACTGCACAGGACAAACCCTAAGATCTGCGGAATCAAGACCCAAAGGTCAAGATGGTACCGCTCTAAGGTGTGTAACATCCATCGAAACAGATACTACACTTTGATCTCAGCCAAAAGGCCGAGCAGAGGTGCATTGAGATATTTTTAAATAATGTGTCACTGCTTATCAAGGCCCAAAGGATACTTGAGGATAAGGGTTAATGAAATTGTTAGTTGGTGATGAACAATACCTTGTGAGGATTGAAAACAATGGATGAAATAGTCAGAATTTTATTAATTAAGTGGATGGCTAAATAAGAATTTGTTAACATTGGACTTAAAAACGACCATGTTGTAGTCAGCTGGAAAGAAGCCCTGTGATATTGTATTCCACAGATGGAAAGTTCTTGGAAAGATCACCCTGTCAGTGGGGCCACAAATTCGCCTACTGCAACCCCATACAGAGGGGTAACGCCTTCCCCACCCCCTAAAACAGGGCCACCTGTGGGCTGTGATTGGCGACCTGTGATGCCTTAGGACGGGATTCTGGTGACTGAGCTATTCTTCCACCTCGGCCTTTACCATGGCTAGATGGGAGGTCGAAGAGGCCGAATCCGATCAATCAGCTAGTCACGTCATATCCTAGTATCTATAAGTTTATCCCAACTGTATTATTCAATCTGATTCTTCAAAAAATCAAAACCTTATTTCTTCTCTTTATTTTTCTCCACAAATAGATACTAAAAGGCAGTATCTGAGGGTCAATCATGTTGAGAACAAAGATTACAAATGCCAAAGAGTAATTTTTTTAATGAATAATATTTTTAAAGAGTAATATGATCAAGGAGTAATGTTCCCACTCTCACTGAAATTCATTTGCATGAGTAACATGTTCTGAGAGCAGTGTGTTCTGAGAATATAAATAATTATCCTACCTATAGAATTATATTTGACAACTTTATTCGGCATTAAATAACCCACAGATGGTTGATATGCCATAAAACAAACCAAATGAAACCAATCTTGGAAAGAAACTTTGTTCATGAAAATTCTGTTTGGTTTTAAGTACACAGAGGAAAGAAAGGAAAATTTTTCAGTGGTTGCAGCTAGTTGAGTTTTTGCTGTGAACTTCATGAGGCCAAATGTTCTTTAGGTTGCTTTTGTTTTTTTAATTTTTTGACCAGACTATCTGTCCTCCCCTCTCCTTTGTAGCCATATAATTAATCCTCTCTTCTCTACTGTAAAACATGCTATCTCTACCCTACCCTCACTTCTGGACTACTGACCACTCTCATCTCTGTGATATACAAAGATGAAAATATGACCCCTCCTCCCGGAAATAAAAAATGACTTCTTTTAAGAGACAATGGACATAAACCTACTAAACATTCATTATTCACTCTTTTTTTTTTCGCCCCCCCCCCCCTGTCTCGTTTACAAAAATTCTCCAGGACGGACAGACAGACAGACAGAGAGAGAAGGTGCTCGTTATATTATAAGTGGATATTCACTTTGATCGCTAGAAATTGCTCATCAGTATAATTAGAAGTTTTCTGTTTGTTTTTTCTATGGCCAAAAAGGTGACATGTAATACATTTGGACAAACCTTTCCCTCACATGGATTTTTCTGGTTTACATCACTTGGTAGTACGAAGTAGTTTACCTACTCAAACACTGACCAAGCCCAGCATTGCTTAACTTGAGTGATTTCAATCTGATATAGCTGTAAGATTAATCTCTGTAAAAATAATGTCTCAGCAGTTTCATAGTCTAAAATCGGCTCATAAACCAAGAAGAGAGAGCCTCACGGAATCAATGTTATCAAAATGACATTAGATTGATTTTAATCTGAAATCTTTTTTCTTTCTAGTCGGACATATGTTTCTTCTTCTTCGGATTGTTCAAAGTTAACTTAGAAACAGAATAGACAAGACATCGTTTGATTTTGAAAGTTATTTTAGATTTACCAACAGGCATATTAGCTATAAAAAAAATGATGCGATAAAAAAAAATTCCGAGCAAAATTTCTTCATGATACAAATAACAATGAAAATGCTTAAAATAATAAAAGACTTTATAGAGAGGGTTTTTATTTTTATATATTCAGTCTTAAAATTGCTTTTGGTTTTTGACTGTCAGTCTGTTGTTGTTTGGTGTTATCTGCTGGCAATGCGAGATGAAGTGAATACTGATTTAGTTATGTCAAAAACAAAATGCCACGAATCTAAACAAAAAGAATGTAAAAGAAACCGACAAAAGTTTTTGTTTTTTTTTATTAAAGGAAGATTGGTTGAAGTGAAGAACCTAAGATGAAGTTAAATGACAAGTGGAATGACCCTTCGGCAAATATTGCCACTAGCCATTATCAGAGCAATCCTTGGCTTCTCTATTGATTGGTACCATTTTATGGCACTTTGAAAAAAATCTGGTAATTCAAAACAGGCGAAAATTGCTTTCTCTCTTTTGTTTTCTTTATAAATGATTTGGCAGAACGTTTAAATAAAATGGTGCTGCTTAAATTGTTGTTCAGTTTTCAAGACTATTCTATAAAAAGTGAAAAAAACGCAAACTTGATGGCCCAATTTTGACGCATTCAAATATTTGCTTTACTGAGGATCATTTTTCTCATTCTTTCCTAGAACTACCCGTCTGTGGAACACAACACCGCGGGGATGCTTCCCAGCTGACTGCAACATTGTTGTTTTCAAGTCCCATGCAAACAAATTCTTGTTGTGCTGTTCTCCTAAATAATCAAATCCTGCCAAACTTCCACCAACATTACGAATCATAACGGTGATTGTCTCACTGTCCACCTGACACTCATTAACCCTTATCCTCGAGTGGGCTTTGGGCCTTGATAAGTGGTGACTCCTTAGTAAACAAATAGGATTTAATGAAGAGCTAGAGATTCAATGCAAACAAATATAAAACGTTACTAGCTTGTATATTATAATACACTGCACCAGAAAGATGATAGTGACCGACTCGATATAAAAAAGAGACAAGAGGGAAGAATGTAAAAAATATAATATAAAGTATAGGGAAGAGAAAGGTAGAAAGATAAAGAGACGGCTATAGAGAGAGGGAGAGAAATAGAAGTTTGAATATAAAGATGTTACACATGCGATTTTTCTTCTATTTTGTTGTTTTTATGGCCCCGGGCATCGTCGAGTAGCCCTGCTAGTATAATATAAAGTATAGAAGACTGTGTGGATGATACGCTAAAAGAACTAGAAAAATGCACAACCCAAAGTACAGAAAGGCTGATTACTGCGGCAAAAAAGTCCTTGTTTGATATATTTTGAAATATTGAAATGTCCGTCTAATAATGTTACATTATTCGATTGATTAATGGTGAGGCAAATAAAAATTAATAAAATGTCCTTTTTCGAAACCAATATGCAAGTAGCAGGAAGTTTCATCAGATGTCCTGCTGACTCGGCAGGCCGGGAGCAGGTTCATGGCATTTCCACGAATAGTGATGATAGAGAGGCGCTCGTAAATCCAAGTCAATTCATAATGGTCCCCAGTGTGGCGCGTCATTAACAGACGAAAGCTGTTAAGAAAGTCGCGCGTGGCGAGGCCTATCGCTCTACTCGTCTCCACGGCGATCGGTTGGAACAAAAATCTGTCGTGAAGACTGGCATATTTTGATTGCTTGCAGTTCTCTGCTGATGCTGATGCCTGTCCACAGTTTGTTACCGATTCTGTCACTGACAAGACTGCAAAAGTTTCGACAGAAGTTACATCCCATTTTTATTTTCAATTTTCTTATCTTTTTGTTTTTGCTGGGGATGGGGAATTCTAACGGATTCCAGGCATGCACCTGCTATTTCAGACACTTAAACCGAGAGATCTTTTTAAGATTCTAACTGTCCCTTTAAGTGCAATTGTTTGTAACTCTTTTGTACTTGGTTCACAACGTATATTCGCCAGGTAGTTTTTGAAATTCTTTGTCATGAGTCCGGTTGCTCTTATAATTACTAGAATGATGGAGATCTTCCTAAAATTCCAGTTTCTTTTCATGTTGTACATGACCTTGGTATTTTGTTATCTTATCTTTCTCAGCTCATTTTAAGCCATCATCATTAGGGACACTGATTTTAACTAGGGTTGCTACTGTTCTCCCTTTCACTATGTCAGGTTTAACAGCTCCATTTTCTAGATATGTAGCTGTAGGAATTGCATAGTCATAGTGGATGGTGTATGACTTATTTCCAACTGTTCTTTCTGGTATATGTTCCGAGGACTTGCTGCTACACTGGATATTCAATTTTTTACAGATGGTCCAGTGGAGATATTTACACACTCCATTGTGTCTCATTGTATAGTAGCCGTCCCCTAGCAGAACCTTACAACTGGATATCAGATGGCTCACACTCTCTATTTCTGTGTGGCAGAATCTGCACTTGTTGTCGTTGCTGAGACCACTCATCCTCTTAAAAGCATTGGTCATCAAGCCTTAATCTTGAGCAGCCATTATCATTCTTTCCAGATCATAGTGAAACGATCCTCTTTTCAGTCAGTCTACAGAGTCTTTCTTATCTATGTATTCTTGGGATAGTTCATCCAGAAAATATTTGGCATGTTGTTGCTTGGCCCATTCTTCCAGTTTTCTGCAATGGAAAGTCTTGGTGTATTTCTGACGGCTTTTCCGGGCTATTTCCGTGGCAGGCTTGTTTTCTGTTTCTGCTTCATTTGTAAGACAGTCTTGTCCAAAATTGTTTACCAATTTTGTTATAGAGGTTGTTCTACTTGTTCATGTTACTTGGTGTTGATGTACCATCATAAACTATAGACCGGTATCGTCTTGGCCTTCAGGGCTTGATTTACGCCGGTCTATGGGTTTGTCCTGTGCAGTTCTAGGAGGTCCACCCTCCCAGGCTTTGCCTTCTCACCCTTTGAAAAGATGTTAGTTTATTGCTGAGACGCCCCTACCGGGGAATGCCGACGGGGCTGCCCAGGCAATTTTTAAAGGTCATAAGTGCTCTTCCTCTAGGGTGCTGACTTATCAAATCCATCTTTATGACCTTGTGTCACATTTTACTTTGTGGGAGGTAGATAAATAATACCATCATAAAGTTTGGGTTCTGGGGGCTCATCAGATATTGGCCGTTGCTCACAATAGCCATATAAGTGACTTGCTATTTGCAAAGGGATACACCGTCAGGCCATCGGTAAGTTTGCCATCCCCTCTGTCGAAGCCAACTGGTTCGAAGATCGACGATTTTTAGGTCATAACACAAGATTTCAAGCTTCAATATTATCTTGACACATTAGATAATTTACTATTTTTGACTAAAATCTGAACAAGAAATCGAAAGAAAGTATGTCTTATGCCGAGACCAATTACTATTTTTGACTAAAATCTGAACAAGAAATCGAAAGAAAGTATGTCTTATGCCGATTTTTTGACTAAAATCTGAACTAGAAATCGAAAGAAAGTATGTCTTATGCTGCGACCAGTTACTATTTTTGACTAAAATCTGAACAAGAAATCGAAAGAAGTATGTCTTATGCCGATTTTTTGACTAAAATCTGAACAAGAAATCGAAAGAAAGTATGTCTTATGCCGAGACCAATTACTATTTTTGACTAAAATCTGAACAAGAAATCGAAAGAAAGTATGTCTTATGCCGAGACCAATTACTATTTTTGACTAAAATCTGAACAAGAAATTGAAAGAAAGTATGTCTTATGCCGAGACCAATTACTATTTTTGACTAAAATCTGAACAAGAAATCGAAAGAAAGTATGTCTTATGCCAATTTTTTGACTAAAATCTGAACAAGAAATCGAAAGAAAGTATGTCTTATGCTGAGACCAATTACTATTTTTGACTAAAATCTGAACAAGAAATCGAAAGAAAGTATGTCTTATGCCGAGACCAATTACTATTTTTGACTAAAATCTGAACAAGAAATCGAAAGAAAGTATGTCTTATGCCGAGACCAATTACTATTTTTGACTAAAATCTGAACAAGAAATCGAAAGAAAGTATGTCTTATGCCGATTTTTTGACTAAAATCTGAACAAGAAATCGAAAGAAAGTATGTCTTATGCCGAGACCAATTACTATTTTTGACTAAAATCTGAACAAGAAATCGAAAGAAAGTATGTCTTATGCCGAGACCAATTACTATTTTTGACTAAAATCTGAACAAGAAATCGAAAGAAAGTATGTCTTATGCCGAGACCAATTACTATTTTTGACTAAAATCTGAACAAGAAATCGAAAGAAAGTATGTCTTATGCCGATTTTTTGACTAAAATCTGAACAAGAAATCGAAAGAAAGTCTGTCTTATGCTGAGACCAATTACTATTTTTTTCTTTTGTTGTTTTTCAACGATTTTAAAAACTTTTTTACCTTTCATTTCTATTGAAAAACATAAGAAACGGTATGTTCCTCTTTCTGCTTCTTTAAGGGTTTAAAAAAAATTTTCAACCTTACATTCTGGTGATGGTGTCACGAAACTCCTTCAGGCTCGCATTCACTAATATCCGGGGACTCAGAATCAATATTAACGATGTAGAAACTTTTCTCCTGACAAACTCCCCGGATATCCTAGCAGTAAGTGTAAGGAACCTTCAATCCTCAACCCCTTCTCACCACTTTGACATGACTGACTACCTCCCACTCTACCGTAAAGACTCTGACAAACATATGCACGGGCTAGGAGTTTATGTTCGGAACACCCTCCCCTTGACTAGAGAACATAGGCTAGAATCAGATGACTAAACCTACATGTGCTTTCAATTGACCTTACATCACAGCGTTAGTTACTTATATTTCTTATATCATTCTCCTTCGACCCAGGACTGTACCTGCTAAACTCTGTCTCTGAAAGCATAGATAGAGCACTCTCACTCGATTCGAATGCCCAAATACATGTATGTATTTGATGTACACCACCATGACTGGCTGTGATTCTCTAGCTTTACTGACGCAGCCTGTAACTCTATGTATAATTTCTCCTTAGCTCACTCCCTCTCACAGACTGTCGCTTTCCTGACCAGCAAGCCTCAGTTCTCGGCCCGAAGCTTGTGTGATGAAAGTCCATAGCTCGCTCGGGAATGCTGATCACATTGTGTTAATGATTGCTATCTCCCTAAAAAGTCGTCCAAAAGCTTGAGTTGTTGCTCAAAACGAGATACTATGAGCAGGCTGAGTTTGAGTCCATCAGAGATCACATCAGCGATGCCCCATGGAGTGAAACCTTCTCACTTGCTGCTGATCAGTGTGCAAATGAGTTAACCGAATGGGTCAAAGCAGCCATTGAAGCTTATGTTCCTATGCGAAAATTCTTCAGCAAACCCCACTCTCCTCAATGGTTCACCTCAGAATGTGCAGCTGCCATTGCTGAGAGGCAGCAAGCATTTCGACAATTCGGCCGCCATAAGTCGACTGCGAATAGACAGAAATTTATAGTCAAGAAATAATTGTACGGCAGTGATAGGTGAAGCAAAGAGAAGGTATACAGAGATAACCAAAAAACGCATTCAGTTACAGAAACTAGGTACTCGCGATTTATGGAAAATCTACAATAGTGTGGTGAACAATGGACAATCAACAATTCCCCCGCTATCAAACCACAATGATGTCGTCTGCACGGCAACTGATAAGGCTGAATTACTTGCCCAACGTTTCGCCTTAAACTCCACTTTGGATTCAGCAAACAACTCCCTCCCTAAATTCCCATTGCGGACCGAAGCCACTCTTGTAAATCTGGTCATCACCTCATCTCATGTCAGAGACATCATAAAAAACCTTGACACCTCCAAAGCTTGTAGGCCTGATCTTATACCTGTAATAGTAATCAAGAAATGCTCAACTGAACTGGCCCCTGTCCTCTCCAAACTCTACAACAAATGCCTTGCTAAATCTTGCTTCTCTGATAGCTGGAAAATTTCCTCTGTGGTACCATTCTTTAAGAATTCTGGGGATAAAACTGATCCTCAGAACTACCTCTCAATCAGTCTACTCCTAATCTTTGCTAAAATCTTTGAATCCTAAATCAATTTAGCGATAGTCCGGCACTTAGTTAATGCTAAACTTCTTTCTGACTGCCAGTATGTATTTAGACAAGCACAATCTACTGCGGATATCCTAACGGTCATCTCTGAACACATATATCATACACTGGTCAAGCAGTTGAAGCAAGGGCAGTAGCACTTGATATATCCAAAGCCTTTGACTAGGTCTAGCATAAAGGGTTTCTCCTAAAATACACTCATATGGTATTACTGGACAATATTTAATATAATTAGATCATACCTAATTAAAAGAAAGATCCAGGTTGTCCCCAATTGCTGTTCATCTAAGCAATATGGCATAAATGCTGGTGTACCCCAGGGATCTATCCTTGGGCCTTTATTGTTCCTTATTTTCATAAACGACCTCCCTGATAACATTAAGTCTGAGATAGGTATATTTGCTGACATCACCATGCTCTACTCTTGTCATGTGGGCAAAACGGATGCGTAAATATCCGAGGCAATGGCTGAATACTTAGAAAATGACTTCCAGGCTGTAGTGGATTGGGGTCATAAATGGTTGGTAACTTTTAATGCAGCAAAGACAAAGCTCATTTTCTTTCAATAAATACAAGAAACCTCTTCAACCACCGATTGCTATGGCAAATAACACCCTACCTGAGAGTTCAACATTCAAACTCCTCGGCCTAACATTCACAGGTAACATGAATTGGAACAAATACATAGAAGACATTGCCAGGACTACTGCAAAGAATGTGGGCTCCCTCTACAGTGCTAGTAAACTTTTCACACTTAACATTATCATGTATCTCTACAAAGCCACCATACGTCCAAGCATGGAGTTTTGTTGTCACATCTAATCTCTCCAGTCTCTCCCTCTTAGACAAGGTCCAAAACAGAGTCGCCAACTTAATATGTCCCTCACTATTCACCAAGCTCCAGCCCCCGTTTTATGGCCACAATGTTGCATCCTTGTGCTTGTTTTACAAATACTTCAATGGATTGTGCTCCGATGAACAAGCTGCTCTAATGCCCCCTCGACATAAATATACTAGACCAACCCGACAATCAGCTAAATCCCATCTATTCAATGTGGAGGTCTTCAGATGTCCGAGAGCTTTCTACTTCAATAGCTTCTTTCCTTGTGCTGCCGGCTTCTGGAACTCCCTCACTGCTCCTCGTTTCCTGACTGTACCGACATGCAGAAGTTTGAACCTAATGTAAACAGACATCTCGCTGCACAGCTCCCAACTTAAGATGACACTCAAAACATATACTCTAATTCTCAGTAGCCCCTTACATGTACACTGGCGGCCTGCATTGTTTGGGGTGAACTATGTTTAAAAAAAACCTCTTCCTCTTCAATTGGGCTCTTGAAAAGCTTACTTTTTGGCTAGCTTGTTTGAAGTCCAGGAGATTGAACGCTGGTGGTTGGGTCTCTTTCAGGCTTTGTTTGTCTTGAAGTGATTCTACCTCCTCTCTCTTTTTATTAGTATGATTAGTTCTTTACATCAAGTGGCTTCATGCCTTGTCTGGAGCGACTTCCATAAACAAACAACCTGCTCTCTTTCTTCATCCGTTGTGCTTACACTTTACTTTTTGCTACCCCTAAAATAAATAAAGTACGTTTTCACATCAATGTGCGAAATCAACATTTTCGACCAATGAAATTGATTCCCACTCGTTTATTGCAGAGATTTCTTGAAAATTTGCAAAGTATTTTTTTACATTTTGTCCTTCTTGGCTCCCTTAATTCCAGTCCGTTCAAAGATCTGATCGCTGATAAAAAAAGTGTTTGTTTTACTATAATTTGATTAAGTGTGTGTTCATCGTGGGAAGAAAAGTCTGTAAATTCTTTTTCTTTGCTTCTCAATCTTAAATTATTTACGTTTTCAACATATGAGCTTGCTGCTCTGGTACCCCCACAACGTAAATTCACTAGACCAACCCGACAATCTGCCAAATCCCATCCATTCACTGTGGAGGTCCCCAGATGCCGAAGAGATTTCTACTCCAAAAGCTTCTTTCCTCGTGCTGCTGGATTCTGGAATTCCTCCCTCTCCCTGTTTTCCTGACGGTACTGACATGCAGAAATTTAAAACTAATGTAAACAGATGACATCTCGCTGCGCAGCTCCCAATTTAGGTTGCCCCCCCCCCCAAAAAAAAAATGTTCACCCTTTTTCTCAGTAGCCCCTTACGTCTACAGTGGCAGCCTCCCTTGTTTGGGGCTTAAAAATGTATTCTTAAAGATTTTTTGTGTGAATTTCTGGTATAAGGAGGTGACATTATTTGCATTGTACAGGATGGTCGCTAGAAAAGCGGGAAATTTGTCAAACAGTAATTTTGTTTTACAAATAATAACTTTTATAAAGTTTTCAAAGACTAATATTATAATACACTCACAGATGCTCAAAATTTCGTCTGTGCAAATCGAAGAAGTGAATAAGCCAGACGCAATGAAATTTAAATAATAAAATCTACAACCTCAAATTTCCTGCTTTTCTAGGAACCATCCTGTATTTTGTTCAAATTATTGTCTTCCTTGTTGTTACTATGTCTTTTTCGATTGCATTTTGGCTGATATGCCGTCCATCCTTCGTCAGCTGTAATTTTCATCCACAGTGATGTTTTTGTTATATTTGTGTAGAATAAAACAGCAATAGACAGAGCCATGCTGAGAAATAAGATGGTGAAACCAGACGACCTACATTTTAGGTCATTCAATTAACCCCTTTCTCTATTCATTTAACAATACTTTTCCCTTATCCAGCTGTTAGACTTTTGAAAAAAAAATATTTTGCAAGCTTACTTACCAGTCTTCACGGTTCAGCGGGTCAAGTTTCTTCAAATTCCACTCTGTACATTCGTATCTAATAACTTGCTTCCAAGTTTTCCATGGCCGGCCAAACTTCATGTGATTCAAGAGATCCATGCTTCTGCAACGGCTTATCCAGAAGGATAAATGCTCCACATGATCAAACCAATGTACCTGATTAATCTATAAGATAACCTCTGTTATGAAAGATCTAATGCTTTCAGCAAGTCCTCTGACCTAATGTGTTGGGTTTGGTTAGATTTCATATTACACGTCCATTTAATCAATGATCTGTCATTGTGCTGCAGATGGGGAAGAGAGGAGTGGGTGAGAGCCCAGCATCCGCTGCCATATAATATGATGCTCCTTACACAGATGTAGATGGGAACACCTCGGAATACCATCAGATGCAACAGCTCACGAAATTTCACCTTCATCCTTGTGGTTGTACTGACTTCACATCCACTACCTGCGCTGCTCAGCATATCTCCAAAATAGTAGAAAGAGCAGTATGTTCGGGTGTTGTAATCTAGGTATATATATATATATATATATATATATATATATATATATATATATATAATGTATATCTCGGCAGCATCTTCTCTTGCAGGCAGGTATTGTTGAATATAAGAGACACCTCATGTCTTGATATCCTTTGGTAGATCGTTTCAAAAGTCCGAATCAGGATCTTAGTTTCTAAGGCGAATTGGCTGATGAATTTGCCATAGTTTAGGTCCAAAAGTATTTGGGAGACAAATCCAAACTATGGCAAATTCATCAACCAATTCCCCTCCGAAACTAAGATCCTGATTCGGACTATTGAAAGGATCTACCAAAGGATATCTAGACATGAGTTGTCTCTTATATTCAACAATACCTCACCGATGTGAGTAAAAAGCTTGAAATGATGACGTCTGTAGGTAATAATAATTTAATATTTATTTATAAATATTGTTATAGATATATATATAGCAAGAGAGATAGATAGATAGTAATCAGTAGTAATAATCAGTTCTAAGCAACAGTTTTTTGTTTGTTGAATGTTCAATCATCAGTGCAGACGATACTAAGAATACAATTAGGAATTACTTAACACTTCTTCCCGGTTATGGCTGACTGACAGAACGACAGCAGTCTACCCCTGTGGATTAAATAAAGATTCCATAAAGATTCCCCAGTTTAACAGTATGCATCTGAAGAATGTCGGAGGATACATGGGCCGAAACGTTGTGAGAATAACACCAAAGATGAGAACAATAGTCTGAATAATTCACCCCCCCCCCCAAAAAAAAAAAAACCCAAAAAAAACCCCAAAGAATCAAATCTCATCTCAAAAATTCCGAAATAACAGGATAATAGTGCGAAGAAAGACAATATAAATAGCTGGTAAAGCTTTTGGAAGATTTACGTTTTCAATATGATTGCTATTCTGCTGTTTCAATTCAGCTAACACCCCTCACGCTCACTCACTGTCCAGGTGCATTGTCTATGTTCCCTTTCGATACACCAATCGATACAATCGGTTATGTCATTGAAAAATGTTCTCTCACGCCTCATGTTTCATCAATCATGATTATTAGTAATCATTGAGGGGAATTGTCTTTGAGACTTGGCAAAATACCAACTATTTTCATTCCTTCATATCTTTGCTCTATTGCAGACAAATTAATAAGCCTGAAGCTTAATTGACCAAAACAAAGAAGAAACAAAAACAGCAACAGAATTAAATAACGGTGTCGCCGCCATCTCGAAAATGTTTGTTATTGAAACTTTTCGAAAAAAAATCTTCGGATTATTGCTGATGAAGCACCACATTTTCAGATTATAAACAAAAAAAATAAATAAAAGTTTGAAAAATAAAATTGGGTAAAAGTTCAGAATAATTAACAGTCGAGAACTTGTAAACAAAAAATAAAAACAACAAATAATTTATAGCAAATGAAGTAAAAGTAAATTCTCTGCTGACCTGTATAGTTTTAGTGTGCAGCAACTTTAAGATTTTTTTTTATTTTAGAATTTTATTTCGATAAAAGCTGTCAATTTATACCCCTGTGGATTAAATATAGGATTCTGTTTGAAAATCCATACAGATTCCCGAGTTTGACAAGATGCCCCTTAAGAAAGTCGGAGGTTACATTGGCTGAAACGTGATAATAATATCCAAGATGAGAAAAGTAGTCCGAATAATCTAAATAATACAACAAATAATTTATAGCGAACACAGTAGAATTAAATTATCTACCGTCGTGTATACTTTTAACATGTGGAAACTGTAAGATTTTTATTTCAAAATTTTATTTTGATGAAAAACTGTCAATTTCTAAAAACTTTCCATCACATGCTAGCATGTAAAACAGACGTTAAACCGAATATGATGATGATAAAACATATCATAAAATTAGTCCAAACAGTGTCTCTTTTAATATAAATATATAAATACACAAATAAATACACATTAGTCTTGAAGTCTTTATTATTATCATGTCACATAGTAGTCTCTCCACTAAGGCATGAAGGAATTGTCAATATAATCTTGTTCCGCATTGCTCACATAAATAGAGCAGAAGAAAACATTTTGTTAAAAAAACAAAACCAATATTATTGTACATGTTTTTCCTTGTAGTGTCTTGTGTGTACTAACGAATAACTAAGAACTACTAACAGTCAACAAAGCAACGAGGATAATAGTCTTAAAAGTAATGATCAGTGCTGATTCTGTGGGTTCATGCCTTCCCTCAAATCTATGAAATAGGGACACCCATTAAGAAAGTATACTCACTAAACAAACCAACCAATAACTTTACTTTGAATGACAATAAATCATAGAATTATCCATTATTATTCATTTTCTTGGATCTTAAACTGTACAAATTACGATCATTACACTTACCTAGAATTGTACCGTGTATCCTATCACTTGTGATTCAGCAAAATAGTCAGCATGCTGTTTATGTAAATACAAATGTATACCCTCTTTTCTGCTTTCTATACTGATTTATACATTTTTTATTTTTACTTTTTTATTTTTTCAAACTTTTTAAGTTGGAGACGCTTTTCTTCTTTCTAATTGCGTTTTTTTTAACTTCACTAATTGAGACGTTTTTTTATATGAATATTAGTGCGAACACTGGTGAAAAATACTTTTTTTTCCGTCATGGAAGGTACACACTCGTATCGAATAATTAGGGCTTTTTAATTTTTTTAGAATTCTCGTGAACAAAGTTATGAGAAGAACCATGAGATAACATTGAAGCTTCACAATTGAATCCTGAATGGGACAGTAGAAAGAGCGAAACGAAAGGGGAGACCCAGAAGCGAGTAGAGTGAAAATGAAGGATGTGAGGGGACCTGATTCTGGCATACAGCATCATCAGCAAGAATGTTAATCTACATTTAGGGGAGTTTTTTCACCCCAATATCTAGCCGCGGTCTCCGTAGTTACCCGCAAACAATGTACCATCGTTGCGTTCATCCTAACAGAAAAAAGGCAGCATTCTCTATCCATGTTTCTGCTCCCCAGAACAGCCTGCCAGAGGAGGTTGTGATGATACCTACCATATCCAGGTTTAAAGCGGCCTTGGACAAACATTCAGACGATATATAGATACAATATCTTCTGTCTTTTTACGTGGCTTGCTGCACTTTGCTATTTTTGGTCCAATAAAAATGATTGATTGATTGATTTTACAAGAAAAATATTTACATTTTGGAATTTTTGGAATGAGGAGCGATAATTTTATTATTGGATTATTTGGACTAGTATTCTCATCGTTTTTGTCATATACAGAAAAAATGCTGACCAACGACTGTGTGTATGCCATTTCATGTAAGTGTGGAAAAATATACAAAGGTGAGACATGCCGCCCACTAACAGTAAGGCTAGAAGATCTTAGGAAGCCATGCTATGTGGAGATATTGATGATTCGGGTATGGTTGATCATAATTAGAGTGAAAAGGGGAAACTATCTGCCCTTGTTGGACAAAGTAAAAATTATAGACAAAGAAGAATGGTGGAGTATAAGTGGAATTAATTTAAACTATGAAGGAGGAGGAGGAGGAGGAGACATGAGCCACGTTTATTGTTTCTTTTTAAAATTCCTTCTTCATAGTTTAAATCAATGTGATTCTGTGTTACTTTATTTTATTCTCGCTTTATTACATTGAGCTCTATACTCGGATTTCATTATGGAGTTTATTTCACTCTAACACACACATATATATATATATATATATATATATATATATATATATATATATATATATGATTACTTTTATTTATACAGACGTACAAAAAGCCGCTACACTGGCATGTCCATGTTATTGATCATTAGTTATTAGAAACTAAAATCTCATCAGGTAGAAAAGTCTGATCTTTCACTTAGATGTTCATATTGAATATATATATATATATATATATATATATATATATATATATATATGATTACTTTTATTTATACAGACGTACAAAAAGCCGCTACACTGGCATGTCCATGTTATTGATCATTAGTTATTAGAAACTAAAATCTCATCAGGTAGAAAAGTCTGATCTTTCACTTAGATGTTCATATTGAATATATATATATATATATATATATATATATATATATATATATATATATATATATATATATATGATTACTTTTATTTATACAGATGTACAAAAAGCCGCTACACTGGCATGTCCATGTTATTGATCATTAGTTATTAGAAACTAAAATCTCATCAGGTAGAAAAGTCTGATCTTTTACTTAGATGTTCATATATATATATATATATATATATATATATATATATATATATATATATATATATGATTACTTTTATTTATACAGACGTACAAAAAGCCGCTACACTGGCATGTCCATGTTATTGATCATTAGTTATTAGAAACTAAAATCTCATCAGGTAGAAAAGTCTGATCTTTTACTTAGATGTTCATATTGAATATATATATATATATATAGGTAGGTTTGGTAGTTTTGTTTTATGGCATCTCAACCCTTTTTGGGTTATTTAATGCCGAATCTGGTCTTGTTTTCTTCTCTTTTTTGTTTCTTTCCCCTTTTAATATCTGTTTCTATTTAACCCATAGTTGGGACCCTAACAGGTACTACCACTCCGGGTCAGGGTGGACCTGGGAGCAATGGTAATTAAGAGGAGGCTCCACATTCCCCAAAGTCCGTAAGCTGGATCTCACCATCGGATGTAGTTTAAGGTCATATCCAGGACCGGGAGTAGGGTAGGAAAAATAAAAATAAAAAAGGGGAGGGAGAAAGGGAGAAGGGCTGTTGTTTTTGTTTTTGGTTTTGTAGAACATAATTAAGTTTTACAAAAAAAAAAAAAAAAAAAAAAAACGTCAATGTAGGTGAATTTCGTGTCAGGGAGCCACAGGGCAGCCTGATCTGGTATCACCAGTATATATATATATATATATATATATATGATTACTTTTATTTATACAGACGTACAAAAAACCGTTACACTGGCATGTCTATTTTATTGATCATTAGTTATTAGAAACTAAAATCTCATCAGGTAGAAAAGTCTGATCTTTTACTTAGATGTTCATATTGAATATATATATATATATATATATATATATATATATATATATATATATATATATATATGTATAAATTAAAAACGAAATAAATGATGAGGAAAAGGAAAACCCACTTAAATGCATCTGAAGTTAAGTTATTCAGAAAAAGCTTTTTATTTATTCATTTTTTATTAAAGGGCTGTACGACATATACATTTTTTTTTATTAAAGGAATGTCCAACATATAAAAAATTACATTAACACCTGTAATGTGTTTTATGTTTTAGATAAGGTAATTTTTTTTATTTTTAAAATGTAAAGAAATACATAATTTTTTGTCAAGAAACGATTTTATTTTATATAAGTTTAACTTTTATGATATATCTGCATGTTAGTTTTTATTTTTCAAATTTAAAGGAGTTAGTCGACGCTTGGGCAGCGTCTCTACCTTATACATGGTCTAATGTGAGTATTTACAAATGAAACAAAGAAACAACACGGAAACGATAATGTATGCAAAAGACATTTATTCCTCGCAAACCCGACAGAGTTCGTTTTGAGATTGTGTCCATAAAAACGTGTACAATAAAGTATGAAAAGGATGTGTACGGGTGTGTGTATGGAAGTTGAGGGAAATGTCTTACATACCATCAAATGTTTGTGTGTAGTGCACATGTGCTGGTGAGTGTGTTCATCAGAGACAAGACCAGAAGAAAGAGTGTGATTTTCTTGTGCGTCACTTTTTATATCACGGATTGTAGTGTTCTCTACCATTGCGGTAGGAGAGATAACTTGGGTCTAAAACGCCCTCTTGTGAGTCTATGTGTAAATGTATAGAAAAGCGTAGGTAATGCTACAAATATAAAAATGTTTTAATCTTACATACAGATATATAGATATATAATTATTTTTTATGAATAAATATTTATTATCCATAGACATATGTTTCATGTTCACTAACAATCGTCAGTGTGGTTTATATAATCATACCGCTGGTTGAATAATTACGTCATCATTTTTTTCCAAATTCATTCATAATCTTCACACTGAACATGTTTTTTTTCTCCTACTTTTTATTTTTAATTCTTTTTATTTTCCTTTATTGTTTATATTTGTTTTTAGATGCATCCAAACATCTCTATAAACGGCTCTGTCTGTCTGCCGGTTCTAATGTCATGTTTAAATTAAATATAACGTTTTCGTCTATCTGTCATATAATATGTATTACTAATAGATATTTGGTATCTCTCTCTGTGTTTTAATCCAAAACTATACTATTACTTCTATTAATAATGGAGATTTAGTATCTATCTATAGCCCAAATTATACTATTACTTCTATTAATAATGGAGATGTGATATCTGCCTGTCTGAATCCCAAACTATACTATTACATTTTTTTTTTAACATATTTCACCCCAAACAAGGCAGGCCGCCACTGTAGACGTAAGGGGTTACTGAGAATTAGAGTGAAGTTTTTGGGTGTCATCCTAAGTTGGGAGCTGTGTAGCGAGATGTCTGTTTACATTAGTTTTAAACCTCTGCATGTCGATACAGTCAAGGAAACAAGGAGCAGGGAGGCAGTTCCAGAGGCCGACAGCACGAGGAAATTAGCTATTGAAGTAGATGGCTCTTCAGCATCTGGGGACCTCCAATGAATGGGATTTTGCTGATTGTCAAATTGGTCTAGTGTATTTACGTTGAGGGGGCACCAGAGCAGCCAGATCATCGGAGCACAATCCATTAAAGTATTTGTAAAACAAGCACAAGGGTGCAACATTGTGGCGATGGGACAGAGGCTGGAGCTTGGTGGATAGTGAGGGACCTATTAAGTTGATGACTCTTTTGAGAACCTTGTCCTATAGGGAGAGACTAGTGGATGATGCACCAGCCCAGATGTGGCAACAATACTCCACGCATAGGCGGATGGTGACTTTGTAGAAATACAGGATAATATCAGGTGTGAGGAGTTTACTGGCGCGGTTGAGGGAGTCCACCTTCTTTGCTGCAGCCTTGGCAATGTCTTCAATGTATTTGTTCCAATTCATGTTACCTGTGAATGTTAGGTCGAGGAGTTTGAATGTTGGGCTTTCAGGTAGGATGTTATTTGCCATGGCCATCAGTGTTTAAAGATGGTTACTTGTAGTTGTTGAAGGAGAGGAGCTTTGTCTTAACATCATTAAATGTTACCATCAATTTATGACCCCATTCCACTATAGCCTGGAGGTCATTTACTAAGGATTCAACCATTGCTTTGGATATGGTTGCATCCGTTTTTCTCACAGTACAAGAATAAAGCGTGGTGTCATCAGCAAATATATCTATCTCAGACTTAATGTTATCAGGGAGGTCATTTATGAAGATCAGGAACAATAAAGGTCCAAAGATAGATCCTTGGGATACACCAGCATTTATGTCATGTTGCTTAGATCAACAGCAATCGAGGACAATCTGGATCTTTCTTTTAATTAGGTATGATCTAATTATATTAAATATTTGCCCAGTAATACCATATGAGTGTATTTTTAGGAGAAGCCCTTTATGCCAGACCTTGTCAAAAGCCTTGGATATATCAAGCGCTACTGCCCTCGCTTCACCTGCCTTGTCTAGTGTATGATATATGCGTTCACAGATGACCGTTAGGATGTCCAAAGTAAGTTGTGCTTGCCTAAATCCATACTGGCGGTCAGAAAGAAGTTTAGCATTAACTAAGTGCCGAACTATCACTAAATTGATTAAGGATTCAAAGATTTTAGCAAAGATCGGGAGTAGGCTTCTATTAATAATTGAGATTTGGTATCTGTCTGTCTTAAAACTATACTATTCTATTAATAATGGAGATTTAGTATCTATCTATCTAAAGCCCAAACTATACTATTACTTCTATACTAATACTATGTCGTATTTGTCTGTCTGGAGCAAAAACTATGATATTACTTCTATTAATAATAGAGATTTGGTATCTGCCTGTCTTAATCCCAAAAGTATATTATTACTTCTATTAAAAATGGAGATGCGGTATCTGCTTGTCTGTAGCCAAACTATGCTATTACTTCTATTAATAATGGTTATTTGGTATATGTTAGTCTGAATTCCAAACTATACTATAACTTTTAGTAATAATGGAGGTTTGGTATATGTCTGTCTGAAGCCGAAACTGTACTATTACTTCTATTAATACTAGAGATGTCGTATTTGTCTGTCTGGAGCAAAAACTATGATATTACTTCTATTAATAATGGAGATTTGGTATCTGTCTGCATTAATCGAGAACTATACTATTACTTCTTTTAATAATAGAGATTTAATATTTGTCTGTCTGAAGCCAAAACTATGCTATTACTTGTATGTATAATAGAGATTTAGTATCTTTTTGTCTGAAGATAAAACTATGCCAATTCTCCTATTAATAATGGAGATTTAGTACCTGTCTGTCTGAAGCCAAAACTATGCTATTACTTGTATTAATAATGGAGATTTGGTATTTGTCTGTCTGAAGCCAACTCTATGCTATTACTTCTGTTAATAATAGAGATTTGTTATATGTCTGTCTGAAGCCAAATCTATACTATTACTTCTATTAATAATGAAGATTTTTTATCTGTCTGTCAGAAGCAAACATATTGCTATTACTTCAATTAATAGAAACTTGGTATCTGTCTGTCTGAAGTAAAAACTATACTATTACATTTGTTAATAATAGAGATTTGGTATCGTTCTGTCTCAAGCCCAAACTATGCTGTTACTGCTATTAATAATGGAGTTGGTATCTGTCTCTGTAAAGCCAAAACCATGCTATCACTTGTATTAGTAATAAAGAGTTTATATCTGTCTCTCTGGAGCAAAATAATGATATTATTTCTATTAATAATGGAGATTTGGTATCTGTCTGTCTGAAGCCCAAACTATATTATTACTTCTATCAATAATAGAGATTTGGTATCTGTCTGTCTTATTTCAAAACTATACTATTATCACTATCAACAATGGAGAATTTATATATGTCTGGAGCTAAAACAATACTATTACTTCTATTAGTAATCGAGATTTGGTATCTGTCTGTTTGAAGCCTATTACTTCTATTAATAATAGAGATTTGGTATTTGTATATCTAAAGCTAAATCTTTGCTATTACTTCTATAAATAATGGAGATTTGGTATCTGTCTGTCTGAAGCCAAAACCATTCTATTCTATCAATTATGTGATATTTGGTATTTGTCTGTCTAAAGCCAAAACGATACTATTACATCTATATTAATAATGGAGATTTCGTATCTTGTCTGTCTGAAGCCCAAACTATACTGTTATTTCTATTAATATTGGAGATTTGATATCATTCTGTTTGAAGCCAAAACTATACTATTAATTCTATTAATAATGGAGATTTGGTATTTGTCTGTCTGAAGCCAAAACTATACTATTACTTCTATTAATTCAGTTTGCTATACTATTTCAGACAAATGTACTATCTTACAATCAAGTGTTGTAGCGATTATCTAGATTCTGCAAGGTTGTCTGCACTTTCGTCAGTTTTCATTTTCAATAAAGACTTTGAAATGAAAACTTTGCACAACAACAATGCTTCTTTTTTGCAGTCAACTAATAAAATCACTCAGTTTAACTATTGATCTTTTTACCTTTTTTATCTTCAACAGAACAATGCTGATGAATATCTTTCCCAATAAGTGTGTCCAATATCCTGTCTCTTGTGATCTCACTCACAAAATAATGGACATGATATTTATAGAAGTACTAGTGTACACATGCTATAAAAAAATATATCAATTATCTTCTGGAAATATTTTAGAATGAGGATTGATAATTTGGATTATTCAGACTACTATTATTATCTAGTTATATTCACAACGTTTCGGCCGATGTAAACTCCAATCTTCTTCAGGTGCAGTTTACGAACTTGAGAATATTCTGTTGAATATCGGGCAGGGTATACCAGAAATGTCACCTGGAAATAATAAAATGTACTTGACACAGATACGCACCTGGTCGGAAGAAACAAAACATGGTTGATTTACACGGAAACACAACTCTTCATCAATAAAATAATTGTTGATTTATTCAAAACCACCTGTAAAGGTTATCTGTAAAAAGGTTACCTGCTGACTGGAATACTCCATCGCTAAATAAACGCTTTAGGGCCGTTGCTACATTGACAGTGAAGGCGAAATCCCAGAACGGACGTTTACAGGTGGATGCGTGGGTGTCCTAAATTATTATATAAACTAACCAGAAATACAGATTGAGAGTCGACTGGCGATAGAGTTTGAGAAAATCACTTCGTCAATTCCTGTGCATGCTCCATTTTTCTTACTTACTCCACTTGTTCACCGCCACCGACAATAAAGCTATATAATTGTATTTTTAGACATCAGTGTTTTTCGTGATTCTTTTAAGCATAGCAGAAATACAACAGTTTGAATTTGGGAACCTACACAGGATTTTTATCTAGACCTTTTTATTACTCCATGGGAGTATGTTTTTCTCATTCGGTAAGCCATGTCTACTCATGGTGTCTTGGCCTTTTGGCTAAGATCAAAGTGTAGTATCTGTTCCGATGGATACTGCACCCCATACTGGTGTTGTCTTGGCCTTCGGGTCTTGATTTACGCCGGTCAATGGGTCTGTCCTGTGCAGTTCTGGGAGGGCCACCTTCCCAGGCTTTGCCTCCCCTCTTTGGGGGAGGAGTAAGTTTATTGCTTACTGCCTGAAGCGCCCCTACCGGGGAATGCCGACGCGGCTGCCCAGGCAATTTTTAAACCCCACTTTCCCGACCCGACCTTGGGTCATATCTTACTTGTGGGAGTAAGATAAAAACTGGCCTTGTGCCTAACTCCTGGAGAGGAGTAAATCAATACTCATGGTGTAAAGGTTAAAAGGGTTAGTTAATCATCAGTTCTAATTCTTCTGGAGGTTGAAGGTTCAATCTTTACTACGGGCGATAACTAAGAATTACAACATAAATTAGCACGTATACACATGAGAAATGCTTTTTATTTGTCTGTGCAAAGACATAAATAAGAACACGCGTGGAATTGCTAATCGCAGCAAAAGGAACAAACTCTTGTTTCTATGAATGGAAAATATTTTCTAATTAGGTTCCTGCCATCCTTCCTTCCCCTACCATAGTGTGCCTGCTCAAAGTAACATAAATTCTCTTGGCCTGGGAAGATTTAATCATGGCTGATGGAATGAGAACAATCTATCCCCATTAATTAAATAATGAGTTCAGCTCGAAATTCCATACAGATTCCGAAATTCTACACAAAGATTCCCAAGTTTAACTAAAAGTATTGCAAGTTTGGAAGAATATACCTGAAGAAGGTCACTTACATTGTCCGAAACATTGTGAACCAAGATGATAATAGTCATCCAAATAGTCGTCACCTCATCATGATTATCTGTATACAGGATGTTTGAAAAATCGGTAACATAACTTCAGGAATATGTTTTCAGTTTGAATTACCAAAATGTGACTATCCATTTTGGTAATTTGAAGGAAAATGGTAAACGTGATTTTCATGATCTTTTAGATATTTCAGTGTTGTGGAACTTGATTATGTCTGACCATAGCCACATTTTGGTAATTTTGATGAAACTTAAAGATTGTAAAATTGAAGAACTTGTTTTTTATGAAACTTTTGCAAACCAACAGCCGTCCCAGAAAACAGCAACTCTCCCCCCTTTGTCAGAAACATCGCTAATGAAATGTGAATATTAAACGATAAAATATGGAGAAGTAAAATATGCTCTTCATGTATTCACATTTTTTGTTAAGAAGTTTAATAGCGAATTTAAGGAGGGTCATATTTAAGAAAATAACCGTGGAAAGTCAAAGGTTAAAATTGACCATCATCCTTCCACTTAGAAACAATGAAATGGAAATGAAAATGTCCAAATGGAATTTTATTTCTGTTGAATTAACACGGCAAACGGATCTCCACTTTTAAGCATTAAACAAATATGCTTTTCAGAAAAGAAAATATAATCTTAAAATTTGCGACTTAATAGTAGCTATCCCATACCAACATTTTATTTTTATTTTATTTAAAACTTTTTAATGTTGATACATAGACATTTTCAAAACATAAGCAATGGTACCAATTTTATCTTGGTAACACAATTAGATATGGCATGATCACGTTGACACACCGATTCCCATTAGATTACCAAAGTTAAACAAGTTCAGCCTGGCAAGTACTAAATCGGTGACCATTTGAGAATACCAGGTGCTGTATGTGCTCTCCGCTTATCTCGGCATTGTTTCCAGTTGTCCTGGATTTCTCCTTGCCACTGGATTCAAGCAGTGCCGATTCAGTAAAGGTGTGGTCGTAGATTGTGCAACCCTTGCTTCACAATTACACGTGTAGCCACCCTTACATGGTGTATACATTGTCTCTTAAGACTGAACGGAGGCCATGAGCACAATTAGCCACCAAATTATTACTGTTAAAAGTTTGTTGGAAATTATAAAATTGGTCTAGAAGTCAAATTTCACGGTGTATAATAAAAAAGGAAGGCTTCAAACAAGTGAAGAATCCTGACAAATGTAATGTCATCTTGTGGTGGAAGAAATAATTATTAGATCAAACCAGTCTACACATTGGGCAAAATCCCATTACCCCTGATAAAAATCTGAAAAAAAGTGGCATAGAAGCGCAACTTTAACTGTTCATATAAGATTCATTTTAACACCTAGCACATTGAATCTTCTTAATATGATTCATAGCACATTAGAAATTCAGGTTGGTTTTTCTTTTAATAGTTAATCAATAAAAGAAATTCAGATTTGGACCATGTAAAAACAGACAGAAACACAATTTAATCATAGGGCGAACATTTTTGTTCGTATTTCATACACTAACATTTTCTACTTTAATTTTTTTGTAAATGACAACTCAAAAGCCTATATTAATCCTGCAATATTGAAGAGTGACACCTTTTCGTTAAGATGGGGCTATCTTTATATGCATATGGAGACAGGATATCGTGCACACCAAATTTGAAAAACACCAACATTTTGTGTTCATGTAAAAAATAAATCGCCCGTCATGGGAAAATAATAACCTTACTTAAAGTTGCCTGAAAAAAAAAACTATTACTGAAACAAGAGAAAGAATTATATATTTAGAAAGATAAATTATTAGATTTTGTTGACATCTAGCTTTTATCAAAATAACCAAAAACATTAAACGAAATATAGCAAGTTAAAATCGAAGATAATTTCAATTACTTACCTGTTTTTGCACACTAAACTAGGCTGGTTTGTGATATCTATTGACAGATAATATTTGTAGAATTAAAACCCGAATTCAGAAAAGGGAAGGGAGTCGTACATATCTTACTTTTTTTAATCTTACACTAAACAAATGAATAGAATTCGTCAATAAAATGTCTTTTTCATAAAATAAATCTGATTTTGATCATATAGATTTATACAGGGTGGGCAAAAATAAGGGTCCTATTTTTAAAAATTCATAACTTTTTTATTTATTGATTTAAAAAAATTTTTTTTTTTAGAATAAATAAAGGACCCCTTCCGAAGCATGCATGAGCCGTATTAGCCCTAAGGAACGTACACTCATTTAGAAAACATTATTTTTGCTTAAAAAACTCAAAACAGTGTAAAAAACAATACTTTAGTTTTTGTAAGTTTTAAGAAGTGTTTTTCGGCTAAAATGTGTTTTGTTTATTTCAAAATATCTCGGAAGGGTCAGTCTACACACACATAAAGTTTGGTGAGTTTAACTTTTATTTTGTGGAAGTTATTCAAATTCAAGTTATTCAAATTTAAAGATAGGACCCTTATTTTGGCCCACCCTGTATAAGTAAACATTAAATCTAAGTAGCTTTTAAAAAACAATGTTTTAATTTGAATTACGTCCCTTGAAAATTAACTCTTAATTGGACACAAAATATGTGATGAATTTTAGCGATTTATTTATTATTATTTTCAATTACTTCCTTAAGCACATAAAACTGTTATTCATGCAGAGCAAAATGGCACAAAAAAATGAAAAAGAAGCTTTTCAAAATACTTATGCAACTGAAATGTACAACGATTAAGAATTTCAAGCAATATTTCAAGCAGTAATTCAAGATGGTTCAGCCGTTTTGATGTTAACATGGATTTATAAATATTTGCAGAATTATGTATTCAGTCCTGTAAGTAATTAAATTTGCAGAATGTTTTCAGCATTTTAATGAGATGTTAAGGAGAATATTAATTGGAAAATACGTTTGTGCTGTATTTTATGAGATATTATATAGTGTATGTTTTTCAAGTTGTATATTTGTATTCAAGTGCCATTCTTTTAATGAGGAAATTTATAGAACACTTTTTTCCAAATCATAGATCTTCTGTCAGACATTCACCATCTTTACATTGGATATGGTCATGTTTTTTTTTTGTTGTTCTTTTTACTTTTATTCTATTTTATTTTGTATTTCTTCTATTTAGTTTCCTTTCTTTATATCGCATGCAGATTATATATATATATATATATATATATATATATATATATATATATATATATATATATATATATATATAGTAAATTATGAAAAAATATTTATGCCAATTAAGCTACACAGAGGCTCCCGCGTTACATCCTCGGGGGAAATCTTCAGGCTAAAAATATATTTTCATAACTTACTACCTAGCTTACGTATCGAGCACTGTTAAAGTCAATACTGAAAATTGATACATAAAAAATTATATCTCCTTATAAAATTTTATGTGAATACATGAAATAGTAATATATATATATACATATATATATATATGTATATATATATATATATATATATATATATATATATATATATATATATATATGTGTGTGTGTGTACATGCATATATTTCTAGTAGAATATCCGCCCTAGGACGGGTAAGGGCAATAAATATAGCATTAGTTTTAAATTTTGGGGGGTATGATATGGATTCGGTGGGATCCCCCTAAATGGTAAAGTTTATAGAAAAAAAAAACAATGTGTTCGCGTTACTAACCCTGTTGCATAGAATATATATTCCATAATTCATAATGATAAGTTTAATAGTTTAGGATTTTACCAAGCACATACATATTATGGATGCTCAAGTGCGCACCAATCCTTTCAAAATGTATTACTTAATATAACTCAAAATTTTACGTAGAGGAATTCTTTTCTATAATTTTAAAAGTTTTTTTTTGATGGGAAGGGAATTTATAATAGGCAGTTCATTAGTTTAGGAGTTTATCGTACACAAGGAAATATAAACATATATGCATACCTAACTTTATATATATGCACCTCCCAAATTTTAAAATTGAAAAAAAAAATAATGTGCTCATATTACTCACCGTGTTACTTAGAAAATGGATTCCATAATTCATAATGATCCGTTTATTAGTTTAGGAGATTATCCTGTACATAGAATATATATATATATAGTTCAGTGTAATGCAGAGCAAGAATAAAGTTAAAAAGAATAAAACTCGAACCAACATATAAAGCGATTTGTACTATAATTTATTTCGTCCCGGAACGGGAATCATCAGATACATTTTAGATGGCTTGCCACTTGTTTACAGAAAAATTGGAATAATTTACACCGTTTTGGAAATCTCTGGGGGAAGGAGGAGGGAATTGGGGAAGGACGAGTGTATCGTACTCATAGGGAAGGGTAGCTAGCAACAGACCAAGCAACCGAGTCAGAGAATCATATACCCCCTACCTTTCTAGTCGAATTAATGCTCAGATATAGATACAGACATAAATTTAAGATAACCAACCTATGAGGGCACCTTGGACCCCGATACCGTTAGCTTATACACATTAGATATATTGTATACTATTCTAGAACTAACAACTTAGAATATAGGTAAACATTGGTTATGGTATAGCCCCCAAGATTTCGATTACTCCCCAAACCATGGTCCCTTCCCTCCTCTTCATAATATCCATCACCCTAACTCGTTTACCTGCCTTCCTCTGACCTGGGTTTCACCATAGTGTTACAGCTCGTAACTCTTTTCCTAACACCCACATGCAATTCTCTAAATACGGACATTGTATCTATGTGCGTGTATATGTATGTATGTGTATGTATATAATTATACATATTTGTATATCTGCTTATTATTGGCGGTAGTAATAAGATTCGAATTTGACCCCTTTAGAAGGGGCATTTTAGTCCACTCTTCCCAATCCCATAGCTACACTTTTTGTATTTTCCCCATGTCCCAAAAACCTAGTGCAAAATAGCATCAGAGCTTCATGATAAAATTATTATAAAAAATATAAATTTGTAACTAAAATGAATTTGTCACAAAAAGCTATAGATATATTATCACAACACTTTTAATTTCCTTAATTTATTTTCATATTGAATGAGGAAATAGTATGAAGTTCAACTTATTGTAATTTGTTATTAAACTTATGATTATAACTTTTTAATTTCTTTTGAATTTCTGTAATTAATTTCTAATTAAGATAAAGACTAGGTCGGGTTTTCTTTCCAAACATGCTGAGTGATCGACTAGTGACTAGAAATATAGGGGGTATATGATTAGAAAGATAGGATGTATATGATTTCTTTGACTTGTCTACTTTGCCTGCTGCTAGTTACCCTTCCATATGGGGACGATAAACTTCTCCGTCCCCAATTCTATCCCCTTCTTCCCCATCTCCCTGAGATTCCAAAACGGTGTAAGTTATCTAATTTTTCTGTAAACTAGTGGCAAGCCATTGACAATGTACCTGATGACTCCCTTTCCGGGCCGAAATAAATTATTATACAAATGGCTTAATATGTTAGTTTGAATTTGTTCTTTTTAACTTTATTATTGCTGTGCATTGCATTGAGCTCTCTCACTCAACATCTCCTACTAAAACACTTGATCCTTCACAGATCCAACATAATATATATATATATATATATATATATATATATATATATATATATATATATATATATATATATATATATATATATATATATATGTGTATGCACACTACATACCTAACAACCTAGAAGAAATACACATTCAAATTTGGATCAAATTAAAAACTTACTTTTAGTTAATCACAAAGGTGAATCATCAACTTGCAAACACCAGTAGCTCAATATTTAGTAAGATAGAGCTATGTATTTTTGAAAATTTAAATCATTTAAATCATGTTCCAAATAAAGATTATACACAAAGGTATTAAAGTTGTTTACAGCTATTTCAAGTAATGTTGAAGTCATATGAAACATAATTTTTTTTTCAAAACGTTGAATCTTTTCAGAACGGAATTTTCGTAAGTACCTAGAAAATATATCACAAAAAAGTCTAAACAAGTTCAATTTCTACCAAATAAATGAAATAAAGTAACATGGAATCACATAATCACCGGTGCAATAATTTATTTCGACCCTACAGCATTTTCAAGCATCCAAGCGAGGTGATTACATTTTTGAAAATGAAAAAAGAGAAACTCACACTCACCATTTCAATACACATATAGAGAGAGCGACTGCATATTTAATACATATCTTGAGAGAGGGGGAAATGAACTATTTGAGACGTATGTTGAGGGGAAGAGAGAGTGACAACATATTTAATATATGTATATATAGAGAGTGGGAGATTGCACGATTTATAACAGAAGGCAATACAGTGAGGGGGAACGAGAGCAATACATATATAGAGACAGGGGGAAATTGTATGATTTACCACGTGGAGATGGAGATGCAGTCAAGTTGAGCTTAGAGGTCTGATATCAGGTGAAGTGTGGTCAACAAAGTTCTCTGACAGCCATCAGGTTCAGCTTGAGTCCCTTGCTTTGCTCTAATTTACTTGCCTCCTCACGATGACAAAGTAAGACACAAGGTCAGTTTTTAATATAGGGTATTTCCAGCTCTCTATAAAGGAGCACTCTGGATTGGATCAAAAATTAAAATTGTCTCAGTCTAAAAGGACCTCTTCCTTCACTGACCGAGGACAGAATAGTTAAAGTGTAGCATCAGAACAGATAATACACTCTGTTCCTAGCCAAAAAGGCAACATTCAGAAACCAGAGGGTTTTTTTTCTATTCATTGTCAATGATTTCTTGAACTTCAGCGACTAACTCCAGATTTCTGACGATGTTGATTATGCGATTTTCTCCCTGAAGTTGGTCGGAGGTTACATCGGCCGAAACGTTGTGAGAATAACATTCAGATGAGAACAGTAGTCCGAAAAATCCAAATAATGCAAATTATCAATGCTCATCTAAAAAGTTTCGAAAAACATAATTCCATATTTATTTTAATCCAAGAATGGAATTCATCCTAAATCTCTGATTAAGATACATTGAGGAAATTCACTAGAAACAAATAAATAAAGAATTTTACAATCTAATGTTCGTTTCTCAACTAAGGTGGTCAGAATAAATATGATAAATTCCTAATTGATAAAACCAATGGAATCAAATATTTGATTTGAATTTGAGAATTTAATTAGAAATAACTCTCACCTAAATCCCCAGTTGATGAACGCATCGATTAAGATAATTCCGAGTGAATATATAAATTAAGGTTTAAATCTAATATAAAATCATACACATCCATAAATAAAAGGAAACTATTTCTATGTTTCAAGTATTTATTTAAGTTTGGCTATGTCTCCAAGATTGGCGTGAGTGGGCACATAAAAAAATGGAGGGAAGGGTGGTCGTTGTATCTTGCAATAAATGAGGTTAATCAACAGTAAACGTTCAGATTAACGACATAAACAGTTTCTTCAAAAAGTTGAATGAAATTAGTGTATAGGCCATAATATATATATATATATATATATATATATATATATATATATATATATATATATATATATATATAAAGATTATGATATTAAGAACGTTTTGGAGTTAAAATCAATTTTGTATTACGTAATAATAGGGGAAAAAGACGTTTTAATACTCTTTTCATCTTGGGCGAAACAAAAAACAACATTGTGCCGGTTCCTTTTTGTTAAAATCTCGATTATTCTAGTATATATATATACATTTCAAGCCTTCAATGATATATATATATATATATATATATATATGATGGGTTGATGAGAAAAAGTAGTAGCCATCATGTCAACCCAATATTTTCACGTACTTGCACGATATTTTTCTTAAAATTATCAACCTGAGGAAGTCTTACAAATAAAGACGAAACGTTGATGAATATATAAAAAAAACATCCTTTTTGGTTTTTCCTTTTTCATTTCCTATTACGTCGGATTACCTTCATCCTTCCTTTCTCATATATATATATATATATATATATATATATATATATATATATATATATATATATAATTAGCTCTATTCCACTGAATATTGGGATACTGGTATTTAAAAGTTGATGAGTGATCTTAGCGGTTAACTCAACGAAAATTTTCTGTTTTATCTAATTTTAAAGTATATATTTATGTGTATATATATATATATATATATATATATATATATATATATGTGTGTGTGTATCGATGTGTGTGTATATATATATGATTTTCTCTGGTAAATATATGTATATATATATATATATATATATATATATATATATATATATATATATATATATATATATTTCTCTAATATGTATATACTAGCAAAAATTTCTCGCCATCTGGCCAGCAGTTGATTGGGAAAGGGGGGAGGCCTTAATTAAAAAAAATGTTTTTACTCAGAGAATTCTATACTTTTAAGAAATGCGATTCTTTTTTAAGTCAGTCTAAACTATTAGGGAAATTAACTAATATATTTTTTAACACTAACTCTAAGTTCGACTGGCAAAGTTGTAAAACCACATGCAATCACCACAAAAATTGTTCCCCCCCAAAATAATAAAGCACAGCATTCATCTCCAGTGGCAAAAAAATGGTCAACTGCCATAAAACCCTAGAATGGCTCGGAAATGGAGGAATATTTTACATTAAATTTATATGCGAAACTCATCCCCCACTCTAAATTCTAAAATATTTGTTTTGTTTTTTCTCTTTCCGTCAGGTTTTTCAGGGTATTCACACGTAATCGCTTAAAAAAATAGAATCTCATTTTATTCAGGGGTGGGGGGTGAGAGTGTTAATCTACAATAATATCCAAACTTTGAATATTATTATTTATACCATAAAAATTAAGTTTTTATTAGTTAGATACTTTTAAAATTATTTAATTTTCACAGGAAAGGTAAACACAACTAAAATCAATTTTTTAAAATTAAAATAAAAAAGGGACGTATAGGTAAAAAAAAGTATAAGATTAAAAAAAAATTAAATATGGGTAAATTTGCAGATAACACCCTACATTAATCCCCCCCACCCCGAAAAGAATAACGTTCTGTTTTTGTTAAAACTGTAAAACGGAAGAAAAACCCCAAATCATTAGAATTTAGAGTGGGGAATCAGTTGTATGTATATTTAACATAAAATGTTCCTCAATTTCGGTGTTATTCTATCTTTTTAGGGAACTTAACATTCTTTTACTACTAACATTAAGTCCGAGGGTCAAGGTCATAAAACCACACGTAATCTCCTAAAAAAGTATGCTCCCCAACAAAAGAAAACGTAGCATATTTAACTCCCATAACAAAGCAGAATTTAGTTGTCTGCCCTAAAACTGGCCCCCAAAATGGATTTTTCCCCACTTTAAATTCTAAAATTTTTTTTTTTCTTTTCTTCTTTTTGTCAATTTTTCACAGGGTGTTCACAATATGATCGCCTAAACAAAGTAGAATATTTATTTCTCCACCTGTGGGGGAAGGAGGTAATTTAGCGGAGTATGTTAATCTACAATCATACCAAAATAAGAATAGCTATCTATTTTTGTTCGTAATTTGGACAGATCACGGTGCTACTAAACCTTCGTCAATGAGAATAGTGAAAAGGTATTTGTAAACATAAAAAAATGAGTTTGTTGTTAAAATGTATAAATTAGGCATTAACTTAATTAATAGAAATGTTTTTTTATTTTTCATGGAAAATGTAAAAACTGCAAAAAGAGGGCTAGAGAAAGGGGACAGAGAGAGAGAGAGAGAGAGAGAAATCAAGCGAGACAGCCACACCTTCCCTTCTGCTTTCTCTTTTCGCTTCTGCCTCGCTCATAGTGAGCCACGACCTTCGTTACGGTTGTCAGTGAGCACAAGTAGTTTAAACTTTAGGTGTTTTAGTTATTTTTCTGATTTATTTATTAAATAATTTAATTAATTGCTGTTAATATAGACGAAACTATTGCATATAGATAGCAAACATAAGCCAATGCAATTCCAAAAGAATAATACCAAACATTAATCATAAACGTGTTAAAAAATAGTTATGCTAATTACGCAGTCAAAAGATTCTCTCTTAATCGCATATCTGTACTATATATACAGAATAGCAAGAATTTATGTTGTATGATTGATTTAAATAACAGTAACCAGTTTCTATGGTAATATAGGGGTGATAAATAGAAAAAGCTTTCACTTTATTCATTTATATATGTATATATATTAAATTCTGTATGTGTATATTTACATACAGATTAATTAATTTGTGACAGAAAGGCAATAAATAACTCCGCATTTGTCATTGCCCTATTGTTTTTGTTTTTTTAATTATAATGAAAGATTAAGTTAAAAAATTATTTTTTAAAGATGCCTGACTGAAAAAGATAAGATAAAGCAATTAACATTATGCAAAGGATTAATCAAAGATTGATTTTTTGTATGTAGACATGACCTAATCAACCTTGTCAAACCTACTCGCAAATCAGTGTGCTTATATATATATATATATATATATATATATATAACATAAAATATAATAACACGAAATTACATGGTTGTCGATGCAATAATTTATTTCAACCTTGTGGTTTCCTCAAGCATCAAACTAGATAATTACATTTTTGAGAATTGTCTAGTTTGATGCTTGAGGAAACCACAAGGTTAAAATAAATTATTGCATCGACAACCATGTAATTTTATGTTATTATATTTTATGTTATTCTTGCTCTGTTTACCACATTGAGCTCTCATACCCGGATTTATTCCTGGAATTATTCCATTATAACACAAATATATATATATATATATATATATATATATATATATATATATATATATATATATATATATATATATTGCAGAATGGTTCTTGGATGTAATGTTTAGATAGTATTATTATTTTTATTTTTATATATTTTTTTATTATTGTTTTAATAAATGTTATTTGATATGCAAATTACTATATCATACCGTAGTCTTAAGGGTAATATATTATTATTATTATTTTATCATTATTATTATTTATTTATGTATATATTAGTGATATTTTAAGCTGAATTATTTCGACTTGATTATTGGGGAAATGGTCGTGTAATCAGTACCATTGGAGAGCCATGAATATTATAACTGTCCTGTTTTTAACTACCATTTTTTTTTTTTTTTTTTTTTTTTTTTTTTTTTTTACTTATATTTATTCATTTATTAATTTTCCAACGAATGTTAAGTCTGCAATATCTTGGATTTTGTTAGTTTGTCTGGGGATTTTAACTGCATTTTACATTTTTATTTTTTTTAATGACTCAAAGCTTCTTTAGACTATATATTGGGTATTTAGATCTGTATGGCTAGGTTTCCTTCCTCTTATCTAATTACTTTTCTGGTACCAAAGGTACTTAAGCTTTATTTTTTATTTATTTTTTAATGCAACTTTAATTCCTATATAATTTTATTGCTAGCTGCCATATTGCAGAATGGTTCTTGGATGTAGTGTTTAGATAGTATTATTATTTTTATTTTTATATATTTTTTTATTATTGTTTTAATAAATGTTATTTGATATGCAAATTACTATATCATACGGTAGTCTTAAGGGTAATATATTATTATTATTATTATTTTATCATTATTATCATTTATTTATGTATATATTAGTGATATTTTAAACTGAATTATTTCGACACTTGATTATTGGGGAAATGGTCGTGTAATCAGTACCATTGGAGAGCCATGAATATTATAACTGTCCTGTTTTTAAATCTCCGAAACAGTTACATGATAAACAGCTGATGATCCCCGTGTTAATATTAGACGCTTAAGGTCTCCTGTTTTTGTTTCACTCTTAGATAATTAACCCCCCCCCCCCCCATTTTTTATTATTATTTTTTTTTTATTACTTATATTTTTTCATTTATTAATTTTCCAACGATTTAGTTAGTTTGTCTGGGGATTTTAACTGCATTTTACATTTTTATTTTTTTTAATGACTCAAAGCTTCTTTAGACTATATATATATATATACTTAAATCGGTTTGAGCTCTAAAAAACTACAGACCCTCATAAAATAATTACTGCTCACACATATTTGGTGAATATAACTTATGATTTATTAAGGGTTCTAATTGTATACAGTGATCGTTAGATAAAATTACAGATCAAATGTCTTTTTAATTCATCATACAATTGCTAATATGAGATATGTTACTTAAGATGACCACATATTACAAGTCATACTCATCTGGTGATTCTGTATTTCCTAAACTCTAATGATGATGAGATGGCATGACCTTCGAGAGAGAATTATACTTCTCGAGATTTCTGGATTGTTATTGAAGGTCACAAGGAACAGCAACAATGAAACATAAAAAGGCAACAAATATATGGAAATTGGTCTGGAATAAGATGATTAATCTATTATTGTTGAGCCAAAAGTCTGCCTTTGTGCGGCTTTTTACTTGAGCCTTTGTGGAAGGATGTTGGGATATTTCGGGGGATTTTGCCCAATACTTTTGATCCCTCAAGTTATTATTATTAGTAGTAGTAGTAGTAGTAGTAGTAGTAGTAGCAGTATTATTATTAGTAGTAGTAGTAGTAGTAATTTTATTATTAGTATTATTATTAGTAGTAGTAGTAGTAGTAGCAGTATTATTATTAGTAGTAGTAATTTTATTATTATTATTAGTAGTAGTATTAGTAGTATTATTATTAGTAGTAGTAGTAATTTTATTATTATTATTAGTAGTAGTATTAGTATTTTTATTAGTAGTAGTGTTAGAATTTTAACTCTTTTTGCCAAGAATGCTTTATGTCAAATTTGAAATTTTGCCCAATAAGTGTTTATTAGTATCATTATTATTATTAGTAGTAGTAATAGTAATGTTATGACCATACAAGTGATGTCTGATGTTCACATCATTCTTAACTAAGGTCAACTCAATGTAAAGGAAGCAAAATATATGACACTTTGCTGAAAATCAATCAACCCTGGTGTCACTATGCAGACACAACATTATGTATGCATACATGCATTGCTATACTATCATGAATTATTATAAATCTTAATTAAGAGCCATAACCATAATATCTATGTCCGGTGATGAGCTTTTAATTTGAGAGCATTGGGCAGTGTTGAATCACAGCCTTGTTACCATAAATCCACTTGATCCAGTTGGTAGTGTAGCAGTGACTAACTATTTTCGTTTAACAAAATAAATATCATACAGATGTGATTTGGTTATCTGTTAGCTAGTCAAGCACCTGGGCGTATGAATACTTTTTACTGAACTACTTATACCAGAGAGCAAAGTTGCTCAAGCAGAGAAAGTATTATGCTGTCAACCAGAGAGGAAGCATCTCCACTCTCTCCTTAAGTCATCATGA
>OY744544.1:37960431-37970431 GCA_963556195.1 Sepiola atlantica | reverse complement strand
TTAAATGAAACTTATCCAGCTAGAAAGAAATATATACCAACGCATAGGAGTTCATAGACAGAGAAGAGTAGGTGAGTGCTCCCTGCCCCATTCCTTCTCCTTCCCTGCCCTCTCTCTCTTTTTCTTTCGCAAGTCCAAAGCCAAATTTTCCCTACCCCCTTAAGCATCATCGCTCAAGTGAATTGATTTCTTTCATTTATTTCTTATTCAAAAGATGAATAAATTTTTATCGAAATTACCAAAATATTAATATTTATCTATTTCTATGAATAAATGCGAAAGTGTGTTCCGTGTTTACAAGACACTTGTGAATGAAATGTCTATTATTTTAAATTTTGGTTTCAAGTAGCGAACTTTGTGAAGCGATTTAATTTAGTCAAAAAAATATACGTTTACACTCTTTAACAATTACAAACAAAAATTCTTTAAACATAGGCATGAATCGCTAATCGTTTGGGGGAGAAAAGGGGAGGGGGCGATGGTCATACAATTTAGACAAAAAATCTTTATTTGTGGGGTCGATAGTCATACCTTTTTTCCAAAATATTTTAGACGTACTCTAGACAAGACACTCTCACCAAAATACTGCATTCACTCTATGACTTAATCCTTACTCTGTGAAGCGATAGTGAGCTGGCAAAACCAGCTAGTGTTTTTCTACTTGTAGTGTGTTTCTTCTTGCATGTAATCCAATATTTAGGGATCTACAGAAGGTTGTATATCCCTAAATATTGTTTTTTTTTTTACCCGGTCTCTACTGATTTGATATATCCAAACCCCTATTCCCCTCATTATTAATAATTTGCTTTATAACTGGAAGTATTAAACTCTATTGCCCTGATGCTGTCTGCTGGTTTTTAAATTAGTGTCTAAACCCTGTGCTGATGAAGAGAACCGATATTGATAAAGACATATCACCTCAGAAACGATCGTACACAGGCAGTTGTTATGTTGAATTCTTGGAGCGCAAATAAATGATCATAAAGTTTACACTAGATCTATGTTATATATATATATATATATATATATATATATATATATATATATATATATATATATATATGACCTAAATTAAGTGTAGAAAAAGTAATTTTGTTTCCTTGAAATAAAAATTTCTGACCCCCTCCTCCTCGGACAAATCTGGTCCCTGTTGACTCTCAGCATATGAATATGAAAGTAGTGTATATATATATATATATATATATATATATATATATATAAGTTATGAAAATATATTTATGCCAATTAAGCTACACAGAAGCTTCCGCAATTCATCTTCGTAGGCCTGACAATTCCCTATGGGGATGAAACGCGGAAGCCTCTGTGTAGCTTAATTGCCATAAATATATTTTCATAACTTACTACCTATCTTTACTCACGTATTGAGCACTGTTCATGTAAGTACTGAAAATTGACAGATTATATCTTCTTATAACATTTTATGAGGATACATAAAATAATATATATATATATATATATATATATATATATATATATATAATGCATAAGAATAAACAAAAATAGATTCTTTCTGCAGTCATGCATGGTCTCTAACAGGTTTAAAAGACTACTTAAAATGCTTATATAGTTTACTTATGTACAGAAAAACGATACTCTGCTTTGCACTTCTTTGTCACACATAGGTAATAAAAATCACAATTTTCTAAATTTATTGCATCTATAAATGTACATCAAAGTGTTTTGTCTCCCCCCAAAATGTGCACGTTGGAATTGTCTCCCCAATGAAGTGCACGTCGGCATGAAAGATAAGATTTATGTTATGTCTTCATGGCGATATTTCCTTTTGCCTTTTTCTCCTATTTTAAATAACAGATTTCAATATTTTCTGACACATTATTTCATATATAAATGCTTATCTGTGATGCTGATGCACACACCGGCATGCGTGTGTGCAGGCTATGATTATTAGATTTCCTCTGCAGCTGCTTCTACAAGATATAGACAGTAGGAATAACATGTCTTCACACACACGTGTATGTGTGTGTGTATATATATATATATATATATATACACACACACATACACGTGTGTGTGAAGACATGTTATTCCTCTCTCTCTCTCATATATATATATATATATATATATATATATGAGAGAGAGAGAGAGAGAGACGAGAAGAATACCTGTTCCGGATGAGTAAATTAATTCCCCCAAATAGAACAGTTTTGCACCACTTTTATGTCTCCTTACTAAATAAAACTCAGCATATAACGATACTAAACCTTATGCCTACAATGCTTATTCCAACTTTGATCAAAATCCATTACATGAGTTTCATTCTAGTAAATGTCTTAAATTTAAGGCTTATGCTTAAGGGGTCTTAAGAAGAAATTGAAATTCAGGAAATCTTGTTCAATGACTATAACTTAAATTTAATGCAAATCTGAAATACATGAATTTCCAAATGAGAGGTTGTGCCCATATTATGCTCTCCAAAAAGCCTTTAAAATACTCCATAGAAACTAAAATTTGGGTAATATTTGTTAATTGATGTGTGATACTTATTCTTAAAATTTCACAAAAATCGAAGGTATCTGGATTTTCACAAAGGGTTTCCACCCTTTCTTTGCTATCGTTGCATAAAACGAAATTAAACTAAATATAGCTCACATTACCCACCCTTACACCGTTCCAAAATTCATGAAGTGTGCTTAATTAGTTTACGAGTACATATTGTACATACAAATGTATGAACATACACACATACCTAACTTTTTATAGAGATAGACATGCTGTTTGAAAAACGATTAGATTATGTTCCAGATGTGCAAATAATGACAATGGTTTTCATAAACATATGTATGGAAATCTTTCGTTTCAGAATTATAGGCTATTGAAACAAATGCTGATCAACATTCGTTATTGTAAACACATAACAGGTACAATGTGTGTGATAGTGCACTGTTATTTCTACATATGGGATAGATAAACACTATCCCTGTGACAGGATCACAGATAAAATAAGTCTGGGTCTGGTGTTGCCACATACATCAGCAAAACCATGGAAAGATGACAGTAAACAAATATAAAAGCTGTGGGGCTCAAACAAAAACCTGAGCGCCATTATCGACAGGGCTCCTTTGATAGGCAAAATATCAGTTGCATACTTTTGTTAGCCTGTTAAGCAGGTATCATACTGAACGAACATATACTACACTGACCCCCAAATGAGGAGGTAATGACTGAGAAGTTTGTATCATAAAGATAGAACACTATCCCCCCCCCCAAAAAAAAAAGGAAGAGTTAATGCCTGGGAGAATAATATCATAACAACAGAACAGATTCTACACTACCCCTACCCCCCCCCCCAAAAAAAAAGAGTAGATAATCCTGGGAAGATGGTATTATGAGGAACGAACATATACTATATTATCCTCAAAAAGAGATGGTAATGCCTGGAAAGAATGTATCATGACGAATGAAAATATACTACACTACCCCCCCCCCCAAAAAAAAAAGGAAGAGTTAATGCCTGGGAGAATAATATCATATCAACAGAACAGATTCTACACTACCCCTACCCCCCCCCCTCAAAAAAAAAAAATGGAGTAGTTAATCCTGGGAAGATGATATCATGAGGAACGAACATATACTATACTACCCCCCCCCTCCCTAAAGAAAAAGTAAAATCTGAGAGGATTCACTCCTCCCACTACCACCACAAAAAGGAGTTAGTAATGCCTGGTAGAATGGTACCATGACAAGAGAACATATACTATACTACTGCCTCCCCCCAAAAAGACGAGGTAATACCTGGGAGGATCCTCTCATAAAAGGAGAAGTTAATGCCTGTGAGTATGGTATCATGACAACAGAACAGATACTACAATAACCCTCTCTCCCTCAAAAAGGAGAAAGTAATCCCTGGGAAGATGATCTTGTGAGAACAGAACAGATACTGCAGTACCGTCTTGTCTCGAAGAAAGATATAATATCTATGAAGATTTCCCCCACCCTCTTAAAAAGGAGGAGGTAATTCCTGGGAGGACTGTCTTATGACAACAAAACCGATACTACAATACTCATCCCATTAAAAGATAGTACAATCCAATTAGATCAGTCTTTTTTTTTCATTTAAAAATGACTAGTCAGAAAAACATTATCTTTTATGATTCCTGGGAATTTGGGCTAAGATCAAAGTGTAGTATCTGTTCTCAACATCCCAGCGACATACGTTTTACTAATGCTGTAAAATTAAAACTGTAAGTTTTCATGTAAATTAACTCCCTTCAAAATTAATGCAAATGAAATTCTAAGAAAGTTATGGTAACATACTTTTTTTTTATTAAATCGCTTTAATTAATATTATTAATAATTATAATATCGATAAAACTATTGCATGTATGTAAGAAAATATGACAAAACAAATCACAAATGTGTATCACAGAATATTAATTTATTAGAAACTATTCTCATTTTTTAATATATATAAACTTTATTTAATTCATTATTCTTATATTTATAACGGAGCTCGACTTTTTTAAGGAGCAGTTATAATAATAAGGGAAAAATGTTGTTGAAAAATATTATTGCCTATATCTCTGGAGTCGTTCATGCAAATTCAATTTTTCTAAATGGGTTCATTTGAAAAATTCCATTAGCTTGAAATGACTTGTTATGGACTAAGAACATATTTTTAATGACATTTTGTAATCATATTTTCCCCTTATTTATATGTGCATATGTGCGCATATAATTATTTCATGTATATACACATGTAATATTATGAGATGATATAATGTGCATAGATTTACAATATATATATATATATATATATATATATATATACTATTCTGTATTTACTGTTGAGTGCATATTTAAGCCATATATATATATATATATATATATATATATATATATATATATATATATATATATATATAAACTCAATGTCTGTGTGTATGATGTTTGTGTGTTTCCTATGGAAAGAAAGGTGACAGAATCTACATAAAATCTAAAAGTGTATTCATACACAAAATTTTGGAAGTGTTCCCGAACCTCTAAGTACACACCTAAGGGGGCTATGGAGGTATAACCCTTTTAAAACTTTAAACTTTAAATATATCTTATTTTGATGAAATTTATAGTATATGTATAAAATTCTTAGGAGAAGACAATGGAAGTGGTCTCTAATCTCTATGTTACCCTCTATGTGCCACCACCTCTAAGTGACCTATTGGGACAGAGTTCTCTTAAAATTTAAAATCATAATTATATATATATATATATATATAAGTTAGAAAGAAATAACTCAAACCAACAACCCAGTCATTTCATGTTTTAATTTATTTCTTTTCACAACCACGTCTAATGATTCTCGTCTTGGTGAGAAGAAATAAATTATAACATGAAATGACTGGGTTGTTGGTTGGAGTTGTTTCTTTCTAACTTCTATTATTGCTCTGTTTTTACATTGAGCTCTCCGACTCAAGATTTTGTACAGAAATTCCCCTCTGTCTGTCTGTCTGTCTGTCTGTCTGTCTCTCTCTCTCTCTCTCTCTATCTCTCTGTTGTTTTTCATACTTTGCTTGATGCACAAGTTAAAGCGATCGCAGCGCGCAGGTCAAAATGTTCCATATTAAAATCGATTTAAAAAGAAAATCAGCAAAATATCCAATAGATGATAATGACTGCGAAAATGGCAGCTATGGCATTGCTTGTGGATTTTACTGTTTTTTGTTTTTTTTTAACTCTGTCTAAATGTGGATATTTGAATCTTCAACTTTATATTTGTATTTATTTGTACATTTATATGCAATATATTAATAGGGTAGAGTGAAAAAACTTTAAAATATATTAATTATAATGTCAAATATTAGAATACAGCTCTGGAAATATATATTCTACAATGTCCATTCATATGTACGCACGTTTCTGAAAAATTACATTTCAGTAAAGTTTCAAAATGTAGATGTTCTTCATCAGCATATTAACATTTATCAATTTAAAAAATATCACCTAATATTAAATAATATTAAATGATTTAGTGCCACGGTTCACGAAAATGCTTTCCCTTGCCAGTGTTTAATAAATATGTGAACCGTTATTTGTTGTGATATGTTGCTAACACCTCAGCTGATGAAAACACATGGTGACAATTAAAGATGGCGACCCGTGAGCATATAGGACAGATACAGAGGCAATGCAACAAAAATAGCAACTTTTCTTGATTGAATTAATCACATGCATTTAATCCTTTAGAATAAGTATTGTTTCATCATTAGAGGGAGGTGACGGTAGTTACGTGGATAATAATGCAGACTGACGAGCTGGGTGTACCAAGCTCGAATCCAGTCGGTTCCATAGTACCATTTCACTTAGGGATGTTGGCAACCTTCAGTGGTTCATTATGAAAGAATGCCAACAGCAGAAGCAACCTTTACGTGGCTCCTCCTGCAAGAATGTCAAAAAATAGAATCAAGACGGCCAATAAAGTTGTATCATGTTGATTCATGCGAATTTACTTTGTTACTTAAGTTTGAAATAGCATTTTCTTCAGTCCAAATATCTCTAACGTCTGTCACATTTAAATTGTAGATTTTTTTTTTCATTGCTAAACATGCAGATTGTATGAACCAGTGCATAGCCATTATGAAAATGCGTTTTCAAGCTTAAATGTGACATACAGACGGACGAATAATCTCTAATGCTTTTTTTTTAATTTTATCTCAGTTAGCTCTCATAAATCAAGGGGCCCCTTCCTGGGGCTAACACTTGATTTCTTTATAAAATACATAGCAATCCGAGTGTTCATTTAAATTTCTTCCCTACTTTTCAAACATGGAGTTAGTAAAGCAGTGAAGAATATTAATTTTCCTCTCCCCAATTGACTACTTGACGATGTTATCGTTTATATTTCTTGTCGTCTGTTTTGGTCTTGCTGGATTCAAGAACAATAATTCATCTAGTCTGGTGGAGTATCCAGCTTAGTGTTGTTACTAGTGGCAGCAACATTAGGAGAAGGTGCACCATTCATTGTATGAGCCAATGTGTAACCATGCCGAAGGGATCTTATTTGGGCTTCGAATACTATGTTATTTTTAATATTTGGTCAGGGTTTACTTGTAGAGCCAAGTATCCTTGTGTCAGGGTATCCTGACAAACCCTTGTATAGAGAGACTGAAGCCACTCGAGGATTTTGTCTAGTAGACATTCAAACTCTCTCTTATGCGTGAATGCATCTAAAACTGATATTTCATACTTAATATTGACTGACAGACAGAGCCTCTTATAGAGATGCTGTGACAAGCCTAAAATAAAATGCAGACAGACAGAGCCGCTTATAGAGATGCTGTGACAAGCCTAAAATAAAATGCAGACAGACAGAGCCTCTTATAGAGATGCTGTGACAAGCCTAAAATAAAATGCAGACAGACAGAGCCGCTTATAGAGATGCTGTGACAAGCCTAAAATAAAATGCAGACAGACAGAGCCTCTTATAGAGATGCTGTGACAAGCCTAAAATAAAATGCGTCCATTTAATTTGTGAATTTCACGATGAAAATTGTATTTCAAACTTAAACATCACAGACCAACCAACTGTTTGAAATGGCTTTTTCATTGCTAAACGTGCAGATTGAATAGACACACCTTAAGAATATCCATTCTTGTTTGGGTTATGTAAGAAGGAATGCTATGAGTCACCTCCCTTGATGAAGATTATCTCCCTTAGATAAGTACTCTCTAGTCTATAGATAACTATTTATAGTTATCTATATGTGTACAAGTCCATTGTAAGCTGAATACATTGAGCATGGTAGAGCTTACTAAGCTATATCATGTTCTTATGTTTTTATTACAGGGTGTTTTCTTTTCCCAACAGGATTGATATTTTCCCTAGACCAAACTCTAGATTTTTATATATTCTAACTGTGTTTGCATGCTGTATTTTTGCATAGATTTACTTTTTTAACCCTTATTTCGATAATATTATCAAAATATCAGTTTATTTTGATAATGTTATCAAAATATCAATTTACAATGTAACATAATTTAATTTCTTTTCTGAAAATTATTCATTAAAACGTCTCCGTATCTCAGTTCGGATTTTTTTTTAAAATTTAATTTGTGAGAAGAGAAAAATATTTCATTTTTTTTTGTATTTTTATTTATTTTTTCGTTTCATATAAAAATGATTCGATGACAATTTAAGAATGTTTTTTCTCTTTCCGCATCCTTTTACAAATCTATTCCCTTTGCTTTATATCTATTTATCTACCGTTTATATTTATCTACATCTTTTTCTATCTATCTAATTTGTTGCTGATTCGTCCGAATTTATTATTATTTTATTGAATGACACAAAAGTGTTAATACACTATAAAACAGTCAAATGAAACATAAACTATGTATCAACTTATGTAGCCACCGTAAAGAATTCACTCGATAGTCTAAGAGAAGGGTCAAGGTGGTGTGTATTTTTAGCAACAGACCTAAAAGGAAAAACGTAGTTCGGATCAGAAATAAATGAGTGGCATTCTATATGAAAAAAATAAACTTATTTGAGGGTCGAGTTTCTGAAATAATTCACGTTCATTGATTGGTTTATCCTACGGCCAATAGGCAACCACTTGTCACAATAAAAACCTTGCATGGTTTGAAAATCTTGAGGCTTGTACATTTTTCAGTGAGTTTGTAAAGCAAGGAAGCATTCTTTCGATAAGCGTTTTTCGTTGAGGATAATCGTCTCATGAACTGGTGTTTCGTTCTATCTCGCCGAAGTAGAGTCTGACGTCAATATTTTATGAGGATTCATCTCTTGGCAACTGATCATGTGTATCTGTTTTCTCAGAAGAGTCTATCAGGCAGGTGTACACGGTGTGATGATGTATGGAAGTAAAACCTGGCTAGTAAGGGTTGAGGACATGCGTTGCATGGAGAGAAATGATATGAGAATGATATGTGTGTATCATCATCATCATCATCATCATTTCTATGGCAGAGGCAGAGTTAGACATGATGATGATGATGATGTAGTAGTAGAAGTAGTAGTAGTAGTAGCAGCATCTGTATTCTGAAAAGATCTGTCTGTGTATTTTCTGTTCCTGGTCACAATTTTGGAACTCTTGTAGTAAATATTCTCACGGTTGGCATGAAACACAAAATAAAAAAGGGAGTTTTTTCTGTCAGTTTTCAAGCACTGGTGTTCTATGAGCCCCTATCTATTTGCCTCCCTACGAGGGCAAGGGAAAAGTTGTTCTCTTCTTAGATGTTATTCTTACAACGTTTTGACCGATGTAACCCCTGACCTTCTTCAGGTGTGTTTTGTCGAACTCGAAAATCTTTATGGAATTTCGAACAGAACCCTTTATCTAATCCACTGAGGTAGCTTGCTATTATTCCATCAACCGGGTAGAAGTCTTAACTAATTCGTAATTGTAATTCTTAGTATTAAAAAAAATCAACATCTAAAGTAGCAACGAATAACAAGATAAATAGAACAGAAATGATTCCAATCATGCACATGCTAAAGTAAGATCACCTGTTAATTTGACACATTCATAAAACAAAAGGATGGATAGTAACAGTCGGCTGGGGCTTTGTTTGAGAGAAGCTCAGCCATTGCCTAATAAAAACATTAAACCATGAAAATGAAATAACATCGAATCTGATTGGTTAGTTAGCTAGAATAAATGCTATGTGGATATATAAAAACAATCAATAACAAAAATCCGTGCACTTAGACTGACGATTCCGTGTGGGATGAAACACGGACGCCATCATGGCAATTAAGCCATAGCTTAATTGCCATGAATATATTTTAATACTATTATATATATATATATATATATATATATATATATATATATATATATATATTTTACCAATGGTTTCAAAAACAACCATCGCCTGGTGAAAAAACTCTGGGTTTAAATTTTGTGAATATTTATTAATTGATGTCTAATACCTATTGTTCAAAATTCACAAACATCGGAGATATCTGAATTTTCATAAAGGGCTACAATCCCTTATTTTTCCC
>OY744544.1:37910431-37955431 GCA_963556195.1 Sepiola atlantica | reverse complement strand
TGTTGGAACCACACCAGTCTCTACTGGCAGTCAAGACTGACGTACAACCACTCTTGTTCTCTGTTGCATTTGGTAGGTCAACCTAACAAATCAAAATCGAGTTATTTCCCTTAAAGAGTTATCGCCCCTGCATTTGGGAGATGTCGTCTGCGAACAGTGAAAAGTAAACAGACGATCTGACAATCAAACAAACATCTCGCGTACAGCGGCTTTTTCTACATTCTAAATTAATCAGTGTGTTTGTTAAATAAATCTGTTAAAGGTTCTACTTCATACTTCCTTCATTTTTCTGATTTGTAATTGAACCGAAACGTATAAACATCAAGACATGACATTTTGCGACGAGAATAGTTTGTTTTCTTTAAGAATCACGGTAACGCAAATTTACACTTTCAAAGATGGATTGTACCATACAGCAATTAATGCAACAACAATTACGTTTGATGGAAGTATTTTCAGAGAGATTCTCAACACCTGCACCATCGCTTTCGGAAACAAAACTTACGACATCGGCAGAATCGATTGCAACAACAATTACAGAATTCCATTATGACCCAATAGCTAGATCGACGTTCTGTATGTGGTGTTTACGCTTTGAGGATTTTTTCCGTGTGGAATTCAAAGAACAACCTGACGATTGGGAAGTCAGACTTTTGATATGGAAGCTTGGGACGTCGGAACACGATCGGTATGCAAACTACATACTACCTAAACACCCACGTGACTACAATTTTGACGACACAGTGGAAACTCTGAGGTAGATTTTCGGTGAGCAGATTTTGTTATTTAATATGCGTTTCAATTGTCTCAGCATAACAAAGTCTGATTCGACCGATTTCTCCACTTATGCAGGCATTGTAAACAGAGAATGTGAACGTTTTACTTTTTTCAATATACTTGCTTTATCTAAACTCCGAGTTGGTGTTTTGTTTCCGGCCCTTTTATAGGCCCACAACAGTTACATATTTCTCACTCTCAGCACAACTGTTATTCACATGCATTACAACTATGCAACCCACTAAACATGCAGTATTGCACATGTTTACAACATTTAATGAAGACAACAGTGTAGATAGGTTCTGGAAAGCAAACTATTCTACCTAATAATCAGATATGCAAGTAACTATGAGAAATAAATAGGGCAATATTAGATGAAAACAAATAAAATGGATTTTCTGAAAGCTGACATAGATAGAGAAAGGAAGCATTTTTCTTTTTTATTAACGGCTTAAGCAGCTGATGCTGTGAAGCTGATAACTGAAAAATGGCTCCATAGTAAAAAAAATTATTCCGAACCAGAATAAGTGTTATGTGAGGTATATTTAGTTTAATTTAGTTTTATGCAAAGAAGGCAAAGAAGGCGTGTAAGCCTTTTCTGAAAATTCAGATACCTCCGATTGTTGTGAAATTTGAACAATACATATTAGACATCAATTAATAAATATTCCCCAAATTTCAATTTCTTTCGATTATTTCAAGTTTTATTTTTTTTGGGGGGGGGGGGGGGGGCTAATATGGGCACATCCTCCCATTTGAAGATTCAAATAGATTTGCATTGTATTTGATCCATAGTCATTAGACGCTAATTAAACAAGATTCCCTGAAGTTCAATTTCTACATAAGACCACTTAAGCTTAAGTCTTAAATTTTAGACATTTTCTAGAATCAAAATCATGCAATGTATTTTGATCAAAATTAGAATACCGATTCTTGATATAAGGTTTAGTATCATTATATCTTGATTTTAATCTTTGTTAGGGGACATAAAAGTGGTGCAAAACTGTTCTTTTTTTGAAATTCTTGTTACCCGTCCTGGGACGGGTATTCTTCTAGTATTTATATAATATCAAGTTGGTACTTTTTAATTCATGGTTAAGTATTAGATTGACAATGAAGAATATTATATTGACAATTTATTTATTGTGTAAGATAAATTCCTTTTTGTTTTTTGTTTGTTTTCATCTGCAGAATTATTAGCAAATGTTTCTATTTTTTCAAGTTTTTTGTTGATCAAATTTGGTGGACAATGATTGTCTGCTGTTATCATTGATGAATTCTTTCAATTTCCAATCGGAGAATCTTCTATCAATTTTTTTTTTTTTTGAGTTCATTTGTTTTTGCTTTCAGTGTTTGGTTCAAATCAGTGCATTTCACTCACTCAGACTTATTGTTTTACATAAACTAGTTAAACTCTGCAAGAAGACATTCTTAAAGACTGATACCACTGGAGCACAAGGAGGAGCAGGTTCTAGTCTTATTGCAAGAGTTAGTAGTGGATGGAGTAAGTTCAGGGAATTTCTACCATTACTAACCAGCAGAGCATTACCACTATCGACCAAGGGACGAGTTTATCAGGCATGTGTATGCAGTGTGATGATGTACATAAGTGAAACCTGACCAGTGAGGGTTGCGGACATGCACTGCATGGAGAGAAATGATATGTAATGTAAGTTTTTAAAGACATGCATTGATCTAATGACCACAGATAAAGATTAAATCTGGACAGTATAGGAAGATGTATGTAGAAAAGTAGACTTCGATGATATGGCCACATTGAAAGAATGAATGAGAGTTCTTGGGTTGATAGATTTAGAACAGTTGAGGTAGCAGGATCAGTTAGTAGGAGAAGTCTAAGGAAAACATGAAAGGAAATGATAAGGATGTATTTGAGAGAAAAGAGGATGATTAAAGACTTGGCCAGAGATAGATTAGTTTGGAAGTGAATTTCTACATACCGTCCAACATATGCCAGCATGTATAACGGACATTAATCCGAATGTTATGATGATGATGATGATGATGATGATGCTGATGATGATGACCCCCCCCCCTAAAAACTAATAGTGCATGGAAAATATAATTACTTCTTCATATATGTTGTAAGCAAAACAGAATTGAGAAACACACAGAGCATTTTTAAAACATGAAACATTTATTTACTTGAAATTTAATAGAAAATGAAAAGAGTTTGTTAAAGCTGTTAACGGTCTTAATTAAGTTGAAGGTATAAATGCTTCATAGTCACTTATTTTTTATCATGTTTTTGTCACATGGTTGAGACACTGGTTATCTTGTGTGTAGTCCAACTTGTCTGTTTAAAAGAGTCAAAATCAACACGTCCTGTCACCTTGTAGTTGTGTCTGCAACTGCTGCTTTGTCTTCAATAAAAGGGGCAATCCTATTAGCTAGGCCACATACCTATGGTAACCTCGCGTGATTAGCCACAGGGAATTAAAAGAGATAATTTATATCGGTCAAGACGCAGAACCAAAGGGGGATAACTTGTATACATATTTTTTTTGTATCTGAAGAGGAAATTTAATTTGCTTTTCTCTTTGACCGCAAATAATTTGTAGGTACACATCCAGAATAAGATGAAGGACACTTAAATGCATATCATGTTAATCATTTACAAGTGTATATTAGTAAATATATCAATGTGAGATAATAGTATTCATATGTCAAGATGAGAAGGTTAATGGTATTGATATATACATATGAGTAAGTACATAGTATTGGTATGTCAATACGAGTCAGTAAATAGTATTAATATTTCGATGTGAGTTAGTTGATGGTATGGATATGTCATCATGAGTAAGTTAATGGTAGTGATATATCAATATGAGTTAGTAAATAGTATTGATATGGCAATAAGAGTAAGTTAATGGTATTGATATGAGTAAGATAATAGTATTGGTATGGTAATATGAGTTAGTTAATGGTATTGCTATGTCAATACGAGCAAGTTTGTTGTATTTATATTTTATATACGAGTAAGTTAATGGCATTGATATTTCCATACAGGTAAGTTAATGGCATTGATATTTCCATACAGGTAAGTTAATGGTATTGATATTTCCATACAGGTAAGTTAATGGTATTGATATTTCCATACAGGTAAGTTAATGGTATTGATATCTTATATACGTACAACTTAATAGTATTGATTTTTCCATGCGAGAAGGTTAATGGTATTGATCTTTCTATATGAGTAAGTGAATGGTATTGATCTTTCTATACGAGTAAGTGAATGCTATTAATATTTCTATACGAGTAAGTGAATGCTATTGATATTTCTATACGAGTAAGTGAATTGTATTGCTATTCCCATACGAGTAAGTGAATGGTATTGCTATTCCCATACGAGTAAGTAGTGATATAAATATTTTCATACTAGTAAGTTAATGGTATTAATATTTCTATACAAGTAAGTTAATCATATTGATCTTTCTATGATAGTATATGAATTGTATTGATATTTCCATACGAGTTAGTAAATGGTATTTATATTTTCTATCCGAGTAAGTTAATGGTATTTATATTTTCTATACAAGTAAGATTATGGTATTTATATTATCTATACAAGCAAGTTTATGATATTTATATTTTCTATACAAGCAAGTTTATGATATTTATATTTTCTATACAAGCAAGTTTATAATATTTATATTTTCTATACAAGCAAGTTTATGATATTTATATTTTTTATACAAGAAATGTTATATTTATGTTTTCTATACAACCACTTTAATGATATTTATATTTTCTATACAAGCAAGTTTATGATATTTATATTTTCTATACAAGCAAGTTTATGGTATTTATATTTTCTATACAAGCAATTTTATGGTATTTATATTTTCTATACAAGCAATTTTATGATATTTATATTTTCTATACAAGCAATTTTATGATATTTATATTTTTTATACAAGAAATTTTATGATATTTATATTTTCTATACAAGAAATTTTATGATATTTATATTTTCTATACAAGCAATTTTATGATATTTATATTTTTTATACAAGAAATGTTATATTTATATTTTCTATACAACCACTTTAATGATATTTATATTTTCTATACAAGCAATTTTATGATATTTATATTTTTTATACAAGAAATTTTATGATATTTATATTTTCTATACAAGAAATTTTATGATATTTATATTTTTTATACAAAAAATTTTATGATATTTATATATTCTATACAAGCAAGTTAATGGTATTTATATTTTCTGTACGAGTATGTAAATGGTATTGATATTTCAATACAGGTAAGTTAATAGTATTGATATTCCTATATGAATAAGTTTATGGTAAAAGATATAAATGTACAGAGGACGAATATTTCTGGAAACTGAGAATTGTCCTTGAATTTCTGAGAAAATTGTGTTGGACTTTTACGATCAAGCAGCAAATTCTGACTAGACATCAATTACGATCGACCGACGTGCGAGTAAATATGGCGGACAAAGTGTTAAGGGGAAACAACAATAAAAAGGTTTTAGTCTCAATATTCACAAGTAATAAAGTTGAACAAATGTTTATAGCAAAATAATAATAGACTTGTTTTGTTTATGGTTGAGATGACTTGACTGGCGGCTACTTATCTGCCTATCAACAATAAGACAGCTATAAGGATAGGTCATGTTTATTGTGTGGAGACTCGCACACATGCATTTGCAAGTGTGGACAGAAATTGAATGCTGGTCTGCCTCTTTCCCTGTTGAGGACACTTTGGGCATCATGGACATACCATGATTCTACCAGCTTATACAGAGGCAGTGAACTGTGAAATATGATGTGCATTTAAACAAAAAGGGTTTTAGATGTGCATCATATTTTATGTACAACATTAAGATGCTACACCATGCATGCTCAGCAGCATTCTCATCATCATTCTTACCTCTGCCAAAGTGGAGGTTATTGCTTGACCAATCGTCACCAAACTTGATCAAAATAATGTCTTACACCTTGTGTGCCTAACAGCATTCTCGTCATCAAACTTGATTTATTCAGTTTTACTTCTGCCTCGGTGGAGTTTATGTTTTCATTCAAGTTTGTCACTATGTTTGTTTGTGTGCAGCTTAGCGTCCACATCGCTTGACCAATCGTCACCAAACTTGATCAAAATAATGTCTTACACCTTGTGTGCCTAACAGCATTCTCGTCATCAAACTTGATTTATTCAGTTTTACTTCTGCCTCGGTGGAGTTTATGTCTTCGGTCAAGTTTGTCACTATGTTTGTTTGTGTGCAGCTTAGCGCCCACATCGCTTGACCAATCTTTACCAAACTTGGTCAAAATAATGTATTATATCGTGTATGATCAGCAGCATTCTTGTTATTCATCTTCAGTTTTACATTTTTCATAGCTTAAAGAGGATAGGACGTTATCGAAAAAAAGAATGACAAAGTCTGTCCATACAAAATAACTCAATTAAGATAATGCAAAATAAGTATTCATAAAGAATGAGACTTCAAAGAGTTCGAGGACGTTCTGGTAGAAAGATAGGGTTTTTGTCTATAAGGAGAAATTGAGTACACATTTGTTTCGGACGGCACCATATGCATTTATGGGTGTGTGAATAAATAGGCATGAAGATGTGTGTGCTTATTAGTAATTCTTTGCTTTGTGAGTGAGAGAATGTATGTGTGTTCATTTCGGCTGGCGCCATGTGCGTTTACGTGTGTATGAATAGTGTACATGCGTTCATTTAGCAGCATGTATGTATGTGCTGACACTGTTTAGTAGTGCATGAAAGTCTCTCAGTCGTCTGTCGAGGCACTTTGGCCATGGTTCGGAATTAGCTTTTTAGGATGTACCCGTATGCATCAGGTAGAGACGAAAACTACTGGGACAAAGAAAAAATGTTGTGTGTTTGGGTTTTTATAGTATATGCTGGAATTCTCTGATTGGCTGAAAGAAACTGCTGATTGGAGTTTTTTTTTCCAATTAAGCGTCAATACGTAATAACCATGTTCACTTCCACTGCTGCTCCCAACAGCTAATCTCACTGTTAGAGGCTTACTACTACAGCAGCAGAATACAATTTTGGGTTTGTTTTTTGTTTTTTATCTCACTTTCTTGCTAACACTGTTCCATGACAATGCAGATAGTGCACATGTTGTCAAAGAGGCGAAATAAAAGCATGCGAATGCACAAAAATGGCAAGTTATTTACGCAGTCTCAACCACTAAGATGCTGCACTCGGAGATAAATATACTAACAAAGTTGCTTGGTTCCTTGACCATTGCCTGGGAGTAGGTTAACTCGATCAGGAATATAACCTAAGCGGTAAAGCTGTCAAGGTTTTAAAAGCATGCTAAATAGCAGATCTAGTTTGGACAATGTCTGACCAGTTTAGAGGTCGTGACTATGAGGGAAGCAGTTTTACTAATGGATTTCTCATGGAGAACAAGAGTTCAAAATCTCTTGCGTTAAAACCAACTATTTCCAAGGAAGATCATGCTGACCCAACAGCACCTTTTGAAATTGGTAACACACTGTGAATTGTAAAGTCTTCTTTCTTCTTTCCCGTCTTTGTGAATCGGTTCCATAAATGAAATTTTTAATCAACATATAAGTTCTAGTTTTAATACTCTGTACAGGTTGGGTCAGGGACATGTGCTTCTTTTCATTACTTATACTGACTTCGTGTAACTACGTTCTGCTACCAATATTAGGTTAAAATATCAACGACATTGAAATAAATAATCATCAGATATGTGTAGGAATATCCGGCATTGCCCGGGGGCATGGGTAACAAAATAAAACAGTTAAAAAGTGTGTAACATCTGTCTTTTAAAACTTCTCTCTCTATCTCTCTCTCTGATTAGCAGCAAAATCCCACCTCTGCACTGTAGATCCCAGTAAAACTTTCTAGCCTACTAGCTTCTTTTATCGGACCGCTTGCATTTGGAATTTCCTCCTACTCCCTGTTTCCCCGGTCATACCAACATGCAAAAATTTAAATGTAATGTGAACAAACATCCTATTGCCGAACTGCTCGCTTAGGTTGTCCCCCTTCCTATAAATATGGCCTCTATCTCAGTGACAATATGCCTTGTGTCGGGTGAATAAAAGGAAAAGAAACAAAGACAAGTTTTAGAATAATTTTGAAAAAACAAAAACGAAATGTTCGAGTTTTATCAAAAATATGTTTCAGAATCTTTTAGACAAGGATTAATAATTTGGATTATTCGGACTACTATTCTCATCTTGGTTGTTCTTTTCACAATGTTTCGGCCGATGTAACCTCAGCTGAAGAAATGAGAACAATCTACCCGCGTTGATTAAATAAAAGGGTTAATTTCAGAAAGAAAATATATAAATTTCCAATTTCAATATAAAGATTCCCGAGTTTGAACATATACAACTCGACTGGTGATACCAGATCAGGCTGCCCTGTGGCTCCCTGAGACGAAATTCACCTACATTGACGTTTTTTTTTTTTTTTTTTTTTTTTTTTTTGTAAAACTTAATTATGTTCTACAAAACCAAAAACAAAAACAACAGCCCCTCTCCCTTTCTCCCTCCCCTTTTTTATTTTATTTTTAGAACTTGAAGCATAAATCTTTTACTATAATGACCAGATTCGGCATTAAATAACCCAAAAAGGGTTGATATGCCGTAAAACAAAACTACCAAACCAAAAACGATGATTAAACATTTGAAGATATAAAGAACTTGAAGCATAAAAACTTTTACTATAATGACCAGATTCGGCATTAAATAACCCAAAAAGGGTTGATATGCCGTAAAACAAAACTACCAAACCAAAAACGATGATTAAACATTTACAGATATAAAGAACTTGAAGCATAAAAACTTTTACTATAATGACCAGATTCGGCATTAAATAACCCAAAAAGGGTTGATATGCCGTAAAACAAAACTACCAAACCAAAAACGATGATTAAACATTTGAAGATATAAAGAACTTGAAGCATAAAAACTTTTACTATAATGACCAGATTCGGCATTAAATAACCCAAAAAGGGTTGATATGCCGTAAAACAAAACTACCAAACCAAAAACGATGATTAAACATTTACAGATATAAAGAACTTGAAGCATAAAAACTTTTACTATAATGACCAGATTCGGCATTAAATAACCTAAAAAGGGTTGATATGCCGTAAAACAAAACTACCAAACCATACCATATACAACTCGAGAAAGTCGGAGGCTACATCATCCAAACGTTGTGAACAACTTTTTCAACCCAATACATCATTGTATCGAGATGACAAACAAAGCCAGGCGGGTTCTGTACCTGATCCGGAGATCCTTTCTCAACGTAACTGCAGGCAGTTTTCATCCCCTATACATAACTCTGTTGGTACAGTCAATTCTTGGGTATGCCATCGAAGCAACAAAGATATTGTACACCTTGAGTGTGTTCAATGGTTGTCAATCGAAATAGTGACAGGATTCTCCAATGTTATTTCAATGATCCATGTTGATTTCCAGATCTCTAAATATAGGGTGGGCAAAAATAAGGGTCCTATTTTTAAAAATTCATAACTTTTTTATTTATTGATTTTTTTTTTTTTTTTCTTTAGAATAAGTAAAGGACCCCTTCCGAAGCAGGCATGAGCCGTATTAGCCCTAAGGAACGTACCCTCATTTAGAAAACATTATTTTTGCTTAAAAAACTCAAAACAGTGTAAAAAACAATACTTTAGTTTTTGTAAGTTTTAAGAAGTGTTTTTCGGCTAAAATTTGTTTTGTTTATTTCAAAAAATCTCGGAAGGGTCAGTCTACACACACATAAAGTTTTGTGAGTTTAACTTTTATTTTGTGGAAGTTATTCAAATTCAAGTTATTCAAATTTAAAGATAGGACCCTTATTTTGGCCCACCCTGTAGTTGAAAGTGGTTTATTACATTTGTTCCTAATTTCAAATTTCTAGTTTTTTTTTTTACTTTAATTCGCCCCAAACAAAACACATTGCCACTGAACCGTAAGGGGCTACGGCGAATTAAAGACTTACAGAGCTTTAAAGATCTCCTAAAGACCATCTTCAACCAGAACTTGTGGGAGTCACAGTCCAAGAACAGAGCTACTTGGAGAAGGATCATCGCCGAGGGAACAAAGACTTTTGAAGAGAGCTGCTTGGCTACCTTTGAGAAGAAGAGGCGCAGGTGAAAGGACGTGTCTGTGCCAGGACACAGTAACCCTCCTCACCCATGAGAGGCTCACCACGACAATACCTACAGGAGCATCCTAGGTAAGAAATTGTGCAGCAAAATATTTGTTCACATTACATTTAAATTTCTGCATGTTTTTTGTACAGTCATGGAGCAGAGAGGGAATTGCAAAGGCTAACAGTATGAGGAAAGAAGCTGTTAGAGTATAAAAACTTCCGGCATCTGAGGACCTCTTCAGTGAAGGTGTGGGATTTTGCTGATTGTCGGTTCGGTCTGGGAGATTTATGTCGAGAGGGCATTAGTGCAGCAAGTTTGTTAGAGCACATTCCATTAAAGTACTTGTAAAACAAGCACAAGGATGCAACATTGGGGCGATGGGACAGGGGCTGGAGCTTCGTAGATAGTGTTGAACGTATAAGATTAGTGGCTAATCTAATAGGTCATTTTTTAAATAGTCTAATGAATTGTTTCTATTTTTTTCTTTCCAGGTGACAATGAAAGTTGGTAAAAAAAAAATAGCCTAATATTTTAAAAATGTTCTCATTTCAGTTAAGCGTTGACCTAACTATTGTTGACTTTGGAACAACCGTAATTGAAGATATTTTGAAGAAAACAATTATTTTGACAAACAGTGGAGCGTTGGGAACAGAATTTGAATTCTTTAGTAAGTATGCAATAATTCATCGCCATCTTATTCGGCTTAACGTCCGTCCATTTTACATGTTGGCACGTGTTGGGCAGCTTTTTTAAATCGACTTCAAAATAACCATATCTCTGGCCGGGGTTTTATTTATCCCTTTTTTTCTCAAGTTCATCCTTATTATTTCATCCCATCTTTTCCCTGGCCTTCCTCTGTGGACTGAACCTGCTACATCTACTTACCCAATCACTCTTATCCCTTCTTTCAACGATTTTATGATTCAAGATCTTAATATCTTAAGATACTTATTCATGATGACGGCTTTAACTAGTTATTCACTGTAGAAGGAATAATAATAATGTGTAGCAGCCACCATACGGAAAAGAGTGGAGGTCACGACGTGTGTTGTCCATCGAGGATTGAACCCAGAGCACTCTGCTTACAAGATAGAATTTTGTTATTTTTGTGTGATAACGAGAGTTCACTTATGCAAATGAGCATTGTTTTGCCTAAGCGAATTCTCATTGAGATAAAAAGAGTAGGAATTTTGTTATTTTTGTGTGATAACGAGAGTTCACTTATGCAAATGAGCATTGTTTTGCCTAAGCGAATTCTCATTGAGATAAAAAGAGTAGGAATTTTGTTATTTTTGTGTGATAACGAGAGTTCACTTATGCAAATGAGCATTGTTTTGCCTAAGCGAATTCTCATTGAGATAAAAAGAGTAGGAATTTTGTTATTTTTGTGTGATAACGAGAGTTCACTTATGCAAATAAGCATTGTTTTGCCTAAGCGAATTCTCATTGAGATAAAAAGAGTAGGAATTTTGTTATTTTTGTGTGATAACGAGAGTTCACTTATGCAAATGAGCATTGTTTTGCCTAAGCGAATTCTCATTGAGATAAAAAGAGTAGGAATTTTGTTATTTTTGTGTGATGATGAGAGTTCACTTATGCAAATGAGCATTGTTTTGCCTAAGCGAATTCTCATTGAGATAAAAAGAGTAGGAATTTTGTTATTTTTGTGTGATGACGAGAGTTCACTTATGCAAATGAGCATTGTTTTGCCTAAGCGAATTCTCATTGAGATAAAAAGAGTAGGAATTTTGTTATTTTTGTGTGATGATGAGAGTTCACTGATGCAAATGAGTGTTTGGAGAAAGACAAAAGATTTAGTTGGTGTCGTTTGTGTCAGGTTATTCTATTGACAGGAATTGTGATTTGGAGAATTGTTAATACAATTCGAGAGTCCAGCTTTTGTTTTGTTTTTTGTGTGCATTTTCAATTTTCACTATTACATAATGTATCTACAGCAGTGTAAGAGAAACTGGTTGTGTGCTTCTTGCCTGGGTCGAACTTAAGTCCTTCGGAATGAAAAAAAAAATGATTTAAGTATGATATGGGATACATGGTTTTATTCAGGTACCCAGATGAAAAACAAAAGGTTGCATGCATTATGATGTGACTCATACTTCTATTTGCATCTATTAGTCCTCTCATCCCATGAACGATGTTTCTGACAAAGGGGGAAGAATTGCTGTTCTCTGGGTTGGTTGTTGTTTTGAGTGGATGGTATGTGGAGATTTTCAATCCTTTCATAGTATTCATCGTTATTCAGCTGTCACTCTATCGATCTCATTGACCCTTATTCTTTAGTGGTTTTGGGCGTTGGTAAGTGATGGTTTATTAGTAAAAAATAAATAAATAAACAAGTCTAAAATCAGTTAAGACAGTTTTTGAAAGTGTAAAACGCTGCATATAGCCGTGTTCCAACTGTTGTAATTTTGCTACGCTTAAAAGAATGATGACAAACACTGATACATAAAAGAATGATGATATATCTTTATTGTCGGTGAACGAGTGGGGTGAGTCCAGAGCGAAGACGAACAGAAATTGACGAAGTGGTTTTCTCAAATCTGATCGCTAGTCGACTCACAGTCTAAATTTCGGATTAGTTTATATAATAATTTGTGACACCCATGCCTCTAACCATTCTTGCAGTGGAAGGCCGAAAAAAAGTTTGATAATCAAAGAAAACTTGGATCCAAACATCAACAAGGATTTTAGACAATGGAATTTGAACGGAATCGATCCTCTCAAGACCACCAAATTTGGAGACTAAGATTTCAGACTGTTAGAAAATGCCAGACCGCTGACCAGGGGAAATAAGAAGATAAAATAGGTGATGATGATGATCCTCCTCTTCCTCCCGCTCCTCCTCCTCAAGGACAGCAAGATAGTGGTTAAAATACTATTTTAAACTTAAGCCTCACAGAGTATCCAAAATGCTCATTTAAACTTGATGTTGCAACATCAAATAAAATCCCATTTTTTTTAAATAACTTTGAAACTCTCGAATTTAGGCAGATATCCAAGGTTATTAAGCAAAACAGACCTACGAACAAAAAAGCCTGAGAGAGTTACGAGGATACATCTCAAATCCAGAATTATGTATTACGTAAATCTTTTAGAAAATGACCAGACTCGGCAGTAAATAACTCGAAAGAAATTGGTATGCTATAAAACAAATCAAATAAACGGAATTTTTAAGATGACGATTGATAATTTGGATTATTCGGATTATGCGGACTACGAACAAGATGAGACTAGCCCGTTCTTTGCTGCAGCCTTGGCAGTATCTTTTATGTATTTATTCCAATTCATGTTGCCTGTGAATTTTAGGTTGAAGAGTTTTAATGTTGGAATCTCGGGAAGGTCAGCCATGACAATCGGTGAATGGAAAGGTTTCTTATAATTGTTAAAGGGAAAGGAGCTTTATCTTGTGGGCATTGAATGTAGCCATCTTTTTTTTTTTTATCCCATTCTACTACAGACTGGAGCTAATTTTCTAATGATATAGCTATTGCTTTGGATATGTGTGTGCTCAATTTGCCTACATGGCGAGAATAGGGGGCGGACTACAGCCAAGATGAGACTAGTTCTCTGAGTACTCTAAATAATCCATCACAAAAGTTAAACATAGATTTAATAAGCGCTTCTTAAAAGTATCCATTCTTGTTACATATGCCTCCATTAGCCTCTCAATCTTGAACAGGATGCAATAAAGAGGTTCTAACCTAACAGGTCCTACACTGTCTACTAAACTTCAATCGCTGATGCATTGCCGCAGTGTTGCATCCTGGGCTTGTTTTACAAGCACTTTCACAGAATGTGCTCTAATCAACTTACTGCACTTGTACCTCTTCAACGAAAATACCTCCAACAAACTCGACTAGCAGCAAAATCCCACCCCTTCGCTATAAAGGTCCCTAGATGCCGGAAAATTTTCTACTCTGATAGCTTCTTTTCTCGGACCACTTGTCTTTAGAATTCTCTTCCTGCTCCCTTTTTCTTGACAATACCAACATGCAGAAATTTAAATGAAATGTGAACAAACATCTTGCTTTCCAACTCACCACTTAGGTTTCCCTCCTTCCTATAAATCTGGCCCCTATCAGAGTATCTCCTTATGTCTTAGTGGCCTTGTTTGCGATGTATAAAAGTTTTTAAAAATGTTTCTTTTGTAAATTTTTTGTTAAGCCACGTGTTAATAATTCTTTGTCATACAATAGTTGTTTACAATGTTCAAGGTAACACTCTTGCGAATTTAATTTGTAAACTTTCAAATGAATCTAAAATTTGAATTAAATATATTTTCCAAGTTATAATTCAAAAGAATGGACGGAAAACTAAAAAAGATTTGATTATTGATGAGTTAGAAACTTCAAAAGTTTCTTGAAAAAAATTTCCAAAATATAATTTTGTTAACTTGTTTTACTTGTTTAGAATTTCAAAAGATATTAGTTTAAAATTGTGTTTAGCGCAAACACAGAATATTCCATAATCCTTTTAAAAATATCCACTACCAAAATCTGATCCGTATTTAAAATTTCATCTTTCTTTAAAACAATTCTCTCGATAATATTAAAATTACTGATTCTTATTCTTTTTTATTTTCTTCAGATCCGAAAGCACCTCCTAAGAATCAAGTAAGTTGGATTCTAATTTCAAATTTTATATTTGATAGATTGCTTCAGTTGCAAGAATTTAAGTTATTAAGTTTCAGAGTTGAAATAAGCTAGAATTCTTTTTTTTTGTTATGAAATAAAAGAGTTTATTATTATTGCTCAATATTTCATATTATTGAACCGCCTTTGTTCAATACATAAAATTTATCAGATTTACCAGAATGCTACCAGAAAAATCAGATTTATCAGAATGCTACCAGAAAAATAGTATTTATCAGATTTACCGGAATACTACAAGAAAAATCAAATTTACAAGAATACTACCAAAAAAGTAAAATCTACCAGAATGCTACCAGAAAAAATACTATTTATCAGATTTACCAGAATACTACAGAAAAAAATCAAATTTACAAGAATACTACTAAAATAGTAAGATTTATCAGAATGCTACCAGAAAAATACTATTTATCAGATTTACTGGAATACTACCAGAAAAATCAGATTTACAAAAATACTACAAAAATATTAAGATTTTTCAGAATGCTTCAAGAAAAATACTATTTATCAGATTTACTGGAATACTACAAGAAAAATCAGATTTACAAGAATACTACCAAAAAAGTAAAATTTACCAGAATGCTACCAGAAAAATTCTATTTATCAGATTTACTGGAATACTACCAGAAAAATCAGATTTACAAGAATACTACCAAAAAAGTAAAATTTACCAGAATGCTATCAGAAAAATACTATTTATCAGATTTACTGGAATACTACCAGAAAAATCAGATTTACAAGAATACTACCAAAAAAGTAAAATTTAACAGAATGCTACCAGAAAAATACTATTTATCAGATTTACTGGAATACTACCAGAAAAATCAGATTTACAAGAATACTACCAAAAAAGTAAAATTTACCAGAATGCTACCAGAAAAATACTATTTATCAGATTTACTGGAATACTAGCAGAAAAATCAGATTTACAAGAATACTACCAAAAAAGTAAAATTTACCAGAATACTACCAGAAAAATACTATTTATCAGATTTACTGGAATACTACCAGAAAAATCAGATTTACAAGAATACTACCAAAATAGTAAAATTTACCAGAATGCTACCAGAAAAATACTATTTATCAGATTTACCGGAATACTACCAGAAAAATCAGATTTACAAGAATACTAGCAGAAAAATCTGGTAGTATCATTTCTTATTTCTTATTTATCATTTTTAAAGTTACGACTCAGCCCACAGGTCCAACATTACATCAGCTTTAATTTATCCGAGAGGCAATCGTCATATGTTGTTTCGGTTGTTGTTGAATTATTAAATATAAATAATAACTGAAGTACTTCAATGTAATGTGCTCCGAAGAACTTGCTGCACTTGTACCCCCTCAATGTAAATACGCCCGACCAAACTGACAATCAGCAAAATCCCACCTCTTCACTGTAGAGGTCCCCAGATTCCGGAAAGCTTTCTACTCTAATAGTTTCTTGCCTTTGGAATGTGAACAAATGTAATGTAAACAAACATCTCACTGCGCAACTCCCCATTTTGGATGCCCCTATAAATATGGCCCCTAATTAATAGTAGTAATGTGCATTGTTTGATGTGAATATAAGTAATAAAAAAATAAATAAATAATAATTGAACCCTAACATAATCAACATCTGGTAACTGCGTCTCAAGATAAATTAAACTTTGCATAATATTGAACGTGCAGGCGAATTATTACTTTGAATATTGCATCAGCTTTATTATATTATTATATATATAATAGCGAGACCTGTGGAAATTCCACAGTTGTATCCGCCATCTGTTGTTTATAGCTGCCGTGTTTTTAAATATTTCCATTCCATGGTTTTCTCACACGAACGCCGACCCCAGAATATTATTCTATCACCTTTGTTCAAACTGAAATATACTTATCTAAGTACTCCGGTTAATGTAGTTTCAGAATATATCTAACCATGGAGGTCTATCTCCAAACCCTTGTTGGAGTTTGTGAACTTTATTTCCAATCTATTGACTTCTGGCATGAACACAGACACCACAATATTATTGTACAATCTTTAAACAGAACAGCTACTACACTTTGACTTATTTATATGCAAAAAATATAAAAAATGTACAGTTAAAACAAATTAGGCACAAGGTCATTAAAAGTGTGGTCTATAGTGATAATGCCTATCCTACTCTTAACTAGAATCATCTTAGTCACCACAATACCACATTTACTAGGGGCCGCCATACTTAAGGTATCCCCAAATTGATTGGAAATTTTATTGTTCATAAATAGACATATATACAAAGATTTAATTGGAATAAAACAGGGAGTGTGAAAAGTACAAAAATAAAAATTGGGTTAGTAAGACCCTTCCAACCCTTCCTAAATAATAGACCGTCTACTGTTTTCCGGTTTATTCAGAACCAGAAACAAATAAGTAAATCTCTAGATGGGAGTGGGATCTAAGTGGGAGAAAAAAGAAAACGGGGGATGGAGTTTGGAAAGTGGGTGGTGTCCTTCTAAGATAAATGCAATTTGGGAGATGCAGAGGAGAAAAAATTGAATGTGGAGAGTGGGCATCTTGGAAGATTTCTATTGAGGTGAGGGCGGTTAAACTCATTCACTCAACAAGATCAGATGCTAAATTTACCTGGAGGGCTGGTGATAGAACGGACCAGGAACAGCGTGCACCATGATCAGGCAGGGAACACGTACTCATACTTGACTCCTTTTCGTATACACAAGCTCGTTACTTGTATCCACCTTTTTTCAAAAACCGAGGAATGTAATCTTTTTCTATCACATCTGATCTTGACCTTCAGCTGGCCAGGATCGCAAGAAACACCATTCGTCTCTCCCTGTCCTACATCGGCCCAACGTTGTCGATTACATAGGATACGTTTAGCGGCAGAGGATGCTCAGGATCGATACGATCTGTCACCTCGTTGACACAGTCTCAGAATTGCCGGAGTTCGGGACATTGGAAGAAAGCAAGATCGGGCATTTCTTCTAGAGCGTGTTGCAGTGCGGACAGTTGTGTAAGTCCTCCATTCCGGAACTGTGTTGTATGGCATTGAGGGGTAACGCATTCTGGGCCAATCGGCAGGTCAAAGAGACCTTAGAATTGTTGAAATAACTCGTATCTGACACCTAACTCCATTCGGAGCAGATCCTACGCTTTGATTTAAGTCTGAAAGCTAAGAAAGTGTATTTTAGTCCGAGTTTCACGTTCGACACAACAGCAGTTTAGGAGGAGTTGGCATCAGGATCCGTCATCCTCTGGTCGTCTCTGCTTATGTGTGTTGCAAGCAAGGACATGTCTGGATCGGAAACGCAAATCAATGGAGTGAGAAGGACAACGTTGCTTCTGCGCCATCCCTTTGTATGATCTGCGACTAACCTTTCACGACTTCACATGCAACTGCTGAGCCTTATGCTCTCTGTGTCGGGGGTGTAAAACGAAAGAGAAGTGGTTAGAGAACTTGAATAATGTAAATAATTAAAAGAGGGAGGGAGAGCAGAAAGAGGGAAATATGAGAGGGGAAGAAAGAGGGAAAGTGAGTGTTTGGAAAAGAGAGAGAAAGAGAGTGTTTGGAAAATAGGTACTTAGGAGGGAATAAAGAGGGTATATTATTACATCACAACGTACTCTGAAATCTTTTGAATCTGTACATAAATGTTTTTGATGGTAGGAGGAAGGACGAATAATCTTAAATCTTACCTAATTCCAGATTTCTCCTCAATCACTAGAGTCGTAGGTGTGACCCAGAGATATCACAATATTTCGGAGATATCACCTCTTTATCAAGTGTTTCCATTTTTTTTATCTCAGACTATTCTATGCCTCATACGTATTTTGAGGTTGGTGTTTTTAAGGACTGCAGCAAATGATGTGTCGCAAGTCAAAATATAGTAATGTTTAAAAAATTTTAAACATAGTTTTTAAAAATTTGTTTGTTTTCCTTTATCTTATTTTTCATTTTGATAAATATTCGATTAATAGTAAAAAACATAACCCTATGTATATTTATCAAAATTACGTCTTGGTTAAAAACACAGACAGACCCAAGATCTTGTCTGATAGTTTTTATTAATATAGAGCTGATATACATATGTGTATCTTGCTAAGTGAGTATTAACTGTTGCCGCAATTATTTCAACTTTTGGTATTAATCAGGTTTATTTTAATTGCATGACTATTTTAATCTACATAAAACAATTTTATTTATTTTTCAATTCAAGGAAAAACTGGAAAATCTGCCAAAAGAAGAAAGTAAAACAGTTTTTTCAGAAGGTAAGTCATAAAATGTGTTTTCTTTATCAAACTAGATGTCACTACCCGGTGTTGTATGGGTTTCTTTTGGTTAACTCCAACATTTTAAGACCGCTGTAATACCTCACTTATTTCATCCCAATTGATTGAAGACATCATGACGATTAAAATATTGAATCTAAGTTCATATATATATATATATATATATATATATATATATATATATATATATATATATATGTCAGGTTCATATTATATTCCAATAAGCATGTTTTTATTTTATTATTTTTATTTTTATTTTTTCACATTTAAAAAACATAACATTTTTGTGAGATATATTTTTTACGGTCCGTTTCATTTGTCTTCTGCCAAACAACATTTTTATGTTAATATCGTCTCTGCAACATTACAAAATCATCAGAAAAATTAACAAAAAGTAAAAAGTTCTTGGATTAAAGTGTCTTGAAAAAACTTACATTATACTATATATATATATGTATATATATATATATATATATATATATATATATATATATATATATATATATATAAGTAGACTTTTATTAAATATTAAAATGTTTATTACTACAGACGATATTGTTTCAGGCTTTTTGCAGGAGTGGTGGTTGTAGGTAGTCGCATGGGATCGAACGCAGTTCATAAATTCAGGCTAGAATCACAAGACAAAGGCTTAAGACCACACGGCTACCGACAATCAGCACAGACAGTGATTGAAACTGAGATACACTTACTCGGGGAGGCAAGGGAAAGCGTGCAGAACTTGCTTTGTCGCAAATGACAACAAACTTATCTTAACTTCATGATGCTCTACTTTCAAGACTATTACATCTTTAAAGGAACATTTAACTATAAATATTTTTTAAATTAAATATTAAAGTGTTTATTACCTACATACCTTATATATATATATATATATATGTGTGTGTGTGTGTGTGTGTTAGAGTACATCAAGGATCTGTCCTCAGTCTCTTACTGTTCATTGTTGTCCTTGAGGCCCTCTCCAATGAGCTCCGGGCCGAGTCCCCATAGGAACTATTGTATGCTGATGACTTGGTCATAATTGCAGAGACAATGAACAAGCTGGAAGAAAGATTGAAAGTATGGAAGAAAGGCATGGAAGCAAAAGGTCTGAGGATCAACACAGGAAAGACAAAGGTGATGGTTAGGGGCCCAGAACTCCAATTTTTGAAAGAATTTTCAAATGGAAGATTGTGCCTCTTTGTATTGTTCACTTACAGAAATAAACCATTTTATCTTTGTGTTTGCTGTTTTAATTATTAGTAAATACGTTTGCATAACATAAGAAAAAGTTCGAAATAGCGTTAACATTGCTATTGAATGGGCTCGTCTTAAGAATATCCATTCTTGTTTAGATTTTTTGTTTATTCTGTCAAATGGAAAATCGGTAAATATTTTCTGTTTTTTTCCCAAATCGTTCATCTTAATTTTACTTATAGATTGCAGGAAAGGGTGATTTTTTTTCTAAATTTTTGAGGTTACCGCTTATCAAGGCCAAGAGCCATTCGAGGATAAGTTTTAAAAATTAGCCGATTTGTATATTATTATTATCGACTATAATTATGGTATACGTAGTGTTTTTCTTTTTTTAGCTATAGCTGAATTATTTTGTCTGTTATGATATTCTGTAAGTAGCAAAAAGTTTTGCGAAATGTGATAGTAATAGTAAAACAGACGAACCAGTGCATAGCGAATTGTGTGTCTGATTGGATGCCAACTGAAAAAAGAGGACGCTGTTCTGCTTTTAACTATTTTGGCGACATTCTATCATAGGAATCTGTTGATATTGGATTTGAACATGACCAAGCTGTAACCAGCAAGAAAGCAGTCCCCAAGCAATGTGTTCCGCAGGTGGGAAGCTCTTGTAAAGAATCCCATATACAGATTTCAAAGGAAAAGTTAAGGAGCACATGAAATCAAAATGGCAAGAAATATGGAACACCTTCCCTCGAAACAAGTTGTACGAACATCGATCTATAGTTGGAACAGAAAACCAAAACAAGACGACCAACCAAAAGGAGGACACAGTGTTGACATGTGTACGTATTGGCCACACAATACTGACCCACATACACCTACTGGGAGGAGAGGAAGAACCTCGGTGTAACTACTGCAATGAAGGACAAACAATAAAACACATATTACTTAAATGCAAAAGATATACACATATACGCAGTAAATACTACAAAGCAACTAATATTAAAAAATTATTTGAAAATATACCCCCGTCTCAAATAATAGGGTTTCTCAAAGAAACCAACTTGTACAATAATATCTAATTTAAAAAAAAAAAAAATTTGACCTGAGATGACCTTATAAGGGTTGAAAGGTCCTTAAAATCCAACAAACAAACAAACATCTTGTAAAGAAACTATGTTCATGGAAATTTCGCCTCATGCTAGGAAGATGGAGAGATAAAGGAAACTGTCATTTTTCGTTGTGGTGGAAAGATGGGGTCTTGTTATGGATGTCTTACAAAGAAATACCAAAGACTGAAGCTCAGATGAGAACCTTTCATCGAAATAATGGTGGATTAGAGAGAGGGTGATTAAAGCTATTCATTATTATCACCCAAAATGTTCAAATTCTCTCACCATTATTCCAAATTCTAATCTTTTGAGACTTTCTGAAATATTCAAACTTAAACTGGTAACATTTGTTTGCAGCAGATTTGTCAGTATCTTCTATATATTTTTTTTCTAATTCATGCTACCTTTGAATTTTAGGCTGAGGAGTTTGAATGTTGAACTCTCAGGTAGGGTGCTCTTAGCCATGGTAGTCGGTGGTTGAAAAGATTTCTTATAATTGTTAAAGGAAAGGAGCTTTGTCTTAGTAGCATTAAATGTTACCATCAACTTGTGGCCGTATTCCACTACAGACTGGAAGTCTTTTTCTAAGGATTCAGCCATTGCTTTGGATATGTGTACGTTCGTTTTGCCCATCATCAGCAAATAGGGAGATATGTGCAGAACAGGATAGTTTGATGATATGGCCACGTTGATGTAAAGCAGTTGAAGTAGCAGGTTCAGTTTACAGGGGAAGGCAAAGGAAAACATGGGAGGAAGTGAAAAAATAAACTTGAGAGAAAAAAGAAAAAGAACCTTGTCAGAGATGGATTAGTTTTGAAGTTAATTTTTTAAAGTCGTCCGATGCATGCCAGCATGTAAAACGGACATTAAACTGCATATGATAATAATATGAAGAGGGAATAGCTTATCCTTAAATTAAAGTGTTGGATATCTCTGGATTTCTGTTTTTATTTCCGTCAGTATTATAGGAAGATTCTTCCTTTCCATTATAAAGTGTAACTCTTCTACACCTATGATGTTAACCCGAGGCCAACTATCATTGGTTTTATAGCATATCATTATAACATTGCTATTCAAAATAGATGTCACTCTTGACATCTATTTTGATCTGCTACTTTCTCCAAATATCCAATTATTAAAGAGGACATAAGTCTCCGCCAGAATTGCTTCTGCTGCGCAACATGCACCTGACCCCCGAGTTGGCATCAGGTTTCGACGTCGCTGCAGTCTAATATGATTTGCTGATTGTATTCCAGGTGGAAAAGGAGTCGAGGGTGTTTCATAATGATATATTCTCTACTGCTATGGCTAAATGTAGTTGAAACACCGTCGGATAACCAAATCACTAACCCTAACCCTAAACACCGTCGGATAACCAAATCACTAACCCTAACCCTAAACACCGTCGGATAACCAAATCACTAACCCTAACCCTAAACACCGTCGGATAACCAAATCACTAACCCTAACCCTAAACACCGTCGGATAACCAAATCACTAACCCTAACCACTGTCGGATAACCAAATCACTAACCCTAACCCTAAACACCGTCGGATAACCAAATCACTAACCCTAACCCTAAACACCGTTGGATAACCAAATCACTAACCCTAACCCTAAACACGGTCCGATCACCAAAGTTAAGCAATGTTAAGTCCTGTCTAGATTGGTGACTCTTCCAAATATCACGTGCTGTAGGTTTGAGGATTAATACACTTGCAAGATCTATGAACCTATCTCCTGCTAGCTATTGGTGAAATAATAGGGTAGATTAGACTCTCAAGCCTTGGTAGAGGGTACTAGTATAGATGAAGGAAAATAGTCATCTTCATCATGATCATATTCTGTTTAACATCCATTTTACATGCTGGCATGCGTTAGATAGCTTTTAGAAATTGATTTCCAAACTACCCTATCTCTAACCAGATCTTTGATTATCCCTTTTTCTCTCAACTTCAGCCTTATCACTTCCTCACGTGCTTTCCTTAGCCTTATACTGAGTACTGAACCTGCTACCTCAACTGTTCAACATCTCCTCATCCAAGAACTCTTACTCATTCTTTCACTGTAGCCATACCATCAAAGTCTACTCTTCTACACACATTTCCCAATACTGTCCAGATTTAATCTTCTTCTGAGGTCATCAGATCTAAGCTTGTCTTTAAGACTCACATTGTACATCCATCGTATCATTCTCATATCATTTCTCTCTATGCAACGCATGTCTTCAACCCTCCCTAGCCAAGTTTCACTTCCGTATATCATCACACTATGTATACATACCTGATAGACTCTTCCTTGGTCAATAGTGGTAACGCTCTACTGGTTAGTAATGGCAGAAGTTACCTGAACTTGCACCATCCATTCCTACCTCTTGTAATCACATCAGCACATGCTCCACTGTGTGCTCCAATGGTATCACCAAGGTAAGAAAACTTCTCAACAGCCTCAGTAGCTTCACCATAAAGATATGCTTTCTCCACATCTGATTTCTGATCCATCTCCATTGTTTTACACTTCTTACACACAAATTGGTTATCCTCTCTCAACCTACCTTCTCTGCTTATCATATCATTGCTTCCGACCGTCTTGTATTCATCCTGGTCACTGAAGCTAAATGTTTAATAAGGGGAGCTACGGTTGGAGATTATGCAACCTTTACTTCACTATAAATACCTTCATGCAAGCACTCTCTCAGAGGGTATCTATTGTTTCTAGAGAGATAAGTAAGCAAACATATTCTCTATTGCTTTACATGCCGTCTGTGTATGGAGAAAGCTACGTCCCATTCCTATTAAAACAATAAAATTATTCTTGCTAAAGATCTGCCATAAGGGATCAATTTACATTAAATTTTCAACAGTAAACTGCACTCTACACTTAAAAATCTGCCATAAGGAATCAATTTACATTAAATTTTAAACAGTAAACTGCACTCTACACTTAAAAATCTGCCATAAGGGATCAATTTACATTAAATTTTGAACAGTAAACTGCACTCTACACTTAAAAATCTGCCATAAGGGATCAATTTACATTAAATTTTCAACAGTAAACTGCACTCTACACTTAAAAATCTGCCATAAGGGATCAATTTACATTAAATTTTCAACAGTAAACTGCACTCTACACTTAAAAATCTGCCATAAGGGATCAATTTACATTAAATTTTCAACAGTAAACTGCACTCTACACTTAAAAATCTGCCATAAGGGATCAATTTACATTAAATTTTCAACAGTAAACTGCACTCTACACTTAAAAATCTGCCATAAGGGATCAATTTACATTAAATTTTCAACAGTAAACTGCACTCTACACTTAAAAATCTGCCATAAGGGATCAATTTACATTAAATTTTCAACAGTAAACTGCACTCTACACTTAAAAATCTGCCATAAGGGATCAATTTACATTAAATTTTCAACAGTAAACTGCACTCTACACTTAAAAATCTGCCATAAGGGATCAATTTACATTAAATTTTCAACAGTAAACTGCACTCTACACTTAAAAATCTGCCATAAGGGATCAATTTACATTAAATTTTCAACAGTAAACTGCACTCTACACTTAAAAATCTGCCATAAGGAATCAATTTACATTAAATTTTGAACAGTAAACTGCACTCTACACTTAAAAATCTGCCATAAGAGATCAATTTACATTAAATTTTGAACAGTAAACTGCACTCTACACTTAAAAATCTGCCATAAGGGATCAATTTACATTAAATTTTCAACAGTAAACTGCACTCTACACTTAAAAATCTGCCATAAGGGATCAATTTACATTAAATTTTCAACAGTAAACTGCACTCTACACTTAAAAATCTGCCATAAGGAATCAATTTACATTAAATTTTGAACAGTAAACTGCACTCTACACTTAAAAATCTGCCATAAGGAATCAATTTACATTAAATTTTGAACAGTAAACTGCACTCTACACTTAAAAATCTGCCATAAGGAATCAATTTACATTAAATTTTCAACAGTAAACTGCACTCTACACTTAAACATCTGCCATAAGGGATCAATTTACATTAAATTTTCAACAGTAAACTGCACTCTACACTTAAAAATCTGCCATAAGGGATCAATTTACATTAAATTTTGAACAGTAAACTGCACTCTACACTTAAAAATCTGCCATAAGGGATCAATTTACATTAAATTTTCAACAGTAAACTGCACTCTACACTTAAAAATCTGCCATAAGGGATCAATTTACATTAAATTTTGAACAGTAAACTGCACTCTACACTTAAAAATCTGCCATAAGGAATCAATTTACATTAAATTTTCAACAGTAAACTGCACTCTACACTTAAAAATCTGCCATAAGGGATCAATTTACATTAAATTTTGAACAGTAAACTGCACTCTACACTTAAAAATCTGCCATAAGGGATCAATTTACATTAAATTTTCAACAGTAAACTGCACTCTACACTTAAAAATCTGCCATAAGGGATCAATTTACATTAAATTTTGAACAGTAAACTGCACTCTACACTTAAAATCTGCCATAAGGAATCAATTTACATTAAATTTTCAACAGTAAACTGCACTCTACACTTAAAAATCTGCCATAAGGAATCAATTTACATTAAATTTTGAACAGTAAACTGCACTCTACACTTAAAAATCTGCCATAAGGGATCAATTTACATTAAATTTTCAACAGTAAACTGCACTCTACACTTAAAAATCTGCCATAAGGGATCAATTTACATTAAATTTTGAACAGTAAACTGCACTCTACACTTAAAAATCTGCCATAAGGGATTAATTTACATTAAATTTTCAACAGTAAACAGCACTCTACACTTAAAAATATGCCATAAAGGATCAATTTACATTAAATTTTAAACAGTAAACTGCACTCTACACTTAAAAATATGCCATAAGGAATCAATTTACATTAAATTTTCAACAGTATACTACACTTTACACTTAAAAATCTGCCATAAGGGATTAATTTACATTTAATTTTAAACAGTAAACTGCACTCCACACTTAAAAGTTCAACTACATTCAAATCAATAAAAAAAGCTTTATGAAACGGATACTGGTCTAACAGCAATAAAATAATCATCTTTTATAGAGCTTTGTTATATGCACCATCTTACCGATGGGTGTGTACAGTCATTTACGCACGTGACTTAATAAACTCGTCGCCATCATTATCATCGGCGCTGAGAACCCCCGGTTGCTTCTTTGTTCACTGACACAAACCACGGCAACATTTTTTGGGGTTAGTTTATAACAGACATTTATTCAAAGGCAACACATAAACTTGTGTGTGTATGATAGAGAGAGAAAGAGAGAGTAAATGTGATGAATAGTCTTCACTGCATCTGTCGTTCTTCGCCTGCCGTCCCCAGTTCTGAAAACGGCTGGTAAACACGTCTTCTCTTGTCCAAGTCTTAGGCCTAGAAAAAGAAAGCGGTAAAGGAGTGGGCCTTAGACGGAAACCATGTGGTTTTCATAACTTCCATTCAGTGTAATTCCATCTCGACTCCCACTCATTCTATAAACCTGTCTATTACTATTTAACAGCTTTTTAAAAGATAGTATTACATTTTATTATTATTAATAACTGGTGTACCCCACCCAGGATGAGTTCATAAAACCATGACGCTGTTAGATCCATAAATACATGAAAGAGTGTCTGACTCTAAAATACTTCAAAGAACAAAAAAGGTAGGTGAAGCACTATTTAACCCTTGTAGGCAATCACCTAGAGATGGTGTTTCAATTAAAGCACTGGTCCCCATTACCACATACACCCTAAAAATATTGGCTAGACTAAGAAAATGATTTCCACAGAAAGTCAGTCACATCTCAGGCTATGTAGTTTGAATAAAAATCTGCCCAGAGACAGGTTAGTTTGAAAGTCAATTTCTAAAAGCCGTCCAACACATGCCAACATATATAGCTTACCAAACATGATGAAGATGATGTGTTAATGAAATGCAGTTCTCTTAAAAGTAAAAAAAAATATCTCTCTTGCATTTGGTTCACTGGGTAAATTCGCTCGGTAGTTTTTTTTTTAATTCTTTTTCATGAACCTGGTTGCTCCTATGATTACTGGAAGGATGGAGATCTTCCTAAGATTTCAGTTTCTTTTCATGTCATACATAATACCTTAATGTTTAGTCATCTTCACTCTCTCAGCTCTGTTTAAGCCAACATCATTAGAGACACTGACTTGCACTAGGGTTGCTACTCTCTCCTCTTGTCCCATATCACCATGTCAGGTTTAACAACTCCGTTTTTTTTTAATAAGTAGCTGTAGGGATTGCATACTCATAGTAGTAGATGGTGTATGACAGTACTTTCTTGTATGTTCCCAGGACTTGCTGCTACACTGGATATTCAATTTTTTACATATTGTCCAGTGGAGATATTTACACACCATTGTGTCATATTGTATAGCAGCAACCTTACAACTGGATGTCAGATGGCTCACACTCTCTACTTCTGTGTGGCAGATCCTGCACATGTTGTCGTTGCTTAGACCACTCATCTTCTAAAAAGCATTGGTCATCAAGACTTGATCTTGGGCAGCCATTATCATCCTCTCCTGATCATAATGGAGCTATCTTCTTTTGAGGCAATCTGCAGAGCCTTTCTTATCTAAATATTCCTGGGATAGTTCTTCCAGAAAATATTTAGCATGTTGTTGGTTGCTCCATTTTTTCACTTTTCTACTGTTGAAAGGTCTTTGCGTATTTCTGGTGGCGCTTTTGGGCTATTTTGATGGCAGACTTGTTTGCTGTTTCTGTCTCATTTGTGTGAGAGTCTTGTCCAAAATGTTTGGCCAGTTTTGTGATGGAGGTGGTTTTACTGCCTCTTGTTTCTTGATGTGTATGTACCATCAATTTGTTACAGATGGTTTAGCTGTGGTTAAAATTTGGGCCCAAAATATGCCAAAATGTTGAAGTTATTATCTGCTCACATAATGACAAGTGTTGCTACAACATCTGGACCTTTTCATGTCTATGAGTCGAGTCAATTTTATATAAAGAATAATCTTTGTTGAAAAATGTCACGAGAGAAAGAAGTTGCCATTTATGGTTGAAGAATGGTAAACATTTGTGATAGCGCGATGAAAGAAGTAGTAGACTTATATCTGCTGTAAAGGCCTCTCTTTCTCCTCCTATCGACTTGTGGAGGAAAAACAGGATTTTATAGTTGTTTTTGTTGGATCCCAGCCATATTTTAATTTTCTCTGTCTAAACTTGCAATAGATGTCATGTCTTTCTACATTTTCCTATGTCAAGTTATAAAAATTGAGCATTAAATTAAAATGATTTACTTCAAATAAAACAAATCAACCTTAAATTAAACAAGCTCAATGTTAAATTAAAAAACTCAACTTCAAATAAAAAAAACTTATCCTTATATAAAATCTACACCATGCAACTTGTAATCTTCTTAAAATGTAAAAATACAGAATTCCTTAGTTATATCCTCATCTGAAAAATTCCCAAAGCATAAAGTCCTTGTGTTTGAACAATGAAGATTGTCAGCAAGAAATTTAAATGAAATGAAAATACGACAGCGTACAACGGGAAATTTTCGAATAGTCATCTGCATAGCTATTAGCTATTTTAAAATCTCATCCATATCCACAGTTATTTCTTGTTCCTCTTCAATACTTTGTTGAATATTAAAGATAAATTTAATTATAGATAACAATTTGCTTCCTACTTTCGCATATTTTATCAGTTTTTAAGTTAATTTAATTGTAAATTAATATGGATGTATTTTGTGGAAACTTATTATCTTTACAATGGATATCTTTTACGGTTTCTGTTCAGTTTTAAAGTTAAAATTTATTTCCAAGTTCAATAGAAATATGGCAGAAAATAATTCCATTTGCAAAAAAATAAGCAACAAGCATCATAATTTAGTCTCAAAGACAAATATATATGTATATATTTATATTTAAATGTATGTATTTATATTTACATTTTTTAATATTTCAAATATAAATTTCATAACAAAGTTTTATAATAGCTCAATAGTGCGGTACTAGAGCTGTAATAGAAAATATTTTAATGTTATTCAAACCACATCAAATGTAGGAAACAAACTCAGATCAATTTTATCAAAAAATCAATTTTTTTTATTTGCAACATACGATTGTTTCGGCCTACCACCAACATGTATATAACAATGTTTCAATTGTTTAGAGAATTTATTTCTTGGGAAGGCTATCTTCAGTGCTTGTAAAAAAGGAGGTAGTACTCTTATATATATCTTATATAAATAGAGATTTAGTACTTCTGCAGTTTACGAACCATGCTGAAATAATTATGTTATTATTTAGAAACCCATTTTTTGTTAACCATTCTGTACTTTGACATAATAATTTAATAAACAAAAGATACCGTAAAAATTGAATTTAACTTGAAAATCCTATCTTAAATATAGCGTAGGCCATAAACTGCAGAAGTTCCAGAGATTTTGTCCGTCCGTCCGTCCGTCCGTCCGTCCGTCCGTCTGTCCGTTTCTCACAATTTTTTTAAACGTAGCAAATCAATTGCAGAATTTTTCTCATTTCGAAATATCAGAGATCTTTACTACTTTTAGAATGGGAGAATATTGCATTAATAGGAAATGATAAATTCCCAACAAACAAAATGGATGCCATGACCGGAAATCAAAACCAAAACCTTTTTGGACTTTCTTATGAATAAAGCTTAAAACATTAGCTTGACAAAATAATTATAGCTTTGGCGTGACGTCATAAATTAATGATCTACGTCATGTTTCAAAACATGAATTCAAACATAAGCGATAATAAATTAAAAAAAATAAATAAATGGGTAAACATAATCAATAGCATTGGAAATTATTTTAATGATCAAAAAATGTTTATTTTACTTTAACTACATATTGTATGTTATTCTTTCACAATTATATAATCCCTCCCCCGGTCGCATATTTTTGCTAGTTATTTAAATTCCTTTAAATTTACACAAAAATTAGGTTAATATCTCTATATATATAGTACTAGAGCTAAAATATACTAATTTAATAAATTTTCCGAATTTATTTGAAAATAGGCAGAAACTATTGTATGAATAAAGATTGTTTTTTTTAAACAAATTCGAAACATTTATTAAATTATATATATATATATATATATATATATATATATATATATATATATATATATATATATATACATATACATATATATATATATATATATGTATATTAAATAACACGGAGTGGTTTTGTTTGATGCGAGACTTTTTTTTTTTTTTTTCAATTTTCCGAATTGTCCATCTAATGTTTCGGTCAAATTGATGTAAATATGATCCATGGGTTTCTTGTTCCATTCTTTTTTCTTTTTTGCAAGTACTTTCGATTTGAATCGTCAAATCATCTTCAGGCGGTGTTAGTTTTAGTGTCTTTACAAATTATGACTTTACTGTTAAGCTCATTTTTGAATTATAACGGCAAGTAGTTTATAACTTGAAAAAGCGTCTGTAAAGTTGAAATGTACATGAGAGCGTGATGGCGTTCTACACATATGAGAGATTTAAAAGTTTGACTGTTTAAACCGTTAAGAAATTGATGACGTTAAAGAAAGTGCATACAATTCAAACGCATAACTACCTAATGGCTAAGAATTTGGTAATGTTAATTATTATGCTAGACATTTTAAAATGTTGCGACTAGTTTCATAATTGACATTATTAATTGTGGGATGTTTAGTTTTTATGTAGAGGGCTTCGAGTATTTTTAATTTTTTAATATTGGTATCGTGGTGTATTATTTTGGTATTGTTAACAAGGATGTTTCTATATTGGGAGGGGGTGCAATTATGTTTTTTTAGGTGTTGGCATATAGAGCTAGTGTCGGAGAGATGTAAGGTGAGTCTTCGGGATAGTGTTGTGGAAGTGAAACCTATGTAAGAATTAGTTTTTTTATTGTTGTCGGAGATACATTCTCCCATAGGGCATTGGAACTGATATGTTACATTGGTACTTCCTAATGAACAAATAAAATTAATGATTAGAAATTTAGATAATCCTACTAATAATAAGCTAAATAATTCCCACTACATAAATCTATTCTATTGTAACCAAATGCATCCAAACTTTAAATTGGATGAAAAACCTCTTAAAAATATAATACATCGTTATATATCCCCCACCAATTCTGATGATAAAATACGAGTTATCATTTATTATAAAAAAATGAAAACATCAAACTATGTTGTTAAAAATAACACTTCTCAAACCCAAAATACATTAGGAAGAACCAATGTAATATATCAGTTCCAATGCCCTATGGGAGAATGTATCTCCGACAACAATAAAAAAACTAATTCTTACATAGGTTTCACTTCCACAACACTATCCCGAAGACTCACCCTACATCTCTCTTCGACATTTTCTTCCACTTCCTAAGTGGTAAAAATTAATTTAAAAAAAAAAATATATATATATATATATATATAATTATTACATATTTTCATGAGGACATGCAGAATACCGAACAGTACGATGGTATCTTCCTCAAACTCTTTCCGAATCAAGATCGAGGTGAAACATGTGCATACTTGTCCCAACACTCTTTAGCTGTTGTCCTATGTCTTCAACAAGTTGGGGCATGGAGTGTACCTCCTTACCAGAAACAGTGGCAGCCTCTTCAATCTTGCCCACCTAAAAAAGACTAACATCCTCGGCCAAGATGTAAGCAGTACCTCAAACATCACCATTGGCGACTACACCCTTGAGCCATCTCTCCTTGGATGCAGAATTCCACAAACATATCAGCAAGGCAGCAACAACTATGGTTCACTTGACAAAGAGAGTCTGGAGCAATAAAATGCTGACCACCAATCCCAAGATCAAGGTGTACCAAGCCTGTGTGTTCAACACACTTCTCTACAGCAGTTAATCATGGGCTCTTTACTCCCACCAAGAAAACAGACTCAACGCCTTCCACCTACACAATCTCAAGAGAATCCTAGGAATAACCTGGCAGGACTATGTCTCAAACAAGAGAATCTTTTATCAGGCGGACATCCCAGGCATGTTGGCTCTGCTCACCCAACGACGACTCCAATGGCTTCACCATGCCAGGCGAATGGATATTCTTGATGGCAAGCTCGCAGCTGGCTCCAGACCAGCGAAAGATATGTCCTACGCTATAAGGATGTCTGCAAGCGAGACATGGGGCAGGTGGCATCGACCCAACAGGCTGGGAGTCTGTGGCTGAAGATCGCAGCCGCTGGAGCAAAAAAATAGATCTGATATCCGGAACGTTTTTATTTTTTAAGGGAGGTGGTTTCTTATCAACACTACTGGGGAGCCATGAGAAAAAATACTGTTTTGTTTTTAAATCCCCAAACCAGTTTATACATTGTGAACAACTGATGATCTCTGCAAAAATCTTAACACTAACATAAATTCTTAGAAGCGAACTAATACAGTGATTACAAGAGATTCATTGTTCTACAAGCGAGGGAATTTTTCAACAAAGGACTTGGGACTAAAAGGTGTTTTTTTTTCATATACTTTTAAAGGTTCAAAAACTTCCAAGACACTATATATATATATATATATATATATATATATATATATATATATATATATATATACATACACGTACATATCACTGATAAAAGTAAATGTAAATTCGTATGACTTGATTCTGTTACTAGTCTAGGTTTTCCTGATTCTTTTTCGAATCAAGTACTTAAAGAAGGGACCACATGAAGGTTGCCAACATCCATAATTGAAAGTGGTGTTATGAACTTGACTAGATTCGAACTTAGCACACCCAGATCATCAGTCTGCATTGTTATCCACTTCACCACGGCCACCTTAAATATCAGAGGTTACATAAAATGTCATACAAAATTATAAAATTGCTTTTAACTGTAATAAAATAGTTAAAAGAAAAACAAAAAATATTACTGCACATGTAAGTTGATCTGACTAAACTTGTTCTCTTTTTAAAATGGCTGCAATGTTAGAGCTGAAGACATCTATTCCTTATAAAATATATAATTTATTAAATAACTAGCAGTAAAACCCGACGTTGCTCGGGATTGAATGAGGATCACTACCATGTACTTTTTCACTATATTACTTTCTTTGTTTTTAGTGCTTTTCTATTCCCATTTCGCCCCCTAATATAATCCCCATTTCGCCCCCTAATATAGTCCCCATTTCGCCCCCTAATATAGTCCCCATTTCGCCCCCTAATATAGTCCCCATTTCGCCCCCTAATATAATCCCCATTTCGCCCCCTAATATAGTCCCCATTTCGCCCCCTAATATAGTCCCCATTTCGCCCCCTAATATAATCCCCATTTCGCCCCCTAATATAGTCGGAGGAAGCTGAAATGTTGGACAACTCTTTAAATTAGTGTCTTATACATATTGTTTAAATTTTATTAAAATCAGATATACCTATTTGAAGTTTTAAAGAGGTTATTCCCCCATAACGTCCTTAGAGGTTCGACACATTAGGGGCACATAAAGATTCTGGACCATTTCCATTATCTTCGCTGGAGAATTTTATACATATGATTTGAATTTCATAAAAATAGGAGATATTTGAAGTCTTAAGGGGCTATGTCTCATAACCTTCTTAGGGGTGTACTTAGACGTTCGGGAACACTTCCATTGTTTTCCCTGGTAAATTTTACAGAAGACTACACTTTTAGATTCTTTTTATCGGGAACACACACATACACACAGACATTGAGTTTTATATATAGATTAAAATTGCATAATTGTGTGAAAATAAAAATAATTGACTTTTTAGAAAGTGCAGTTTCCTAATAGGAGTAGGGGGCATATCATAGATTGGGCAGTGTATGATTCCTAGAAGCCTTACTGTCTCAAACCAATTTTTTTTTTAGATTATAGAACTTTTTACCGTAACAGCAAAGAAGCAGGGAAATATTAAGAAAAGGCCAATAACTAAATAATCTCTCAGCATGCAAGAGAATATTTACACGTAATACATCCAGATAGCTGCTACTACTGCAAAAGTATCGTCAATGCCTCCGATACAGTATTTATCTGATGATAGCCCTTAACACAAGATTTCATAACTAATCCATTATTACCTCTAAGATTATTACGCAGAAATGGAGATAAAGTCGGTAAATAATACTAGAGAATTTGAAAGTCACAACATTCAAAAGTTATCAGTATTTCTGCAAATATTTCTTTTCATTTCTTGTGTTGAGGACATCTTAAGCAAATTTTATATATAAAGCAAAGTGAATTTTCCCCCATTTCATTGGACATTATAGTTTCCTAACCAAAGCCTGCATACGATAATCTTTTCCACCAGCCACCTAGGCCAATTCCTGATGCATGTTTTCTAGAAAATATGCGTTCATCTTGTTCATTTTCAAAATTTCTCACATTTTTTCTGGCTCAGCAGTTTCTCCTAACACAGTCATCCATACAGAAAGTAGGAGGTATTTTCACTCTCACATTAACATCTATTTCCACAGCCACACATTTCACTGGAAACTTCTTCTTTTTTTTTAAAGTTCACGCCAAACAAGGCAGGTCGCCACTGTAGACATAAGAGGCTACTGAGAATTAGTGTGTAGGTTTTGGGGGTCAAGCTAAGTTGGGAGCTGTGCAGCGAGATGTCTGTTTACATTAGTTTTAAATTTCTGCATGTCGGTAAAGTCAGGGAAACAGGGAGCCGGGAGGGAGTTCAGGAGGCCGGCAGTACAAAGAAAGGAAGCTATTGGAGTAGAAGGCTCTCCAGCATCTGGTGACCTTTACAGTGAATGGATGGGATTTTGCTGATTGTCGGGTTGGTCTAGTGTATTTATGTTGAGGGGGCACGAGAGCAGCAAGTTCATCGGAGCACACTCCATTGAAGTACTTGTAAAACAGGCACAAGAATGCAATATTGCGGCGATGGGACAGGAACTGGAGCTTGGTGGATAATGAGGGACTTGTTAAGTTGGCGACTCTTTTTTTGACCTTGTCTAAGAGGGAGAGACTAGTGGATGATATACCAGCCCAGATGTGGCAACAATACTCCATGCATGGGCGAATGGTAGCTTTGTAGAGATATAGGATAATGTCAGGTGTGAGAAGTTTACTAGTATGGTAGAGGGATCCCACCTGTTTTGCAGCAGCCTTGGCAATATCTTCAATGTATTTGTTCCAATTCAACTGTTCTTAATAGGTTCACTTTTATTCTTTTCAGATAATATATCAGTAGAAGTGTTTACCATAAAAGTAGATAAGCAAGAAAATATTAAGAAAAAGACAATAACTTAATATTCATACAAGAGAATATTTACACGTCATACATTCAGACAGACAGCTGCTACTGCTATGGAAGCATCGTCGATGTCTTCACTAAAGTATTCATCTGATGATTCAATTCAATTCAATAAATTTGGCAACAAATAAATCAAGTATACTCCAAGTGCGATGTAGGGAAATGGTAGTAGAAATTTACGCAGAAAAGGATACAGTAGCCCAGCACCTGTCCAATTTCGCGTTGAATGTTTGCATCAATGGCACAATTACTACATCTCCTGGAAGTCCATTCTAAGGTCTAGGGATTCTGATTGAGAAAACGACCCTCCTCCGATTCAATCAAAATCGGCGGTGAAACAGTTTCTGGTAATGCCTGCAAAAACCTCTTGCTGCTGCAGGAGTGAGTAATAGGTCCTGAGGGAGATCATAATGGCCGTTGAGGAGATTGTAGGCCAAACTGAGATCACTGTGTAAATATCGGCGCTCAAGGGAGAAAAGGTTAAGCTTCATTTAAGACAAGGTTTCAGAACTAATCCGTTAAAGTCAGTAAATAATGCTAGAGAATTTGAAAGTCACGATGTTTAAAAGTTAACAGTACTTTTGCAGATATCTTTTATTTTTTGCGTTGACAGCATCTTAAGCAAATAATAGATAAGAAAAAATATATATACAATCAAGAATTTGTGTTCCATAATTTTTCTGGATGAATATTTACGGAAAAAGAGAGAAGCAATAAAATCTTCATTACAAACCAATCCGTGCATTAATATCATTGCTGCTACCTACCTACCTACGTTATGCCTGTTACGTTTTTGGCATTACCTACAAAATCTTAATAAAACTAGCTATACTTACTCGGCATTGCCCGGGATGCAGTGAAGTTATTTTAGTTTTTAATTTTTATTTGTTTCCACATTTTTTAATTTAAGGTTGACAGCTCCTATTATCCCATTTTGCTTATTGTTATTTTTCGGTGATTATTTAAAAATGATTCATATTATTAGTAGTCTGGACCGTATTAATTAATTTTTTAAATAAATTGTGACGAAGTATATAACAATAAATTGTCTCGTCAGAAACAAAGTTTGATTTGTCAGCTTATATGCTATTTGGGTCTGACTTTGAAAATTCGACACAATAACTTTATATGTTAGATTGTGTGACTATTTCTCGTGTGTGTGTATTTCTCGATTGATAATTACAAATTAAATTATTTTTTTATTTATTTTTAATCAATATTTATCGAAATCAAAAATGCACTCGCTTAATATAAAACAGAATTTAAAAAAATCATATTTATGAATGTAATTTAATTACGAAATTAAATCGATCAGCATGCATTTCAGTTTTCTTGTAAAGAAGTCAGCCATTTTAATCTTTTGTTAATTCACCCCTCAGGTCATTGTAACTTAAGGTGTGTTGTTTTTATATCAAGTCGAGGATACGTCCTCGACGATCAGTCCGACAGAGTCTAGTCCATTTGAGTTAGGTGACCTTTTTTCTGTCGGACTGAGGTATGGTTCTGTGCAGTTTTAGGAAGTCCACCTTCCCAGGCTTTACCTTCTCTCTTTGAGAAGTAATTAGTTAATTGCTAATCGCCTGCCAGGGAATGCCGACGGGGCTGCTCAGGCATTTTTTGTAGGCCAGAGTGCTCCGCTTCTTGGGCGCTGGCTTTTCAACCCCCACCTTCCGACGATGTGTCACATCTTCCTGTGGTGGGAAGGAAGTAAATACTAAATTGATGACCTGTGACCCAAAGGGTCACATGTCTATGTGGATAGTGAAAATATATATGTACTAGACGAACCGTTTAGACATGGAGGGTCTAGTATACTACTAAAATTCTGTGGATTTTATTATCTTCCTTGCTGGTCTAGCGGACATGATATCTTCATTCACTATGATCATAACACCATATTACTTTTTATTTAATATGTTTCGTTCCCTAATATAGTTGGAAGAAACTGAAATTTGGGAAAACTCTCTGAATTAGTGCCTTATACATATGGTTAAAATTTTATTAGCTGCTTCTGTAGTATTAGGGCAGATGACATTTTCATTTTCGGTTTAGAAGAGTCAGTTGAAAGGGGAGATAATTCAAATTGTTTTTTTTGTTTGTTGTAACCATAACCCATAAGGAAAATCAAGAAAATTAGTAAGAAAATAAATTTAAAAAAAGGGTACTTATACAATTTATGGACCGGACTGAAATCATAACGTTATTATTTAGAAATAAATTCTTAACATGGGAGGTGGGGGTGGGGGGTTGATTAACTATTCTGTACATTTTCACCTAACAATTTAATAAACAGAATAGTTAATCACTCCCCCCCCACCTCCCCATGTTAAGAATGACTTTTCCTTATGGGTTATGGTTACAACAACAAAAAAAAAAACAGTTTGAATTATCCCCCCTTTCAACGGACTCTTCAAAATTAGGGATAGGAATTTCATCTGCTCCAATAATACAGAAGCATCTTTTATTAAAATCGGAGATATGGATTTGAAGTTTTAAAGGGCTTCTGCCCATATAGCTTCTTTAGAGGGGAGCACAGAGATTCGGCATATTGAGGGGCACATAAAGACTTCTATTGCGTTCCCCGGAAAATGTTATACATATGATTTAAATTTCATCCAAAATGGATATATTTGAAGTTTTAAAGGGGGTTCTGCTGCCATAGCTTCCTCAGGGGGACTTAGAGATTCAAGACCACTTCCATTGTCTTCCCCGGAAAATTGTACATATAAATACACTTTTAGTTTTTATGTAGATTTTCTATCGAAAACACACGCAGACATTGACATTTATAAGTATAGATATTTACTTGAAAGTCATAAAGGATGAATGGTAGCTACCAAAAGCAGTGTGACACCATAATGGAATTTGCAGGAAGCAGTAAGATGTCAAAAATGATGTATGGTAATTATCAAAACCTGTGGACGTGTATGTTTGTTAGAAAGCAGCAACAGCCGTAACTGCTGGCTGCTGCTGATCTATAGAATGAAACTTGCTACCGGAACAGTAGCAGAAATTCGCTATTAAGCAAGCTGACAACAGAAGATAGTGTTGTTCGGAAGCAAAAGCTTACACTGTGGCCTTGTATATATATTCATGTTTTCTTTAGCTGTTTTCACTTGTGAAATATTTCATTTCGGCCTCCAGATAATGTTGAGTCATAACGAGAGAATACACACTGTTTCGTATGCGCTGATGCTGATGTTGGTTCAGGGGGGATAACTAGCTTTGAGTAAGAAAATAAGCATAAAATAAAAAGAGAATTTAGGACGCTGAAAAAATCAATCGAACAATGAAACAATGTTATGTAAAAACTGTAACATTATCATTTTTTACAGGGGGGGGTTCTACTTTTTCAAGAAATTACATGTGCTTTTATAACCTGGAATCACTACATATTTTTGAACGTATATTTATCTTTAATCAGTAAAAACATAATTTTCGAAGAACGCAATCTCAAATAGTAGTGGGGCGGTTTAGCTCAAAATTTCAAAAGGATTGTGCATTTTGCGATACAAGCATCTAATTTGGCACACATGTACATTGACATATGTCCGCCATATTGGAATTCAAAATGGCCACCATTTGAAATCTACATTTTCAAATATCTGTGGATCTAATGCTGCTATCGACTCGATTCTGGTGTCTAAATGTATGTTTTGGGGGGCAAGAAATATAATGGGAACAATCTGCATCGCATATGTTGTACCAATGAGCCGCCATATTGGATTTCAAAATGGCCGTTGTTTGAAACCTGTTTGAAACCTACATTTTCGATTATCTTTGTGTCTAATGCTGCTATTGACTCGATTCTGGTGTCCAAATGTATGTTTTGGGAGGAACGGAATTCGATGGTTACAATCTGCATTGTGTATCTTTCTAAGTTAGCCAACATATTGGATTTCAAAATGTCCGCCGCTTGAATTTTACATGTGCGATTACCTCTGGGTCAAATATTTTTATAGTACATGACAAATAAAAAAATCCATTTTTCAAAATGACATACTTTATTACAGTACTCCACTTAACTCATGAGAGATGAATATTTATCATCATGTATTTTTGATAAGACAACATTTTACTCAAAGTCTGTGAAGTAAAAATTGTTTTGACAAGTTTGAGTTATTGATTAGATTCTGTGTTGTTCTAGGTTTTATATGGCACCTTTCATAAGAGATTTGGTTGATTAGTCTTTTCCATTCCTTCAATCAATATCACAAAATGATCAATTCGGTGTTACGTCTGAATATCCACAAAAATAATGTGAACAAAACAACGTAAACTTCTTAAAACTAGCTTTCCCTGTATAACTCTAAATAAAAATATCAATTTACTTCAACTACTAATTTTGAGTTTTATACTTTTGATACATGTCTTAAGTCATTAAATATCTAAGTTAAAATTCTGACATGCTATGGTGTAATATATAAGGTTGGGTGTGTACTGACATTCTACAATGGTCTGGTGTCATGTTAACCAGTTCAGAACTGCCACAAGTAAATGTGGTGGACTCATCTTCATGTGCAGTCCTCTTCACACACACAAAGGGCTGTGCACTTAAGGGCACCTTCTTGCACTTGCAGCAACTCACACACCCTTTCTGGCACTTGCAAGAAACCAGCTCAAGGCAAGTGTGAGCTGCCTCAGGTAGCTTGGTCCAGTATGGTGTGTATTGTCTTCCAGTTATTGACCAACTCCAGATAGTTGGTGGTGGGAGTTCTGGTGCTGGCAGCAATATCTGACCCCAAACATGTCCACCTTGATATACTGCCTTCTTGACATGTTCCTCTAAAACTGCCTTCGTTGGAGGGATCAGCTGCACATTGTTCTTCCTTGCTGTAAACACTTCGCCACACAACTTTTGAGGGCAGAGACTCGTTCTCTGTGAAACTGTTTGCAGACACAGTTGCCCATCTGTGCTGAGAGCTGGATGTATTTTGGAAATGGGGTCTCTTGTGCAACACTGTGTCTGACACAGGTGGACGATGTGTGCCACGAGTTCGCTTGTGTTTGATGCTGTTGAACTTCAGTATCTGGGCTGTGGTAATTACTGCAGGGTTAGTGTCTTCTGTCTGGTCCTTGATGCTGGGTCCCTCGAGAATCATGCGGACTAGTGCAAGCAGCAACAGTGGCACAGATTCTTCTTGACATCCTTCAGGGAATTCTGTGAAGGGCTTGGTTTCTCCAAACATATGACGGCGAACAATGTGTGCAGCATGTGCAAGATGGACTGCATCACTATCACTGTCCAGTTTGCAGGCTTTGTCAAGAGCAGCACGGAGATCTTCTTCAAATACCATCAATATGTCTGTGTGCTCGCATGTCAGCAAACTGAGATAGCAGTCTCTGTTTCAGTTGTGTGGAGTAAACTCTCGTATCGAGCTGCACTCCGAGCTGTTCCATTCTCGACTGATATAGGTGGACAAGCTCGGCCAATCTAAATACTGCTCTCTCTTGGTCAGAGTCCTGTGGTCCTGTTGATTGGACCGATCTTGCGCAGTTGTAAAGATCTATCAAGCACTGCAGGTGATACTGGGTATCCAAAGCAACCACGTCCCCACCACTGAGACGGCCAAGCAGTTCTGTATTACCAAGAAGGTTTGCACAGGCACTTTTGTCATGTTGTCCACAGAAGAAACAAGTTTCTGGAACCTTCTCTGTACTCGAACGTGAATGCGCTCTAGTGCATTTCTTGAGTGCTCTCTTCTGTGCTCTCTGTAGTTTGATGTTGTGGTACTGGAACTTGCACATATGGTGATATTGTGCACCGTGTGCAACCATCGCAGCTTCAATGTCATGGCCATCATTAAGTCTTTCCAATTGGAGTGATCCTAGACGCTCTCCAAGTTCATTGAATTTGATCAAGTTCTCTGCAAGAGAACTGTATCCACACCGATGTCTTTTCTCTTAGATTGTTCAGGTTTGGTCAATATCTCCATCTTGATCAAAAATGACTCCAAATAGAGTTAGATTTTAAACAGAAAAGGTCAGATCTGACCCAGAAATGGTCATATTTATTATACGTTATTCTGTGTCATTTTTACCCGAAATGGAGTTTGGCCTCAACTGATCTTTTTCTGGGTCATTCAATATGACAGCAAAATTAATAAAGATGCGCAATGCAGATTGTTACCATTAGATTCCTTGCCCCACCCCCAATCATATATTTAGACACAAGAATCAAGTTAATCGCACTATTAAACCCAAAGGTAATCGCAAATGTAGATTTTAAATGGCGGCTATTTTGAAATCCAACATGGCGGCTAATTGCTAAAAGATACAAAATGCAGATTCTTATCATTGGATTCCTTGCCCCCCTAAAAATACATTTAGACACCAGAATCGAGTTAAAAACAACATTAGACACAAAGATAATCGAAAATGTAGGTTTCAAACAACGACCATTTTGAAATCCAATATGGCAGTTAAGTGGTAAAAAATACGCAATGCTTATTGTTACCATTGGATTCCTTGCCCCCAAAAACCTACATTTAGGCACCAGAATCGAGTCAATAGCAATTTTAGACTCACAGATAAGTGCAAATGTAGATTTCAAATGGCGGCCATTTTGAATTCCAATATTGTGGACATGAAGAGAGAATTCTGAGTCACTCAATATCTGAAAATGTTCGCCATATGTCAATGTACATTTTTGCTGAATTTGGTGCTTGTATCACAAAATGCACAATAGGTTAGCTATGCTGCCCCACTAAAGGAATTAACAGTGATAATCAATTAATAAATCGAACAATGAAACAAGTTAATTAACGAACTAAAAGTAAAAACAACATTAATTATAAACTGTAACAATAAAATAAAACAATGTTAATTAACTAAATACAAAAATAAAATAAACTTGTTAATTAACGAAAAATGAAATTATATCACATATTGCTCCCTGATTGCAAGAATTATACGCGGGAATACTTCTCCCTTTTCTCTTTTCCGCCAAAGAAACTCCATGAGATGAAGGTGGAACATCTCAGTTCTGGTCCCCAACATTTTTCGGATGTGTCTTTTGGCATGAAACCAAAAACCTTCATTTAAAAATAAGAAATTTGTTTTTTTCTTTATTTTAGTTTATTTTAAATAATAATTAAAAATATATATAATTTCAATGTTAATTATTTTTAAGGTATCTCATTCTTTAATAAATAAAAAATATAGAAATTTCAATGTTAATTAATTTCAAAACGTTAATTTAAAACGTATCTTTATCTTAAATAATTTAAACATACAAATTTCGATATTAATTATTTTTAAACGTTTCAAAAGAAAACAAACCATACCTTCAATCGTAAAATAATAATAATGTTACAGTTTAAACTACCTCAAGTTTGCTAAAAAAGTAGTCCCCCCCTCCAATTAGGATAACTGTTTAATATTGGGTACAGGGATAAATATGTAATATAATTTTTTTTTTAAATAATTCATGTATTTAAAAAATAATAATAATGTTACAGTTTTTACATAACATTGTTTCATTGTTTGATTAATTATTTCAACGTTCTAAATTCTCTTTTTATTTTATCATCTGATGTGTTGGGTTTGGTCAGATTTTACATTGAAGATCCATCTGATCATGGATCTGTCATTGTGCTGCAGTCGGGCTAGAGAGGGCCCAGCATTCATTGTCATATATCATGACCCTCCTGGCACTGCTTCTATACAACTTACCCCGGATATAGAGAAGGACAGTTTGCGATGTTATCAGAGGCAACAACTCACGAAATTTTGCCTAAGCTGCCTTCAAACTACTGTCGTTTTCATATCTGTAAAAATTGGATAGTTATTTCCACTTTTTTTCATATGAATTTATCAAATTTAATCCTTAGAAAAAAGGAAATGATTAAAAATGAATAGAAAAAAATGGTGATGTATCGTGATCTTCTTTCAGGAATCGTGATTAAAAATGTCGGTGAAAAAAAATCGAGATTGATCCTTACACATGTAGAAAGGAAGTCATCAGGTTATGAAAAACAGAACTGGGGAATTTCCAAAAGCAACCTAGAGGCTTTAACTTGATGAATTCGAAGTTATTTCAAGCAAAGTTCAGAAAATAAAGAATGTTTTTAATAATGCAGGCAAAACTATGTCAACACTTTAATTCATCTACGAAAATAAAAATGTCTGGAATATGATCAAGAAAACGCCTTTGTGCTTAATTTGTAATATATTTGTACAATTCTTATATTGCAAATAATATTTTTTAAATATGATCAAGAAAATATCTGGAAAATACCAAATACTCACTGTAAAACATCTCTCAACAATTAACTCTAAAATAATTAGCATAAAAGATATCCGTGACCGACATTTTCAAAACTTAACTGTTAAGAACCATGACCAACATTCGCAAAAAGTCAAACAAAATGTTGAAAAGCATTTAAACTAAATGTAATGCTGAGAACTATGACCAACCATTTATGTTAGAAGTAAAAAACTACTGTTCTCATCTTGGATGTGATTCTCACAACGTTTCGGCCGATGTAAACTCCGATCTTCTTCAAGCATTCCTTGTTGAACTCTGAAATCTTTATGTTGAACTCGCAATCTGTATGGGATTTATTTGTACAATTTTTATATTGCAAATAATTTTTTTAAAATATGATCAAGAAAATATCTGGCAAATACTTTATTTAATCCACGGGGGTTGATTGTTCTCGTTCCATCAGCCATGACCAGGTAGGAGTCTTAAATACTTCTTAATTATATTATTAGTATAACCCTAACCCTAAACCTAACCCTAAACCCTAACTTTAAACCCTAACCCTAAACCCTAACCCTAACTCTAAACTCTAACCCTAACCCGACTGTACTGAGAATTGAACTTTCAACCTCCAGAAAACTGTCACTTAGAACCGATTATTACTTAACACTTTTATCCGTTACGCCACAGGTTCATGTAGACCCGTGTCATAGCAGTTAAAGTGCTAAGTAATAAGGTTTAATAAATTATTTATTATTTTTCATATTTTTCAAGAATTCATTTGTTTTAACATAGGTTTATCATATTTTTTGTGTGTTCTTAAACTTGACTTTTCGGGCTAATTCGATTATATCACTCTAAAAAATTATTTACTGTTAGGTTATGTGGTAGGTTTTTAAACGATTTTAGGGGTTAATAATTTTCTGCTTGCGTTTGTATTTTTTTTATTTGTTAATGCATTCAGTGGTAGTTGAGTTTCATTATGGGTAACTTGTTTTAGCATTTCTTTCTTGATTTTTTTAGATTCAGAAAAATGTCCTCCATCTGATATTCCTGACAAATGTGTTTATGCTTCTGACAAATTGTCCTCCGTAAATATATTTTGGTGGAATAGGAATAGTTTTTGTTTGATAGCAGAGTGTGACAACTGTCAACCAAGGGAAGAGTCTATCAGGCATGTTTACTCAGTGTGATAATGTATGGAACTGAAACCTGGCAAGTGAAGGTTGAAGACATGCGTTGCATGGAGAGAAATTATATAAGAATGATACATTGGATGTGTAATATGAGTCTTAAGAACA
>OY744544.1:37895431-37905431 GCA_963556195.1 Sepiola atlantica | reverse complement strand
TAGAAGCAAACATCAGCAGGCAAGGTTTTGGTCTCCATATTTTAAGGATGCGCAAGGAATTTGGTTCATTGATTATCTTGAGAAAGGAAGAACCATCAATATTATATGGAATTTTTGGTGCATTTGAAGGAATAAATTGCCAGAAAACAGCCACAAACAAAGAAGAAAAAAGTGTCCTTAGGCCAAAGCAATGCACCGGGTCACAAGTCGATCGGAACAATGGCCAAACTACATGAATTGCACTTTGAATTGCTTTTGCACTCGACCTATTCTCCAGATCTGGACCCCAAAGATTATTGGCTGTTTGCAAATTTAAAAAGAACTCCAGGGAAAGAGATTTGGCTCCAGTGAAGAAGTAATATTGGAAATTGAGGCATATTTTGAGGTCAAAGTAAAATCATCGTAGGAAAAAATGGATGGAGTTAGAGAAGCGTTGGAATCAGTGTTTCACCCTAGAAAGAGACTATGTTGATGAATGAAGTCGAATTTTGCTGCCAAAAAGCTGTTATTTTAGTAAGTAGAGCTGGGACTTATTGAGTGATGTGTTACTACTAAGTGCTACAAAAACCAGGGATAAGCCCTGCTCCCATGAGCCTTCTGACTTGATGTATGTTTGCTTGTCCGCTAAAGTATAGCAAACGCTTGAATTTAGAACTTTTCAAATGATTTTATGAGCGGATACTGAAGTAAAAATAAGAACAGAATTATAGAAAGTAAAAAATATTTGATAAAAGAAGACGTAACTTTTCACGTTTGAAATTGCTCTTCAAATTTTGGAAAAACATTTTGATTTTTAAGGTTCTTAAAAAATACAAAAATATCTGACACTTTGTGGAAAGGAAAGAAAAAAAACGTCATATCTTGGCCAATAATTGATGTCGTCTCAAAATTCTCTTAGAGAATCTTCTACAGAAGCCGCCCAGAGCCCCCGGTGCTTTCCAGTCACTCATGGTTATCAGTTCTCGAACCCACCAATACTGTCGTACACAGAAGCAGCTATCCTTTGCACTTTACCGTTATTAAATAAGTCAAAAGATTCTAGAACGAAAGTGTTGTCAACTTGACTTGAAGGGCTGATAATTAAAACAACACGGTGATATATTTTACAAGAGTGTATTTACAGAAGTACAGTATGTTACAGAAAGTCTGTGTCCGATACTGTGGCTATGACTGCCACCAATGACTTTTGGCATGACTGCTATGACAATTCGTCGTAACTTTATTCATAGTCTCTGGAAGAGCCCATCTACTCCCGAAATAGGGTAGATCAACATCACACAATAACACCCTTTTTTTTAGCCTTGGTCTGTATAGTCAATAACTTGCTCTTTTTGGATTTATTTTAATGAAGCCTTAAGGTTTTCATGTTGATCTGAAGATTTTTTTTCATTCGCGGTCGAACGACTTAAAGTTCCAAACTTTGATTTGAAAACTCTTTTGTCCTACTCAGAAACGACATTTTTTTTTTCAATTTTACTTCCCAATGCTGGAGTGTTTTGGGTTTTTTTTTCCGCAAATTTTACACACTTGGCTTGTCAAAACTCTAGTTTGATTTCAACTTCTCACTCTATTGTTATAATTAACAATTATCCAGAGCATACCACTAAATTGATTTTTCGAAAATCCAACATTCCTGTTGCAATAATGGTTATTTTGTATCTGACATAAATCTAAGTAATCGTTGCTAGTGTTGTGTGCAGCATAAGTCCGGGTTATTTTCGTGCCCAAATCAGTCCAAATTTCTTGTCGTCAGTGTTGTGCGACATATGTTCGAATTATGTTGGTCTGAATAAGTCCAAATACCTTGTCGCCAGTGTTGTGGGACATAGATTCAAATTCATGTCGCTAATGCTGTGACTTTGAAGGGGCGATGATAATTAAGACAACATGGTGGTATATTTACAAGAGTGTATTTACAGAAGTACAAAATAGTATGTTACAGAAAGTCTGCATACGATAATGTGGCTATGACACTTCGTCGTATCTTTATTCATTGTCTCTGGAAGAGTCCATCTACTCCCAAAATAGGGTAGATCAACATCACACCATAGCAAAATGAATATCAAAAAATGATCAAATTTGTCTCGAATACTCTGTAAAGTTTAAAGTTAACTATAAAAAAGTTTTTTTGATAATAATCTTTCGATTTGGTATGATGTTTGTTTTTATGAAAAAGCAACTGTTTTGGGGTTATTTTAATGCCAAACCAAAATTTTGATTCTAAATGATTTTTTATGCATACGATTAACTAAACACAAGTTGTTATTTCATCCCAAACTGAAGAGAAATTGTGGGTTCATATCTTTGTTGCATCTACCTTGTTTCTTTCCATGTGCTGTCGTCGTCACCTTTAATTATGTCACCTTGTAGTCACAAACCAGTGCTGTTGTAAAATATAACACAACAAGGATACACATAAATCTATTATTATACTAAATGTGAGTTATTCAAAGTTTGTTTTTCATACTCTAATAAAGCAAAATACATGAGAAAATATACCTTAGATTCAGTCATTTTTCAACAAAAATTTTGTTTTGTTTTAATTAGCCGTAATTTATAATTAACTGAACGTCATCCATCTCCCTCTCTCTCTTAACTATCTATGTACTTCTTACATTTTGTACAATTACATTGTGGAGCCTGCATTCATGCTGAACATCCATAAAGACAAAGACGATGTTTAACTTTATTTTATCTCTATTTATAAATTAAAAGCAGCAGAAATTAAAACCTGAGAATAAGGATTGCAATATGAGGCTGAGTAGACAGGTCATCAATCATTCATGTGCAAAGCTAAAACAGTTTGTCCTAAAACAAAAGATAGACTTAAACCCAAATCCCCAACTTCTAGTGTGGATCTCTACTATCAGGTCTCCTTTTCCAATATTAGAGGTCTACATTCCAACTTTTCAGATGTTGAAACAGATCAAACCGGACATATTGTTTCTGTGTGAAACTGGCATTAGCGCGTCAGCATCTACCGATAGTTACAAGTTACTCGAACATAGCATCAAAACCCAACCTTCAAGATCGCCATGGACATTGAATTTGTGCTTACATTAAGGACGGGTCATGATTCATTTATGCACAAAGCTGCATCTGCCTGTTAGCGTATCATTGAATGCAATAGATGTAATAGAATTTTAAGTCAACATAGCTAATTCCATATGCAAAGATATTTGTTAGCTCAGTTGTTGCATCGTCCATGGTTTCTTTCCTTGTGCTGTCATCGCCATCTTTAATTGTGTCATTGTGTGGTCACAAATCAGCGCCGTTGTAAAATACAACACAACAAGAATACAGTTTCGGCAGGGATTCTTTTTTACTTGAGTCGAAATTCTAAAACTACCGTTTTTATTTGTACCCAACTTCCTAACGCCAAGCCGAAGAAGGAATCTTCTGTACAAACGTCCTCCATATCAGGCTGCTGGAAATGGATTGACTGACGTTCATCAACTCTCGTCGTGACGTCACCCACAAGATCCCGTCTCTCTTTTCCTCTCATTATAGCACCTTTCCTAACAGTATTAATGTATAAATGACCACAAAATAATTTTAACTCTGGCATAGCCAATTTCATATTTTGCCATTTTATCCAATAGATCAATAATGCCCCTATCTCCTTCAGTTAGATATTGGGCAAGTAGACCCACTAGTATATAAAACGGTTAGTTGAAAATGACAAGAAATGAAAGGTCAGCCGGGGTCAACTTGATAAACACGAGATTAGGATTGCTAGACTGTGGGCATCAATAAAAACTGATATGACATCACATGGCTCAAAGACAGCATTTGAAACAGAAGAGGTAGTTCGTTTGGAAGCACACAATGATTGGATCTGTATAATGACATGGGCTGACAAAATATGATTAATCTGTTTTGTCTCGACTTAGCCCTTTTGAAAGTATAAATAAGGAGCTTTGATTTTAGGCCGGCAGGCCCTAAGTCTGGAAGGATCAAACAGAAGCACGTACAAGAAGAACAAGGAACAACAAGGCACGACACAAGGTTGAGAACGAAACACTTCAAACACACGCATAATGTCATAAAAAAGTCATCTTTTTTTAATTCCATTTTAGAATTGACTATGAAATAATGAGGACAATTAGACCAAAAATATGAATGTTCGTCAACCAAGAAAACTTGGTGAACCCGCAAAATTAGAAGTGAAGGCAAAAACGAATATTCGATCTGAATGTTTATTGATGAAAATGCTATTACAAACTTAAGCTGGACAAACCGACTGACAGACAGAGTCTCTTATAGAGATGCTTGGACGCATCGGAAATAACATGCTTTTCATTCAATATGTGCATTTAGCGATTAAAAAAAAATGCTATTTTCACGGAAGCGTTACAGGAAAACTGAATGAACCTCATCGTTTTTCCACTAAAATCGAAGACATTGCATAAATTTAGCAAACTGTCTCTCTACAGCACAATGCTATCAATTTATTTGTGGAATTTTATTTTCTGGACAAAAGTAGTTTTTTTCTAATTCTTCAGAATGACTTTCTTGATGGCCTCTTTAAGAAGACACACAAAACCATCTTATCATTTGTTTTTTATACTTGAGATGAATCTAAACATATTTATAAAGACTCTGTGTGTCCGTTCATCCATAAATCTGTCGGCCCATTGGTCAGTTACACTTTAATATCAGCTTTCTCTGTCACTGACCGAGGACAGAAAGGATTAAATGTAGTATCAGAAGAGATACTAAACTTTGATCCTAGCCAAAAGTTCAAATTGATCCGTCAAACATGAGTTTATAATAGAATTTTCGTTGTTCTGTCAAACATAAGTTTGAAATAGAATTTTCGTTAATCTGTCAAACATGAGTTTGAAATAGAATTTTCGTTGTTCTGTCAAACATGAGTTTGAAATAGAATTTTCGTTGTTCTTTCAAACATAAGTTTGAAATAGAATTTTCGTTGATCTGTCAAACATGAGTTTGAAATAGAATTTTCGTTGTTCTTTAAAACATAAGTTTGAAATAGAATTTTCGTTGATCTGTCAAACATGAGTTTGAAATAGAATTTTCGTTGTTCTGTCAAACATGAGTTTGAAATAGAATTATCGTTGTTCTGTCAAACATAAGTGTGAAATAGCATTTTCGTTGATCTGTCAAACATAAGTTTGAAATAGAATTTTCGTTGTTCTGTCAAACATAAGTTTGAAATAGAATTTTCGTTGTTCTTTCAAACATAAGTTTGAAATAGAATTTTCGTTGTTCTGTCAAACATAAGTTTGAAATAGAATTTTCGTTGTTCTTTCAAACATAAGTTTGAAATAGAATTTTCGTTGGTCTGTCAAACATAAGTTTTAAATAGAATTTTCGTTGTTCTGTCAAACATAAGTTTGAAATAGCATTTTCGTTGATCTGTCAAACATGAGTTTGAAATAGAATTTTCGTTGTTCTGTCAAACATGAGTTTGAAATAGAATTATCGTTGTTCTGTCAAACATAAGTTTGAAATAGCATTTTCGTTGATCTGTCAAACATGAGTTTGAAATAGAATTTTCGTTGTTCTGTCAAACATAAGTTTGAAATAGAATTTTCGTTGATCTGTCAAACATGAGTTTGAAATAGAATTTTCGTTGTTCTTTCAAACATAAGTTTGAAATAGAATTTTCGTTGTTCTGTCAAACATAAGTTTGAAATAGAATTTTCGTTGTTCTGTCAAACATAAGTTTGAAATAGAATTTTCGTTCTTCTTTCAAATATAAGTTTGAAATAGAATTTTCGTTGTTCTGTCAAACATAAGTTTGAAATAGCATTTTCGTTGGTCTGTCAAACATAAGTTTGAAATAGAATTTTCATTGATCTGTCAAACATAAGTTTGTAATAGAATTTTCGTTGTTCTGTCAAACATAAGTTTGTTATAGAATTTTCATTGTTCTGTCAAACATAAGTTTTAAATAGAATTTTCGTTGTTAAGTTTTAAATAGAATTTTCGTTGTTCTGTCAAACATAAGTTTGAAATAAAATTTTCCTTGATCTGTCAAACATAAGTTTGAAATAGAATTTTCGTTGTTCTGTCAAACATAAGTTTGAAATAGAATTTTCGTTGTTCTGTCAAACATAAGTTTGAAATAGAATTTTCGTAGTTCTGTCAAACATAAGTTTGAAATAGAATTTTCGTTGTTCTGTCAAACATAAGTTTATTTTCGTTGATCTGTCAAACATAAGTTTGAAATAGCATTTTCGTTGATCTGTCAAACATAAGTTTGAAATAGAATTTTCATTGATCTGTCAAACATAAGTTTGTAATAGAATTTTCGTTGTTCTGTCAAACATAAGTTTAAAATAAGATATTCGTTGGTCTCTCGTAGTAAAGTTAACGTTCGTGATCAAAAATTATTATTAAATAAATATGTCCATATTTACTTGCCTCCCCACGAAGGCAGAGTAAAAAAGAAGGGCAGGTTTTAATATGGGAGAGATCCACCTCCCCAAAAAGGGGCACTCTGGATTGGGACACAAATAGAAATCGCTTCAGTTTAGAAGGATTTCTTCTTAAATGGTTGAGGACAGAAAAGATTAAGTGTAGTATTAAAACAGATACTACACTTTACATTTGTTATTTGTTATAAGGTAAAAATATATACAATGGCACAAATTATGCACAAGGCCATCAAATGTGTGGGATATGGGGGTCGTTGGTCATTCTTTGTCTACAATAACAAAATTGACTATCCTACTCTTGGCTAGGATCGTTGCTCTTACCACAATAACACATTTACTTTAGAGGCCAATCTTACTTAAAATTATCCCCAAAGTGTTTTAGAAAATTTTAATTTTATTCATAAATATAACTTTGTACAAATTCATTGACAGTGGGGGGTGGGACAACGACAATAAAACGGTTAGTCGGACCAAACCCTTTCTAAATAATAGACCGCCCACTGTTTTCCAGTTTTTTTTCTTTCAAAACTGAAAACAAGCAGGTCAATCTCTAAATGGGAGTGGGAACTAAGTGGGAGGAAAAAAGAAATCGAGATGGAGTTTGAGAATGCATGGTGTATTTCAAAAATGAATTTAATTTGGAGATACTGAGGAGAAAAAAATAGAGCGGGGAGTGGGCATCTTGGAGAAGCTGTATTACAAAAAAAAAAAACACTTTGATCCGAGCCAAAAGAGCCAGTTGATCTGTCACCCACACGTTTGAAATATCCTTTTCTGCCACTAAATGCGCAGATTGAAAAGCCGTTGCTAAAGAATATCCGTTCTTATTTGAATTTCAGTCGGAAAATGAAAGATATCAATCTCTTTCGTTATCATTAGATTTAATAGGAGAGTTTGACTAAAGGAAATGAGTTCGTTTTTTTTTTCATTTTGTTTTCAATTTTTCTAAATTGTCGACTGCAGACAAACGCCATGAATATGTTCGACAATGAAAATCACTTCAGAAAATTTTATGATATTGTTGGCTTTTATTAATCAAACAGAATTGTTTTGAAAAGCAAGCGAATAATAAGATAGGATTGTGAAAGCAACGGACTTTTCTATTCTTTTCATTATCACAGTGTGAGCTTTTTTCGATTGTCTGGAAGGTCAGAGAATCGAAATTAACACTACGCAGTAAATGCATTCATTTAAACCCACATTTTAACCACAGTTTATAAATTTATTTTCTTTAAATGTGTTTTTAGGCATTATATATATATATATATATATATATATATATATATATATATATATATATATATATATATATATATATATATATATAACCTTAACGAAAGAGGCAAAATGCATTCAAAAAACTATGTGTTAGATGCAGATATTTTCATTAAAATCAAAATAAAAAATGAAAACAATATATATATATATATATATATATATATATATATATATATATATATATATATATATATATATATATATATATATATATATACACGTATGTACGTAAACGAAAAATACGTCCTTGAGTTTTAGGTCAACTAATAATGCAGTTTCCTGCATCTTAATCACTTAGAAAGTGAAACAATTGAAATAATAGTAAGCTCAATAACAACGAGCTGAAAATCACCTATAAAAATAATTACATAGAAATACATTAAATACTTGGGTGATAGAAATCGTACATATTTCTACACAGAGCATCTTGGCCCAGTGGTAGAATGCTGGACTATAGACATCAACATCGAGGGTTCGATCTCTGTGTAAGTTAGCCATCCTGATGACGGCTGTGAGCCAGAAACACGTGTCCACGTGTTGATGCTCGATATACGAGATAGAGCAATTATTTAAACAAGTAAAAGATGAAAATAAAAATCGTACAAAATACAATATCTATTAAGTCATCAGTTGTTCAAAACAAATAAAAGAAATTTATTTTTCCTTTCTTAAGCCATGGCTTTTCAAAGAATGATATATTATCGTACTAGTAATGCAAACATATAAGTTGGTAAAGGGAAATTACCAAAAGTCATAATTTGAAATTTCCAGTCCATTGTTATTTTCATATTTATCTGATGAAATTGACCTTTAAGGGTCCCATTTAAGTCAGAGTCCAAGTGGTGTCTTGAGCGAGTTTCAACCACTTTTTAAATTTAGCATGTATGTTGTGTGATTAAATTATATAATGAAAAATGCCTTAGGGAAACAAACGTTGATTAACTCAGCTTTAGTATAATAATAGATACTGAAACTTCTTAATGTGTATCAGATAAGATTTTTTTGTGGCAATACAATAAATTAGAATGTTGTCATATATTCCTTCACAGTTGTTGTCTTGCTTCATCTGGTATCTGGATACTCTACGTGGTGACCTTATCTTGTCCTCTGTTTAGTAGTGGTTTAACTGCAAACCTTGGGATAGGTTGATGAACACGGACAATGCGGTATATACATAATATCAATTGTACCGTTTTCTTATCAAGGTGGCCTTGGGGACAGAATCCCACAGAAGTGTTTCCGCAGGTCACCACTGCTCTATTTTCCATCAGATGACCATGTGTAAATGTCCCTTCATAACATGCGATTTTGTTTGACCACCAAGGTCTTTCCGTACCTCTCAGCCACCCCAGCTCCTAACAATCTGACTTCAACATGCATCCTCATTGACTTTCTCCTTTTCTGGTTGTTCATCATGAGGTGTATCCTGATGTGACTTGAAGTTAATCATTTAAAATTTTTATATCGATGATTTTGCCAATGTTATGCATTCTGCTGCCTTTTTTGTTGATGCTAATGTTTGCACGGATAATATTACTAAACAAACGATTTATTTAATCCATGAGGATGGGAATAAACAAAGTATACCACAAAGTAAAAAAACGAGACTCGTACTTGTGCCTCAGAAGAAGGACAGCCTAACAATGGCGTTGTCTTAGAACATTTGACTAACAAGCCAAACGTCTAGAAAAAGCAAAAATTCTACAAATAACTCATCTCCCAATAAGTTATTTGTACAATTTTCACATATTTCATAAAATTTGTACAATTTTCACATATTTCATAAAATTTGTACAATTATCACATATTTTATAAAATTTGTACAATTTTCCTAAATTTCATGAAATTTTGGTCAAGTTATAATATAAAATATATTTTCCATCCTTGTAGTAGAATTTGCAGCAATTTAAACCCACCCTTGATATTTAAAAAGTTTTGCATGCAACTATAACAAAAAATATAGAAATTATTACTTACAACACAAATGTATTATTGTACTAACTGTTTTTACCGGCTCATACATTATTATTAACATTATACAATTACCAATAACATTATACAACAACAACAAATGAAAATTAGCAAGTAAAATCAAAGTTTAATTTGTTAGCTTAAATGCTATTTAGGTCCACCTTTTAAAATCCAACAAGATAATTTTATGTTAAATTAGCTGGCTTTGCCGGCTTGCTATCGTTGCACAAAGTTTGCTATTTGAAATACTTCAAACATTAAGTTTAAATAAACATTTCATTCATAACTTCGTTGTAGACACGAAACAAAATCTTTCTCATTTATTCATATGGATTTTGGTAATT
>OY744544.1:37820431-37890431 GCA_963556195.1 Sepiola atlantica | reverse complement strand
TTGGATATATCAAGGGCTACTGCCCTAGCTTCTCCTGCCTTGTCAAGTGTATGATACATGCGTTCAGAGATGACCGTTAGGATGTCTGCAGTAGATCGTGCTTATCTAAATCCATACTGGCGGTCAGATAGAAGTTTAGCATTATCTAAGTGCCGTACTATCGCTAGATTGATTAAGGATTCAAAGATTTTAGCAAAGATCGGCAGAAGACTGATTGGGCGATAGTTGTGAGGATCGGTTCTATTCCCAGAACTCTTTTAGACTGGTACCACATAGGCAATTTTCCAGCTATCGGGGAAGCAAGATTCAGCTAGGCATTTATTGTAAAGTTTGAAGAAGACAGGGGCCAGTTCAGCAGAGCATTTCTTTATTACTATTACTGGTATAAGATCAGGCCCACAAGCTTTGGAGGTGTCAAGGTTTTTTATGATGTCTCTGACCTGGGATGGGGTGATGACCAGGTTATCAAGTGTGACTTCGGTCCGCAATGGGAATTTGGGGAGGGGGTCGTTATCTATATCTAAAGTAGAGTTAGAAGCGAAGCGCTGGGCAAGTAGTCCTATTAGTGGCCGTGCATACGACATCATTGTGGTGTGATAGTGGGGGAATCGTTGATTGACCATTATTCACTACAATATTGTAGATTTTCTAGAAATCACGAGTACCTAGTTTCTGTGACTGGATGCGTTTTTTTGTTAACTCATTATACCTTCTCTTCGCTTCACCTATCACGGCCTTGCTTTTATTTCTTGACTCTATAAATAATGTCTATTAGTGGCTGACTTATGGCGGCTAAATTTACGGAATGCTTGTTGCCTTTCAGAAATGGCAGCTGCACATTCCGAAGTGAACCATTGAGGAGAGTGGGGCTTGCTAAAGAATTTTCGCATGGAACATAGGCTTCAATGCCTGCTTTGACCCATTCAGTTAATTCGTTTGCACACTGGTCGGCAGGGAGTGAGAAGGTTTCCCTCCATGGGGCGTCACTGATGTGATCTCTGATTGACTCGAAATCAGCCTGCTTGTAGTATCTCGTTGTTTTGAGCAACGGTTCATCAGCTTTTGAACGACTTTATAGGGTGATATGTATCATTAGCACAATGTGATCAGCATTGCCGAGTGGGCTATGAACTTTCATCACACAAGCCTCGGACATTGAGGTCAAGAAAAAGTCTAGAAGTGAGGCTTGTTGGTCTACTCGATCGGGGATGCGGGTTGGAAAATCGACAGTCTGAGAGAGGGAGTGAGCTAAGGAGAAATTATACATAGAGTTTCCGGCTGCGTCAGTAAGGCTGGAGAATCCCAACCAGTCGCGGTGGTGGGCATTAAAATCCCCAAATACATGTATCTGCGCATTCGAGTCAATTAAGAGTGCTCTATCTATGCTTTCAGAGACAGAGTTTAGCAGAGAACAGTCCTGGGTCGACGGGGATCTGTATAAGAAATATAAGTAACTGAGACTGATGTAAAGTCAATCTAAAGCACATGTAGTCTTGGTCATCTGATTCTAACCTATGTTCTCTAGTCAGGGGGAGGGTGTTCCGAACATAAACTCCTAGCCCGTGCATATGTTTGTCAGAGTCTTTATGGTAGAGTGGGAGGTAGTCAGTCATGTCAAAGTGATGAGAGGAGATATATATATATTGCGTTGAAATTTTTCTAGTTACAGGTTCAATTAGAATTGAATGGTTCAGTCTAATATCAAATTATATAGAGCTATAAATATATATCAGATGTAATATTTTCGACTAGAGAGCTTAATGTATTTAGCGTACAGAGCAAGTCTTTAGGACTATAGCGTAACTTTTATGAACATATACAAGACAATAATTATTTTTACCTCAAACGGCCTCTTCAGTGTCTGGAGATGAATTAAAAAAGTATTCGACCTTATCATTCTTATTTTAAGAATCAAAGAACCATTTTTATTATGCAGGAATGCCCCTAATCAGATCTCAGTATGGTAGGATGTAATGTATATTTAAATTTTCAAATGGAACGTTGTGCCCATATTATTCCGCTCTAAAACCTTTTTAAAATAATCCATAGAATATGAAATTTTGGGAAAATTTATTAATTGATGTCTAATATCTATTGTTAAAATTTCACAAGAATTGAAGGGATCTGAATTCACACCCTGCTTTGCATAAAACTAAATTAAAATTTCACAAGAATTGAAGGTATTTGAATTTACACCCTGCTTTGCATAAAACTAAATTAAAATTTCACAAGAATTGAAGGGATCTGAATTTACACCTCGCTTTGCATAAAACTAAATTAAAATTTCACAAGAATTGAAGGGATCTGAATTTACACCCCGCTTTGCGTAAAACTAAATTAAAATTTCACAAGAATTGAAGGGATCTGAATTTACACTTTGCTTTGCATAAAACTAAATTAAAATTTCACAAGAATTGAAGGGATCTGAATTTACACCCTGCTTTGCATAAAACTAAATTAAAATTTCACAAGAATTGAAGGTATCTGAATTTACACCCCGCTTTGCATAAAACTGAATTAAAATTTCACAAGAATTGAAGGTATTTGAATTTACACCCTGCTTTGCATAAAACTAAATTAAAATTTCACAAGAATTGAAGGTATCTGAATTTACACCCCACTTTGCATAAAACTAAATTAAAATTTCACAAGAATTGAAGGGATCTGAATTTACACCCCGCTTTGCATAAAACTAAATTAAAATTTCACAAGAATTGAAGGGATCTGAATTTACATCCCATTTTGCATAAAACTAAATTACACTAAATATAGCCAATATTGTACCTTTTACATCTAGTAGCTCTGTTCCCAAATTCCTAATGATCAGTTAATTAGTTTAGGAGTGAATCCTGTGCATACAAATATCTACACATATACGCATACCTAACTTTATATAGATAGATATATTTGCAATTACGAAACTACCGGAGTATTTTTTTCTTGTATGCAGAGATATACATGTATGTTAAGTAGGGGCCAGTTATCTCCCAGACCAGAGAGATCAACCAACGAGTGCTGAGGGCATCCACAGACAGTTGTTTCGTCATATCACGGCTCTTCAGTGTAGTCATAAACAAGTTGGTGCTTCTAACTGTGATTCGAAATCGAATGCATTTGAAGCAGTCGAATGTTGTTACAACTGAGCAATCATCCACCACCATATTTTAACAAAAAATGTTTAATCAAAAAATAAAGATTCTATGACTATTGTCATGCTAGCAGGAGACAATTCAACAGAGTTGCTTATTGGTGACACTTATTTTTACAGTTTTACAAATATTTTAACATAGCCGTTCAACTGCCAATGATGCACTATGGTCATCAAGGATTTTTTTTCTTAAAAAAATAAAAAATTTGCAGAAAAATGATTTTTGAAAGAGTCATGTCCATATTCTATAAACTTTTTACTCATCAAAAATTGGTAATTTATTTTTCCACTAATTTATTTGTTCAGAGGGAAAGAATCCTTCATGACCCATAATGCATCACTCAGCATAGAACGATTATCTGTTTGAAAAAGCATGTAAAAACAAGCTAAACATGCGTCCATAAGAAAAGATATAATTAAATCAAAAGAATCTTTTGGTAAAAAAAACAAACTTTAATGGTTTTTATGCAAGAATAAGGTGTTTTAAAATAGTGTTACACAGCATATTTTTAGGGTTCACCTAAGATTAATATTAATTATAATCACTTGTATATATATATATATATATATATATATATATATATATATATATATATATATATATATATATATATATATATATATATATATGCAGAAGCTTGGCGTTTTGTGCTTCCTAGAAATGTACATTCTTAAAACAGGTAAGATCATAATAATAAGCTTCTTTGAAGAAATTTACCGGCGCCGCTTGTTTCACATTAAATGGTTTCCTGATAATAATGTGTGATTTGTGTTTGCATTGAATTCTATAACTCATTTAACATTTAAACGGTACGTATATCTACTCGTGTGTTATGATATACAAAGCCAAAATGGTGTGCACGTTACTGGGATTTTAACAACATTTTCGACGAATAATTCAATAAAGGAAACAAGATCATATTTACCCATATTATTCCACTTCTTTACACACGGATCAATAACAGAATTTACTGACACAATTGCTTCCTTCTGTAAATTATTTGCATTCAATAGAGAAGCTTATCACTTGCCACAATCAGATTTACTCTGTGTAAACATAATAATAAGCACTGCTGCGTTCTAACTGTGGTATGGTTTTGTTCAGTATCAGGAGGTCCACTCTCCCAGGCTTTACCTTCTATTTGAGAAGGGGTTAGTTTATTGCTAATTGCATGAGGCGACCTACCGGGGAATGCCGACAGGCTGCTTAGGCATTTTTTGTAGGCCAGAGCGCACTAATCATAGTGTGCTGGCTTTTCAAAACTACACCTGACCTTGTGTCTAACCTCCTGGTGAGGCGGTAAATAAAATAAAGTCTTAGGGGGGGGGGGGGGGGTTCAATCAAATGAAAGAGTCTACTTGGTGACGGCTTCCGGTTTTAAAGTCAGAAATTGACAAGTAGTATTTATCAAAAAACAGTTACCCATTATATTTTAGGTCGGATTTTTTTTGGGAGGTGGGGGGAGGGAGGATTAATAATTTGTTTTCACCATTTTTTTTTAAATTATTAACACATAAGAAAATGAAACTGTTTTTTATAAATTGAAATTCTTATTTATTTATTTTTTTTACAAATAATCAAATCAAACTTTTTGTTGGTGTGCCGTTCTACCTTTTTAGGCGATTACGTGTGGTTCTACAACCTTTCAACACAGACTTTGGGTTAGTGGTAAAAAAATTAATTAATAATTTGTTTTCACCATTTTTTAAAAATTATTAACACATAAGAAAATGAAACTGTTTTTTATAAATTGAAATTCTTATTTATTTATTTTTTTTACAAATAATCAAATCAAACTTTTTGTTGGTGTGCCGTTCTACCTTTTTAGGCGATTACGTGTGGTTTTACAACCTTTCAACACAGACTTTGGGTTAGTGGTAAAAAATTTAATCAACTCTCTTAACGAAATATTTAAAAACGAGTGAAATTAAAAATTGTGCCAAAATGTAAGCAGCCTAAAATGATGAGGGACTTTTTTGATAAACACTGCTTGTCCATTCCTGATTTAAAACCCGGAAGCCGTCACCAAGTAGACTCTTTCTCTCTTACTCTACGGATGTTAGACTAAAAGCCAGCCTTTCGACAGCCTTTTTTGAGCATTGTAATTTAAAGTTGGTATAATTTAAAATTATAGTTCAGTTGTTTTAATTTGCAATTCATTTGAAAAAAAAATTTTGGATGTTTTTTTTTAATGTTTAATTAATTTATTTTAATAAGAAGTCCAGTTGTTTTAATTTTAATTTGAGTTTTAATTTAAAAATACTTAATCTATTCAATAATAAGTATAAGAAAATGATGCTTGCATTCCGAAATGCTTGGTCTGTGTTTCTTTTGGTCAATTGTTTCCTTATTTCTTATTTAAAACTGACCAAGTGGCATAAACATATTGTATGGGAATGAAACATTATCAAATGTAAGAATAACAAAGTCTATCCATACAAAATCTATTAATTTTATTCAACAACTTTGTTAAGACAATGAAAATGAAGAGTTGGAGAAGATTGAGAGTTCAAATAATCCAAAGAAACGATCCGATGAAAAAGGGTAGTTCAGTGTGTAAGGAAAAAAAATGCAGTATACATGTTCATTTCGGCTGTTTCCGTGTGTGTTTCCGTGTGTGTTTACGTGTGTGTTTCCGTGTGTGTTTACGTGTGTGTAAATCAGATAGGCATAGTGATGTGTGTGTATATTAGCATGCCTCTTTTGTTAGTGAGAGAATATATGTGTGTTCAGTTCGACTAGTACCATGTGCGTTTACGTGTATGTATGAACTGTGTATGTGAGTTCGGTGAGCAACATGTGTGTGCTTCACCGGACATTGTGTTTAGAAGTTTGTGAAAGTCTCTTGTTACGTACGTTCTGTTTTCCGAGAGGCCTTTCGCCCTCCAAAGATGCTTGTCTGGAATGTGACATACACACATGTGTTATCTCTGAAAGATAAACAGAAAAGTGGAAGAAAAGCTGTGTGTTTGAGTTTTTATAGTGTGTGCTAGAAATTTCTGATTGGCTGAAAGAAACTGCTGATTGGAGATTTTGTTTAATGAAGAGTCAATATGTAAAATAAATATTCACCGCTGCTGCCACTTCTAACAATATAAACGTTTGAGATCTGAAAAAGAATAAAATGAAACTGAAGAAATTTGATGATTCAAACACTTGTTTCATGTTAACTGGTTTTATCATAATGTTGCATCTGTGTCTGCACAAAATTCTTCGGCTAGAATTTTGCGCATATCTGCATGATTTTAATATCATTTTGGGAAATCCTTATATTAATAAAATTGTGTGACTACTTCTCGTGTGTATATGTGTGTTTCTCTCCTCTACAAGACTTACAAATTATCATTTTACTTACTACTAAAGGAGTTACCCGGCGTTTTCCTAGAGTGCTGGATAAGAAAATATAAGAGTTAAAAAAGTGGGTGTAACATTTCTCTATTAAAACTTCCTTTTCTCCCTTTTTTCTCTTTTTCTTACATTATTCTGAGGCACTTTATTTTTAACACCCATCTTCCCTACCCGCCTCTGTCTCTGTTTTTCTCCAATTCATGCGCAAACTTTTGCAACTGTTTCGATATAATAAAAGTAAAAAAAAAAACTAAAATAGAAAATAACAGCAAATAAAAGAAAAAGTAATCAGCAGCTGACTGTTTGAACTAGTTTCAGTGTTGTTTTTCGAACAACTACCGGTAAGAATGAAAGTTTTTTTATGACCCCCTCTCCCTATTTTTTATATTATTATTTTCATTTTTCGTCCTTTTGTCTTACGCTGAGGTTAAACGTTTCATGAATGACTTCCTACTTCTGTCGATTACCATTTCGCTTGTGCAGCCTACCCGGATCAGTTTGCTGCCTGATTACCCGAAATGAATGAATATTAGAGTTTTTATTTTTACCGTATCATGCTTGGAGTCATACTGAATGAAAATATGTAAGATTTGTAAACGTATCTTTGATAGTTTCCAAGTTTTGGCTGGACACACAGAAATACGACATTCCTTGATTAAGCAAATTTTTAAAAAAAAATGCAATAGTGCCAAAAATAAATTTAAAAAATCCTAATTAAAATCTAATTAAATTATGAAATTAAATCCACCATAATGCATTTCGGCTTCTTTGTAAACAAGTTAGCCATTTTTATCTTTTTTCTAATAGTTGAAAGAAAAAAGAATGAATCACTTTGTAACTATTCGAAATTTGAAGCCAGATCGGGGCTACAAAACTGACCCAATCATCTTCGAATGGGGAGAGGTGGATCATACAATGCAGCATTGCATAATCTGCCCACTACAACTCAACAAACGTAGCTTGAAAAACCTTGCATAGTTCGATGATAATGCCAAGCAATCCTTAAAGAAGTGGGAAACTTTTGGATGACCACATGCTTCAAAGAAGAAAACATATCCAATTGCTCAGTTTTTAAAACGTTTCTTAGATTTATTTTGACTTTAATCACTACTCTAAGACTCAAACTTAACGTTTTCCTTCTGTGATCAACGAAGCTTCTACAGTTGACTTTTACAGGTGTTGCATCACTCTTATGTTTTTGTTTTTTTCATGTGCTGTCGTCACCATCTTTACTTGTGTCAGTGCGTCATCACAAACCAGCATTGTTGTAAAATACAACACAACAAGAATTCACAGTTCATATCTTTATGTTTACCCTGCCCAGGGAAAACCTTCTGTTAACTGGGGCAAGAAATCGCCATTAGGTGCTCGACTGAGCTTCAATCTATTCCCCTCCCCCTATAAAACATTCAGAACAAAAACTCGTCTAGCTACAACCACTGTCAATAAATTCCCGTTCTCCCTCTGTGTGCCTAGAATTAAGCAGAACTTCCATCAGCAAAGTTTCTTTTCTCAAATATGCCCGTCTGTGGAACACATTACCACAGGGCTACTTCCCGGCTCACTATAACATTGTTGTTTTCAAGTCCAATCTAAACAAATTGTTATTGAGCTGTATTCTTAAATAGTCACTGTCTGACCAGTTACAACCATCAGTACTTGTTCTCTCGGTGTTTCACCGTCTACCTGCCAAACTCAGTAACCCTTATCCTTGAGTGACCTATGGGCCTTGATAAGCGGTGACTCGTTTATATATATAAAAAAATGTACCTAGCACCTCCACCGGGGAATAAAGACCTTTTAAGCTCTCACCTCTCACTTGTGACGTCACAGTCAGACAAACCTCTTTCACCCCCTCGCCTCACAATATACATGAGTATATAGGAACGTGAGTTTTTTGCCATCCAGCATCTTCTGTCATTCTCCAAACTTTCATATTCTTCATTCATTTTTTTTACTCTACAGCATTTTTCATCTCTACAAAGTACATTGTTTGTTTCGTTGACAGACAATTTTTTTCACCATTTTTAACAGAGTTTAATCTCTTGGTTGGCATAGAATGATAAGTCGGTTAGTTTGTTTTCTTTTGTTTTGATAATCAGTATTATGCTTTGTCTATTGGCAGATTTGCTTATTAAGCAGTAAAAAAGAAGTAAAAGGAATGTTTTGTTGGGCATTGTTTTTTTAGCTTTTATCCTGAACTTCAGGAGTTTTATGTCTATTAGGAAGGGAAAAAACACAAGACTGATTGAAACTTCACTTTTTTATTGATTTAGTGAACAGCCAAATATTATCTTATATATATATATATATATATATATATATATATATATATATATATATATAAGCAAGCGTTGTTGAACGTCAAGGAACTTTCTCGTTTGTATATCTTCTTCGTGAGGTTCTCAAACCGTCGAGCTATCCTTCTGGTTTCAGGTGGCAATCCGTATAGTACTTCTCCGATTGTTCCTAATTCGGCCATTTTTCAAACGCTTTCGACCTTCATAGTCGTTTTTTTTTCTTTTTTTTTTCTTTCATTCGCCCTTAACGATACCTATAAAACATTAACTCAAGTCTTCTTATTTAAAAAAAACAAAAAAACAACCTAATCCTGAAGACGACTGTGAAAGTCGAAAGCGCTCGAAAAAAATGGCCGAATTAAGAACAATCGGAGAAGTACTATACGGATTGCCACCTGAAACCAGAAGGATAGCTCGACAGTTGTAGAACCTCACGAAGAAGATATACAAACGAGAAAGTTCCATGACGTTCAACAATGCTTGCTTAGTTTTAATGACTTGCTGCCTAAGTATACATTTATATATATATATATATATATATATATATATATATATATATATATATATATATATATATATATATATATATATATATAAAATTAAGACAGTTTTCCCCATGTACCTTTTTGAAGAATAGTAAAATAACCACATGCATCACAGGCTACTAAACTCATCACTATATTATGCTTATTCACTCGAGCGTGTTTTAGTAAATGTGTTATTATTTTTCTCCAGCTAACACTAAATATTACTTTTGGCCCACCATCTTCGATTCTCCTAAAAACATACTCCATATAGGTGGTAGCAAAAACTTTTCCTCTAAATTTCAGTACTGACACTCTCCCCATCGACACCGGGAACTAATAGACAACATCTACTTTTCAAAAAAGTGTCCGTTAATATTTACTATTTGTCTGTTATTAATTTACTACATAATACATAACATTATGTACACATTTAATGGACGCTCCCGCTAATTATGCTAATTTTCGAGAATATCGGATTACATTATTTCTATCTATTATGTATACATTTATACTCATTCCGGTTTTTAAAGAATGCACTTAACAAACATAGTTCCTTGCAGTATTTCATCATTCAACATGGCGGCTACAATTTCTTCAGCAATTCGACTTCCGATTTAAGCTAATATACGCTAAGATACTCTACAGAAATCCATAAAGTTGATATTTTCTAAATCCTACACCTTTCACACGCATAATATCTAATTCTTTGGGGGAAAAAACATCGATTTCTGCGTATACAAATGACCCAAACCGGGTGACTGGTGGACCTTACATTTGGTTGCCTTTTGGCGGATCATGACATAAAATGCATGCCAGCTTACAGGCTTTGTTTAAGTGACCTACTTTTCCATAGATTTTTCACTCGCTTTCGTGGCCAAGTGGTTACAAGCGTAGATCCAAGACAGAGAGGTTTAGCGTTCGATCCCAGTCAACTCGCACACCTTTTTTTAACTTTTTTTTTTATATTGTTAAACTTTTACCAACGCGGGAGGGGGAGGACTATGAGCCAGGTTTTTTTAATTCAACGTTATTATTTAGTAATTTTAAAAGAAATCAATGTAATACATAGTACTTTAACTATTAAATCAATGTAATACATAGTACTTTAACTATTGTGAATATCATCATTTCTATTCGAACACACATGGTTTATTAGTGCTCTGCAGGCCTCCTTAATTATATTTGTTTGTTTCAGTAGTGCTCATTTTGCTTTTTTATTTCCTCAGAAAAAAAGGGAATTTCTATACAAAGATAACGGGGGAATTGATTTTAATAGGGCTCTGTAGGCCTCTTTAATTTTAAAAGTGGCCATTATCATAGATAGAGCAGGTGTTTAATCAACAAAGAAAATCTGTGGAAATATCAGTATCATGGGATGGGCAGGAAGACTCCTACAACAACGTCTCCTTCCTTCCTTCCTTCCTTCCTTCATTCATTCATTCATTCATTCCTTCCTTCCTTCATTCTTTCCTTTCTTCCTCCTATCCCCCTTCCACAATTCCAAACCAAACATTACAATTATCCGATGTGATCTATTTGCGTTCTGTCGGATGTTGAGAAATTTTAATTCATTTTTTTTATATTTCTCCCGGGCAAAGCTGGGCGACGGGCCTCGCTAGTATATAATAATACACCAAGGCAATTTCATGTTCGTACGTACCCCTTTATTTTAAAAGATGGTATCGCCGTATCGCTGAAGATGCAATGCAAATAAAGTAATTTTTTAAATTTCATTTGATGTCGCTATTCTGTCGAACGTGAAACTCAGTATCTTGACCTTCGGGCTAGGATTAAAGTGTATTATCTGTTCTGTTGAAAGATGGTATAATAATATGGTGGGGTCTGTGTTAGGGCCGAACGTCGATAGAATTGAAAAATGTCACAAACTCCTTCAATTCTAGAAATTAGATTACAGAAGGATAGAACTGTAGAATTTCCACGGGTCCCGCTGATATATAATAAATAATATAAGGAGATATTATTATTATTAGGGGTGGGACGTAATGGGTGAAAATTTCAGATTCATGCTAGTAGTATTTTTTTGTGTTTATTTATACATAAATAACACTAAACACTCAAACATTTTGAAAATTTTGCAAAATTCAGACGGTGCAGGCCACTAGTTTTTGGCTATTTTACATTCATGAAAACCCTTTCACAGCCTGAAAATGGTCCTAAATTAAAGTACTATATCAGATTTAACCATCTATATCCATTCATAGCTTTTGAGGATGTTTGAGGACCTGCAATGTCGCATGAAACCACTTTTTCACCGAAAAATGATGGATTTTTAGTCCCGTGGAGCCCTAACGGCTATTTTTGGCCTGCACCTTCTGAATTTTGCAAAATTTTCAAAATGTTTGATTGTTTAGCGTTATTTATGTATAAATGAACACAAAAAATACTACTCGCATGAATCTGAAATTTTCACCCATTACGTCCCACCCCTATTATTATAATCAGATTCGTATGAGAAAATCTTGCTTGAAGCGAACTTAAAAGAATCGTTTCCAATTAACAAGGGGGGGGGGGCTCGATATTCGCGACACAGAAGAATAGAGCTTTAAGAGTAAGAATTTAAAGATTTAAGTAATTATTAAAACCAGTTTTGAAAATAAAAAGTTCCAGCAAAACATGATTTTTACATACGTTTCATCAGTCACTGAACTATCTTTCTCACTAACACTGAAAGAAAACTGACGTATATTCAACATTCTCCTCTTTCAACCCAATAAGATTCGAGATTAAACACATTATGTAAGCTGGGTACTTTTATCCATTCTATCAATGTTCCCTATGTATCCATTGTTTATTTGAATATATGCATCTTAATACTTAACAATCAGCCAAAACCAAAATACATGTAACAAACTCTCTCTTTCAATTCTTTACACACATGTGTACAATAGCTTCTCTCACACATGACACTCACTCATCTCATTTACTGCCGTTGCTGCTTCTACCAACATTGTCATATTTCACAGGTATGACTGACCCTACAAAATGTGAGCTGGGTATTTTTACACATTTTATCAACACTCCCTATGTATAATTTATACACATCTATACAACTTCTCACAAACATCTTAACAATTAATCAAAACCGAAATACATGTAACAAACTTTCTCTTTCAATTTTTTACACACATTTGTGCAACATCTTCTCTCGCACATCACACACACAACAAATAATGTTATTTTTAACAATGCCTCATCGTTTCATCACTTCAGTCTTTCAGATACTCTCTGAATCCACTGCTTCTAATATAGTAGCAGTATTTACTAAAGTGGAAAATGATCGTCTGTCTCTCTATGGGTTCCAGGGAAATGTGTCACCATCACTCGTCTCCACAGCATTAATTTCATTTGCCTTCTAAGAGTTTAGGATTTTTATTTATCCTATCGACGCTCTCTATGCATCAATTCTTTTACACACATACTCTCACTTTTTAAAAAATTAGCTTAAACCAAAATACATGTAACAAATTCTCTTTATTAATTCGTTACATACATGTGTACAACATCTTCTCTCGCACATCCCACACCAAATAAATATCGTTTTTGTTAAACATGTCTCTTTGTTTAATGACTTCGATCGTCAGAGGATTTTTCTCTTTTAGCTACTCTGTCAATCGACATGCATCTAGTATATTGTTTGCATTTACTAAAGTGGGAAATGGCCGTATATCTCTCTACGAGTCTCATGGACAAACATGCATCCTTATATATATATTTTATTTATCTTCCTCCCACAAGGTAAGATGTGACACAAAGTCGGAAAAGTGGGATTTGAAAAGCCAGCGCCCGAGAAGGTGAGCACTCTGACCATTAAAAATTGGCTGGGCAGCCCCGTCGGCATTCCCCGGTAGGAGCGCCTCAGGCAGTAAGCAATAAACTCACTCCACCCCAAAGAGAGGAGGCAAAGTCTGGGAAAGTGGACCTCCTAGAACTGCACAGGACAGACCTATAGACCGGCGTAAATCAAGCCCTGAAGGCCAAGACAATATCAGTCTATGAGGTGCAGTATCCATCGAAACAGATACTACACTTTGATCTTGGCCAAAAGGCCAAGACATACATATATATATATATATATATATATATATAAATATATATATATATATATATTAACGGCGAGGAATACGGACGTTTGGGACATTTTGGGGAGGGTAGAATGAAATTAAACAAGTATAAAAACGAGAAGAAACGATTAAAAAAAATTAATTAATGTACTAAGCCGGCTTATATATATATATATATATATATATATATATATATATATATATATATATAAATCTTATCGGCTTATATATATATATATATATATATATATCAGCTCAAACCAAACTACATGTAACACAATTTCAATTCTTTATACACATATGTACAACATAATCTTCTTTCACCGATCCTACAAAATGTGAGATTTCAACTAAGAAGCTGGGTATTTTTACCCGTTTTATTGACACTCCTTATGTATTATTTATACACCTTCTCACAAATTAACCAAAACCAAAATACATGTAACAAACTTTCTCTTTCAATTTTTTATACACATGTTTACAACATCTTCGCCTGCACCTCACGCACTAAATAAATATTGTTATTATTAAACATGCTTCATCATTTCAAAACTTTAGTCTTCAGAGTATTTTTCTTTTTTAGCTTCGTTCTTATATATCATTTGTTCTACTAAAGTTGAAAATGTCTGTGTTTCTACAGGTCTTAGGAAGATGGGTGATCATCACGTGCCCCTCCCCATGTACTTAAGTTTTAAATATTATTTTCATTGGTCTCTCATGCTTAGGTTTTAAATAGCATTTATGTTGGTCTCTAATGCTCAAGTTTGAAATGGCATTTTCAGATGTGTCTCTAATGCTTAAGTTTGAAATGGCATTTTCAGATGTGTCTCTAATGCTCCAGTTTGAAAGGGCATTTTCAGATGTGTCTTTAATGCTCAAGCTTGAAATGGCATTTTCAGATGTGTCTCTAATGCTGAAATTTGAAATGGCATTTTCAAATGTGTCTCTAATGCTCAAGTTTGAAATGGCATTTCCAGATGTGTCTCTAATGCTCAAGTTTGAAAGGGCATTTTCAGAGGTGTCTCTAATGCTCAAGTTTGAAATGGCATTTTCAGATGTGTCTCTAATGCTCAAGTTTGAAATGGCATTTTCAGATGTGTCTCTAATGCTTAAGTTTGAAATGGCATTTTCAGATGTGTCTCATATGCTTAAGTTTGAAATGGCATTTTCAGATGTGTCTCTAATGCTCAAGTTTGCAATGGCATTTTCAGATGTGTCTCTAATGCTTAAGTTTGAAATGGCATTTTCAGATGTGTCTCTAATGCTTGAGTTTGAAATGGCATTTTCAGATGTGTCTCTAATGCTCAAGTTTGAAAGAGCATTTTCAGATGTGTCTCTAATGCTGAAGTTTGAAATGGCATTTTCAGATGTGTCTCTAATGCTGAAGTTTAAAATGGCATTTTCAGATGTGTCTCTAATGCTGAAGTTTGAAATGGCATTTTCAGATGTGTCTCTAATGCTCAAGTTTGAAATGGCATTTTCAGATGTGTCTCTAATGTTGAAGTTTGAAATGGCATTTTCAGATGTGTCTCTAATGCTGAGATTTGAAATGGCATTTTCAAATGTGTCTCTAATGCTCAAGTTTGAAATGGCATTTCCAGATGTGTCTCTAATGCTCAAGTTTGAAAGGGCATTTTCAGAGGTGTCTCTAATGCTCAAGTTTGAAATGGCATTTTCAGATGTGTCTCTAATGCTCAAGTTTGCAATGGCATTTTCAGATGTGTCTCTAATGCTTAAGTTTGAAATGGCATTTTCAGATGTATCTCTAATGCTTAAGTTTGAAATGGCATTTTCAGATGTGTCTCTAATGCTAAAGTTTGAAAGAGCATTTTCAGATGTGTCTCTAATGCTCAAGTTTGAAATGGCATTTTCAGATGTGTCTCTAATGCTCAAGTTTTAAATGGCATTTTCAGATGTGTCTCTAATGCTGAAGTTTGAAATGGCATTTTCAGATGTGTCTCTAACGCTCAAGTTTGAAATGGCATTTTCAGATGTGTCTCTAATGCTGAAGTTTGAAATGGCATTTTCAGATGTGTCTCTAATGCTCAAGTTTGAAATGGCATTTTCAGATGTGTCTCTAATGCTGAAGTTTGAAATGGCATTTTCAGATGTGTCTCTAATGCTCAAGTTTGAAATGGCATTTTCAGATGTGTCTCTTATGCTTAAGTTTGAAATGGCATTTTCAGATGTGTCTCATATGCTTAAGTTTGAAATGAAATTTTCAAATGTGTCTCTAATGCTAAAGTTTTAAAAGGCATTTTCAGATGTGTCTTTAATGCTCAAGTTGGAAATGGCATTTTTAGATGTGTCTTTAATGCTCAAGTTTGAAATGGCATTTTCAGATGTGTCTTTAAGTCTCAAGCTTGAAATGGCATTTTCAGATGTGTCTCTAATGCTTAAGTTTGAAATGGCATTTTCAGATGTGTCTCTAATGCTGAAGTTTGAAATGGCATTTTCAGATGTGTCTCTAATGCTGAAGTTTGAAATGGCATTTTCAGATGTGTCTCTAATGCTGAAGTTTGAAATGGCATTTTCAAATGTGTCTCTAATGCTCAAGTTTGAAATGCATTTTCAGATGTGTCTCAAATGCTTAAGTTTGAAATGGCATTTTCAGATGTGTCTCATATGCTTAAGTTTGAAATGGCATTTTCAGATGTGTCTCTAATGCTCAAGTTTGAAAGAGCATTTTCAGATGTGTCTCTAATGCTCAAGTTTGAAATGGCATTTTCAGATGTGTCTCTAATGCTCAAGTTTGAAATGGCATTTTCAGATGTGTCTCTAATGCTCAAGTTTGAAATGGCATTTTCAGATGTGTCTCTAATACTCAAGTTTGAAATGGCATTTTCAGATGTGTCTCTAATGCTGAAGTTTGAAATGGCATTTTCAGATGTGTCTCTAATGCTGAGATTTGAAATGGCATTTTCAAATGTGTCTCTAATGCTCAAGTTTGAAATGGCATTTCCAGATGTGTCTCTAATGCTCAAGTTTGAAAGGGCATTTTCAGAGGTGTCTCTAATGCTCAAGTTTGAAATGGCATTTTCAGATGTGTCTCTAATGCTCAAGTTTGCAATGGCATTTTCAGATGTGTCTCTAATGCTTAAGTTTGAAATGGCATTTTCAGATGTGTCTCTAATGCTTAAGTTTGAAATGGCATTTTCAGATGTGTCTCTAATGCTCAAGTTTGAAATGGCATTTTCAGATGTGTCTCTAATGCTCAAGTTTGAAAGAGCATTTTCAGATGTGTCTCTAATGCTCAAGTTTGCAATGGCATTTTCAGATGTGTCTCTAATGCTGAAGTTGTAAATGGCATTTTCAGATGTGTCTCTAATGCTCAAGTTTGAAATGGCATTTTCAGATGTGTCTCTAATGCTCAAGTTTGAAATGGCATTTTCAGATGTGTCTCTAATGCTCAAGTTTGAAATGGCATTTTCAGATGTGTCTCTAATTCTCAAGTTTGAAATAGCATTTTCAGATGTGTCTCTAATGCTCAAGTTTGAAATGGCATTTTCAGATGTGTCTCTTATGCTTAAGTTTGAAATGGCATTTTCAGATGTGTCTCATATGCTTAAGTTTGAAATGAAATTTTCAAATGTGTCTCTAATGCTCAAGTTTTAAAAGGCATTTTTAGATGTGTCTTTAATGCTCAATTTGGAAATGACATTTTCAGATGTGTCTCTAATGCTTAAGTTTGAAATGGCATTTTCAGATGTGTCTCTAATGCTCAAGTTTGAAATGGCATTTTCAGATGTGTCTCTAATGCTCAAGTTTGAAATGGCATTTTCAGATGTGTCTCTAATGCTCAAGTCTGAAATGGCATTTTCAGATGTGTCTCTAATGCTCAAGTTTGAAATGGCATTTTCAGATGTGTCTCTTATGCTTAAGTTTGAAATGGCATTTTCAGATGTGTCTCATATGCTTAAGTTTGAAATGGCATTTTCAGATGTGTCTCTAATGCTCAAGTTTTAAAAGGCATTTTCAGATGTGTCTTTAATGCTCAAGTTGGAAATGGCATTTTCAGATGTGTCTCTAATGCTTAAGTTTGAAATGGCATTTTCAGATGTGTCTCTAATGCTCAAGTTTGAAATGGCATTTTCAGATGTGTCTCTAATGCTCAAGTTTGCAATGGCATTTTCAGATGTGTCTCTAATGCTCAAGTCTGAAATGGCATTTTCAGATGTGTCTCTAATGCTCAAGTTTGAAATACACTCTAAGATGTTCTGTGATGCTTAAGTTTCACATAGTATTTTTATCGCTACACACACAGATTGAATGGCAGTATCTTAAGAATAGTAATTGTTGTTTTCCTTGTAAAACATCTGCTGGCCTCAGAGCCCAACCAAAGAAGAGATCATGCCTACATTTAGAATTTTATACCACGCATGTGCAAGCTCTTTCATACTTCAAAACTGAAGAGTCATTCTCACTCGTTAGTATGGTTCAAGGGAAATAACTTGTGACTATACTGACGCAACAGAGGGTATATGTTCAATTTCACTTTAATTCTAACGTTGCTTCTTCGATTAATGTTAGTTGAATGAAGATTTTTTTGTGGACAATTTACTAAAATGAACTCGCTTTTATTAGCTACGTTTTACATTTCAAAAGTGATAAATTTGATTTGGGGAAAAACTAAACACAATTGCCGTAACCCAAGATTACACCTAGAATTGGAATTCTGAGAGATATGAACTGAAAGTTTTCATCTGTGTTGAATGTCAACACTGCTTTGCAAAGGTGTCGACGTAAAATAAACACCCATCAGACTCTTTACTTTCTAGACAGACATGAATTGCCACGGTTTACAGGGAGAGTGTGTTGGGCAATGCAAGACAGACAGAATGCATGGATTATACTGCAAGTGTTTCCACATGGAAAACGAAACAAACATAAAAATGCTTCTCTGACAACTTTATTGGGTTTTGGAATCTTCCAGACAAAACACATTAATTTTCAGCTGCTTGTTGACAAGAGATAATACAAAATTATTTGAGGAAAAGGGGGAAATATAGAGATTAACAATAATATAAATTACAAAGGAAATGACATTTTCATTCTGCTTTAAGAAAATATATCTATTGAACTTCTGGGAAATCAGAAAAATCTAGAATAATCTTTCTTCAACTGCAGAAATATATTCTTGATAATTAATAACAACAAAAACAGTAAGATTCTTCTTCTTGTAAAAAAGGTTGGTGAAAAAAGAACTGATTATAATTATTTTTCGTTTCCCGCCTTCAAATCTTCATTGTTTTGATTGAGACAAGAGTTACTAAGAAATAATGCTGCTTCAGTTTTATAGTTCTTTGCACGTGATTTTTAGACATGGTCTGACATGCTGCAGTTTGAAATAGCATTTTCTTACAGGTTACTTTTTGTACAACCCTCTCCCCCCTCTTTCTCCCACTTTCTCTCTCAGCTGTTTCACTATAATAGTAAGAAAGAAGGTCAGCAGCAGCTGACTGACTGTTTGACCTAGTTTTAGTGTTATTTTTTAAATAAATAAATGTTTTCTCACCCTCATGAACTATTTTCATCTCTGGTTATCCGAAGAAAATGAATATTACAGAATTCTTTTATCATCATCAGCTTGGGGTCATACGGACTCCGATGATGTACCGTTTGTAAATGTATCGTTTTTTTTAGAATTGGGTCACCACTTATCAAGGCCAAAAGCCACTCGAGGACAAGGGTTAATGAGACGGAATGATTGTCAGTCGAAAGATGAGTAACACTATGGGAGTACAAACATTGATCAATGGTATGAACTGCATATGATTACTTATAGGGCAGTCCATGACAAGAATTTGTTGACATTGACTTTGAAGACACCCAAGTTGTAATCAATTTGGAAGCAGTCCTGCAGTAATGTGTTTCACAAGTGGGAAGCCCTTGCAAAGAAACTATGTTTATAGAAATTCCCTATGATAGTTGGTACATGGATAGAGAAGGTAAGTCTTTTTTCCGTTGTGGTAGTCGACGAGTTCTAGCTGTGAATGTTTTACAAGGGGAAACCAAAGATTTGAGCTCAGTTGAGCACCTTCCTTGAAGAAAACGATAGAGTAGAAAGAGACTAGCAACATCTCTTCTGTGAGAAAAGGGTGGTAAGGGAGATAAGAGTTTCCCCCTCCACTAGATTTCGAAATCGATTTTGCACTCTCTTTTTGTTAATTTCTGAGTTAGCTGGACACGCACAGATAAAATACCTTGAATCACTACCTGATAAACCAAACTCCTGGAAAATTAAAATAGCATCTATAAAAGGCACAGCATCAATTTTGAAAAGAGCCCTCGAATACACATACAACCCATAGAAAAAGAAATCATATGCTAGCCCCAGATTGGGACCCTTTGATATCTAAAAATGACCTTAAAAAAGCGGGAATATAATTTAGCTTTATATAATAGATTACTAAAATGCTATTTCTTACTTAGGCCTGACCGATGGAAGAATATACTATTTCTAATTCAGGTGTGACCGATGGACGAAAATGCTATTTCCAACTCATTTGTGATCGTTAGACGAAAATGCTATTTTTGAATTAGGTGTGACCGATGGACGAAAATACTATTTCTAACTTGATGTACTTCATAAAGATGCTCTTATGCATCCAATAAAAACTAAATTTCAATATTCTTTCCTTTTCATTATTCTTTAGTTACTAACCATTCCCAAACCAAATAAAGAATCTGTAATTATTTTCCTTTGCAAATAGAAATTCTTTAAGCCTAATTTAGAATAACCACTTAATTATTTTATCCTTCTCTTTCTTGTCTTTACTCGCTCGTCTGCTTTTTTAATTTTTTTTTTGCAACAGCAATAATATTAACAAAACCGTATTTTTACATTCTCACTTTTGGTTTGTAATTAATAATGTACGCGGGCAATTCCAAATTTGTGTTGCTTGTTTTTCCGTCAGCTGTCTTTGTCAGGTTCACCACAATTGAAATTGCATGCAATGTTATTAGTGGAATTGTTTCCTCATACAAATGAATGGTTGTAAATATTTTCCTTGTTTTTTTTATTCATGGATATCTTTCAAAGTTGTTCGGCGTTTGTCTTTCACACTTCAGATTTGATGCGATACTGATGTCGATTTACGAGGCAGATTTCCGCATAATGTCGTTCCGTTAATGCACAGTTTGTCACGGATCTAAAATTGACACACTGTAACAGAGTGTATGATTGGTTGAGCCAGGTTGCATGTTAGAAGAAAAGGCTTGTAAGATTATAGATACTAGAAGTAACAGTGAGGTGGTACATATCTCTCAGGTCGCTGTTGTCATTACCGACCTTTACTTAATAACTCAGCCAAAGAAATGATGGCAAGAATAAATAAAATATATTGCAAGTGTTAATGGCTTTTTGTTGTCCATCTTGCAGCGATGAGAAACAAATTTCAAGAGGGATACACAGTCACACATGTGCTTCACAAAAAAGAATCACTAGACATTCAAGAGGGATTATAATCTATTATATAAAGAGCAGGTGTTTGTGTGTGTGTGCGCGTATGTGTGTCCAGCTAGAACTAAAAAATCCAACAAAACAAACACCTACAAAGTTGGTATTTTCTTGATCGGCGTTGCCCTGGGTGAATAATATCTAAAATTTATTAAAAAGTATTGATTCTTTGACCCTAAATTGATGTAGATTTTGCCAGGGGGCGTTTGTTTTCCAGCCACTAACTAAAGAGAAGTAACTCTGATTTTTTTTAAGGAGTTGATTCCCTTGTGCCGACTCATTCTTCTAAGAATCTATAAAAGTGTGTGTGTGTCTGTGTGTGTATGTCCAGAAAGAAGAATGGCTGGGCAGAGAAGAAAGAGGGGGTGGGGAGAAAGAGGGCAAAAACGAGGGCGGGGGAAAGAGAGAGATAGAAGTTTTAATAGAAATATGTTACACTTTTGCCTTGGGCAACGCTGGGTAGCTCTGATCGTTTTATATATAAAGTAAAGTGAGATTCCCCCAATTCCATTGACCGGTATGGCTTCATAAACAAAATCTGCATAAAAAAAACTCTGTTTAATACGTAAAATTGTGCACATATGGTTTTGTGTGCTAAACATAGAATATTTGTAATTTTCAATCGATTTTTTACTTTTTATATTTAATCCGATCAACAGTTTCAGTTATTACTAATGTGATAGACCTCGTCAAATGAGATAACCTTCTCTCACTTCAAAGTCCTCTTCCTTCCACATTAAACACTGTGCTATTTTTTTTAACAGAGATTTTTTTGCTTCACATATGTTGGCAATCATTTGTTCGGCTTTCTCATTGGCTTCAATGCTCAACAACGCAATAGAACAATTTTGCACATCTTTTATGTCCGTTTACGAAGATTAAAATCAATATACAATGATACTAAACCTCATATCTTGAATCTTTATTCCAATTTTGATCAAACTCCCTTACATGAATTTTATTCTAGAAAATGTCCAAAATTTAAGGGGTCTTAAGAATAAATTGAAATTCAAGGAATGTTGCTTATCGATAAAATTTAATGCAAATTTTCAAATGAAAGGTTGTTCCCATATAATGCCTCCTAAATGCCGGGTCGGTGCAGCTTATGTATGTATACATTTGACAGATGTGTTTGGTTAATTTATTCCTATTTCAGTCATGTAAATTATTTAGGGTTGAAAGAACACACAGCTCTCAGTATTAACACTGGATTATTTTCTTCTTTTCACCAACAGCAGCAGTAGTAGTTCTCTTTCTTTCTCCTAACTCACAACATGTGAACGACATCACGTCAAATAGAAAATTGATCTTCCAGCAAAAATCTCACTCCTTTTATTTAGCAATTTTGAACTGCCAACAGTGCCTATTTTGTATAATCATGGTGCTTGTCTCGTAATCAAGGTTCGAGCCTGCGTGTGGCCACTGTTTCCTTGCAGTGGGTGTATGCTAGTCATGACTGCTTATCTCCCGGTTTCTTCGCATATAAAATTATATATATGCAACTTTGCATTTTACTAAAGAAGAGAAGGAAAATGATAGAGAATCTGAATGAAAAAGTCGACCTTACTGCTGACAAACATTTCTTGTTTGGGTAGAAATAGTACTCTGTTCATACCCTCTTCCTTCTAGTGTGCTACCTGTCTGACTGCTCCCCTCCTCAATTCTTTATTTCTACTGGCATGATTTTATATCTATATAATAGCCATCTACACGATTTAAAAATCATTGGTTGTGGTGTAATTGGCTATTTGCGAATTCATCCACATTTGATGTGATGGCTCATCTTGATTACCATAACACTGGTTCATATGTTTCAAAATCTTTTAGATGAGGATTGATAATTTGGATTATTTAGACTACTATTCTCATCTTGGATATTATTCTCACAACGTTTCAGCCGATGTAACTTCCAACCTTTTTCAAGTGTATGTTATCGAACTCTGAAACTTGTATGGAATTTCAAACTGAACCCTTTATTTAATCCATGGGAGTAGCTTGTTCTTGTTCTGCCAGCCATGACCGGATAAAAGTCGTAATAATTCTTAACCATATTCTTAGCATCACCTGCAGTGAGGATTGAACCGTCAACCTCATGAATACTGTCACTTAGAACTGATTATTAAGAAAGTATTTTTGAAATTTCTATGTACTTTTTCTGACGCTTTTGGGGTATCTCTGTTGCAGGTTTGGTTGGTGTTTCTATCTCCTCTGTGAGACAGCCCTGTCTAAAATACTTGACCAGATGTGTTATGGAGGTTTTTTGGCTAGCTCTTGTTTCTTGGTGTTCCTGCATTATTGCAAGGTACGGGTTTAAGGAGCTTCTCAAGTACTGACCCAACACTAGCAAAAGTGGCTCTATGCTGGTGGTTGATCACTGAGAGTCCCAGTCCTATTTCTCCTCGAGGCAGGTATATCCTCAGCAAACATTGATTTCTGTATATTACCTGGTTGAGTGGTGATTGTTTTCGTGCTTTTACATCCAGCCTATTGATAGTTTGTTGGGGGCAATCCATGATGACAAAACTGTACGTGATAATTGGCATGGCAAACTGATTGATTGTAGTAATCTTATTTTTGTTTGTGAGCTGCGTTTTGTAGATCTTATTCACTTGGCATGTAAATTCTTTGCTTCATTTTGGCATGTAAGATGGTGTCATTTTCCTCATATGCTAAGGTACTTATATGTTTCCTGTTTATCCAGATTTCTGATGTTGTTCCCACGTCTAGTTGGAGGCTTTCCACATTGATCCTTTTCCTAGCTCTGAGTGTGCACTTGGCACAATTGTCTATGCTAAATTTCATCCCAGTGCCTTTGGAGAAAGTGTGTTCAACCTTCAGAAGTTGGTTCAACTCATTGTCTAAACTCGTATAAAGTTTTAGGTCATCTATGAAAAGTAATTCTCTTTGATCGATCTTCTGGCAGCTCTGACTAAGAGTGTAATTTGATTTGATAAGCTTACTGAGTGGGTCTATCGCCATATCTCATGTTTGGATTTAACTGTGTGCCATAAGGCATTCAAGAGAAAAATAGCAAATGGAAGTCCTTGTATCTTATATAAATAGAGATTTTGTCAGTCCGTCAGTCACAATTTTTTTAAATGTAGCAAAATACATTGCAGAATTAATCTCATTTCGAAATATCAGAGAACTTAACTAATTTTAGAAATGGAGAATATTGTATTAATAATAAATAATAAATTCCCAACAATAAAGCGAATGCCATAACCGGAAATCGAAATCCAAACCTTGAGATCTTCATTCTTAGGTTCTACGATCTGAGCTATTCGGACTTTCTTATAAATAGAGCTGTAAACATTACCTTAACAAAATAATTATAGCTTCGGCGTGACGTCATAGATTTATGATTTCCGTCATGTTTTAAAAAATGAATTAATGCATGAGCGATAATAAAAAAGAAAGAATAAAATGGCTAAAAATTATTAATAGCGTTAGAAATTATTTTAATAGTCCAAAACAATTTATTTTGTTTTAACTACGTATTGGCAGTCAAACCAATTCAATATTTAATATATACTAGAATTTAGTTTAAACAAAAAGGAAGATTCAAGAAAGACTATTTCCATAAAATAAATTTAGCAAAGCAATAATAATAATAGTGGATTTCAAAAATTATTCGGACTACTATCCTCATCTTGGTTGTTATTTCACAACGTTTCAGCAGATGTAACCTCCGACTTTCTTCATGTGCATCTTTTTGAATTCGAGAATCTTTATGCCAAACTCAGGAATTTATACAGAAATCCAGAGTTCAACATAAAGATTTCCGAGTTGTTAAAAATTAGAAGTTATATCGGCCGAAAAGTTGTGAAAATAACAACCAAGATGAGAACAATGATCCAAATAATCAGAATTCTGGATCCTCATCTAAAAAATTGTGAAAAATAATAATAGTCATACGAATAATAATAATTTGAACTTAGCTCAATTCAGCAAATTGATTATTCGACATATTCTTCTCTGATGAGGGCCCATAAAATAAATTGCCATTCTTTTAATATCATTTTTAAATATAACTTTAAACAAACCAGAAAAAGTGTCTTCTGTTTTTACCTCCAGATTACCGGCCTTTTGGCTAGGAGCAAAGTGTAGTATTTTTTCTGATACTACACTTCATTTTTTCTGTCCTCGTTCAGTGTAGGAGAAATTCTTCTAGGCTAAGGCAATTTTAATTTTTATCCCAATCTAGAGTGCCCTTTTTTGTGGAGCTGGATTTTCCCCATGAGAAAAACTGACGGTGTGTCTATCTCTGCCCTCGTGGGGAGGCAATTAAATAGGAACTGACCAAAGTTACTTTTCAAAATAAGATAAATTTGACTTGGGTATTTTTTTATCTGTCTTTTTAGCCTAGTTTAACATCAAGGAATCATTGATAAAAAGAAAAGTCACTTTAATGCCCTCCTTTTGAATTGTCTACAATTACCTACACCATTTTAAGATTGGAATAATGACTGTCTATGTGTGAACAAGAAGAGTAAATCTCCTAGAAGTTCTTAAATTCCATCTGACAAAAATGCCTTTGTTTCAAGACAGTTGAACGCTATCAAATTGCGAGGTCAGTGTCAATAAGAGAGGCATAATTTCAGATGTTTAAAGAAGAGTTTCATCAATATTGACAATGTCTGTATCGTCTGTTTCTCTGCATCGTTTTTATCCTCTATTCTTTTTATGATTTCTTGAAGATTTTGCTTCAGGTCAATCAAATCAAAGAAGAAGAAGAAATGTTGATCCAATTATCACCTTTTATTGTTAGATGTCAGGATAAGAAGCACTTGGCTGTTTGTAAAGAAATGAAGATATTGATTTATAAAGTTTTTCATAAAGAGAAGTTACCTCTTAAAAACAGAATTTTATCTACATTTTTTTTTCAGGGTTAATTCCTATCTCAGTCACCTTAATCATTTAGAGTGAAATGGGTTTTGGCACACTCACAAACAACTTATTTTACTTAAATCATGTTTAGTCAAAAAATAAATAAATAACATTGAACATAAGTTATAGCGAGTTTCACTGTACACATGAAATGCCAAGATGAAATCCAGGTCTGGAAAATATGGTTCACATCATTATAAACAAGTCTAGAAATAGACTAGCTAAGGAAGAAAAATGACTGAAGTTCATCATTTTTTAATAAAACGACAGATTTGTAAACTATTAAAACTACGCTATACTCAACTTTATTATTATTATTATTATTCCTTCTTAATCTTTTATTTTTGTAAATCATAAATCTTATTTAATATTTTTGAAATTTTCACTTTCTTACTAGGACATTAAACCTATAAGCTATATGATTTTTCAGATCACTTCTGAACAGAAACCTTGCTTTTTTTTATGATATAACTTCATATGTAAAGCCTCAAGTATTACAAAACTTATGATTAATTATCTGATTATGACATGAATCAACATTTTATTTGTTTTTTTAAATGATATAACTTCATATGTAAAGCCTCAAGTATTACAAAACTTATGATTAATTATCTGATTATGACATGTATCATAAAATTTTATTTGTTTTTTTAAATGATATAACTTCATATTTAAAGCCTCAAGTATTACAAAACTTATGATTAATTATCTGATCATGACATGAATCATAATATTTTGTTTTTTTAAATGATATAACTTCATATGTAAAGCATCAAGTATTACAAAACTTATGATTAATTATCTGATTATGACATGAATCAACATTTTATTTGTTTTATTAAATGATATAACTTCATATGTAAAGCATCAAGTATTACAAAACTTATGATTAATTATCTGATTATGACATGTATCATAAAATTTTATTTGTTTTTTTAAATGATATAACTTCATATGTAAAGCCTCAAGTATTACAAAACTTATGATTAATTATCTGATTATTACATGAATCAACATTTTATTTGTTTTATTAAATGATATAACTTCATATGTAAAGCCACACGTATTACAAAGCTTATGATTAATTATCTGATTATGACATGAATCATAATATTTTATTTGTTTTTTTTAATGATATAACTTCATATGTAAAACCTCAAGTATTACAAAAGTTACGATTAATTATCTGATTATGACATGTATCATAAAATTTTATTTGTTTTTTAAAATGATATAACTTCATATGTAAAGCCTCAAGTATTACAAAACTTATGATTAATTATCTGATTATGACATGTATCATAAAATTTTATTTGTTTTTTAAAATGATATAACTTCATATGTAAAGCTTCAAGTATTACAAAACTTATGATTAATTATCTGATTATGACATGTATCATAAAATTTTATTTGTTTTTTTTAATGATATAACTTCATATGTAAAGCCTCAAGTATTACAAATGTTATGATTAATTATCTGATCATGACATAAATCATAATATTTGGTTTTTTCTAATGATATAACTTCATATGTAAAACCTCAAGTATTACAAAAGTTACGATTAATTATCTGATTATGACATGAATCATAATATCTTAGTTGTTTTTTTAAATGATATAACTTCATATATAAAGCCACAAGTATTACAAAAGTTAAGATTAATTATCTGATCATGACATGAATCATAATATTTTGTTTTTTTAAATGATATAACTTCATATGTAAAACCTCAAGTATTACAAAAGTTACGATTAATTATCTGATTATGACATGAATCATAATATTTTATTTGTTTTTTTAAATGATATAACTTCATATATAAAGCCACAAGTATTACAAAAGTTATGATTAATTATCTGATCATGACATGAATCATAATATTTTGTTTTTTTTAATTGATATAACTTCATATATAAAGCCACAAGTATTACAAAAGTTATGATTAATTATCTGATTATGACATGAATCATAATATTTTATTTGTTTTTTTAAATGATATAACTTCATATGTAAAACCTCAAGTATTACAAAAGTTACGATTAATTATCTGATTATGACATGAATCATAATATTTTATTTGTTTTTTTAAATGATATAACTTCATATATAAAGCCACAAGTATTACAAAAGTTATGATTAATTATCTGATTATGACATGAATCATAATATTTTATTTGTTTTTTTAAATGATATAACTTCATATGTAAAGCATCAAGTATTACAAAAGTTACGATTAATTATCTGATTATGACATGAATCATAATATTTTATTTGTTTTTTTAAATGATATAACTTCATATTTAAAGCATCAAGTATTACAAAAGTTACGATTAATTATCTGATTATGACATGAATCATAATATTTTATTTGTTTTTTTAAATGATATAACTTCATATGTAAAGCATCAAGTATTACAAAAGTTACGATTAATTATCTGATTATGACATGAATCATAATATTTTATTTGTTTTTTTAAATGATATAACTTCATATTTAAAGCATCAAGTATTACAAAAGTTACGATTAATTATCTGATTATGACATGAATCATAATATTTTATTTGTTTTTTTAAATGATATAACTTCATATATAAAGCCACAAGTATTACAAAAGTTATGATTAATTATCTGATCATGACATGAATCATAATATTTTGTTTTTTTAAATGATATAACTTCATATATAAAGCCACAAGTATTACAAAAGTTATGATTAATTATCTGATTATGACATGAATCATAATATTTTATTTGTTTTTTTAAGTGATATAACTTCATATGTAAAACCTCAAGTATTACAAAAGTTACGATTAATTATCTGATTATGACATGAATCATAATATTTTATTTGTTTTTTTAAATGATATAACTTCATATGTAAAACCTCAAGTATTACAAAAGTTACGATTAATTATCTGATTATGACATGAATCATAATATTTTGTTTTTTTTAATGATATAACTTCATATGTAAAGCCACAAGTATTACAAAAGTTACGATCAATTATCTGATTATGACATGAATCATAATATTTTATTTGTTTTTTTAAATGATATAACTTCATATGTAAAACCTCAAGTATTACAAAAGTTATGATTAATTATCTGATTATGACATGAATCATAATATTTTATTTGTTTTTTTAAATGATATAACTTCATATATAAAGCCACAAGTATTACAAAAGTTATGATTACTTATCTGATCATGACATGAATCATAATATTTTGTTTTTTTAAATGATATAACTTCATATATAAAGCCACAAGTATTACAAAAGTTATGATTAATTATCTGATTATGACATGAATCATAATATTTTATTTGTTTTTTTAAATGATATAACTTCATATGTAAAGCCACAAGTATTACAAAAGTTACGATTAATTATCTGATTATGACATGAATCATAATATTTTGTAAATTATATTAAAGTTTGGAAAGAGATAAACTAGTTTTGATTATTTTGATTATTCGGACTACTGTTCTCATCTTGAATATTATTCTCACAATGTTTCGGTCGATGTAACCTCCGACCTTCTTCAGGTGCATCTTGTTGAACTCGGGAATCTGTATGGAATTTCAAACTTAACCCTTTATTTAATCCATGTGCATAGCTTGATCTTATTCCGTCAGCCATGACAGGGTAGAAGTCTTAAGCAATTCGTAATTGTATTCTTAGTATCGCCCGTAATGAGGATTGAACCATGAACCTTCAGAAGACTGTCGCTTAGAACTGATTATTACTTAGTAGTTATAGCCGTTGCTAGGTAATAATCAGTTCTAAGTAAGTCTTCTGGAGTTTGATGGTTCAATCCTCAGTACGGGTGATACTATGAATACAATTTTCTTTCTTTTACTATTAGGTCACCACTTACAAAGGCCAATAGCCACTCGAGGATAAGGATTACTGAGATGGAAATGATTATCAGCCGGAAGATGAGGAACACTATGGGAGTACTAACATTGATCAATGGTATGAAAGGTGAGGAACACTATGGGAGTACTAACATTGATCAATGGTATGAACTGTCTTTGATTACTAATGGGACAGTTTAGGACAATAATTTGTCGACATTGGATTTGAAGACGACTAAGTTGTAATCAGCAGGGAAGCAGTCCCGTGGTAATGTGTCCCACAGGTGAGAATCTCTGTCCATGGAAATTCTGCCTGACGCCAGGTACATGGAGGGAGAAAGGAAAGTCTTTGGTGTGGTAGAAATACGAGTTCTGACTGTGAATGTTGTTAAGGAGGAACCAAAGATTTGAGCTCAGTCGAGCACCTTCTATTGAAATAAGATTAAAGTAGAGAGAGATTAGCAACGTCTTTTCTGTGAGGATTGTATGGAGGAGAAGAGATCATCCCTTCCCCTAGATTTCGTAGTCGATTTTGTACTCTCTCAAGGCAGGAAAGAGTGCTCTGTGCAGCACCTTCCCAGATTTGGCAGCAGTATTCCATCTTGGGATGTATCTGTCTCTTATATCAAAGAGAATTGCTTTAGGAGTCAGCTACTAATGTTAAATATCCAGGCTGTGTGTACTGAAAAGTCATTTTGACAAGAAGAGATGTACCTGGCAACAGGATGCAAGAAACAACATAACATGATCGAGTGTCAAGAGATAAAATAATTGTCGAATGTACCAAAAGGTCATTTAAATAGAAATAATGCACCTGGCATCAGGGACTACCTGCATGGATGTACGGGAAGATCATTTGACAAGAAATACATGCAGCTTCAATCAGGATGCACCGAGAGAAGAAAAACAAATATGTTGGATTGTCATTCATTGAAACAGCCGAATAAAATGCTCTGGGAAGTATGGCTACAGTAACAATGCCATCCCATGGGGGCGTTTAAAGTGGTCACAAATTGTTATATAATAACAACCCGAAATTGATATCGGGAGTTGGTTGGCGATTTCGCCCTAGAAGAATCACCAGTCATGTACATCCATCTTCCTTCACCGTCATAGACAATAAAAATATATCGTTATATTTTCATATATCAATGTGTTGTCATTTTTTTAAGCACAGTAGTAATACTACACTTAACTAAAGAAATCTGTTAATTAATCTATGACGGCTAAGCTCAGTAACTATTTTGAGGAACATAAAAATATTTTCCAATGTGTGCATGCCATGAAGAAAGTTTTCTATTTGTCCAGGTTCATTTTTAGATTCATTTGTTGGAGAGTTCGCGAGTCAGTGCTTGATATCTCAAATAGTCTTTGAGATGCCAGCCCTGAATATTCCAGGACCAATTTTATTTATAGGAGAGTGCATCATGGGTCAAACACTTATTTTCTTTCGTCTTTCATGTTCGGAAATGGGCAGTCGATTTTCTATCATGTTTAGGAAAGTGAGTGAAACCAGTGAATGACATTAAGGGATGTGTGGATAGCATTAGTTCAACTTTTGATCTTTTGAGCGTTGCAGGAAGGAGGCTGAGAGATGTAACATTTAGAAACTGGTTCCTTTAGTATGACTGCATCTTTCCATCTCCTTCATCTGTTCAATTTATATTGCTGCAATATGGCCGTAGGTAAGTAGATTGCTAAACTACTTATTTGCTCCTCTTCAAAGACTATTTCCGATCACATTATTTCTGGATCAAGCGTTCCTTCTAATTAGTGACCTTGGAAAAAGTATTAAGCATTTGGGAAAGGAACTCATAAAAAGAAAAGTCAGTTTTTCAACGGTGAGAAACACTCTGTAATATGGTTAGTTGAAAGGAAGAAGGGTATTCGTGCTGCTTTGAATTTTCTTTGAGGTAAATATGGGATACAATAAATCTCTTCAAGAACTTAACCATACACAGAGATGAGGAAGAGAATGGTCATCATATAATAAAACTCTAAACAGACTCTGAGAAACACTTGGGAGGTAGAAAAAGGAGATTAAAAAAAAAAAATTATTCAACCTAAACTAGGCACATTACAACTGAGATGTGAATTGGCTTGGCCTTTTGGCTAAGATCAAAGTGTAGTATCTGTTCCGATGGATAATGCACCCCATAGACTGGTATTGTCTTGGCCTTCGGGGCTTGATATACGCTGGTCTATGGGTATGTCCTGTGCACTTCTAGGAGGTCCACCCTCCCAGGCTTCGCCTCACCTCTTTGGGGAGGAGTAAGTTTATTGCTTACTGCCTGAGGCGCCCCTACCGGGGAAAGCCGACGGGGCTGCCCAGGCAATTTTTAAACCCCACTTTCCCGACCCGACCTTGGGTCACATCTTACTTGTGGGAGTAAGATAAAAACTGGCCTTGTGCCTAACTCCTGGAGAGGAGTAAATAAATACAACTGAGATGTAAGGATCTACTGTGATTAGGGGCCGGATTTATAAGGGGCAGCTTAAGTGGGGAGTTGTGCAGCATGATGTTTATTCACATTACATTTAAATTTCTGCAAACAAGAAAAGCTATTAGAATAGAAAGTTTTTCGGCATCTGTTGACCTCTACAGTTAAGGGGGGGGGAGGAATTTTGCTGCTAGTCAGCTTTTGTGTAAGTTGAGTAAGTTCGCCGGAGCACATTCCGATTATTTCCTTTTTTTTAGATCATCATCAATGTTTCTGAATATTTTAGATGAGGATTTATTATTTGCATCATGTGGATCCGTGACGCAATGGACACAAGGTGCTAAGTAATAATCAGTTATAAGTGACAGTCTTCTAGAGGTTGAAGGTTCAATCTTCACTACAGGCGATAATAAGATTATAATAAAAATTACTTAAGACTTCTGACCGAAGGAAAACAATCCACCTTCATAGATTAAACAAAGAGTTCGGTTTGAAATTCTATACAGGTTCCCAAGTTCAATATAAAGATTCCTGAGTTTGCTGCACTTGGAAGGTTGGAAGTTACATTGGCCGAAACGTTGTGAGGATAACATCGAAGATGAGAATAGTTGTTCACATAATCCAGATCATCATCAACGTTTACCTGCTAAAGGACAGAGTGTGTCCTCTTCAGGTTCTGTTTCTCATTGTGGTGTCCCAGCAGCAGATTGAACATCCACATCTCTCGTGTCATAAAAGATTTTTTTAGCGTATTAACGCAGTATAAACACCAGTAGTTGGTGTTATTTAAGAGTTTTCCTTCTCCTAGACCAGTTGTTTTGACCAAAACTTGAAAGTCGAATCTATCCTACAATTTCTTATACTTATTTTTACTTTCTACTAGTGTCGGGACGATTAATCGGAATCCGAAAAATCAAAACTTTTTAAGGTATCGGAATCGGAAGAATTTGTGTTTATTTCCCCGATGCTAAAAACGATTCTTTTAATTTTTTTTCTTGTTTGTTTTTGTTTAAAACAAAATTTTCCATGATACTAATGATAAAATGATAAATATTTATGTATTTTAAACTGTCTTTAAAACTACAATCTATAGATCCTTCCCCCTAAGTGTATTTTTTCATTTGCACATATTACATAAGTTTTTACAGTAATTTGAAAATTGAAAAGAAAATAACAACAACTCTATAGCAATATATATTTAGAGATTTTAAAAGAATCGGAATCGGTAATTGTATCGGAATCAGGAAAAATATTGGAATCGTCCCATCACTACTTTCTACGTTTCAGTCATTCATTTATATGCAAAATAATGCGTATTAAAAATCATTTATTATAAGGCTACTAATTCATCAGCATTGATGTTTAGAGACTTTTTTATTTTATTTTTACTTTTATTCACTCCAAATAAGACATATGGCGATTGAGAAGTAAGGATCTACCGTGATTAGGGACAGGATTTATGGGGAGGGAGGGAGTTGTGCAGCAAGATGTTTGTTCACATTATATTTAAATTTCTACATGTTGGTATAGTCGAGAAAACAGGGAGCAGGGAGGGAATTTGAAAAACCAACAGTCTGAAGACAATAGCTATTAGAGAAGAAGGTTTTCCGGCATCTAGGAACCTCTACAGTGAAGGGGTGGGATTTTGCTGCTACTCGAGTTTGTCGGGGGTATTTACGTTGAGGGGGTACAAGTTCAGTGAGTTCAGTTGAGCACATTCCGTGGAAGTACTTGTAAAACAAGCACAGGGATGCAACATTGCATTGATAGTACAGGAGCTGGAGCATGTTTTTTCTGCAGGCTATCAACACAGTAGGATTGTCAGTAGCTGGTATTATTTTCGAGATTTCTTTATAGACTATTTTTGTTTTTGTTTGTAGATTAAACTCAAATAAGGCACATTGCCACTGAGATGTAAGGAGCTATTGTGAATTAGGGGCCAGATTTATCGGGTATCCGAAGTGAGGGGTTTTAGTTTGTTCACATTAGATTAAATTTCTGCATGTTAGTACAGTTGAGGAGCAGGAAGGGAATGCCAAAAGTAAGCAATTCTAGAAAATAACCTATTAGAGTAGAAAACTTTCCGGTATCTGGAGGCCTCTACAGTGAAGGAGTGGAATTTTGCTGATTGTTGGATTGGCCAGGGGTATTTCCCTTGAGGAGCTACAAATGCAGTAAGTTTGTTATCAGAGCACATTCTGTGGAAGTACTTGTAAAACAAACACAGGGATGCAACATTTTGGCGATATGACGGGGGCTGGAGCTTGGCACACAGTGTGGGACGAATTAGATTAGAGACTCGTTTTGCACCCTGTCCAAGATGAAGAGACTAGTGATTACTGCACCAGGCTAGGTGTGGAAACAATATTCCATGAATGGGCGAATGGTGGCTTTGTAGACATATAGGATACTGGCAGGTGTGAAAAGTTTTCTAGCCCGGTAGAGGGAGCCCACCTTCTTTGCAGCAGACTTGGCAGTATCTTCTATGTATTTGTCTCAATTCATGTTACCTGTGAATGTTAGGCCGAGGAGTTGAAATGTTTGACTCTCAGGTAGGGTGTTATTAGCCATGGCAATCGGTGGTTGGTAAGGTTTCTTTTAATTGTTAAAAGAAAGGAGCTTTGTCTTAGTAGCATTAAATGTTACCATCCATTTTTGGGCCCATTCAACTACAGACTTGAGGTCATTTTCTAAGGATTCAGCCATTGTCAGTGATATATGGGCATTCGTTTTACCCACATGTCATCAGTAAATATATCCATTTCGGACACAATTTTATAAGGGAGGTCGTTTATGAAAATTCAGGAATAGTAAAGATTCACGGGTCAACCCCTGGGGTACACCCGCATTAATATCATGTTGTTTAGATGTACTACCATCGAGGACGGCCTGGATCTTTGTTTTGTCTAAGAAGGATCTGATTATATATAGTTGCTCTACCAAGGATTTAAAGTCTTGTTTCCCCTACTATTTTACTCATAGTTGGTGGGAGAAGAGTTTGATTCATACGTTCTCCAAGAGTATTAGTGAAAGTGATGCCTCCAACAGAAATTAAACACAGCACACTGGGCATAATATACAAAATAGTCCGTCCCAATAACAATTGAACCAGATTTCGGCATCTATACTCTCCGGCCTTCTTCTGGTGATTTCGTTGCAGTTTTAAGAATATTTCACTTAATCGTTTATTCAATCAACACTCGACAAATAAATTGACACTCCTTGCCCTTTTACTAAGATTAAAGTGTAGTAACTGACATATATTTATAAATAAAATTTTAATTTCTTGACACTTTGAGTTATTTTAAGTATGATGTTCCTTAAAGTTAATGTGGTATTAAGGTGATCGCAATTTTTATAGCCAATAGTAGGATAGACAAATATGTTAGAGTAAACAAAGGATGACCAACAACCCCCATTATCCCACACTTTTGATGGCCTTGTGCCAAATTTGCTTCAAAATTCAGCCTTTATGTTTTTTTGCAAATAAATCATTTAAAGTGAAGTACCTGTTCTGATACTAAACTTCATCTTTTCTGTCTTCAGTCAGTGAAGGAGACATTCTTTTAGACTCAGGCAATTTTTATTTTTCCTCCAATCCAGAGTTCCCTTTTTGGAGAGCTGAATTTCCCCGTAATAAAAAACCGACCTTGTGTCTAACTTTGCCCTTGTGGAGAAGACAAGTAAATAGGGACACTTGATAGATAAAAGCGACTTTACTTTTTACTAAACCCAGGATTTCATGTTCTGAAAATTAGAAAACTATGTGGGTATCTTCTTTTTGAGCTGTTTGCAATGTCTTCTTTGAGGAAACTTCATATTGGTTTTTGCTTGCGTTACAATGAGAGTAAAAGCAAATTATATATCTACTCTTTCCGTCTCACTTTTTGTTTTATTCCCAAACAAAATAAAGCAGACGGTGTTGTTGACACACAATAGCATTTGTCATCCTTCCTTTGAGAAATATACAGACTTTGGTTCACCACAGTACAAACGGCTCTGCTGCACAAGATCCTTTCCAACAACAAACTAGAAAATCCCAATGTGTCTACTGGTTATTGTTCCAAAGAATAATCCGAGACACTTGATATCAACTTGCACGCAAAAGGATTTCCAAAATGTGCCTTTCAAAGAGTCTAATTTCAGAATCTGATTCTTTGATTACCATTATCGAACGTATAAAATCTTCAACGGTTTGGGGAAGGTTCAGGGTAGAGGCGAACAATAGAAGATGAGGAATGGACATTGTTTGATTTAGCCGTCGTTGTTTTTATACTGATTATAAACAATGTCAGGTTATTATTGTGAAGGTTGTTGAGTGCTGCCGACAAACCATTCTTTATGCCGTTGTGTTCTTGATTAACATACATGACGAGAAGACTTAACTAGTGACAAGAGTATCATTTCAGACTGACCACAGCAATCACTGTCAACATCAGGTTGTATTCAATTTGTTCAAACTTCTCGGCCTAACATTCTCAGGCAAAATGAATTGGAATAAATAATCAGAAGATACTGCTAAGTCTGCTGCAAAAAAGCTTCTCACATCTGCCAGTATCCTAAATCTCTATAAAACCACCATGCATGGAGTATTGTTGCCACATATGGGCTGGTGCACCAACCACTTGTTTCTCCCTCTTAAATAGGGTACGAAAAAGAGTTTCTAACCTATTAGGTCCTGCACTGTCCGCCAAGCTCCAGCCCCTGTCATATCGCCATAGTATTGCATCCCTGTGCTTGTTTAACAAGTACTTCCACGGAATGTGCTTTGATGAACTTACTGCACTTGTACACCCTCAATGTAAATACTCCAGATCAACCTGACCAGCAGCAAAATCCCACCCCTTCACTGTAGAGGTCCCCAGATACCGGAAAACTTTCAACCTCAATAGCTTCTTTCCTAGATCATGTCTTTTGAAATTCCCTCCCAGCTCCCTGTTTCCCTGATTGTACCAACATGCAGAAATTTAAATGTCATGTGAACAAATATCTTGCTGCACAACTCCCCTTAGGATGTCCCCTATAAATCTGGCCCCTAATTCACAGTAGCCCCTTACGTCTCAGTGGCAATATGCCTTGTTATGAGGTGAATCAAAGATTAAAAAAAGAGAAACCTTGCCAGTGAGAATTGAGGATGAGTGTTGTGTGGAGTGAAATGATATGAGAATGATACGATAAATGTATAATGTGAGTCTTAAAGACAGGCTTAAATGAGGAATATTAAATCTGGACAGTATAAGGAGATGTGTGCAGAACAGGAGACTTTGTTGGTTTGGTCACGTTGAAAGAATAGATGAGAGTACTTGGGTGAATAAATTAAGATAGCAGATTCAATTCATAGGGGAATGCCAAGTAAAACATGGGAGGAAGTGATAAGAATGGATTTGAACGAAAGAGGGGTAAATAAAGACCTATCAGAGATAGATTAGTTTGGAAGTCAATTTCTAAAAGTCATCCAACAGATACCAGCGTGTAAAACAGATATTAGCCTGAATACGATGGTGAAACAGATTATTTAGCATAAAACGACAACAAAATAAATGTTTACATTGAACTTTTATGTCAATTTTTTTATGTATTGCAGCCATGTTTTTTTTGATAATGATACATTTTTTTTTACTTACTTTAATCTTTTAATTTTTTAATTTTTATTTTGCTTTAACTTTTTTGTTTTTAGAAAACCCCTATTATATTCTTCAATCTAAAATATGAGTTATCTCTTCTGCTAATTTTTATTTTTAAGTGATTATTTAAAAATCTTTCATATTAACAGTCTTCTGTGCCAGATTTTTAAATAATTTGTAGTGAAATGCATTATTATATTGCTAATAACATGGTACAACAATAACAAATTAAAATTGGCTAGTCAGAAGTAAAACTTGATTTGTCAGCTTAAATGCTATTTTGGTCTGACTCTGAAAATCCCTTAAGATAACTTTATATGCAAGATTATTTAAGCATTTGTTGACATTGAACTTGAAGACGACCATGTTGTAGTCAGCAGGGAACCTGTACAGCAGTGTTGTGTTCCACAGATGAGAAGTTCTTGGAAAGGAACTCGGTTTGTGAAAGTTCCTTTTGGGTTTAGGTACACAGAGGAATAAAGTAAAGTTTTTGGCAATAGTTGTAACTAGACGAGTTCTAGCTGTGAATTTTCTACAAGGGGAACCAGTAATTGGAGCTTAGTCGAACACCTATCATGAAAATAATGAGTATAGAGAAAGAGTATTTATTTACTTCCTCTCCAGGAGGTTAGGCACAAGGCCAGTTTTATCTTACTCCCACAAGGTAAGATGTGATCCAAGGTCGGGTCGGGAAAGTGGGGCTTGAAAAGCCAGTGCCCGAGAAGGTGAGGACTCTGACCATTAAAAATTGCCTGGGCAGCCCCGTCGGCTTTCCCCGGTAGGAGCGTCTCAGGCAGTAAGCAATAAACTTACTCCTCCCCAAAGAGGGGAGGAAAAGCCTGGGAGGGTGGAGCTCCTAGAACTGCACAGGACAGACCCACAGACCAGCGTAAATCAAGCCCCGAAGGCCAAGACAATACCAGTCTATAGGGTGCAGTATCCATCGGAACAGATACTACACTTTGATCCCGGCCAAAAGGCCACAAAATGGCGTGCAACGTATCTTTTGTGAGAAAGGGGATGTAGGGAAGAGAAGATGACATCCTCCACTAGATTTCGAAGTTTGGTTTGTATTCTGTCATAATAAGAAAGAGTGCTCTGAGTGTCACTTCCCCAGATGTGGCGGTAGTACTCTATCATAGGACGTATCTGACTCTTATACAGGTAAAGGATTGTGTCAGGAGTCAGATTCCTATTGGAGTGGTAGGACAATCCAACCATTCTTCCAGTGACCTTAGCAACAGATTTGATGTAAGTCTGACATTTTAGGTCTGAAGTCAAAGTCAATCATAAGAGCTTATCATGGCAAAGGACTTGGTAAAAAACATGTAGTTAAAAAAAAAGCAAACCGAAAATGAATGTAAAAATATCCCAGAGTGAATGTATTTGGAAATAATAGAAAACTAGGAGCTGACTCTACACTCCCCAAAGCTTCCCAAGAGAAAGTTAGGATTTTATTATAACAGTAATGACTTTAGGATTGATTTGATGCTAAAATAGTCACATTTAGTTTCGAACTGCCTATGATACAGATGTCTTTAGAAAAGGCTTGAGATTAACATTCAAGTCTTTGGAATATAATCCACTTAAAATTAATCTGAATTTCCAACTAAGTTACAAGAGCGCATTTTCATTTTTTTGTTACAAAGAAGCAATTCTGTTAGTGTATTGTTTCAATCACTCTCCTTTTGACTTGCCGTTGAATGTCTCCTGTTGGTTTTAATGAGCTCTACAAAAAGTCATGTCATTCTCACTTTGTCAGAACATGTTTCAATTGCAATGGTATAAAGGAATTATAATTGATTTCATAAATCAATTACTAAAAGCCGTTCAACACATGCCAGCAAACTGAATATGATTATGAGTGTTTACTTGAGTATCTACGAAATCAAGTTTCACACAAGGCCAGCTTAAAATAATATAACTGATACGATGATGAGAAGCTCAATAAAAACATGGAAGGAAGTTATAAGGATGAACTTGAGAGAAAGAAGGGTAAATAAAGACCTGGCCAGAAACAGGTTAGTTTAGAAGCCGATTTGTAAAATCCATCTAACACATGCCAGCATGTAAAACGGACGTCAAGAAGAAGAATTATTAATTCAAAAGATGCCTTACCTCTCTGATTAGAAAAGAATCCTTTTTGAAAAGCCTGGGTTTAAGGGAAATGTAATTCTTGGTTGAACATATTAAGAAAATATACAAATAAATATGTTAAGTCTTGAATAATATATTTGTTTTTCACCTTTATCTATTCTCTATTAATTCTCTATTTCTAATATTGAGCATCCATTCTCGTATTAGGAATTTTTACGACATCCCTGAATACCTTCCTGTAGGATATCCTTTAAAATATAATATCATTTTTTATAATATCATTGAATATATATATATATATATTTTTATTTATTTTATACGTACATAAAAGTAATCCATGGACACGTGTTTCTGGCTCACAGCCGTCATCAGCATGGCTAACTTAGACAGAGATCGAACCTTCGATATTGATGTCTATAGTCCAGCGTTCTACCACTGGACCAAGACGCTCTGTTTAGAAATATGTACGATTTTTATCACCTAAATATTTTAATGTATTTTTATGTAATCATTTTTATTGGTGATTGTAGCGGTCGTTGTTATTTTCTTACTATTATTTCGATTGACTCACTTTCCTAAGTGATTAAGATGCAGACAATTGCATTATTAGTCACCCTTAACTTCATAGGACGTATTTTTCCGTTAATATATATTTTTATTTATTTTATACGTACATAAAAGTAATCCATGGACACGTGTTTCTGGATCACAGCCGTCATCAGCATGGCTAACTTAGACAGAGATCGAACCTTCGATATTGATGTCTATAGTCCAGCGTTCTACCACTGGACCAAGACGCTCTGTTTAGAAATATGTACCATTTTTATCACCTAAATATTTAATGTATTTTTATGTAATTATTTTTATTGGTGATTGTAGCGTTCGTTGTTATTTTGCTTACTATTATTTCGATTGTCTCACTTCCTTGAATATATATAGATATATAATTTTTTTGATTATTTCATGTTTGCACGTATAGTATTATAAGGTTATATAATATATTGTGTATAGATTTTCAGTATTTACTTCAACAGTGCTCAATACGTTGGTAGAGCTTAGTAGTAAAGTATGAACATATATTATGGCAATTAAACTACGCAGAAGCGTCCACATTTCATCGCTGTAGGAAATCGTCATGCTACGTGCACAGATATTTTGTTACTTTTTGTTTTTATATATCCATGCAGTGCTTAGTCTAGCTAGCTAACCAATCACATTCATTGTAATTTCTCTCCCACATGTTCATTTTTTCATGAACCAATCGCTGAGTTTCTCTCAAACAAACAAAGACCTAGCTGACCTTTACTTGACATCTTTTTCTTTTCTTTTGTTAGGGTGTGGCGCATCTCTTTTGTGAGTGAGTCGATTTAACAATTAACCTTATTTTAGCAAGTGCCTGGTTGGTATCATTTCTCTTCTATTTAGTTTGTTATTCATTGCTACTTTAGATGTTGATTTACTTTTTTATTTTATTTTATTTTATTTATTTGTTATGTAGTTAGTTATCCTAAAGTAAAGTTTATTCTATACCTACAGTTGATTGCTATTTCATTTCTACAGTTTAGTAAGTTTTTAAGATCTTTAAAAGTTAAAATTTCAACCTTCAAACATAATCTACATAGGTCGTCTAAATATCTAATAAGTTCAACTGTTAACTGAACACACTCACAAAAGGGATGCGTCACACCCAAACAAAACAAAAGAAAAATACATCAAGTAAAGGCCAGCCATTAGCTAATGAAAACATTCACCCATGGGAGAGACATAATAACGAATCTGATTAGTTAGTTAGCTAGACTAGACATCACGTGAATACATAAAAACAAACAATAGCAAGTGTCCTTATTTTTACTAATCTGTTGCTATTCCATACACTAATATTCACACACACACGCACATATATATATATATATATATATATATATATATATATATGATGGCTGAAAACTCGTGTTTTAGCATTCCCATTATTTTACTATTTTGAAATGGTGTATGTTAGGGGGGTGTCATAGATAAGAAAATAAATGAATGACAAAAAAGTGTGGTTAACATATTTATTTTAAAAGTACTCTCTCTCTTTCTCTCTTTCTTTCTTAACACACTACATCCGACTCTCTCTCTCTCTCACTCTCTCTCTCTCTCTCTCTTTCTCTCTCTCTCAACTGGTTGAATATAATAGAAAGAAAGTCATCAGCAGCTGACTGTTTGACTTAGTCGTTTACAAATAATGTGGCCCAGAAAGCGCTTTATGAATTCGGATGTTATTTTGATCAATCATGGGCTAAGAGTTGAATTGAAACATAAGCATTTGTTATTTGTTGTTTCGGATGAAGAATGCATCAAAGCAAGCAATTTTGAAAAATTCTATCACTAATCGAAAAACGTTAGAGCAAAGATCGTCATCGAGTTGCGAGGGCATCCTGTGTACTCGCTCCCATAGCTGTGGTCTGCAGAGCACCTACGGTACATAAAGAAACGAATGTGAGAGTTAAGTTATATCAACATATACCAGCAATCGAAAATCTTTTTTTATGTTTTCGAGTCTTCATTTGTGAGCAAACTTGTGGAAGACGAATCTTCGGGAAATGCTAGGAGAATTCAATAACAATGGAAGAAAGGACAAGTGTTTCTTTTTAGTCTTATGTAACGTGGCATCGTGAAGGAATATGTTGGCTCTGTGACACATAATCATAAGAAGCAATGTCACACATAACAATTTGAGGAACTTTACAAACTTTTGCATGTGTGTCCCCGACTGCAAAGAACATAGGGGTCAATCACTTTTGCCCAAAACAGGGCATATTGCCACTAAATCATAAAGAGCTACTGTGATAAGGGCCTGAATTATGAACGGCAACATATGCCGGAATATCTGCCCTTTGTTTACCATTTGTAATGTTGTTTAACTGTGGATATAAGGGCATCAAGATGTTTGTTCTCATTACATTTAAATTTCTTCCTGTTGGTACGGTCAGAGAGACATGAAGCTGAGATGGGATTCCAAAGGTAAGCAGTTTGAGGAAATTAAGCTATTACAGTCGAAAATCTTCCAGCATCTAGAGACCTCTACAGTGAAGGGTTGGATTTTTCTGCTAATTGGGTGGGTTGGGGGTATTTATGTTAAGGGGGGTACAACTGCAGTGAGTTTATCGAAGCACATAATGCACTGTTATGGTGTGAGCTGATCTACCTATTTCGAAAATAAATGGACTTATCCAGATACAATAAATACAGTTATGACTAAACGTTGTGGCAGCTATTGGTGGCAGCTTTCTCGGATCAAAGTATAGTATCTGTTCCGATGGATACTGCACCCCATAGAACGGTATTGTCTTGGCCTTCGGGGCTTGATTTCCGTCGGTCTATGGGTCTGTCCTGTGCAGTTTTAGTGGGTCCATCCTCCCAGGATTTGCCTTCTTACTCTTTTAGAAGGGGTTAGTTTATTGCTTACTGCCCGAGGCGCCCCTACCGGGAAATGCCGACGGGGCTGCCCAGGCATTTTTTGACGGTCATAAGTGCTCTTCCTTTAGAGTGCTGACTTATCAAATCCCACTTTCCGACCTTGTGTCACATTTTACTCTGTGGGAGGTAGATAAATACCACTATTGGTGGCAGCTATGGCCCCAGAATCATGACGTATACTTCTGTAACATACTTCTGTTAATACACTTTTGTTAAATATACTACTGTGTTTGTCTTGATTATTACCGGCCTGCAAGGGCACAACATGCACCTAACAGCATCTCTGTAGATAAATCAGATTTAATTCAGTAGGTATTTTATGGCATTATTGAAACTCCAAATCATGAGGAAGAAATGATTTTACTAATTTTGTTATTCAGATTAAAATAATTCGTTTTAATGGGAAGGCACGAATATCTCATGTGCAAATTGTCACCAACAAAGATGTCATTATTGCGAACAGAAATTCTGCTTACTTTTTGGGCTTTTCTTTAATTTGGAGTTTCAATGTCGTATTTTGTAATTGAAAAGAAAAAATAATGATTTGAATTTGGAAAATAATTTTCCAATGACCTCTGTCTAGATAGATGAACAGTTTGGGTCTCATTTCTTTCTGAGTTGGTTGTAATTTGAACCACATTTTTTTCTTATATTTTCATTGTTTCGTTGAAACTCTGACGTTTTCTTTCTTTGGATGAGTTTTGAATTTTGATGGAAAAATTAACATTTAAAATAAGCTGAAAGTGTCTTTATCCTCTAGAACTATAAATTTTGTGCATTATAAGATTTTTTTTATTTAAACTTTTTTTTTCAAAAAACTTTCTCTAATCTAATGAATATTTCGAAAGTTTCTTTTTTTTAATTTGTCTTCTCTATTATTTTATTATTTTTCAGTTTTTTCATTATTTTTCAGTTTTCCTTTCTCTGTTTCACATTATTTAGAATTTGTTGTTTGCTAGTTTAAATATATTTTCTTTTAATATTAAAAACAGCAATGGGTATTTTTAACATGCGGACATCGAGTCTGCATATATAGCAATAAAAATACTATTTCAAACTTAAGCTTAAGAAATGACAGCCCTTTCTAGGGAAGTATAGACACATCTAAAAATGCTATGTCTAACCTTACTGCAGTGGAATGCATTAAATAGTGTTTCATTGTAATACACTAGTAAAACTGTAAAGCAGTTATTTTCACAGATTGTTGCTACATAATGTAAAAAGTCATTTTTGGAAATAGTCGCTATATAATGCAAAACAGTTCTTTTTACAGATAGTCTCTATATAGTGTAGAGCAGTTATTTTCACAGATTGTTGCTATATAATGTAAAAAGTCATTTTTGGAGATAGTCTCTATATAATGCAAAACAGTTATTTTCACAGATAGTCTTTATATAATGTAAAACAGTTATGTTCACAGATAGTCTCTATATAATGCAAAACAGATATTTTCACAGATAGTCTCCATATAATGTGGAGCAGTTAAATTTACAGATTGTTGCTATATAATGTAAAACAGTTATTTTCAGAGATAGTCTCAATATAATATAAAACAGTTATCTTCAGAGATAGTTTCTATATAATATAAAACAGTTATTTTCACAGATAGTCTCCATATAATGTAGAGCAGTTAAATTTACAGATTGTTGCTATATAATGTAAAACAGTTATTTTCAGAGATAGTCTCAATATAATATAAAACAGTTATCTTCAGAGATAGTTTCTATATAATATAAAACAGTTATTTTCACAGATAGTCTCCATATAATGTAGAGCAGTTAAATTTACAGATTGTTGCTATATAATGTAAAACAGTTATTTTCAGAGATAGTCTCAATATAATATAAAACAGTTATCTTCAGAGATAGTTTCTATATAATTTAAAACAGTTATTTTCACAGATAGTCGCTATATAATGTTGAGCAGTTAAATTTACAGATTGTTGCTATATAATGTAAAACAGTTATTTTCACAGATAGTCTCAATATAATATAAAACAGTTATCTTCAGAGATAGTTTCTATATAATATAAAACAGTTATTTTTGAAGATAGTCTTACTATATAATGTAAAACAATTATGTTCACAGATAGTTTATATAATGTAAAATAGTTATGTTCACAGATAGTCTCGATATAATGTAAAACAGTTCTTTTCGGGGATAGTCTCTGTATAATGTAAAACAGTTAGTTTCACAGAAAGTCTTTATATAATGTAAGACAGTTATTTTGACAAAGTCTTTATATAATGTAAGACAGTTATTTTTCAAATAGTCTTTAAATGATGTTAAACAGTTTTTTGGGCAGATAGTCTCTATATAATGTAAAACAGTTATTTTCACAGATAGTCTCTATATAATGTAAAACTGTTATTTTGACAGAAAGTCTCTATATAATGTAAGGCAGTTATTTTTCAAATAGTCTTTAAATGATGCTATACATTTTTGGGGGACAGATAGTCTCTATATAATGTAAAACAGTTATTTTTTTCTGGGAGATGTGTGTCTAAGAGGAGATTTTTATGGTATGGCCACGTTGAAAGAATGGATGAGAGTTCTTTGGTTAGTAGATGTAGGAGAGTTAAGGTAGCAGGTCCAGTTCACAGGTGAAGGTCATGGAAAACATAGGAGGAAGTGACAAAAATACACTTGAGAGAAAAATGGATGAATAAAGACCTGGTCAGAGATAGGTTAGTTTTAAGTCAATTTCTTAAAGCTGTCTAACACATGCCAGCATATAAAACAGACGTTTAAGCGAAGATGATGATGATGATGATGATGATGATGATGAGTCTCTATATAATGTAAAACAGTTAGCACAGGGTGGGGCAGGTACTAGTGTGATTGCAAGAGTTAGGAATCGATGGAATAAGTTCATAGTACTTCCGCGATTATTAACTAGCAGAGCGTTACCACTGTCGACCAAGGGAAGAGTCTATCAGGCATGTGTATGCAGTGTGATGTATGGAAGTGAAACCTGGACAGTGAGGGGTGAGGACATGCGTTGCATGGAGAGAAATTATATCAGAATGATTCAATGGATGTGTAATGCAAGTCTTAAAGACAAGGTTAGTTCTGATGATCCCAGAGGACTATAAGAACTATTAAATCTGACCAGTATAGGGAGATATATGCAGAAGAGTAGACTTTGATGGTATGTCGACGTTGAAAGAATGGATGATAGTTCTTGAGTTAGTAGATGTAGAACAGTTGAGGTAGCAGGTTCAGTTTACAGGGCAAGGCCAAGGAAACATGAGAAGTGATAAAAATAAACCCGAGGGAAAGAGGGATAAATAAAGCCCTGGCCAGAGATTAGTTACTTTGGAAGTCAATTTTTTTAGAGCTGTCCAATGCATGCCAGCATGTAAAACCGACGTTAAACCAACCATATATGATGATGATGATTTTATTGACAGAAGTTTCATAGTGAGTTTTTCAGTATATTTTATGGGATTTTATTTTTATACTCAATCTCATACCTATTAGAATTGTTTCCCACTTCCTGCAAAGAGTTCACTACCTAAAAAAAAGATGCAGTAACAATAAGCAAACTTTTCTCTTATTTGCGATTTATTCAATTTTCTCGTGTGACTTACGACCTCCAGCAGCAATATATTTTCCCTTACTCCTCTTTGACAAACATGTACATGAAATCCCGTCCGTTTGCAGAAAACACTTCTTCAATCCAAATTGGCCGAGACAATGCAAAATGGTGGCTGATTGTATGTAAAGAAGTCACGTTTGTTTAGATTGGAGAAAATAATGTTCTGGCCAAAGTTTTCTTAGACTGACCAAGCCCAAGTGAAGAAGGCGGCGACAACTTTATTCTATTTGCACACTCGCACCCGCTGGACATGCTGGCACGAGAATGGGCAAGTGTTAAGCGCCTTTGGTGATTGAAAGCCAATATTAGATTTGATGGAAGAATTGGAATGGTTTATTTTGCAGACTAATTTGGGAGTTAAGGTTGAAGACAGCAATTATGAGTCTATAAATGTCTTGGGGAAGCAATGCATGACTGTTGTTTGGTCTTCTGCAGATATGAAGACAATGATTTCATTTACACAACTGCCGATGCGTGTGTGAATCCGTTTTGATTTGTTTCGTCAATTTGAGTTTTAGAAAAATCTGGATATATTTTTTATTTCTAAATGTCAGTCATTCCAGTTTTTAATGATTGCTGATGATGCCAGAAATCATTTATGGGGAAAAGGATTCAAATCTATTTATATTGAAGCTGTGCACTCTGTCAGCATGGGCTTGGAATATTTTAACTGCAGCATAAAACCAAAACGAGATTGATTAAACATAATATTTAATCTCATATAAATCAATTACAACATAGAAAAAATTAATAATTTACATTATTTTCTCATACAATGAATCGTTTTGAATAGTCATGCACATTGAATCGTTTGCTGTAGTTGTCTGTAACGTCTGCTTTGCTGTAATTGCCTGCAACATCATTTTTTCTGTAGTTGTCCACAACATCTGCTTTGCTGTAATTGTCCGCAATGTCTGTTTTGCTGTGGTTGTCCGCAACGTCTGTTTTGCTGTAGTTGTCCACAACGTCTGTTTTGCTGTGGTTGTCCACAACGTCTGTTTTGCTGTAGTTGTCCACAAAGTCTGTTTTGCTATAGTTGTCTGCAACATCATTTTGCTGTAGTTGTCGGCAACATCTGTTTGGCTGTAGTAGTCTGCAACATCATTTTTGCTGTACTTGTACGAAACGTCTGTTTTGCTGTAGTTGTCCACAACGTTTGTTTGGCTCTAGTTGTCGGCAACATCATTTTTGCTGTGGTTGTCCACAACGTCTGTTTTGCTATAGTTGTCTGCAACATCATTTTGCTGTAGTTGTCGGCAACATCTATTTGGCTGTAGTAGTCTGCAACATCATTTTTGCTGTACTTGTACGAAACGTCTGTTTCGCTGTAGTTGTCCACAACGTTTGTTTTGTTGAAGTTATCCACAACATCATTTTTGCTGTAGTTATCTGCAACGTCTGCTTTGCTGTGGTTGTCCGCAACATCTGCTTTGCTGTAGTTGTCCGCAACGTTTGTTTTGATATAGTTATCCGCAACGTTTGTTTTGATATAGTTATCTGCAACGTTTGTTTTGATGTAGTTGTCTTCAACGTTGGTTTTATGTAGTTGTCTTCAATGTTTGTTTTATGTAGTTGTCTGTAACGTCTGTTTGGTTGTAGTTGTCTGCAACGTCTGTTTTGCTGTTGTTGTCTGCAACGTCTGTTTTGCTGTTGTTGTCTGCAACGTCTGTTTGGCTGTTGTTGTCTGCAAAATCATTTTTGCTGTAGTTTGCGACGTGTGCGACTCTGGGGTTATCTCTATTTAAGAGTTGAGTGGCAAATTGCGAACAAAAAAATAGACTCCTACCCATCTGGATATCTGATGTTGTCGCATGTTGTATTACTTTTATGGAGTTTTATTTGGTCCATTAAAGTTTGGTTTTACTGATTCTTACAAGCCTTTTTAATAGGATAGGACTTGGTGGAATTAGATATCACGGCAGTGAATTAATGCATGCTGTCGCATAGAAATGCGAGGAAGTATTCATGGGGGATAGCACTTGTTGTGGCACATTACAACCATTTTATGCAGCTTAACATTTTCAGAAGCACCAATTTATTTGCAGGGGAGTTACGCTCCTTTCTAATGGCTAAAAGACTCGCCTTCCATATACTGCTGTTAAATAGTGGTTTTAATTGTTGTGAATCGTTTTGGGGAGTGATAATTTGTATACCTTTCATAGTACAGTATATTTTATTAAAGATTAATCTATTAATAAAATCATGTTTCTGAATTGTTTAGATGAGGATTGAATTTGTATAATTTGGATTATTCGAACTACTGTTCTCATCTTGAGAGTTATTCTCACAACGTTTCGGCCGAAGTAACCTCCGACCTTTTTCAGGTGTATCTTGTCAAACTCGGGAATCTTTCTGTCGAACTCGGGAATCTTCACAGAATTTCGAACGGAACCTTTTATTTAATCCACGGGTGTAGCATGCTGTTATACCGTCAGCCATGACCTTGTAGAAATCTTCAGTAATTTGCAATTCCGAGTATCGCCTTCACTGAGGATGAACTATCAACCTTCAGAAGACGGCACCTAGAACTGAATTTTACTTAGTACTTTATCTGTTACACCACGGGTCTTTGGAGGAGATACTAGGAATTGCGAATTACTGAAGACAGAGTGAGAGCATGCTACCCCCCCCCCATTGATTAAATAAAGGGTTCTGTTCGAAATTCCGTCCAGATTCCCGAGTTCGACAGAAAGATTCCCGAGTTCGACAAGATACACCTGGAGAAAGTCGAGGTTACATCAGCCGAAACGTTGTGAGAATAACACTCAAGATGAAAACAGTAGTCCGAATAATCCAAATTATATGGAGAAAGTCGAGGTTACATCAGCCGAAACGTTGTAAGAATAACACTCAAGATGAAAACAGTAGTCCGAATAATCCAAATTATATGGAGAAAGTCGAGGTTACATCAGCCGAAACGTTGTAAGAATAACACTCAAGATGAAAACAGTAGTCCGAATAATCCAAATTATATGGAGAAAGTCGAGGTTACATCAGCCGAAACGTTGTGAGAATAACACTCAATATGAAAACAGTAGTCCGAATAATCCAAATTATATATATTAATAAAATCAGTTATAAACATTAGATACACTCATTATTGCTAAAGATACTAAAGCTATGAGTTAAATATCCAATGGAGTTCCTTACATTTAAGGGGTGTGTCTCTGTCCAAATGTCTTCAGTCGGGCATGTCAGTTAAGCTAAATGATATATCTAGGAATTTGATGACTGTGTGCATGTTTGGACATAGAAATATAAATGGAATCACGAGTATTTGCTAATTAATGCATGCAAATATGTTTTACACATGACAAGGCAAAGATCCTTTGAAATTGATACTCATTTCATAGATTTTTCTCTCAAACAAAATGCAGGAGTCGAGTAATTCCCGGGTGTCATCGTCCATTGTGGTTGTCAGTAATGGTTGAACAAGCCTACGCTCTTCGGCTAAATGTATCAAGGAGTGCCTTCTCTCTAACAGGACGTTATTTTTTCATGCCAATAAAACGTGATAGGTGATTGTGTAGTTTTTATTTTGGTCTGACTTTCGTGAAACATGAAGGCCACAGATTTTTGATCAGAAACGAACCTGCAATGTTGTTGTGATGAGATAGTAATTCTATCTGCGAACCTTGTTTATTATGTGATATTTTAATTCGCTTCCCTGTTGTATTTTTTATATGAATGCTGCTGAGCGCATGTCTTGGTTGAAGATGGCAGAAATATGTGTGTATATATTTGAGAATATATATATATATATATATATATATATATAATTTATTTAAATACTGTATATTACATATTTCAGCAATGTACTGCAGTTTCATCCGAAAGGGCAGATTTAGACATCTTTAGTAAATCTCTGTGCCCAGTGGAATCATTGGTAAGCCTTCAAAATATCACATATAGATGCTCTGTACCCTGTAATCGAGTATCATCGAGCTTATTTTTATTGGCCTAATCCCGGTCTTCACTGAATAAACTAACTTCTAATTGAAAAATCTGAATATATATATATATATATATATATATATATATATATATATATATATATATATATATATCCATACTAAACTTAATATATAGAGCTATATCTTGTTGAACTCGGGAATCTTTATATCGAACTCTAGAATCTGCACAGAATTTCGAATAGAACCCTTTATTTAATTCACGGACATAGCTTGTTCTCGTCCCATTGGAACAGATAAAAGTTCTATTAATCAGTACTAAATGACAGTCTTTTGAAGTTGAAGGTTCAATCATCAGTACGGGCGATACTAAGAATACAATTACGAATTACTTAAGACTTCTACTCGGTCATGGCTGACGGAATGATTCCCAATTTCGACAAGGCACACCGGAAAAAGGTCAGAGGTTACATATGCAATTTTTTTTAGAATAAGATCAAACATGAGAACAGTAGTCCGAATAATACAAATCATACAAATTATCAATCCTTATCTAAAAAGTTCTGAAACCTAATTCCATTTTAATTGTTGTAATTAACCGTAATTTTTAAATTACTCAAGTTACCGTTCTTTTACAAACTTTCTATCTATCACTTTCATCCTCTCTCACTATGTAGTGTTTAACCATGCCTCTCTCTCTCTCTCTCTTTCTGATTCTTAACTGTGTAAGATAATAAATAAAGGACAATAAAAAGATTGGAATAGTCCATTATAAACAAGGAAGAATATCAATACAGACAGTACTATAATTTTTACCCGTAGTCTGAGAGAGAAAGAAAGAGAGGAGGGATATCTTCTGGTTTTTGTATTTCAGGGGTTGCAAGTATCCCAGACTCTGGGGTGGGAAACATCAGGCAACATCTCATGCTTGCTCTCCCTGCGGTCCTATCCAAAGGGTTGACATCAGTTAGGCTTGAATGCAGTCATATAACTTCTTACGCACTCAAGCCGGGTCTTCCTTGGTCTACCACACTCCCTAGTGCTTGGGATATCCAGACACATTGATGCAAGAGATGGCATGCTGTACATGGCCAAACCATCTAAGACGCCGAGCGTGTAAGGTATCTGTAATCCCACCCATTTCTGATGAAGCACGGTTGCTGGGATTCTTTCTTCCTGTTGGCAGCTGCACATCCACTTGATCATAGTGCGATCATTATGCAGAAGCCATTGCATATCAGAAGTATTTGTGACCAATGTCTCACTGCAATGCAAGATGATAGAGTGAACACAGACTGAAAGAACTTTGCCTCGGATTTGTCTGTGCCGAGATATAAGAATTGGTAGCAGCTTCTTGACCCTTTCCCAAGCAACACAACTGTAAGCAGTGATAGCGCATTCACAACCACCACCAGCACACAAAATATTACCCAAATAGCGTAAGGTATCTTCAACATCAAGTGAGACGCCATCTATATCCACATGAGCCTCAGCTCGAACAACGATTGAGCAGGCAAACATAATCCTAGTCAACTCTCAGTTTCCCAGTACACCTCTTATAGACCCAAAGTTTGGGCTGGAAACACACACCTCTGTGACAGACTGTTTAGGAAAACTTGCCGGAGTCTTCCTGGAGGTCAAAACCTACACCAGAGATGAATGCAATAGTGGTACATATTAAGGCATGAACAGTAACAGATATGACTGATGTCACATTTGAGAAAAATAGGTTTTCTTTTAGTGCGTAAGCCTCAACAAGATCAGACATTAAGTCTCTCTAATCTACTCCACCTGTTTATGTTAAATACCTAGGCTAGGTGTACTAAAAGGTCATTTGACAGAAGTGGGTGCATTTGGCATCGACACGCACCTGGCTGGAAGAAAAACAACATGATTGATTGTCAAAAATAAAATGATCGTTGGGTATAGACAATAAATATATATTTGTATATTTTGATATATCAGTGTGTCGTCATTCTTTAAAGCACAGCAGAAATATAACATTGGTGGGTGGGGATGTATAAGTGAAGATGTTTGAATTGATCATTTCCATCCCCGTCTGAAAATCAGAAAGCCTAAAAAAATAAAATTGCTGAAAACACTCAATCCTTTTCTGTGATAGCACATTTGAAACCAACACTAGCATTTAACATGTCACTCAAGTAGCAGAAGATGGCTTCAATGTAAAGAGAGCAGCATCTCTATCCATATGAGTCTCAGCTCGACCATCAATTGGGCAGGCAACTGCCAGCCTCCCAATGAAACCACAACACTTCTTGTGCACCCATAGTTTGCATTGGGAGCACTCAATGGAGTTTATACTCGTGCCTCTGTGCAGGGAAACTTGCCAGAGTTTTGCCGGAGGTTGAGTACAGACAGTAAAACTAATTCTAGATTTTGTCTTTTTATTTTCTGTATATTTAAGTGGTTTTGTGACTTACTATTTTTTCATAAAAATCAGGGGAATTATTGGCATCATTCTGGCAACCTAGGGGCGGTCTTGTCTCTTGGTAGATCCTTTATTTGTAAAAATGAGGTATGGTTCGTATTTTTCATACGTCATTCTCCCAAGCATTACCCCCAACGTGGGGGAGGGGGTGGTTTATTGTCTGTCAACTGATTCTAGGGTCTGGTTCTCAAGGGGTCTGACCATTTTGTCTGAATCAGGTATGATTTGGTTCGGTGATAGCATGCATTATTTTCTTCTTTGGGAGTGGGGTTGGTTTATTGCCGGTCGTTTTTATCCTGATTCAAATAATATAAACTAAGTTCAATGGGTGACCCAAACGGTCACATTTTTCTAATATGTGTATATATGTATGTGTGTCTGAGAGTATATATATATATATATATATATATATATATATATATATATATATATATATATATATATATTAGCATATACTATCAGTGCTTTTACATTAGCAGTTTGTTTAAAAGATTCAGCCTGATGATTGTCAATAAGTAACAACAGAGCATTTTATATTTTAATAACCATGTTTTGTTTTTTTAATTTTTTAATTTTTGTTTTTTCAAAACATTCCAATCCAAGAACTTTTTATTCTTTGTGGATTTTTTGATAGTTTTGCAAAGACGATATTGACATAAAAATGTTGTTTGGCTCACGACAAATGAAACAGACCGTAAAAAATACATCTCACAAAAAAGTTATGTTTTTTGGAAATGTAAAACAAAACAATAAAAAAAACAAAAAAAAACATAGTTATTGGAATATAAAATGAACCTGACTCATATATATATATGTGTGTGTGTGTTTGAAAGTGTATATATATATGTGTGTGTGTGTGTTTGAAAGTGTATATATATGTGTGTGTGTGAGTGAAAGTGTATATATATGTGTGTGTGAAAGTGTATATGTGTGTGTGTGAAAATGTATATACATGCATGTGTGTGTGTATATATATGTGTGTGGGTGTGTGAAAGTGTATATATATGTGCGTGTGTGTGTGTGAAAGTATATATATATATATATATATATGTGTGTGTGTGAAAGTGTATATATATATATGTGTGGGTGTGTGTGTGTGAAAGTGTATATACATATATATGTGTGTGTGTGTGTGAAAGTATATATATATATATATATATATATATATATATATATATATATATATATACTAATGATAATAGAATTAATGATAAGTGAAGTATCGTAAGGTGATCTATCGTGATACAGTAAAGCTCAATACGTAGAGTAGAGCAATCAATTTTAAAGAAAGGAAGATGAAGATAAAAAATTGCATAAAATTACATGAAGTTACATAAAATTAATACAAATTTTATTACACTGAACGTTCAGATGCAAGAATTTACATAAAATGTTATCCTCTGACAAGAAGAGTTTTATCTTTGAAAAACCATGGTTTAAGGATTAATGTAGCTCATTGCATCTGAACGTTCGATGTAATAAAATTTGTATTAATTTTATGTAACTTTATGTAATTTTATGTAATTTCATGCAATTTTTTATCTTCATCTTCCTTTCTTATATATATTTATATATATATATATATATATATATATATATATATATATAAACAGGTGTGTGTGTGTGAGAGAGAGAGAGAGTATATGTGCGTGTGGGGATGCATACTAAAGTATATATATATAAACATATATATATATATATATATATATATATATATATATATATATAGGGAGGACTTGGCCTTCGCTTGCCAACTGGCCCTGCTACCTCAACTGTTCTACATCTACTAACCCAAGCACTTTCGTCCATTTTTTCATCATCATATTCTGTTTACCGAATGTTTTACACGTTGGCATATATTAGACAGCTTTTAGAAATTGACTTTCAAACTAACTCGTATCTCGCCAGGTCTTTATTTATCACTCTTTCTCTCAATCTATCTTTATCACTTCCTCACATATTTTCCTTGGCCTTCCCTTGCCAACTGACCCTGCTACCTCAACTGTTCTACATCTACTAACCCAAACACTTTCGTCCATTTTTACATCATCATATGTAAGATGTAAGCAATGGTGTAAACTTTCTTGCCTCTGGAAATGGTGCTCCAGCCAATACAAAGGCCAACCAGGGTCAGCCATCAGGCCTTGAGACAAAAGGTCCTGACCCCCTATCTCCATCAAATACAGCAACAAAAAAAAGAAAAATAAGGGGCTTAAAAGCCCAACCATGGACTGTTGCACAAAAGAAGGTGCTATTGTTTTGCTACCATTACTCAAACTTTGAAAAGTGAAGCAAAACATCCAATGCGATTCTAGCTGATAAGATTCAATAATCTACCCCCCCCCCCCGAAGAAAAATATATATATATGCTAGCTCGGTGGGTGCGAAAATGAAAAAGAAAAGGCAAATGGATGAAGGTATATAAAAAATGAATGAGAAATAAAGAGGAATATGTTACCTACTTGTCAAATCATATTTCAATGTAGCTAAGGGTCTTCTCATATGGTCCAATCGGATCATCTTTTCCTTCTCCCATTGTGTGCCTTCAAAGTAAAATAAAATTGTTTCCAAATCTTCACTTTTTCTGAAGACGTTCGATAATACGAACGAAACCGGTCAAATCTCTTGTTTTTTGTTTTTCTCCTGCATTCTAACCTGTTTTCCGTTTGTCTTTTTTCAAACATTTTGTCTACCACGGCATTTCATTTTCATGACTTATCGTGTACCTTACCCCATATATATATATATATATATATATATATATATATATATATATGTGTGTGTGTGTGTGTGTGTGTGTGTGTGTGTGCGCATGTGTTGTTTTTAACCATCAATGTGCTTTTTTATTATTTGTTGTTTTGTGAATCTGAAACCCGTAAGTACTGATAAGTACTGATAAACACATTTCAAAGTACCAAAAATATGAGTTTGAAAAATTTGTCAATATTTTGTTCCATCAAATAAAATGGATGAGTTTGTTTTGAGGATTGCAGACACATCTGAAATATTCCAGTTCAATTTAAACTGCAAATGAAAAAGGTTTATTTCAGTCAATTTTTTTCCTTCCTTGCATATTATTGGCTTCCATTTTTTCTATTGATATATGTGGTTGTTTATCAGGAATTTTCTTTTTTGTTGTTGTTTTCATTTCATTTTATAAAAAAAACAAAACCGACATTCATAAGGGGCGTCTGTTCAATCTGCACGTTTAAAGCTGAAAATGTAATTTCAAACTTAAGCGTGACAGATGTAGAACAGTTGCGGTCGCAAGGTTAGTTGGAACAAAAAGGCCAAGGAAAAGACTGGAGGAAGTGATGTGGATGGACTTGAGAGAAAAAGGGATTGATAAAGAAATAGCTTAGTTTGGAAGTCAATTTCTAAAAGCCGTCTAATATATGCCAACGTTAAATAGAATATGATGATGAAAAAATGGACGAAAGTGCTTGGGTTAATAGATGTAGAACAGTTGAGGTAGCAGGGTCAGTTGGCAAGGGAAGGCTAAGGAAAATATGTGAGGAAGTGATAAGGATAGATTGAGAGAAAGAGTGATAAATAAAGACCTGGCGAGAGACAAGTTAGTTTGGAAGTCAATTTCTAAAAGTCGTCTAACACATGCCAATATGTAAAACTCGTTAAACCGTTGTTGTTGTTGTTATTGTTATTGTTATTGTTATTGTTATTGTTATTGATGATGATGATGATGATGATGATGATGATGATGATGATGATGATGATGATGATGATGATGATGATGATGGCGACGAGACTGACTGACAAGTGCTATTTTAAAATGAAGTCTGACGGACGGACTTAGTTATGTCTGCACACAACTGAAAAATAATTTATTACAAGAGAAATACAAATTAAACCTGCACTAAAGGAAGATAATATTCAGATAACCAAATGTCTATAAACAAATGCATATATAAGTATGTTTCTAATACCCAAAAGTTTTCAAGTTTTAAAAAAATTTATTTTATTTTCTTTTTAGTATTCAGTCATACAGCTCTTTTTAAAGTATTGATATTTCTGATAATACTTTTTATATTGGTTACATGATTAAACAATGTCTTTGTTGGTAAATGTAACATTCTGTATGTTTGTCATAAAGCCATATCACCATTTCGTATCAGACATCAGATCTTGGTTAAATATTGCACAAAAGTCCACGTACATATCATAATAATACACAAATAGAAACTGATGTGTTATTCAACCTACGGTATGTGCCACAATAATAAAAAAAAATTGTATTTAACATATAAAATTAAGTCGGTTGCATTTTCCGAGTTAGACCTAAATATCAATGCATCTCATATATCGATATTTGATTCTGTCTATCCAATTTTAATTTATTATTGTTGTACCATGTTCTTTGCACTTAAAAAACGTACTTTGAATTAATTTCTTTCAGAAACTATGATATTCAACGATTATTATTATTTAGGTGGAAGTCATCTTGTTGTCTTCATCAAATGTTGTTATGGATGCGATTATTTTTATCAGCAGCAAATGCACTACTACCAATAATACCTTCTTTCATTTTAGAAAAAAGGTGAAAATAATTAGGAATCTTTTGATTCCGTGAATTTTCACTGCCACATTGCATGACATCACATTTACTATGCAACCGGTGCGTGATAACATTTACTTTTTCTTCGATATCTCAGAACTTTCCGACTTTTCAAACATGGTCGCCTGTACATGCACACGAACGATATTAGTGTTTACTTACTAATATTCAGCTACTTATTTCATTACATATTTTATGTCGGCTTTAATAAAGTATTTTTATGGCTCCATTTTATCTTTTATAAATCGCGTTTGTCCGTCAATAACTGTACTTTTTCTTTTTGGTTCTACCTTCGGATTTCGTTTCGTTCGGACATGCGATATATTTCACGTCTATTTCTGCTTTTTTTTTTTTTTTAAATAGACCACATTCTATTTGTTAATATCTGTTTCAACAAGAGTGAAATAAAAAATAGAACTTATTTAAGAACTGTTTAAGTATTTCACGTCAGGCTTTCGTGAAATTTTTTGCGTTTCTATTTTATTTTTTTAATAAAAACAACGCTAACACTTATTTTTATTTTCTCAAAGATTCGCATTTCGTTTTATTTGTAACATATTCTATTCAGTTAAATACGCAATTATGTGTTGCATATTGTCTCAGTTTGGAACTATTGATCCTTCCATGGATTGGAGCTGAAACTGACATGTTGATTTTGTTCTCTGGATGTTCCTGTCTAGAAAAGGGAGACAACACCGATTTCCACTTAAAATATATTTTATTTATCTAAAACATGGATCTCCGTATTTCCTTACTGAGAAGTTGCTTCTGAGTGGATCATCGCAGCATTAATTTAAACGCTTCTATCTATCAGGATCTTGCATTACATTTTTCTTCCCTAAAATTCAAACTGCAACTGAAATTGAACTTCAAATCTTACCCATATTACATGACCACATTTTACTTCAGTTTAAATTCTCAGAAATCAAGGGACCCCTTCCTGGAGCTAACACTTGATCTCCATATGTATTCGAATATTCTATTAAATTTCTCTTTTACCTAGCAAACGTCGGGTTATAAAAAAAGTTAAGAATATTAATTTTCCTCTCCCCAATTGACCAATTAGCTATGTTATATTACATATTTCTTGAAGTCTCTTGGTCTTACTGGGTTCCAGGAAAAGAATTCATCTTGTCTAGTGGAGTATGCAGCTAAGCGCTGTTACTTGAGATAATATTACTTGGAGAAGGTGCACCATTTCTAGTATGAGCCAGTGTATAGCAATATCGAGGGGATCTTATTTGGGTTTTGAATACTATGTTATTTTGATATTTGGTCATGGTTTACTTGTCGGGTGAAGTATCCTCATGTCAGGTTGTCCTAACAAACCCTTGTACAGAGAGACCAAAGACACTGGAGTATTTATATATATATATATATATATATATATATATATATATTTATATATATATATATATTTATATATATATATATATTTATATATTTATATATATATATATATTTATATATTTATAAATATATTTATATATATATATATAAATATATTTATATTTCTATATATATATTTATATATATATAAATATATTTATATATATATATAAATATATATATTTATATATATATAAATATATTTATATATATATATATAAATATATATATATATATATATTTATATATATATATATATATATATATATTTATATATATATATATATATATATATTTATATATATATATATATATTTATATATATATATATATATATATTTATATATATATATATTTATATCGCATATATATATGATATCGCATCTTTAATGATTCAAAAGGTATTTATTTTACCTATTTCTTATTAAATTTAACAATAGATGCTTCCTAAAAAAAAATATGAACCTTAAAACACTTATACAAATATCGTGCGCATTCACGTTCTCATATTTGAAAGTGGGGAAACAACAGTTAACCCCTTTGGCCCGGCTGGAACAACAAAAGCCGGTAGGGAAAAAAATACAAATCCGATGACATCAGGATATATTACACACCGATGATGCCAAGTTTTTGGCGAAATAGCTGTATCACTTTAAACTAACAAAAAAAAAATGCTAGTTTATAATTAAAAAAAAAAAAAAAATAGGTTTCGATTTATTATTTTTTATATTAAAATTTGATATCGCATCTTTAATGCTTCAAAAGTTATTTATTTTACCTATTTCTTATTATATATATATATACAAGAAAGTTTGTTTGTTTCGGTTTTATAGAAATCGATATGTTAATATAACATTTTATGGTTGTCATTTTATTTTTTATTGTGCAACTTAAAAATAAGAACAAATTTCCACCGAATAGTCAGCATGAATTGTATGGAAGCTGTTAACGCTACAAATTAATAAAGCAGTATAGACATGTCTCATTTTCGTGTATGTATTCAACTGTAGAATGGTGTTACTTAATTGTTATATAACCAATGTTCAACTTAAAAATAAGAACAAATTTCCACCGAATAGTCAGCATGAATTGTATGGAAGCTGTTAACGCTACAAATTAATAAAGCAGTATAGACATGTCTCATTTTCGTGTATGTATTCAACTGTAGAATGGTGTTACTTAATTGTTATATAACCAATGTTCAACTTAAAAATAAGAACAAATTTCCACCGAATAGTCAGCATGAATTGTATGGAAGCTGTTAACGCTACAAATTAATAAAGCAGTATAGACATGTCTCATTTTCGTGTATGTATTCAACTGTAGAATGGTGTTACTTAATTGTTATATAACCAATGTTCAACTTAAAAATAAGAACAAATTTCCACCGAATAGTCAGCATGAATTGTATGGAAGCTGTTAACGCTACAAATTCATAAAGCAATATAGACATGTCTCATTTTCGTGTATGTATTCAACTGTAGAATGGTGTTACTTAATTGTTATATAACCAATGTTCAACTTAAAAATAAGAACAAATTTCCACCGAATAGTCAGCATGAATTGTATGGAAGCTGTTAACGCTACAAATTAATAAAGCAGTATAGACATGTCTCATTTTCGTGTATGTATTCAACTGTAGAATGGTGTTACTTAATTGTTATATAACCAATGTTCAACTTAAAAATAAGAACAAATTTCCACCGAATAGTCAGCATGAATTGTATGGAAGCTGTTAACGCTACAAATTCATAAAGCAATATAGACATGTCTCATTTTCGTGTATGTATGCAACTGTAGAATGGTGTTACTTAATTGTTATATAACCAATGTTCAACTTAAAAATAAGAACAAATTTCCACCGAATAGTCAGCATGAATTGTATGGAAGCTGTTAACGCTACAAATTCATAAAGCAATATAGACATGTCTCATTTTCGTGTATGTATTCAACTGTAGAATGGTGTTACTTAATTGTTATATAACCAATGTTCAACTTGAAAATAAGAACAAATTTCCACCGAATAGTCAGCATGAATTGTATGGAAGCTGTTAACGCTACAAATTAATAAAGCAGTATAGACATGTCTCATTTTCGTGTATGTATTCAACTGTAGAATGGTGTTACTTAATTGTTATATAACCAATGTTCAACTTGAAAATAAGAACAAATTTCCACCGAATAGTCAACATGAATTGTATGGAAGCTGTTAACGCTACAAATTAATAAAGCAGTATAGACATGTCTCATTTTCGTGTATGTATTCAACTGTAGAATGGTGTTACTTAATTGTTATATAACCAATGTTCAACTTGAAAATAAGAACAAATTTCCACCGAATAGTCAGCATGAATTGTATGGAAGCTGTTAACGCTACAAATTAATAAAGCAGTATAGACATGTCTCATTTTCGTGTATGTATTCAACTGTAGAATGGTGTTACTTAATTGTTATATAACCAATGTTCAACTTGAAAATAAGAACAAATTTCCACCGAATAGTCAGCATGAATTGTATGGAAGCTGTTAACGCTACAAATTAATAAAGCAGTATAGACATGTCTCATTTTCGTGTATGTATGCAACTGTAGAATGGTGTTACTTAATTGTGATATAACCAATGTTCAACTTAAAAATAAGAACAAATTTCCACCGAATAGTCAGCATGAATTGTATGGAAGCTGTTAACGCTACAAATTAATAAAGCAGTATAGACATGTCTCATTTTCGTGTATGTATTCAACTGTAGAATGGTGTTACTTAATTGTTATATAACCAATGTTCAACTTAAAAATAAGAACAAATTTCCACCGAATAGTCAGCATGAATTGTATGGAAGCTGTTAACGCTACAAATTCATAAAGCAATATAGACATGTCTCATTTTCGTGTATGTATGCAACTGTAGAATGGTGTTACTTAATTGTTATATAACCAATGTTCAACTTAAAAATAAGAACAAATTTCCACCGAATAGTCAGCATGAATTGTATGGAAGCTGTTAACGCTACAAATTCATAAAGCAGTATAGACATGTCTCATTTTCGTGTATGTATTCAACTGTAGAATGGTGTTACTTAATTGTTATATAACTAATGTTCAACTTAAAAATAAGAACAAATTTCCACCGAATAGTCAGCATGAATTGTATGGAAGCTGTTAACGCTACAAATTAATAAAGCAGTATAGACATGTCTCATTTTCGTGTATGTATTCAACTGTAGAATGGTGTTACTTAATTGTTATATAACCAATGTTCAACTTAAAAATAAGAACAAATTTCCACCGAATAGTCAGCATGAATTGTATGGAAGCTGTTAACGCTACCAATTCATAAAGCAATATAGACATGTCTCATTTTCGTGTATGTATTCAACTGTAGAATGGTGTTACTTAATTGTTATATAACCAATGTTCAACTTGAAAATAAGAACAAATTTCCACCGAATAGTCAGCATGAATTGTATGGAAGCTGTTAACGCTACAAATTAATAAAGCAGTATAGACATGTCTCATTTTCGTGTATGTATTCAACTGTAGAATGGTGTTACTTAATTGTTATATAACCAATGTTCAACTTGAAAATAAGAACAAATTTCCACCGAATAGTCAGCATGAATTGTATGGAAGCTGTTAACGCTACAAATTCATAAAGCAGTATAGACATGTCTCATTTTCGTGTATGTATTCAACTGTAGAATGGTGTTACTTAATTGTTATATAACCAATGTTCAACTTGAAAATAAGAACAAATTTCCACCGAATAGTCAACATGAATTGTATGGAAGCTGTTAACGCTACAAATTAATAAAGCAGTATAGACATGTCTCATTTTCGTGTATGTATTCAACTGTAGAATGGTGTTACTTAATTGTTATATAACCAATGTTCAACTTGAAAATAAGAACAAATTTCCACCGAATAGTCAGCATGAATTGTATGGAAGCTGTTAACGCTACAAATTAATAAAGCAGTATAGACATGTCTCATTTTCGTGTATGTATTCAACTGTAGAATGGTGTTACTTAATTGTTATATAACCAATGTTCAACTTGAAAATAAGAACAAATTTCCACCGAATAGTCAGCATGAATTGTATGGAAGCTGTTAACGCTACAAATTCATAAAGCAGTATAGACATGTCTCATTTTCGTGTATGTATGCAACTGTAGAATGGTGTTACTTAATTGTTATATAACCAATGTTCAACTTAAAAATAAGAACAAATTTCCACCGAATAGTCAGCATGAATTGTATGGAAGCTGTTAACGCTACAAATTAATAAAGCAGTATAGACATGTCTCATTTTCGTGTATGTATTCAACTGTAGAATGGTGTTACTTAATTGTTATATAACCAATGTTCAACTTAAAAATAAGAACAAATTTCCACCGAATAGTCAGCATGAATTGTATGGAAGCTGTTAACGCTACAAATTCATAAAGCAATATAGACATGTCTCATTTTCGTGTATGTATGCAACTGTAGAATGGTGTTACTTAATTGTTATATAACCAATGTTCAACTTAAAAATAAGAACAAATTTCCACCGAATAGTCAGCATGAATTGTATGGAAGCTGTTAACGCTACAAATTAATAAAGCAGTATAGACATGTCTCATTTTCGTGTATGTATTCAACTGTAGAATGGTGTTACTTAATTGTTATATAACCAATGTTCAACTTAAAAATAAGAACAAATTTCCACCGAATAGTCAGCATGAATTGTATGGAAGCTGTTAACGCTACAAATTAATAAAGCAGTATAGACATGTCTCATTTTCGTGTATGTATTCAACTGTAGAATGGTGTTACTTAATTGTTATATAACCAATGTTCAACTTGAAAATAAGAACAAATTTCCACCGAATAGTCAGCATGAATTGTATGGAAGCTGTTAACGCTACAAATTCATAAAGCAGTATAGACATGTCTCATTTTCGTGTATGTATTCAACTGTAGAATGGTGTTACTTAATTGTTATATAACCAATGTTCAACTTGAAAATAAGAACAAATTTCCACCGAATAGTCAGCATGAATTGTATGGAAGCTGTTAACGCTACAAATTAATAAAGCAGTATAGACATGTCTCATTTTCGTGTATGTATTCAACTGTAGAATGGTGTTACTTAATTGTTATATAACCAATGTTCAACTTAAAAATAAGAACAAATTTCCACCGAATAGTCAGCATGAATTGTATGGAAGCTGTTAACGCTACAAATTCATAAAGCAATATAGACATGTCTCATTTTCGTGCATGTATGCAACTGTAGAATGGTGTTACTTAATTGTTATATAACCAATGTTCAACTTAAAAATAAGAACAAATTTCCACCGAATAGTCAGCATGAATTGTATGGAAGCTGTTAACGCTACAAATTCATAAAGCAATATAGACATGTCTCATTTTCGTGTATGTATTCAACTGTAGAATGGTGTTACTTAATTGTTATATAACCAATGTTCAACTTGAAAATAAGAACAAATTTCCACAGAATAGTCAGCATGAATTGTATGGAAGCTGTTAACGCTACAAATTAATAAAGCAGTATAGACATGTCTCATTTTCGTGTATGTATTCAACTGTAGAATGGTGTTACTTAATTGTTATATAACCAATGTTCAACTTGAAAATAAGAACAAATTTCCACCGAATAGTCAGCATGAATTGTATGGAAGCTGTTAACGCTACAAATTAATAAAGCAGTATAGACATGTCTCATTTTCGTGTATGTATGCAACTGTAGAATGGTGTTACTTAATTGTTATATAACCAATGTTCAACTTAAAAATAAGAACAAATTTCCACCGAATAGTCAGCATGAATTGTATGGAAGCTGTTAACGCTACAAATTAATAAAGCAGTATAGACATGTCTCATTTTCGTGTATGTATTCAACTGTAGAATGGTGTTACTTAATTGTTATATAACCAATGTTCAACTTAAAAATAAGAACAAATTTCCACCGAATAGTCAGCATGAATTGTATGGAAGCTGTTAACGCTACAAATTCATAAAGCAGTATAGACATGTCTCATTTTCGTGTATGTATTCAACTGTAGAATGGTGTTACTTAATTGTTATATAACCAATGTTCAACTTGAAAATAAGAACAAATTTCCACCGAATAGTCAGCATGAATTGTATGGAAGCTGTTAACGCTACAAATTAATAAAGCAATATAGACATGTCTCATTTTCGTGTATGTATTCAACTGTAGAATGGTGTTACTTAATTGTTATATAACCAATGTTCAACTTGAAAATAAGAACAAATTTCCACCGAATAGTCAGCATGAATTGTATGGAAGCTGTTAACGCTACAAATTCATAAAGCAGTATAGACATGTCTCATTTTCGTGTATGTATTCAACTGTAGAATGGTGTTACTTAATTGTTATATAACCAATGTTCAACTTGAAAATAAGAACAAATTTCCACCGAATAGTCAGCATGAATTGTATGGAAGCTGTTAACGCTACAAATTAATAAAGCAGTATAGACATGTCTCATTTTCGTGTATGTATTCAACTGTAGAATGGTGTTACTTAATTGTTATATAACCAATGTTCAACTTAAAAATAAGAACAAATTTCCACCGAATAGTCAGCATGAATTGTATGGAAGCTGTTAACGCTACAAATTCATAAAGCAATATAGACATGTCTCATTTTCGTGCATGTATGCAACTGTAGAATGGTGTTACTTAATTGTTATATAACCAATGTTCAACTTAAAAATAAGAACAAATTTCCACCGAATAGTCAGCATGAATTGTATGGAAGCTGTTAACGCTACAAATTCATAAAGCAATATAGACATGTCTCATTTTCGTGTATGTATTCAACTGTAGAATGGTGTTACTTAATTGTTATATAACCAATGTTCAACTTGAAAATAAGAACAAATTTCCACCGAATAGTCAGCATGAATTGTATGGAAGCTGTTAACGCTACAAATTAATAAAGCAGTATAGACATGTCTCATTTTCGTGTATGTATTCAACTGTAGAATGGTGTTACTTAATTGTTATATAACCAATGTTCAACTTGAAAATAAGAACAAATTTCCACCGAATAGTCAGCATGAATTGTATGGAAGCTGTTAACGCTACAAATTAATAAAGCAGTATAGACATGTCTCATTTTCGTGTATGTATGCAACTGTAGAATGGTGTTACTTAATTGTTATATAACCAATGTTCAACTTAAAAATAAGAACAAATTTCCACCGAATAGTCAGCATGAATTGTATGGAAGCTGTTAACGCTACAAATTAATAAAGCAGTATAGACATGTCTCATTTTCGTGTATGTATTCAACTGTAGAATGGTGTTACTTAATTGTTATATAACCAATGTTCAACTTAAAAATAAGAACAAATTTCCACCGAATAGTCAGCATGAATTGTATGGAAGCTGTTAACGCTACAAATTCATAAAGCAGTATAGACATGTCTCATTTTCGTGTATGTATTCAACTGTAGAATGGTGTTACTTAATTGTTATATAACTAATGTTCAACTTAAAAATAAGAACAAATTTCCACCGAATAGTCAGCATGAATTGTATGGAAGCTGTTAACGCTACAAATTAATAAAGCAGTATAGACATGTCTCATTTTCGTGTATGTATTCAACTGTAGAATGGTGTTACTTAATTGTTATATAACCAATGTTCAACTTAAAAATAAGAACAAATTTCCACCGAATAGTCAGCATGAATTGTATGGAAGCTGTTAACGCTACAAATTCATAAAGCAATATAGACATGTCTCATTTTCGTGTATGTATTCAACTGTAGAATGGTGTTACTTAATTGTTATATAACCAATGTTCAACTTGAAAATAAGAACAAATTTCCACCGAATAGTCAGCATGAATTGTATGGAAGCTGTTAACGCTACAAATTAATAAAGCAGTATAGACATGTCTCATTTTCGTGTATGTATTCAACTGTAGAATGGTGTTACTTAATTGTTATATAACCAATGTTCAACTTGAAAATAAGAACAAATTTCCACCGAATAGTCAGCATGAATTGTATGGAAGCTGTTAACGCTACAAATTCATAAAGCAGTATAGACATGTCTCATTTTCGTGTATGTATTCAACTGTAGAATGGTGTTACTTAATTGTTATATAACCAATGTTCAACTTGAAAATAAGAACAAATTTCCACCGAATAGTCAACATGAATTGTATGGAAGCTGTTAACGCTACAAATTAATAAAGCAGTATAGACATGTCTCATTTTCGTGTATGTATTCAACTGTAGAATGGTGTTACTTAATTGTTATATAACCAATGTTCAACTTGAAAATAAGAACAAATTTCCACCGAATAGTCAGCATGAATTGTATGGAAGCTGTTAACGCTACAAATTAATAAAGCAGTATAGACATGTCTCATTTTCGTGTATGTATTCAACTGTAGAATGGTGTTACTTAATTGTTATATAACCAATGTTCAACTTGAAAATAAGAACAAATTTCCACCGAATAGTCAGCATGAATTGTATGGAAGCTGTTAACGCTACAAATTAATAAAGCAGTATAGACATGTCTCATTTTCGTGTATGTATGCAACTGTAGAATGGTGTTACTTAATTGTTATATAACCAATGTTCAACTTAAAAATAAGAACAAATTTCCACCGAATAGTCAGCATGAATTGTATGGAAGCTGTTAACGCTACAAATTAATAAAGCAGTATAGACATGTCTCATTTTCGTGTATGTATTCAACTGTAGAATGGTGTTACTTAATTGTTATATAACCAATGTTCAACTTAAAAATAAGAACAAATTTCCACAGAATAGTCAGCATGAATTGTATGGAAGCTGTTAACGCTACAAATTCATAAAGCAATATAGACATGTCTCATTTTCGTGTATGTATGCAACTGTAGAATGGTGTTACTTAATTGTTATATAACCAATGTTCAACTTAAAAATAAGAACAAATTTCCACCGAATAGTCAGCATGAATTGTATGGAAGCTGTTAACGCTACAAATTAATAAAGCAGTATAGACATGTCTCATTTTCGTGTATGTATTCAACTGTAGAATGGTGTTACTTAATTGTTATATAACCAATGTTCAACTTAAAAATAAGAACAAATTTCCAGCGAATAGTCAGCATGAATTGTATGGAAGCTGTTAACGCTACAAATTAATAAAGCAGTATAGACATGTCTCATTTTCGTGTATGTATTCAACTGTAGAATGGTGTTACTTAATTGTTATATAACCAATGTTCAACTTGAAAATAAGAACAAATTTCCACCGAATAGTCAGCATGAATTGTATGGAAGCTGTTAACGCTACAAATTCATAAAGCAGTATAGACATGTCTCATTTTCGTGTATGTATTCAACTGTAGAATGGTGTTACTTAATTGTTATATAACCAATGTTCAACTTGAAAATAAGAACAAATTTCCACCGAATAGTCAGCATGAATTGTATGGAAGCTGTTAACGCTACAAATTAATAAAGCAGTATAGACATGTCTCATTTTCGTGTATGTATTCAACTGTAGAATGGTGTTACTTAATTGTTATATAACCAATGTTCAACTTAAAAATAAGAACAAATTTCCACCGAATAGTCAGCATGAATTGTATGGAAGCTGTTAACGCTACAAATTCATAAAGCAATATAGACATGTCTCATTTTCGTGCATGTATGCAACTGTAGAATGGTGTTACTTAATTGTTATATAACCAATGTTCAACTTAAAAATAAGAACAAATTTCCACCGAATAGTCAGCATGAATTGTATGGAAGCTGTTAACGCTACAAATTCATAAAGCAATATAGACATGTCTCATTTTCGTGTATGTATTCAACTGTAGAATGGTGTTACTTAATTGTTATATAACCAATGTTCAACTTGAAAATAAGAACAAATTTCCACCGAATAGTCAGCATGAATTGTATGGAAGCTGTTAACGCTACAAATTAATAAAGCAGTATAGACATGTCTCATTTTCGTGTATGTATTCAACTGTAGAATGGTGTTACTTAATTGTTATATAACATATGTTCATCTTGAAAATAAGAACAAATTTCCACCGAATAGTCAGCATGAATTGTATGGAAGCTGTTAACGCTACAAATTAATAAAGCAGTATAGACATGTCTCATTTTCGTGTATGTATTCAACTGTAGAATGGTGTTACTTAATTGTTATATAACCAATGTTCAACTTAAAAATAAGAACAAATTTCCACCGAATAGTCAGCATGAATTGTATGGAAGCTGTTAACGCTACAAATTAATAAAGCAGTATAGACATGTCTCATTTTCGTGTATGTATGCAACTGTAGAATGGTGTTACTTAATTGTTATATAACCAATGTTCAACTTAAAAATAAGAACAAATTTCCACCGAATAGTCAGCATGAATTGTATGGAAGCTGTTAACGCTACAAATTAATAAAGCAGTATAGACATGTCTCATTTTCGTGTATGTATTCAACTGTAGAATGGTGTTACTTAATTGTTATATAACCAATGTTCAACTTAAAAATAAGAACAATTTTCCACCGAATAGTCAGCATGAATTGTATGGAAGCTGTTAACGCTACAAATTAATAAAGCAGTATAGACATGTCTCATTTTCGTGTATGTATGCAACTGTAGAATGGTGTTACTTAATTGTTATATAACCAATGTTCAACTTAAAATGAAGAACAAATTTCCACCGAATAGTCAGCATGAATTGTATGGAAGCTGTTAACGCTACAAATTCATAAAGCAATATAGACATGTCTCATTTTCGTGTATGTATGCAACTGTAGAATGGTGTTACTTAATTGTTATATAACCAAT
>OY744544.1:37702931-37815431 GCA_963556195.1 Sepiola atlantica | reverse complement strand
TTATCTAACAAAAGGTTTTGATCTTGTAATCCATGATGCATGTTACTCTTTCCACAGCGAAGCAAATGAATTAAAGGGCCAAGAAAGAATGAATAATTATGTAACACTTCCTGAGAATCCAACATTTGAAATGTTCTGCAGAACATTCACAGCCAACATGAATTAGAACAAGCCACGCGTGCGTGGCCCCCCTCTGTATGTGACTCGATGTGGCGAGTGTAAAATGCAATAAATTTGGGCAATTTGGGGCATTTTTTACCCCCCTTTGACCCCGTGGGGGCGCGAACCAGAATTTTTCTGAGGTCAAAGATGCTCATTTTACATCTAAAACAATTGCCTCTACATTTTGGCCAAGTTTCAGAAAAATTGAATGGATGGATCAAACGTTATGGGAGAAAAGGGTCATGTTTGCCGTTTTGGGGGCTTTTGACACCCTGGGGGCGCGAACCAGATTTTTTCCAAGGTCAGCGATACTTATTGTCTATTAGAAACAATTACCTCCACATTTTGGCCTAGTTTCAGAGAAATTGAATGGATGGATGAAAAGTTATGGGTAAAAAAATGTTATTTTTTGCCATTTTGCGGCCTTTTGACCCGCGTGGGGGGGGGGGCAACTAGATTTTTTTTCAAAAATCGGAGAATGTCACTTTCTAACCTGACCAAAGTTACAACTTCATGCAAAATTTCAGAGAAATTCAATGGATGGTTGCGAAGAAAAATCTGGACGGACGGACATGTCTCAAAACATAAGCTCCCCGATTTTATAAATCGGGAGACCAATTATGTAACACTTCCTGAGAGTCCAACATTTAAAATGTTCTGCAAAACATTTACAGACAACATGAATTAGAATAAATACAAAACACATATACCATACACTAGATAAAGCGGGTGAAGCTAGGGCGGAAGCGCTTGATATATCCAAAGCCTTTAACAAGGTCTAGCATGAATGTCTTCTCATAAAAATTAATTCGTATAGTATTACTGGACGAATATTTAATATAATCAGATCCTTCTTAGCTAAAAGAAGATCCAGGTCGTCCGGAGTGGCCGTACATTCAAACAACATCACATTAATGTGGCGGTGCCCCAGATGTCGATACTTGGGTCTTTATTATTTCTGATTTTCATTAACTACCTTTGTGATGTGTATATTTGCTGATGATACCACACTTTATTCTCGACATCCAAAGCAATGGCTGGATCCTTTGAATATGACCTCCTATCTGGAGTAAAATGGGGCCAAAAAGGAATGGTTACATTTAATGCTACCAAGACAAAGCTCTTTTCCTTTAACAATTATAAAAAAAACTTTCAAACCACTGATTGCTATGGCTGATAGCATTATTCTCGAGAGTCCAACGTTCAAACTCCCCTGTCTGACTTTCACAGGTAGCATGAATTGGAATAAATACATCGAAGATACTGCCAAGTCTGCTGCAAAGAAGATAGGCTCCCTCTACCATGCTAGAAAACTTCTCACACCTGCTAGTATTCTTTATCTCTATAAAGCCACCATTCACTCATGTATGAAGTATTATTGCCACATTTGGGCTGGTGTACCAATCACTAGTCTCTTCCTCTTGGACAGGGTTAAAATAAAAAAGTCTCTAACCTAATAGGTTCCGCACTGTCTACCAAGCTCCAATCTTTGTCCTATCGGTGCAATCTTGCATCACTGTGCTTGTTTTACAAGTATTTCCACGGAATGTGCTCTGACAAACTTACTGCACGTGTACCCCCTCAACATAAATACCCCTGATCAACCTGACTAGCAGCAAAATTCTGCAGATGCCGGAAAACTTTTAACTCTAATAGCTTCTTTCCTCGGACCACTTGCCTTTGGAATTTTTTCTCTACTCCCTGTTTCCCTGACTGTAAAAACTTGCAGAAATTTAAATGTAATATGAAAAACATCTTACACAACTCTCCACTTTGGATGCCCCCTATAAATCTGGCCCTTAATCACAGCAGCCCCTTACATCTTAGTGGCAATATGCCCCCTTGTTTGCGGTGAATAAAAGTAAAAGAAAATTCGGTGCTTGTCCAGTGCTTCGGCCATACGGAAAAATTATTTTTTATGAAAACAATATTATGTACTTACTCAGTGGTATTTTATTGTTCAATGTTGAAAAAAGTAGGAAAAATTATCCACTAGAACTTTAATTACAAGTATTTTTCTATTTTCCGTATCGTAGCAGTCACTTCGATGAGTATGCCTCCATCTTGTTTCGTTGGACAAAAATCAAGAGCCCTTCGCATTATTATCTGCCCTTGATTTGTGTCCAACGAAACAAGATGGATGCATACTCATCGAAGCGATACGTAAAATGGGGAAATACTTGTAATTAAAGTTCTAGTGGATAATTTTTCCTAGTTTTTTCAACATTGAACAATAAAATACCACTGAGTAAGTACATAATATTGTTTTCATAAATAAATAATATTGTTTTCATAAAAAAATAATTTTTCTGTATGGCCGAAGCACTGAACAGGCACCGAAAATTCATAATCACTTGACAAACCATCAAATCCCAAACGTTTTATCAAGAATTTCAGACAGAAAAATCGATTGACCACTTGATCTCTTGCACAGCATGTGTAGGTGTTGTTCGTAGCAGTCGAGTATACGTTCTCGACAATCAGTCTGACAGTGGCCTTGCTTTGGTTGAGCTGAGGTATGGTTCTGTTCAGTCCTTGGAGGTTCAACCTCCCAGGCTTTACCTTTTCTCTTTGAGAAGGGATTAGTTCATTACTAATCGCCTGAAGCGCTTTTACCAGAGAATGCCGACAGAGCTCCTCAGGCAATTCTTATAGGTCAGAGTGCACTTTTTCACTTAATATACCCCTAATAAATCTGGCCCCTAATCACAATAGCTCCTTACGTTTCAGTGGCAATTATGTCTTGTTTGGGGTGAACCCAAGTAAAAAAAAATTGTTTAAATTTTTATACAATTGTTTAAATTTGTATACAATTGTTTCATTTTACATTAGGCAACAGGATTTTAGGGTTATGGTATTGTGCTTTATGCTATCTCAACCTTATCTTTGGTCATTTTATATATGTTTTGTATATGAATGGTTTGCAGATTAATTTGTCTTGCATGAAACTAAACATAGCTCACATTACCCACCCTTCTGCCTAGCAGGTGTGTTCCAAAATTCATAATAATCGTTTAACTAGTTTAGGAATAAATCCTGTACATATATGTATATATATATATATATATATATATATATATATATATATATATATTTTTACCTTACAACACAGCAGTAGTTACCTATATTTCCACTGGTGCTACCAGATGAGGCTGTCTGAAGATACCGACTTCCTGACTTAAAATGCACCAAACATTGATGTTATTGTTTTTTTCTTTCTGTTTGCAAAACTCAATCACGTTCTGCAAAGCTAAAAACAAAAACAACAATTTTCCTCTCCACAACAACCAAATCAAACACCATGAATAAATATTTGTAGATATAAAGAACTTGAAGCATAAAAACGTTTACCAAAATTACCGGATTCGGCATTAAATAACCTGAAAAGGTTGATATGCCGTAAAACAAAACAACCAAACCAAACTTATATTTCCTTGACCCAGGACTGTACCCTAATCGACTATTTCCAATAGTTGTGATACAGCACTTTCCTTGGATCTGAACAACCAAATCCATGTATTTGGGGACTTTAATGTCGAGATACATCAGACCCAGCTATTATTCTCATCTTTGTTGTTGTCATGGTGATCTACCCTATTGCATACTTATATGGACTCTTCTTGACCTGGCACTTTTGGCTAGGAAGTAAGTGTAGTATCTGTTCCTGTGGATACTGCACCCTATAGACTGGTGTCGTCTTGCCCCTCGGAGCTTGATTCCGCTGGTCTGTGGGTTTGTCCTTTGCAGTTCTAGGAGGTCCACCCTCACAGGCTTTGCCTCTCCTCTTTGTGGAGGAGTAAGTTTATTGCTTACTGCCTAAGGCGCCGCTACCGGGGAATGCCGACGGGGCTGCTCAGGCAATTTTTAATGGCCAGAGTGCTTACTTCCTTGGGCGCTGGCTTTTCAAACCCCACTTTCCCGACCCGACCTTGGGTCACATCTTACTTGTGGGAGTAAGATAAAACTGGCCTTGTGCCTAACTCTTGGAGAGGAGTAAATAAACATGGACTCTTCTTGATACTATGAATTGTTATAATGGTGGTAGTAGACAGAATCGCTATGACTAAGCCTGAAGCAGTCTTTGGCGACATATTACTTCTGAACTTTCTGTAAATACATACTCTTAATAACGATCTGTTTCAGAGAAAAGCATCCGGAGAATATCATATATGATGTATAGATGTTTTAAAGAAAAAATGACCAAAGTGTCCTGATTAATAAATATACATTATATATGATATCCTCCGGATGATTTTCTCTCAAACAGATAGTTATCAAGAGTATGTATGTAATAAAATATTGTTTGCTCAAAAACTATCATGGGTGACCTTCCTTGGATTATATCCAAGTTATCTCCACTGAATTATACTGGCCAACAAAGAGAATACATTTTTCTGTCTTAGAAGTCAAAAATATCTAATTCTGCCCATGTGAAGAATTTAGCCATTGGACATTCTAATTCCGGATTACGGGTCTAATATATTTATTAATTACAGTATTTACATTTTAAATGTCATTATATACGTGGTGTCCTTGCCAAAAATGGCAATTTCTCTTTAACTGCCAGATAGCCTCGGGATTATGAATTCATCTTTGCCTGGTGCAAAAAATCCGGTGCTTATACTTTTGATGTTTACATAAACTAAACCTTCAAACACTTTATTGCTCCCACATTGTTTCTTCTGACTAAGCCCGAAGCAGTCTCTGACACATGTTACTTCTGTAAATACATACTCTTGATAACTATCTGTACAAGAGAAAATCATACGGAGAATATCATATACAATGTAATTTTATTTAATTTTTTACATACATAAAAGAACAAAAAAAAACCCACATAACTTAATATTTAGGCGATAAAAATCGTACACATTCTCAGGCAAGGTTTCGTAGTCCAGAGGTTAAACTTCAGACTAAGAGACTATGTAGTGGTCGGTTCGATCCTTGCCAAAGTCAGCCATGCTGATGACGGCTGGATAGCCAGAAACATGTGTTCATGGTTAATTTTTATGTACATAAAAAATTAAATAAATATATATAAATAAAAATACGTCCTGTTACAAGGCGACGTAATGCAGAAATGTAATGTCTGTAATGTAAGGGAGGTAACTCTGCACCACTTAGGAAGTGAGACAAAAATACAAAAAAAAATTAATATACGATGTATACATTTTTAAAAGCAAAATGACTAGAGTGCCCAATTACCAGGTTACGAGTCTAATATATTTATTAATTAAAATATTTACATTTTGAATGTCATTATATACGTGGTTTCCTTGCCAAAAAATGGCAATTCCTCTTTGACTATCAAATAGTCTTGGAATTACGAATTCATCTCTGCCTGGTGCAAAAAATCCGGTGCTTATATTCGTGGATTTATACATAAACTAAACCTTCTACCGCTTTCTCGCTGCCACATTGTCCCTTCTGCTTAGAAATCGTCTATATGCTCTTCTAGATATCACTCGTTTCATAAGAAACCTAGCTAACCCCCAATTATAGACGCCCTCCTTAATTTAGACCTACATAAATAATTATGAGATGCCCCTGGGTCTTTTGGTACAAAGATTTCTATTCATACAAACATTTTTGGCTACATATTGACCGTCACCAATATCGGATATATAACACAATCAGTGCGAAAAAAAAAAAGAGACAAGATTGAAAGCAGTCAAGTATCAGAAATCCCAGCGTGAAAGTTTTATGAAAATAAAGATTTCTTTATTGGACGTTTGAAATTAGAAACACTTTGCTGAAAATCGATAGTTAACATTTTGGAACAATAAATGATCACTTCGAAAAGAACAGGGCAGAAACATGACGGTGAAATATATCGGTTCTTATTTGGCAATAATAAAAGTTGCTTCTTGTCACTTTGAATCAATAAAATAAAAACCACTTTGATATCAAATAAGGTTTTATTAGATAAATGTCTGGTAGACACGGCTGGCACTATCAATATTCAGTGGTGTCATAATTTCAGGACAAACTTGAATAAAATTAAAAATGAAAACTTTTGGCAGACAGTATGGTGAAAAGTCGGATGAGGATGTTAGGAAACGGAAGTGTGCATAGGGAGGTGAGGGTCGATAATCCATGTGCATTATTCGTCCCCTGCCGATTCTTTAAAATTGGTTGTTATAAATGTTGGTAAATATTTCCTGGGGGTAAAAGAATTATTTAACTTGGTACAAAATGTGTTTGTGTACTTTTCAGCCTCAGCTAATCCTAGACAGTTTAATCATAATCGGCCAATCAGAGAGAGTTTAAGACATAGAAGGATTTGTAGTAATATAATCAGTTTATTATTCGGATTATTCGGACTACTGTTATCATCTTCGATGTTATTCTCATAACGTTTCGGAGGTTACATCGGCCGAAACGCTGTAAAAATAACATCCAAGATTAGAACAGTAATCTTAAAAATCCAAATAATCTAGATTATCAATCCTCATCTGAAAAATTCCCAGACGTAATATAAACAGGTTTAGTTTTAGTTAGAAAACTGTAATATAAGGTCTTACATTTAATTATATGGCATAGAAGGATCCGTAATAATATAATCCAACCGTTGCCCAGAATGCATTGAAGTCATTTTAGTTTATAATTTTTAGTTGTTTGCACATTTGTAAACTTATACAGACAAAAAAATAAAATTTGACTAGTAATGTACACAATGCCTATTATATATTTTTTAAAATTTTAAATGAGTTATCTCCCCTGCTGATTTTAGTTTTATATGAATTATTTAAAAATAGTTTATATTACCAGTCGTCTGCGCTGGACTAAATTTTTTTTTTTTAAATAAATGGTAGCAAATTACGTTATTATATTGGTAATAACATGATAAAACAATAAAAAATAAAAATTGGCTAGTCAGAAACAAAGTTTTATTTGTCAGCTTTAATGCCATTTAGGTTTGACGTTGAAAATTTGAAAAGATAACTTTATATGTTAGATATATATATATACACATTTAAGAGATAGTGTTGAATTACTTTTTTATGCTGTTAAGAATGACTTTTTTATGTTGTTAAGAATTACTTTTATGCTGTTAACAATTACTTTTTATGCTGTTAAGAATGACTTTTTTATGCTGTTAAGAATGACTTTTTATGATGTTAAGAATGACTTTTTATTATGTTAAGAATTACTTCTTTATGATGTTGAGAATTACTTCTTTATGATGTTAAGAATGACTTTTTTATGCTGTTAAGAATGACTTTTTATGATGTTAAGAATTACTTCTTTATGATGTTGAGAATTACTTCTTTATGATGTTAAGAATGACTTTTTTATGCTGTTAAGAATGACTTTTTATGATGTTAAGAATTACTTCTTTATGATGTTGAGAATTACTTTTATGCTGTTAAGAATTACTTTTTTATACTGTTAAGAATGACTTCTATGCTGTTAAGAATGACTTTTTATGATGTTAAGAATTACTTTTATGCTGTTAAGAATGACTTTTTTATGCTGTTAAGAATGACTTTTATGATGTTAAGAATTACTTCTTTATGATGTTGAGCATTACTTTTATGCTGTTAGGAATAACTTTTTTATGTTGTTAAGAATTACTTTTATGTTAGGAATTACTTTTTTATGATGCTAAGAATTACTTATGCTGTTAAGAATTACTTTTATGCTGTTAAGAATTACTTTTTTATGTTGTTAAGAATTACTTTTATGTTGTTAAGAATTACTTTTTTATGATGCTAAGAATTACTTATGCTGTTAAGAATTACTTTTATGCTGTTAAGAATTACTTTTTTATGTTGTTAAGAATTACTTTTATGTTGTTAAGAATTACTTTTTTATGATGCTAAGAATTACTTTTGCTGTTAAGAATTACTTTTATGCTGTTAAGAATTACTTCTTTCTGTTGTTAAGAATTACTTTTATGCTGTTAAGAATTACTTTTATTTTGTTAAGAATTACTTTTATGCTGTTAAGAATTACTTTTATGCTGTTAAGAATTAATTTTATGCTGTTAAGAATTACTTTTTTATGTTGTTAAGAATTACTTTTTTGTTGTTAAGAATTACTTTTTTATGATGTTAAGAATTACTTTTATGCTGTTAAGAATTACTTTTTTATGTTAAGAATTACTTTTATGTTGTTAAGAATTACTTTTATGTTGTTAAGAACTACTTTTTTATGATGTTAAGAATTACATTTATGCTGTTAAGAATTACTTTTATGTTGTTAAGAATTACTTTTTTATCATGCTAAGAATTACTTATGTTGTTAAGAATTACTTTTATGCTGTTAAGAATTACTTTTATGTTGTTAAGAATTACGTTTTTATGATGTTAAGAATTACTTTTTTATGTTGTTAAGAATTACTTTTTTATGTTGTTAAGAATTACTTTTTTATGTTGGTAAGAATATCTTTTATGCTGTTAAGAATTACTTTTTTATTATTCTAAGAATTACTTATGCTGTTAGGAATTACTTTTATGCTGTTAAGAATTACTTTTTTATGTTGTTAAGAATTACTTTTGTGCTGTTAAGTATTACTTTTTGATGTTGTTAAGAATTACTTTTATGTTGTTATGAATTACCTTTTTATGTTGTTAAGAATTTCTTTTTTTTGTTTTTAAGAATTACTTTGTTATGCTTTTAAGAATTACTTGGTCATGCTGTTAAGAATGACTTTTTTATACTGTTAAGAATGAATTTTTTATGCTGTTAAGAATTACTTTTTTTGCTGTTTAGAATTATTTTTATGCTGTTCGAAATTACTTTTTATATTGTTAAGAATTAATTTTTGTGCTGTTAAGAATTATTTATCGATAAAGCCTGAAAGTGAAGCTTAAACCATCTTTTCTGCAGTGAACTAAGCTTTCCTCTTCCCTCACCCACTTCAGCAATTATGTTTGGAAATAGTGCCGACTCGAGCTATTATAACGAATAGAGGACATGCTATGAAATATTAAATAGAGTTTATTGATTTGTGTTCTAAACATATGCATTTTGCTTATGAGCTGAATTTGCCCATAGATTTCTGTAAATGTCCTTAATTCACTGCGTAGTAATTGCAAATCTGTATGACGTTACGAATTATCAAAATAAGAAATCAATTTGTAAAAATACATTTTTTCTATCTTTTTTTTCATTTTAGGTTTGAAAAATTTGTGTCTTTTTAAAAAATTTTCATATGAAAATAAATAACCAGTATGAATTTAGAGTAAATGTAAATATTGACAGTTTATTAAATAAATATGTTGTTAGTCCATTCCTAAATGTACGTGTGTATATCTCTATGTATAAAGTTTGGTATGTATATATGTTAAGTTATTTGTATGTACAGGATTTACTCCTAAACTAATTAACCGATCATTATAAATTTTGGAACACAGCTTCTAGGCGTAAGAATGGGTAATGTGGGCTTTATTCAGTTTAATTTAGTTTTATACAAAATAGACAAAGAGGGCGTAGAAAACCTTCATGAAAATTTAGATACCTCTAGTTTTGTGAAATTTGAACAATAGCTATTAGACATCGATTGATAAATATTCTCCTAATTTCAGTTTTTTTTGTATTTTAAACGAATTTTAAGGGGCATAATATGGACACAACCTTTCATGTGAAAATTCAAATATTTCAGATTAGCATTAAATCTACCGGCTATATCAGACACTACAGCCTAGAGATCTTTTTAAGATTCTAACCGTCCCTTTAAGTGCAATTGTTTGTATTTCTCTCAAGTAACTCACGTGTGTACCGTTAAACAAATATAATGATGTGATCAGGTAGCGTTCGAATGAGGCAGTTACGAATTTAACATTTAAGGTTTAAGAAACCGGAAGAACGTGCCTTTCAAGTTATATTTAAAAATACCAATTTCAGTATATTAATACAGCGTTTCATTTCGCTAATGCGCTGGATATGATGCAAGGGACATAACTCTATCAAATTTATGAAAATATTCATTTGGAAAACGTTTTTTTCTAAATATTTTATTAAATTAAAAAAAAATAATCTGATATTAACAGTTAAGCAATAAATGAATAAAGAAATAAAGAAATTAAAAATTAAAAAAATAGAAAATAGAAGAAAAATGAAAAGTTAAGAAGATATAGTAAGAAAAAATATTTAGAGAAAAAATATATTAATATAATAAAGAATTGGGGAAAATGGAGTCTAAGGGGGATAACTCAGTAAAAAAAAACTTTTGATAATATTCTAAAATCTGAAATGCAAGGAGAATATATTAATATGGCATCAATTAGAGAATGGTTGAATAGTTCATTATGTTACTCGATCCGCCGAATGTATAAGGAGAGTCTGTTTTCTGTGAATACATCCCTATAGCAATTCGTCACGTATGTTTAAACAGGACGTATAGGGGTCAATAATGGCTCTGAGGATGTGATACTTCTTTCAAGGCTAAAAATAATAAACTCATTTCAACCAACTCATCCCTTCCCCCCCCCCTTCTAAAAACTCCATTGACTGCTACTGCTAACATGCAGCCAAATTGCCTTTCTCAATTTTTTTATTCTTTCACTCACAAATCCAGTCGAAACTTTCAGGCAAATCATATTGATGATTGTATGATTATTTTTTCTGCATTTTTATTCATCCTAGGGAAGTCTTACAATAAAGACGAAACGTTGATGAATACATAAATAATATAGTTTTTGGCTTTTCTTTTTCATATATACATAATGTGTGTATATACATAATGTGTGTATATAATATAGATATTAGTTATGTAAAAAAAAAAGTAAATTAGTAGAATAGTCCCATTTAAATATAATATAATTCTCATCGACTATAAGTGTCAGATTTGATAGCTCAGTTGGTATAGCACCGGACGCAAATCACTGGGTCTGGGTTTGAATCTCGCTGTATTGAGCCACACTGATGAGTTGTAGAGACGACGAAACATATGTATGTCATCATCATCATCATCATAACGTGTTTTAGATGCTGGCATACCTTGGACAACTTTTAAAAATTGACTTCCAAACTAACCTCTATCTGACTAGGTTTTTATTTATCCGTCTTTCTCTCAAGTCCGTCCTTATCACTTCCTCCCATGTTTTCCTTGGCCTTACCTGATGAACTGAACCTGCTATCTCAACTGTTCTACATCTACTAACCTAAGAACTCTCATCCATTCTTTCAACGTGGCCATACAATCAAAGTTTCCTGTTCTGCACACATCTCCCTACACTATCCAGATTTAATCTTCCTTGGAGGTCATCAGATCTAAGCCTGTCTTTAAGACTCAAATTATACATTCATCGTACCATTCTCATATAATTTCTCTCCATGCAGCTCAGATCCTCAGCCCTCACTGGTCAGCTTTCACTTCCATATATATCATCACACTGCATACACATGCCTGACAGACAGTTTCCATTAGTCAACAGTTGTAACGCCCTGCTGATTAGTAATGGCAGTAGTTCTCTGGATTTACTCAATCCACTGCTAACTCTTGCAATCACACCAGCATCTGCTCCACCCTGTGCTCCAATGGTATTACCAAGTAAAGAAACTTTTAGCCAAGCAAAACTGTTATATTTAAGCTCTCAGCATCTTTTGAAAAACTTTCAGTCAACTCATTTCTAGTATTTGAGCTCGACTATGGCTCTACTTCAGAGTTCAAGACCGAATAATCGTTAGAAACTCCAAATTATATTATAAGTAGTGATTAGTGTTATGTAAATAGTTTTACATGAAGTTAAATCAGATTGTCATCTGGCAAGAGAGAAAAGGTTAATTAGAAAACGAAAGAGTCTCTAACCAGATAGCTCCTGCACTGTCAACCAAGCTCCAACCACTGTCGCATCGCTGCAATGTTTCATCCTCATGCTTGTTTAAAAAGTTCCTCCCTACTACCTCTTTCTCACAGATGATACGTTGCTAGTCTTTCTCTACTCTATTGCTATTTTCATGGCAGGTACTCGACTGAGCTTCAATCTATGGTCCCTCTCTCTGATAAATATTCACAACAAAAACTCGTCTAGCTACAACCACTATCAATAATTTCCCTCCCTGTCTCTCTCTCTCTCTAAAACTAAATGAAACTTCCATGAGCAAAGTTTCTTTCATAGAACTACCCGTCTGTGGAACACAAAACCGCGGGGCTGCTTACCAGCTGACTATAACATTGTCGTTTTCAAGTCCAATGTAAATAAATTCTTGTTGAGCCGTTCTCTTAAATAATCAAATTTTGCCAAACTTCCACCATCATTACCAATCATTAGAGTGTTGTCTCACTGTCCATTTGACACTCATTAACCCTTATCCTCGAGTGGCCTTTGGGCTTTGATAAGTGGTGACTCTTTAGTAAAAAAAAATCCTTCCATGGAATGTGTTCTGACGAACTTACTGCACTTGTGCCCCATCAACGCAAATGCAGCAAAATCCCACCCCTTCACTGTAAAGGTCTTCAGATGCCGGAATACTTTCAACAAACAAAATACTATTATTTTTTTTCCTTTTATTTCAATTGTCAAATGTTTCTCTGGGCATACCATTGCGTATATAGGAGGAAGAAATATTATAAATTCCGAGTTACATCATCACCATAATTCGCCACTTCAAACTAAAAATAATAAAAGAACCAAAAATAAAGTAAATTTCACTGACTTTATTTTTTTCCTTTCAAATCAATGATTGAAATTCTTCATGTAGATAAAATAATTTCTGAAATGGAATTATTTTTATTTTGTTTTTAGTCGCATTGATTTTCAGCCGCCATATTGAAAGAGAGAAAAAAGTTTCATTTTCACACATCATTTTTTTTTTCTTCTGATTTATATCTTGGTAATGTGTGCGACATGATAAAGTTCTAAGCAAGATATGGTTTAACACGTTCTATTCCCTCACATTGAAAATCTGTTCAATTTATATGCATGGTCGGAATTGAAAGCAAGAAAAAGATACTGAATTTCTTTGTTATTTGCTGAATCAGTTAATGAATCATGGCTTGTAGTTCAATTACAGCGACCTTGCACGACAATTTAAGTTTTTTTTTTCTAAATTAAATAAATATCTAATAATAAGGAAATTGATCACATCCATGTGTATGAATATTTTATATTAAAATTTGAAAACCAAAACATGATGCAATTTTAAAATGAGTAAAATCATTTATTCATTTTTTAAGCTAAGACTTTCGATATATTTATATCATTCTCAAAGCAAGAAGAAGAAAAAAGAAAAAAGTCTTGCTTTGAGAATGATATAATCATAGAAAGTCTTAGCCTAAAAAAAAAACAAATGATTTTATTCATTTTACAATTGCATCATGTTTTAGTTTTCAAATTTTAATATAAAATAAATATTTAATAATTTAATAAATACATGATACAGCATTTGACAATATGAATATTACATTTAAATTTAAAAGTTCATGAAAATCTTTTCAACCACCAAATTAAAAAAAAGTCTATATTCGGAACATTATGAAGTTTCATCTTTGGCCTTTTGGCTAAGATGAAAGTGTAGTATCTGTTCCGATGGATACTACACCCAGTAGACTGGTATTGTCTTTGCCTTCAGGGCTTGATTTACACCTGTCTATGGGTCTGTCCTGTGCAGTTCTAGGAGGCCCACCTCCCAGGCTTTGCCTTCTCACTCTTTGAGAAGGGGTTAGTTTATTGCTTATCGCCTGAGGCGCCTTACCGGGGTGCTCACCTTCTCGGGCGCTGGCTTTTCAAATCCCACTTTCCCGACCTTGTGTCACATCTTACCTTGTGGGAGGAAGATAAATAAGATGAAGTTTCATCAGATGTCCGTCTAGCTTGTCAGGCCCAGAGCATGCTCAAAGCATTTCCTCAAATAATGGCGATGAAGAAGTGCTTATAGAGCCAAGTCAATTTACGATTGTCCACAGTGTGGCGCAAGGTGAATGAGGAAATTTTACGTTGTGGGGCCAGTCGTTCCACTCGTTTCCACAGTGATCCGTTGAAATACAAATCGGTCGAGAAGACCGGTGTATTTTAATCATTTATGGTTCTCTGCTAATGCTGTTACATGTCTTGGGTTTGTCGCCGATTCCGTTACCATTTTAGTTTGACTTTAGAAAGAAAATCTTTTGGATATGATAGTGTGAGACAATCGTCGCTTGTCATATTAAGGTCACATGTAAAAAGATCTCAATTAGTTCATAATGGTTGGTAATAAAGTGACAGAGCAGGAAAAAAGTCACAAGTTGGGGCTAGGTAAGAAAATACGGTAATTAAATATAAATGTTTATGTGTGTCAGAATTAATTAAAGTGATCAAACAGAATATCTTGATCACAGTAAAAATATCAGTCTTGGTGTAACTTAGAACTGATTTAATTTTGGGATATCTAGGTCAAAGTCACAAGAAAGGTATAAAGACTCACTACTTGACCCATGTTGTAGTCAATGAAGTCTAGCATCTTATATGACCTTAATCGTGAAAGGTTCAGTCAAGGTGGTAATTCTGACAGAATTTTAACTTCTGATTTTTCCAAAGTTGATGCATGGATGGAATGGTCTTTGAAAACAGTAACCGACATGCAAAATTTCAACCTGATCAGATAAATAGATTTTGAGTTATCAAGGTTCCCATGTCATAACTTTGGGAATACTTCATACAATATTTAAAAATAAGGCCCAGATAAGACATCTACTCATCCTTACGTTGCCAAGTGGAAGTATTCACTCCCATGACTGACTTCTGTTTTAGTTTATAAATGTTATTTGAAAATATAGAGCCATATATATATATGAATCCGAAAATTAAAAAAAATAAATTAAATAACAAACGTTAGCTTTTGGCTTGAAAACAAGTGTAGTATCTGTTCTGATACTACACTTCGTCTTTTCTGTCCTCAGTCAGTGAAGGAGAAATCCATCTAGACCGAAGCAATTTTAATTTTTGTCCCAATCCAGTGTGCCCCTTTCGGAGGAGCTGGATTTTTCCCACATTAAAAACTTACCGTGTGTCTAACTCTACCTTCGTGGGGGGGGGGGGGCAAGTGTATGAGGACAAACTTTATAGACGATGAAGGGGGGGGGGAGGGGCGTGTCGTATACGTCAGCCTCTTTTTTTTATCTCCTTGAGATTAGTAATAAAGAATCGCCATGTATACATGTCCAGTTTCGGAGTCTGCGGATAGATATTGTCGGGCTGGGGCTTAGCTATTCAGAGTGTGTTTAGACAATGAATGCAACACAGAGTTCAGATATGGATGACTGCTTCGTAGTAAACTGCTTCTGGCTTCTCCAACCATGGCAACGTTTTATAGATGGAAAAGATCAAAGAAAAAAGTTATCAGGTCTTGTAAGATACAATGGCAAAGCCTGAAGAGATTTACTTTTGTTTGATAGTCTTTACAACTGAACCACCTTTTAACCCTGTGTGGTTATTCGACTTGAAGACCGATTTCTAGGCAGACAGGCATCCATTATGTTAGAATTCCTTCCGACAATAGAAACAATATGAGGTGTGAATAATGATCATAATGTTACTATTAAATGTTTTTTTTTTTCTTCTTGTGACGTTTCTTTATTAGATAAACTAAATCAGTATTACTGGAATATATGTACTGATTATGAAAGGCATTCATCAACATATATATATATATATATATATATATATATATATATATATATATATATATATATATATATATAAGGGGGGGGAGTGACGGCAAAGTTCCCTAAAGAGATTCAATTATTTAACGAATTCCTTCTGCCAGCAGACGGAAGGTTTACAAATGGCGATAGAGACAGATTCCAAAATTTTCAAATGGTTTTTGGAATCTGCTCTATGCCAGACCTCAAAACACTCTATTTCATAGTTATTTTTCCGTGTTTTAGAGTGTTTTAAGGTCTTGCATAGAGCAGATTCCAAAAACCATTTGAAAATTTTGGAATCTGTCTCTATCGCCATTCGTAAACCTATGTTGTGCTGGCAGAAAGAATTCGTTAAAACACTGAATCTCTTTAGGGAACTTTGACCCCCACCACACACCTTGATATATATATATTTTCTTCTATATTTCTAGATCTTATATATATATATATATATATATATATATATACATTTATGGAAATCGCCCCAGACAATACATCAAGCCACTTGATTTAAAGAGCTAAAAAAACACTGCTTCAAGGTAAAAAAAATAACCAACGATAAGTGGTAGATGGATAAATATTGACCTAGAAAACAGCAATTCTTCCCCCTTTGTCAAAAATATCGCTGATTGGATGTAAGGACTAAAGGGCAAAATAAGGAAAGCGAGAGTTACAAGGCTGCCGAAAGTAAACCCAAGGCCAACTTTCTACTCTCCTAAAGGTCCACTTCCTACTCTCCTGTGTGTGTGTGTGTGTGTGTGTGTGTGTATATATATATATATATATATATATATATATATATATATATATACTTGCCGACTTGGCATTTACAAAGTTCAATTCCTCCTAAATTCCAAGCTAATTCGTGGTGGCCAACGGGTAAGACTCTTGACTGCAAATCAGTGGCAATTTGTGATCAGAGTTCGTGCCCGCCGACCAGCGGGAATTAACTTCCTGCACTGAAGATTGTGTAAGCATGAAATATCGATGTCTGTAGGTAATAAATAATTGATATTTATTTATAATATATATATATATACATATATATATAAATCATCATCATATATATATATATATATACATATATATACATATATATATATATATATATATATATATATATATATATATATATAAATTCTTAGTGAAATAGTTGGAAAATCCCAGCAGAGTGCTCAATTAATTATAGGGAATCAGAGCTTAATATTTATTTATTAATACAGAAATTTAATACAACATATGGACCAATAGTTTCGACCACAGAAGGTAAAACCTATGGCTTTCATCAGCATAGAAAGTAATTGGTGAAAGAATAATAAAAATAATATAATATAATACTTTTTTTTTCTTATCTTTCCGTTTTTACTGGAGATGGGGCATCCTACCGGATGCTAGACATTCACCGGCTATTTCAGTCACTCTAGCCTAGAGATCTTTTTAAGATTCTAACCGTCCCTTTAAGTGCAATTGTTTGTATTTCTCTTGCACTCGGTTCACCGGGTATACTCGCCAGATAGCTTTTGATATTCTTTTTCATTAGTCCTGTTGCTCCTATAATTACTGGTATGATGGAGATTTTCTTAAGATTCCAGTTTCTTTTAATGTCGTGGACTCACGTGTGTGCCGTTACAAAAATATAATGATGTGATCAGGTAGCGTTCGAATGAGGCAGTTAAGAATTTAAAATTTAAGGTTTAAGAAACCGGTAGAACGTGCCTTGCAAGTGATATTTAAGAATACCAATTTCAGTTAAATGCACAGCGTTTCATTTCGCTAATGCACTGGATATATGGGCAAAATTTGTGAGTAGAAAGTTTCTACAAAACAATTTATCTTTCTAAACTTATGAACACAAAATCACAAATAAAACAAGTAACTTGCCATGGCTGATAGCATTCTTCCTGAGAGTCCAATGTACAAACTCCTCGGCCTAACATTCACAGGCAATATGAAGTGGAATAAGTATGTGGAAGATACTGCCAAGTCTGCTGCAAAGAAGGTGGGTTCCCTCTAATGAGCTAGAAAACTTCTCACACCTGCCAGTATCCTATATCTCTATAAGGCCACCATGACTGGAGTAGTGTTGCCACATCTGGGCTGGTGCACCAACGATTTGTCTCTTCATCTTGGACAGGGTGCAAAAAAGAGTCTCTCACCTAAAAGATCCCACACTGTTTGCTAAGCTCCAGATTTCCAATGTTGTATCCATGTGCTAGTTTTACAAGTACTTCCACGGAACGTACCTCTTTAACGTAAATGCTACCGATCAACACGACTAGCAGCAAAATCACACCCCATTGACTGTAGAGGTCCCCAGCTGCCGGAAAACCTTCTACTCAAATAGCTTCTTTCCAAGGACCGCTTGCCTTTGGTATTATCTCCCTACTCCATGTTTCCCTGACTGTACCAACATACAGAAATTTAAATGTAATGTGAACAAACATCTTGCTGAACAACTCACCACTTAGGATGCTCCCTATAAATCTGGCCCCTTACGTCTCAGTGACATTGTGTCTTGTTTGGGGTGAATGACATTAAAATAAATCTCATACAAAACAAATTTTTGACATATAAAAATGAGAAATGAAAAATGCTTATACTTTGTAATTTCCAAAAATCTATATAATAAAAGTGAACGTATGTGTGTCCGGCTACCTGAAAAAAAATCATGTATGCAAATATATTTTATGAGCAAAGAAGGGAAATTTTACTTTTAATAATAACTGATCATAATGAAGATAGGAAAGAAAAATCATGCATGCAAATTTGATTTTTATGAGCAAAATAGAGGTGGCTTAATTTTAATAACTGATAATAAACTAGGCAGTTGTCTGTGTGTGTATGCCCAGCTAAAACTAAAATCTACAAACAAAGACCCACAAAGTTTGTATATTCTTGATCGGTGTTGCCCGGAATTAATAATATCTTAAATATAGAAAAGATTATTCATTCTTTGATACTAAACTGGTGCAAATTTCGTCAGGGGAGGTAGGTTTTTCATTTATTTTATGTACAAACTAAAGGGAAATAACTGCTTTTTTAATCAAGGAGTTACTTCCAGTTCCTCGAGAAATCTATAAAAAGTAGTTGTCTGTGTGTGTTTATATGCATGTGCATGTGCAGAGAGAAGAATGGGTCGAGAGAGGGGGGGGTGATAGAAAAATAGAGAGATATCTATAGAGAGGTAAAAATATAGAAGTTTTAATAAAAATATGTTACAATTTTCTCCAAGAAACACCGGGTAGCCCTGCTGGTAAAAAATAAAGGAAAGAATTTATTTCACTTTTCATAGACACAAAAATAATATTCTCTTTTTCGTAATATTTTTGTGACTAGAATTAAACTGCAGAGCGCACAGATGCTTTATTTACATATACACCAGAGAGAGAGAGAGAGAGAGAGAGAGAGAGAGAGAGAGAGAGAGAGAGAGAGAATGAATTGACTTTTCTTAGTACATCTTTTCTCGTATATTTTTTCTTTTTTTTTGTAGACTCTCGTGTTTATTAGTTAAGATTAAACTTGCATATTTGTTTTTTTGTTTTTTTTGTAAGTTTTACCTCGCTTAGTTGTTTCAGTTTTTACAGTAAGATTAACCTCGCGTGCATGAAATCAATTGTTACTGATAACATAAATTCTTACTACTACCCCGGGCACTTCACTTTTTTAAATTTTTATACAAAGTTTCATTCTGCTCTTTCAATTCATCATCTGCATAAATATCAACAAATACTTGCTGAGCTGTTCTTTTAAATAATTAAATTCTGCTCTTTCAATTCATCGTTTTCGAACCTCTCATCGTATTGTTCATCATTCAACTGAAAATTTGGGTATCTTTTACAATAATCCGCAGAGTGAAAACTCTCAAAAAACAAATATACAACAAATAAAAGTAACTGTAGCCGATAAAAGTTATTTTCCAACTTATCTGTGACATTTGTTAGTATTTTTAAGCCGTTCCAACTGCTATTTATTAGAAATCAATATTTTTGTCACACGAACATTGGACAAGACAGGGGAGTATATTAACGAGGATAAGGCTGGGACGCCATTTTTTTAGTAAAAATCCGTGCCCAAAAAAACAAGAAATTTTTTTTTACATCTAATAGAAACCCATTAATACTACGTAAAAATACAAACAAATGTCATAGTTAAGTAGGAAAATATATATATTCTCGACGTAGCTAACCTTCATTTGTTGTATATTTATTTTTTTTACCCGTTCTCGTTCGTTTTTTGGACCTCGTTCGCGACTCTGCGGATTATTGTAAAAGATACCCGAAAATCTTATTATCTCTTATCCTTGGGTGGCTTTTAGCCTTGGTACTCATTAGTATAAAAAGAAACTGAATTAGTAGTACTGAAATATCTGCCCCCCCCCAAAAGGCACAAAAAAATTAAAATAAAATAATAATAATTTAATATTATTTATTTAAAATTAATATATATATATATATATATATATATATATATATATATATATAGTGATTAGTTAGATTCCAATGACCAAAATTCAGTTGTTAATCTTAATATTTATTTTGCAATGACAGAATTGTCGATGGTTTTATAATCGTTTCGTAAAATGCAAGATGCTACAATTGGGAGCAATTACACACTGCTCATCAGAAACCTCAACAAAAACAATTATAAAAATGTTCATGCAAAAAATGCAAGGACTCAACACTCATGCGAAAGCTCCCCCCCTCCTTCGCCCCCGTTAATAGGATGACAAAATTCATATCCAGCCGCCATCTTGATTTTAGCATACGAATATTTATTATTATATATTCATATATAACGGCTGAGTGAACGAAGTTTCTTTCCTAAAGACTTTTTTTCTGTATATTTTAATGACGCAAAATACATGATTAAATATTCTTTAGTTCTGGGATTGAGTTATGTTTGAATGAAACTCATTTTAATTCTTCTCATGAGCCGTAATTTGTAAGTAACTGAACAAGTCACCTCTTAGTTATCTATGTATTTTTCTCAACCTCTAACTCTATGTTGATTCAACCACTCTCTATCATATTTGTTAATGCCTCTATAAACATTTAAAGAAACAGTAGCTCTTTTATTTTCAGCGTTGCTTCTTAATTGCTTCATTTTGCCATCTAATTTACATAGTGTGTTCGTGCATACCGTAAACATGTATGTAAATTAGCAAAATAATAATTCTCTTCACTTCTATGTTATCTATAAAGATAGTATAGAAGTAAGGAGATTATTATTTTTAGGTATGCAAGAAGAATATCTAAACAGATAGTTCATAGTTTATTAAATTTTTAAATTCAACCAAAGGGGAATAAATTGTGCCAGCTGTTGTGAACTAATGGATCACAGATAGTCTAGGAAGAGTATAAATGTTTTGTTTGAAATTCCATCAATATTCCCTTCTATAGAGAATGAAATATTGAGTTTGTATAGCAAGGGAGATAAGTATGTTTAAAGGAAATATAATTATCTCCCTTGACGGTAGTTTTTCAGACATTGCTCAATGTCCTAATAAGTATAAATTATTATCTAATGTGAATATTTTTATAAATGTGTTTGATGTTTATCGGAGTGCCTATTTAGTTTGTATATTGTGCAGCCATAGGACGTCCGCCCTTCCAGGGTTTACCTTTTTACTGAGTCGAGAGCGAGCGGAAGGCTCCCTTTTCATCAGCTACTACAGCCACTTACCTTTGATGCCCACCTTATAATGCTGAGTGTTTCACAAGACAGCATCAAGTACCATTTTATAAGTCTTTTGTATGACTCAACAGAGGATTGAACCCCGGTCTCCCAGCCCATTAGTGAAAACCCTAACCATTATGCCAAATGGGTCATTTACAGTAGCATACAAAGAAGACATAAACGTATATCGTATTTGAAATAATAGAAAGCAAAAAAAGAAATGAAAGCAAACATCATTGGTTTGTTTTGATTTCACAATATGAAACTTATACAAAAAAGAAATAAAATAGATTTGTTAAATTCTTATACAAAGCCGTGCAGAATAAGTTATAACCACAGAATCAAATATGAATTGAAATTTTTAAAAAACATGTGAATAACTATGTACCTAGAGTTTCCAATTTAGCAGACATTCATGAAAATATGTATATATAAGAAACAGAGCGATATCATTGGTTAATCGTATTTGTTGCTTTTTCAATGAAAATGAAGTCAATCCCCACAGTTTATGTTATTCAAAGAAGTATCAGGCCGGATAGAATATGCAGGCAATGAAAAAGATTTTAATTTCTTTTTCATCCTGTTAATAACTAGGATTGTAAAATGCTGTAATTCACTGGTCAGACAGAATTAAATATCTATTTAGCGGTTGTAATGCTATTTAGGTTTGATAGCTAGAATCCCACAAGATTACTTTACATGTTAGATGAAAAGGATGTTTCAGCCAGATTTTAAATGCTTTTTGTCTTTCAAATAATTTTTTGATAATGGGAGTCACCATTATCGATTAGAGACCTCATACCTTGATATATTTTCGTCTTGTTCATGATGGCCAGTCGTTTTGATCGTCCAGTGATAATGGTGTAGGTGAACTGCTGCAGAAGCTTAAATCAGTCATTAAAGGCAATCTTTTTCTGACTAAATACAATTCAACCATTCTTTGAAATGAATAAAATCAACTCCAATATTATTTATTGCTGGGCAGTTGATACTTTATTTGGGGTTTTACATAGAGCAGATACAGTGAGGAGGAGGAGAGAGCGAGAGAATCTTACTTATACTGGTTTACCAGCCCATATTAATTTGTGTTTGAATCCGTTTCCAGTTGTTAATTCATCTATGATTTTGTAAGCATTTTTCCTTCCCTGATGTAATTCTCAATCAGGTTGTCTTTTCCATTCCCACACTTATGAGTTAATCTGACGCTTTAACCCTGCCAGACAGTGTGTTCTTGAACAATTATAAGTACAACCACACGGAAAATAACCATCATTTAAAAGTAGCTAACTTACCTGACACTTTATATATGTAACAATATATTACATAAGTTGTAAGAAAAATGAATTCTTTTTCAGGAATCATTAATAATAAAAAAAAATCGTTGCTGAATTGTTCAAGACAGACTATAATTCATATATAAGTTTCTAAATAATCTCCTTCCTTCTGGCAAATCATATAAAGATTATATTTATGAGAAACAAAGGAATAACGTATCATAGGCACAAAAGACGAGAATGAAGTTCTGAAGATTTGATTTCTGATGTTTTGTCATAATGAAATGTTTTAGGAGTCTCCAAGACTGCCTTATATAAAACATGTGTCATATTGGCTAAAGCTATACTTTGATACTTGAGCGTCACAAAGATGACCGCCATTTTGAGATAATCAAATTTTAGTAGAAGTCGGCCATTCACTTTTGCTGCTTGCCTTTAACAAAGAACAGGTAATTGACAAACGTCAGACAAGGGAGAAAAAACACTTTCAATAGAACATCATTCCTTAAAGTACTTACCTCTGACCTCTTTCTCCAACAAGGGGAAGGCAAGTCTGATCGGGCAAGGTGCATGGAAGGGTAGGTTATTGGAATTTATTAACGTCCTCCTCACTGACTAGCTGCAGCCTTGTCCCTTAAGGGTCTCACAGATTAGCTGTCAGGCATCCCAACCCCTATTCCCTTAGGGGTCACGTGAGTCAGTGCATAAAAACGATTGCATGCTGTGTCCCGGCCTCTTTTCGACCCACCGTTTGAACCTGGTAGGACCGCATCTTGATGCTTATGACACAAGCCCACTCCTTTCTGTTACGAACCATCTTGGACTGAAGTGACTACATCTCGGCAAGAGCCAGAATGGAGGCGAGTGCACGTTCAACCTGTTACCAGAACTCCCACAAGATAAGTGCGCGAAGCACGTTTTCGCAAACCTAAATTAACTTCCTCCTTTCTGAACTTTAAACTCACCATTTGTTGCATATATTTACCCTCATGTTTTCTCACAAGTAAAACTGTTTTAAACTTATATACAATTGTTGTTGTGTTCCTTCTCACAAAAGCTGTTGCCCTATTTCTATTTTGCACTTATCTACACTTATGTTACTGCATTCTCACATGCGACAATTGAACTTTCTTCCAGTGATATTTAAGTTTTCAGCAACGTTCTGGAGGCTACCTTAAGTCTTATTTAGTTAACCCTTAAAATGTTGCCAGAAAAACTTTTATTCAGCCAAAACAAGGCATATTGTCACTGAGACAGAAAGGGGCACTGTAATAGAATCCATATTTATAAGGGGTAATCTAAGTGAGAAGTTGGCAAGAAGATGTTTGTTCACATTACATTTACATTTCTGCATGTTCATATGAACAGGGAGGAAATTCCAAAGGCAAACGATCCGAGGAAAGAAGCTATTATAGTAGAAAGTTTTCCAGCATCTGGGGACCTTTACAGTTAGGGGTGGGATTTTGCTCCCAGTCGGGTGGGTCAGAGGTATTTTTGTTAAGGGGGTAAAAGTGCAGTAAGTTCATAAGAGCACATTACAGGGATGCAAAATTGCAGCGATGTGACAGGGACTGAAGCTTGGCATACAGTGTAGGATCTATTAGGTTAGAGACTTTTTGTGGGAGAGACTAGTGGTTGGTGCACCAGCCCAGATATGGCAACAATACTCCGTGCATGAACGAATGGTGGCATTATAAAGTTATAGGATACTGGCAGATGTGAAATGTTTTCTAGCCTGGTAGAGGGAGCCTACCTTCTTTGCGGCAGACTTGACAGCATCTTCTATGTACTTATTGCACTTCATGTTGTCTGAGAATGTCAGACCGAGAAATTCAAACGTTGGACTCTTGAGGAGAGTGTTATTAACCATGACAAATCAGTGGTTGGAAAGGTTTCTTATAGTTGTTTAAGGAAAGGAGATTTGTCTTGGTAACATTAAATGTGACCATCCATTTTTGGCTCCATTCTATTACAAATTGAGGGTAATTTTCAAAGGATTCAGCCATTGTTTTGCATCTGCAGGCATTCGATTTTCTCTCATGCCTAGAATAGAGTATGGTGCCATCAGCAATACACCCATCTCAGACATGATGTTACATAAAATGATCTAACGAAGGATTGACACACCCTGCGCAACAGAAAATCTTCGTACACTCAAAGTCTTCGATATGTCCTGTCTTCAGAAGCACTCTAAGCATCCGCCTCTTCGAGCAAATCTCAAACTGTACAATCTGTGTACGATGCAACACACCAGCATCATGGAGACTCTTCTGAATAAGAGACTAATTAAATAAAAATAAAAATATTATTTTTATTTTTATTTACTTACTGGGAGTTTTCACACTGGTCATCATCAGTGATTGCACACTGACCATAATCGGTTGTTTTTCTTTGAATTCTGAGTGACAACAAGTCTCCCCAGATTTCCAGTACCCTCCACCTCTTTCAATCACGATTTCAAATGATTTTTCATTATCGCATAGCCGCTTACATTTGATGCCTCGCTGCCATTGGTCTTCTCTGCGATTTGGGTGGCAATAAGCCTCCCCAAGGTCCCAGCATTCTCTGCACCCTTTTCAGTGGAGGTCTGGTCAGTATTCTCCCTCCTAGGTCTTTCCATCCTCGTTGGTCCTTCACTACCATTTTGTGTGGCATCAACCAAGGTTGTTTTTTTGGGGAGGGAGGGGGGTATTTTATGAAATTTCTTGCTGTTTCAGTTCTCTTGGTTTCATGTGGTGGTGTTCGTTTTATGTGTTTGCTTCATTTCTATTGCAACTTCCATGGTGCTGATTTGCATTCGTAGTTTATGTGGGTTGGGTTCCGCATTGAAGGATTTTCCTTAAGATTTCAGCTGTTTTCATCATCATCATCATTATCATAACTTATTATTATTCTCACCAAATTTCAGAGAAATATGAAATGAATTTTGAAGAATCTTTTCGTTGTATTTTTTATGTTTGATATTTTTGTTTATGAAATTCAAATCCTATAAAAATGATTTTCCCCGTTTTGTAGTCTTTTCGAGCATATTCTTTTTCTTCTCTTATTTCTAAAAATAAAATTATTAATGGCATTACATTAATCTAAGAGTACCGAACTTTGGAGTATTATCAGAGTTTACTGAAATTCCTTATTCATTATTTTCTAGTTGAGTGATAATTCCTTTAATTAAAAAATAAAATATATCTCACCTAGGAGCCAAGAATCTACACTTTGAATTTCTTTACTCACTGCTAAATATTGAATACGGCCTGAAAGATATCAAAATCTGATTGGTCAAATAAGATCACTTGTAAGGAGAGCGACAGAGAGGAATATTTTGAAATATTAGATCATTACAAAAATAATGACCGCCTGAAGCACTGGGTTTTAAAAAGTCATTTTAACACAGAATTTGTAGCTTATTTCTGGTAAATTTTAACATGTATAATAATTAATGTATTTTCAATAATTTGTAACAAGAATCTAAATTTTGAATCTCTTTACTCACTGCTAAAAATTAAAGGTACCAAAGGCTATGATTGGTCAAATAAGATCACTTGTTAGGAGAGAAAGAGGAACATTTTGAAATAGTCATACCGACGCTTGGATCCTCATTTCTGCCCAGAGAATGACTTTCTCATTAAGATAAGCTCATAGGATTGACTTTTACTCCAGACCTGAAAGGGAAAACTTACATCAAATCTGTAGCTAAAGTCGCTGGAAAAATGGTTGGATCATTCTATCGCTCCAGAAAGTACCTCACTCTTGACACAATCCTCTACCCGTATAAGAGCCAGATCCATCCTAAGATGGAGTACTGCTGTCATATCTTGGGAGGTTCCTTTTAAGTACTCTTTTTTGCCTTGACAGAGTACAAAACCGACTTCGCAATCTAGTTGAGGGGAGGGGGTGACCTCTTCTCTTCTCTACAGCCCCTTTCACACAGAAGGGATGTTGCTAGTCTCTCTCTACTCTATCGTTGTTTCCATGGAAGATGCTCGACTGAGCTCCAATCCCTGCCCTCACCCTGTAAGACATTAACAGCTACAACGCACTTAGCTACAACCACAATGGAGAACTGTCTCTCTCTCTCTCTCTCCCTCTCTCTCTCTCCCTCTCTCTCTCTCTCTCTCCCTCTCTCTCTCCCTCTCTCTCTCTGCCCAAAACCAAACAGAACTTCTATAAAAAAGGTTTATTTCTGAGAACAACTCCCGAGACTGCCTCCCTGCCGACTACAACATGGTCGTCTTTAAGTCTAATGTTAACAACTACTTGTTTAGTCGTCCTCTTTGGTAATCAATTCCTATTAAGAAATCTTCTGCCCATTCCACCCATTGTTTCCAATCCTCGTATGGTGGCGTTCAGCATCCAACTGACGATCTCTGTTTTCCTTATCCTCGAGTGCCACCTCCCCCGGGCCTTGATAAGTGGTGAACCATTAGTAAAAAAAAAGTATATGAAAACAACAACAAGAAATGATAACCGTGTATACTTTTATTAAAAGTTAGTCAGTTGATGAGAGCCAGTGCAAGCATCAGGTTTATTGTGAAGATGTTCGCTTCATGACCGAACTGGACAAGGAAATGGTCAAAAATAGATACTAGATTATAAAAAAATATTGACTAATGAGTCACCACTTATTAAAGCTAAAATCCACTCGAGGATAAAGGTTAATGAGAATGATAGATTGCTTCTATCTACTTCCCTTCCCACGAGTGCAGAATTAGATACAAGGTCGGTTTTTAATGTGGGGAAATCCAGCTCAAAAAAAAAGGGACACTGTGAATTGGAACAAAAATTTAAATTGTCTCAGTCTAGAAAGATTTCTCCTTCACTTACCGAAGACAGAAATGTTGAAGTGTAGTATCAGAACAGATACAATATTTTTCTTCTAGCTAAAAAACCAAGAAAGTAATGGATAGATTGTCAGTTGAATGATGAAGAATATTATGAAATGATTGAAAATGATGAATGGAATGAATCAAATGTATTACTTAGGAGGACGGTTTATGACAATCAGTCCCGTGGTTGTTTGTTAATTCAAGTAATTCGCAGTAATTCAGACTTTTTGAAACAATGATAAAAATAATTAGTCTACTTTAAGTTTAATTTTAACATTACAAATTATTATGAAACTTTACTTGAGTTTTCCAGGCGCTGAAAGCACCATCCATGGGTCCCGGAGATGTACAACATTAGAAATTAACCAGCAGTAATGTACAGAGGGTGACGATGGGGTGGTGACCTTAAGTATCGAAATTGGTAGAGGGGGGGGGGGGCATCTAATCATATTGAAACAATCTCTCTTTCTCATATTTCTCAGTACTAGGACTTATAATTGTGTCTTTGAGGCATAAATACCACAGTAGCCCCTTATACTTCAGTGGCTACATGCCTTGTTTGGGGGTGGATAAAAGTAAAAAGAAAAGTTATGGCATTTGGGGTTAGTTCACCAGGATGATGCGAATAAATAAGTAGAAAACAAGGAGCTGTGTCACAAAGTTATTTGGGTACTATTTACTGAAGTCAACAACAAAAAAGGGGTAAAGAAAAACAAATGAGCAATAAATAAATGTTACCAAAGGCAAGATAATTTACTCTTCAACCTACCTGGATAAGTTTATTTGTGTTGTAACTTATTTTAAACTGTTTTTTTTTTGTTAAAATAAAACATAATGTCGATTGTTCAGTTAGAACAGAAAAAAAAGCCGTTGACGAGGACCCCTGATAATTGCTCAAAAATCGAAAATTAAACAAAATACTGGTAGAACATTACATTGTCGCACGATTGGTGACATTTATTGGATGCGTTTCTATCAGTATTTTGTTTAATTTTCGATTTTTGAGCGATTATCAGGGATCCTCATGAAGGGCTTATCGGCACCATGTGAAGAGCTTATCGGCCCCATCTTGTTTTTTTCGTTCTAACTAAACAGTCAACACTATGTTTGTTTTTAGCAAAAACGCTTTAAAATAAGTTAAACTTGTCCAGGTAGGTAGAAGAGTAAATAATCTTGCATTTGGTAACATTTAGTTGTTGCACATTTGAATTTTTTTACCTTTTTTTTTTTTTGCTCTGTTGATATCAGTAAATAATAATTGGTTATTTTTTGGTTACCAGTCATACATTATGTTCAAACGCTAAAAATTAGTAGTGCACAGAAGAGGGGACGGGAGGGACGGTGACCTTGAGCATCCAGATTAGGGGGTAGGGCCCCCAATCATATTCAGACTCTTTCGGTTTCTCATAATATTTCTCAGTACTAGGACTTATACTTGAGTTTTTGGGGCATACAACCAAGGTGTTGGTCCCTTGGCATTACAGACCTCTGCATGCCACTGCCTTCCAGCATATGACAATGGAATATTCACCAGTTTTTACTTGGTTATAGATTGCTCATCTGTGAGGCAATTGGTTCCAATTTGAGAATGACTATTTTCAAGTTTAGTTAACAATAGAATGCATTGAGTAAAATCCATGAAATCTCCAAAGACAAAGTATTTATCATCTCTTATGGATAAGTGAGTTTTTAAGTCCTATAGAAACACAACCTATTTATACATCATTGCATTTTGGGGGTGAATTTTCATGCTAGATGGTTTTAAGTTTTCGTAAATATTTGCTGCCAAGCGTTTCTAAATATATATTGGAAATGGACAACTTATTTTGGGAGTAGAGTTTATATAAAGGAGATAAAGAAGCCGGGTGAAGAGGAGAAGAAAAGGCGTCTTAGGGTGATGGGAGGTGAGGAAACTGCAGAGATGAGGGGATGGAAAAGGAAGAGGAAAGGAAGAAGAAGAAATAGAAAAGGAATAAAAGAGAAGAAATGGGAAGAAAAACAGAACGTGGAAGAAGTAGGAATGAAAAGGGAAAAATGAGAAGAATAAGGAAATAAGGGAATGGGTGGAGAAGAGAAAGAAAGAGAGAAAGATTAGAAAAAGGAAGAAGAGTGAAGAGGAGCGAAAAATAATATGAAAGAGAAAAAGCAAAAAAAGATGAAAAAACTCTGAAAGGAAATGAGAAAGTAAAAGAATTTCATGAAATAGAGGGGGGGGGGAGAGAAAGAAAAGGAGGAAGGTGAAAGAGAGATTGAGAAAAAGGGAAGGGTTAAAGAGAGATAGAAAAAAAGAAAAAGAGTTTAGCTGTAAAGTATGACAAAATATAGAAGGAAAAAAGGAAAAGGGGAGGCGGGGGGGACATGAGATCTTAAAGAATGGAGAGAATAGTTTAAAAGAATGAGAAAAGAAGAAAGATGCTGAATGAGAGAATTGGAAGATGCGCAGGAAGAAGTGAGACGAATCAAAAATAATGGAAGGCAATTTTTGAACAATGCAAAGTAAATCACATTAATGTCTCAAAATGACCTTCTTTAAAAAGAGTTTATTGAAATATGAACAACTTTGCAACTTTTCAAACTCTCTGTATTTATTGTAAATGCTTGTCTGATTGAAGGCACTTTTAATTCTGCTATTTTGGGTGTTTTCTTTAATGGAAGTTAAACATAGCTTCGAATTTCATTGTATCTGTGCACTTACCTAGCAGACGTGTTCTCAAAGATACTGACAACCAACTTTTCTAAATGGCTTCTCATTCAATCATAAAAACTCTTGAAAACTAATGAATCTTTAAAAAAGGAAACAATTTACGAATGTTTCTCATATTTACTTTTGACAAGTTTTGAATGTTTCTGAAGAGTTTCTTTAAAATGTTTAAAGTGACTTTTATCATCCTGTGAGAGGGTCAGAATATGGAATCTGCTCCTGCTGCTGATTATTATTATTATTATTTGTACTCACTAGGAGTTCTCACACAGATCATCGTCAGTGATTGCTCACCAACAACAACCGGTGGTATTTCCTGGAGTCTGAGTGACAACAAGCCTCCCCAGATTTCCAGTATTTTTCAACCTTTTTTTCGATAACGATGCGGTATTGCAACAGCCTCTTACCATTGATTTCTCGCTGGTAAGGACAATTGGTCTACTTTGGGATTTGGGTGGCAATAAGCCTCCCCAAGGTCCCAGCATTCTATACACTTTTCCAATGGAGGTCTGGTTGGTGCTGTCCCTCCTCGGTCTTCACATCCTCCTCGACCCTCTACAAATATTTTGTCTGGTGTCAGCCTAGGCCGACACCACTTTTAAAAAAAAAATTTGTTTTGTTTTAAGTTATGATTATTATTATTATTATTATTATTATTATTATTATTATTATTATTATTTTCATTATTATTATGTAATTTTTGAAATTCTCACATTGGTCATCATCAGTGATTGCTCACTGATTCGAGATGCTGATATCAGTCGAGATGGCGACTCCTTCGTGTCCCTGTAGGGAATGCTGCATAATCCAATCTATTGCATAGTTAAACAGTGTTGTAAACGGGATGCAGCCCTGTCGCACACAACTGACGATAGTGAAGGGAGCTTTCTCTTCACTTGACATCCGGACCGCTGCACGGGTGTTTGAGTAATATGTTTTCAGGAAACAAGACGACTTCGGGGGCATTTTATTCAGCTCAAGGATTCTTCATAGACAGGAGCGATTCACTGAGTCGAACGCGGCAGCAAAGTCAACAAATACAACGACTGTCTTTCTGCTGGAATGCATGCCTGTGTTCAAGGATACGTCTCAAGGTGAAAAACTGCTCTGTACAGCCTCTGCCAAGTTGGAAGCCGCACTGGTTGGGTCTAGTGTGGTATCGCGTATGCTCCAAAAATGCTGAAGGATGATGGATGCAAAGACTTTCGCAGCGACATCTAAGAGACTGATGCCCCCTTGGTTTGAGCATTGAGACCGGTCCCTTTTTTGAAAAGAGGAAGCACTATGACGTCCTGCCAGTCGTGTGGGATTATTTCCGACTCCCATACTTTCAGGATCACACGATGTAACCAGGCTGCCGTGACGCTCCAACTACGATGAGCTTCAACTTCTACTGGACCAGGTTAGCTCGTTCGTATCACAGATAAGCCTTCGCATCAAGGCTAACAAAACGAAAATTACGTCTGCCTGTGTGCTTGAGGAAGATAGAACAGTCATCATGCTGAATGGGCATGCCCTCGAGAAAGCCAACCAGTTTGTCTACCTTGGATCTGAATTCCGCGCCAATGGCTAGAATACAATCGAAATAGGTAGATGTATCAACCGCGTGTGCTCGGCCTTCGTACATGTCAACAGTCGCTTATGGAGTCGGTGTGATATCTGTATCATTACAAAGATGTGTATCCATCAAGCACTGATTCTGAGCATTCTACTATACGGATGCAAGATCTGGTCTCTCCGAGCCGTGAATATTTGCCAAATAGGTGTTTTTGACCGGTAGTGTTTTCGGGGGATCCTGCGACTCATCCTGCTGAACCGAGTTCATAATGCTATCATCCATGCGCGCTGCAGCATTCAACCTATTTTTCCTTATTTAAAAAAATTAAAAAAATTTTAATTCTTTTTAATTTAAAAAAAATTGGGGGGGGGGGGAGGAGCTTATAGTGTTTCTTGTAATTTCTGTTTCTTTGGTTCATTTTTGTGTAGTGATAGCTGAGGCCGGTGTAATTTATTGGGGGGGGGATTATGAAGTGCTTTTTCTTGCAGTTTTTGTTCCTTAGTTCTTGTTGTGGTGTTCTTCGTGTGGTTTTGTTTTCTCCCTGTTGTAAATTTCTTGTGACTAGCTAGCCTTTGTAGCTTATGCGTGTTGGTTTCCGCATTCGAGGATTTTCCTTAAGATTGCAGCTGTTTTGATCATTGCCGCCCTTTGTATGGTTTCGATGGTCCCTTTGATTCCAATTTCTCCCAGTTTTTTCTCCAGGATTTTTGGGATTGTTCCTAGCACTCATACGATTATTGGTATTATACTAACTTTTTTCATTCTCCATATTCTTTTCAGTTCTCTGGCTAGTTCTGTGTATTTACTTTGTTTTTCCGTGTCTTTGATCTACACTCTGTGGTCTGCTGGAATGGTGAAATCTACGATTTTACAAGATTTTTCCTTTTTGTCTATTATAATAACATCAGGTTTCCTTGCTTGTATGAGTTTATCTGTTTGTATATCCATATCCAGAGGATTTTGTGTTTTTCGTTTTCCAGTACTGTTTCTGGTTTATGTTTGTATCATTTGTCTGCATATTCGAAATTCAATTGTTTGCACAGTTCCCAGTGTATTACTTTTCCAACACAGTCATGTCTGTTCTTGTATTTATTATTATTATTATTATTATTATTATTATTATTATTATTATTATTATTATTATTATTATTATTATTATTACATGCTAGAGTGTAAAATAGTTGTTAAACCGAATATGATAATGAAAGAATGGATGAGAATTCTTGAGTTAGATGTAAAACAGTTGAGGTAGCAGGATCAGTTGGCAAGTGAAGGCCAAGAAAAACATGTGAGGAAGTGATAAGGATGGATGTGTGAGAAAGAGGTATAAATAAAGACCTAGCCAGAGATAGGTTAGTTTGGAAGTCAATTTCTAAACATTGTCGAGCACATGTCAGCATGTAAAACAGATGTTAAACCGATTATTATTATTATTATTATTATTATTATTATTATTATTATTATTATAATATGTTTTTTTTTTGGGGGGGGGGGATATTTAAGGGGCTACGAGTGTCTCGGACTCCAGGGTGGGCAACACTTAGTAACGTCTCATGCCAGCTCTCCATGCGGTCCAATCCAAAATGATGATATCAGTCGTGTTGGATGCAGTCAAATCACTTCTTACGCACTCAAGCCAGGTCTTCCTTGTGTTACCATGCTTCCTAGTGCCTGGGGTATCAAGCCGTTTTATGGAGTCAATGAAAGAGGTTGAACACTGTACATGAGTAACCACCTGAGATGCTGAGCGTGTAAGGCATCCAAAATCTCACCAATACCAATTTTTTTATGAAGCACAGTCGAAGGGATCCTTTTCTCCAGTCTACTGTCGTACATCCACCTGATCATGGCACAGTCATGATGCCGAAGCCGTTGCAGATCCCAAAAATTTGGAGCCCATGTTTCACTGCCATGCAAGATGGCAGAGAGAACACAGGTTGAAAAGGGAATATGCCTAGATGTAAGGATTGGCAGCAGCTTCTTGAACCTTCTCGAAGCAACACAATAACAAACAACGAGCAGTGATTGCATGTTCGTAACTATGACAAGCATTCAACAACAGCTAAGCTGAGTTCAAATCCATCAGAATCTATTATATTTACTTATATAGCATTTATATAGTTTTAAAGAGAGTAGAAAGTGACTGGTGGGTTTACTTTCGGCAACCTCGTAACTCTCACTTTCCTTATTTTGTCTTTTAGTTCGCACATTCCATGAACAATGTTTCTGAGAAAGGGGGAAAAATTGCTGTTTTCTGGGTTGGAATCTATCTATATAACATTTATCGTTGGTTGACCTTCAAGTAGGTTTTTTTTAGCTCCTTTCATCAATTGGCTTCATGACTTGTCTGGAGCGATTTCCATAAACAACAAAACAAGAAAAAACGGTCTATTTGTCACAATGGTGAAAGTGTTTGCTAATGGACAGAGAGACTGAGGTTCAATCCTCAATCGAGTCATACCAAAAACTCAAACCATGGTACTTGATGCCCCCTTGCTAAACACTCAGAATCATAAGGTGAGCATCAAGGGTAAGTGGAGCAATCCAGGGAAAGGAATGGCACCCTCCCCTACATTTTGCTGTAGTAGCCAATGAAAAAGGAGCCTTCGGGTCGTCATTGACTACTTTACTTTTACACTGTAATATCCAAAAATCAGTAAGGAATGAATTCATCCCTCTTCGCCCATGAGTAAAATACCAATGTTTATAAAGAAACTTTTTCAATAATAACAATTTTCTGTTTCAGCATTATAAAACAGAAACAGATTGATATATCATAAAACTGAAAAACAACTTAGTTATTTTTAAAGCATTTTTTTTTAAAGGTTTTATTGTTTGGGTTTTATTGTTTGGGTTTTATTGTTTGGCTCTTCCTCTCCGGCGTTGCCTGGGATGCAGTGAAGTCATTTTAGTTTTTAAGTTTTAAATGTTTGCAAATTTTTTAAACTTATACCGAAAAAGAATCAAATTTTAGTTGATAAATATTTTTATATTCTTAAAAAAAAAAAGTTATTCCCCATGACGATATTTTCGGTCATAATTGAAAAATGTTTCTATTTTCCAAGTTGTTCGCTAGGGCAACATCATATTTTAAATAAACTGTATCGAAGCACATTATTAAAGTGCCAATAACATGGTACAACAATAACAAAAGTATATTGGTTAGTCAGAATCAAAGTTTGATATCTCAGCTTAAATGCTATTTAGGTTATTTAAGTTAAAAATCTCACAAGACAATTTTATATGTTAAATGTGATCTCATTTATTTTATATTCTGAATGCTTTTATTTTAGTTGTCAAACTTCTACACAGAGTATTAAATTTTGTGTACATTATTTTGGACACTTTTATTGATTTAATATTTTACAATTCTTTGCTCTCCCATAATTTTGATTTTACTATTCTCCTTGTTTTTGTTTTTTTCTTTCTTGAAATCTTATGTGAGTTTTTATCTTGCCACGTTTGCTGTCCTACAAATAAATGATCTTTAATCCTTTATAAGATCAATCGTGACATTATGAACAAAATTAATTTCGATCTGAATGAATAAGAAATGTGGAAATTGATGATAATGAAAATGTCCCAATAAAGCAATTCAAATAAAATAAAACTTATAAAATTTCATTTTCGAAAGTGAAAGAAATTGTTATTAGAGAAAATCAGAAAACTAATAATTTGTCTATCTTCATAATGTAGAGATCTATATTTGTGAAAGATAGTTCACTTAAAACTCGAAGAAAAAGGGATTAATATGTTTTCTTCAGACTCCAGTTCAGATCTTGGATGTTATTCTCACTATGTTTCAGCTGATGTAACCTCCGGCCTTCGTCAGGTGCATCTTGTCGAACTCAGGAATCTGTACGGAATTTCAGACAGAACTCTTTTATTTAATCCATGGAGGTAACTTGCTCTCCTTCAGTCAGTCATGACCGGGTAGAAGTCTATAGTAATTCTGTAATTATATTCTTAGTATCGCCCGTAGTGAGGATTGAACCTTCAACCTCCAGAAGACTGTCATTTAGATTTGTACTTAACACTTCGTTGCACTACTGGTCCTTGCGGTTTGAAATCACATACAGATACAAGAGTTCGACATAAAGATTCCCAAGCTCGACAAAATGCACCTGAAGAAAGTCGGAGGTTACATTCAACCGAAACGTTGTGAGAATAACATTAAAGATGAGAACAATAGTCCAAATGATACAAATTATCAATCCTCATCTAAAAAATTTCGAAACAAGGGATTTATATTTGTAGATGTGAAAAGAGTTGCAGTTGGGGATAACAAACTGGAAGCTGTAGTTGAGTTCTACTACCTGGGTGATTCCCTTTTAGCCGATTGTGGTTGTGAGATTGCTGCTATTACCCAATGCAAATCTGCCTGGAGGGGCTTGAGAGAACTCCTGCCCATCTTGACAAATAAGCATCTGGCGATCACAACTAGAGGACAGGTATACACCAGTTGTGTGAGGAGTGTCATGCTTTATGGCTCCGAGACATGGGCTGCATCGGCGAGAACTCTCAGGAGACTGCAGCACAACGAAAGAGCCATGATTAGATGGATCTGTCCTGTCAAGCTAGAAGATGACACTCTCCTCGAGACTCTTCTCTCTAGGCTTCGTATACAAGAAATATCTGATGTCCTTAGGCTGGGCAGGATGAGATGGCTTGGCTATGTCGAGCGAAGCTCCAGCTGGATCTCCCAGGTCAGAAACATGTCCATCGCATCAAGTCGGCAGGCCGGAAGACCAAAGCTCTCTTGGGATGAGCTGTGTAAATGCGACCGTACAGCCCTGGAGATTGCAAACTTAGATTCTAGCGACCGCCGAGCCTGGAGTGGAAGCTTTTGATCAACACTAACAGCCACGCCCCACAGAGGAGTAATCAAAATCCTGTTAAAAATAAATCTGATGATGTTGATAAGTTCACACAGCTTTAAAAAAATGGGAAAGAGCCATTTATTATTGAATAATTTTACTTCTCGTCTATCTAACCTATTAAGTTATCTTGCTGGATTGTCAAAGTTTGAGCCAAATAACAATCCATCTGATATAGTAATTCTTGATTCGAACAAGTCTATTTTTTCGTTTTTCACTTGTACTATGTTATTGGCAGGAATATATTTTATTTCTTGTCAGTTTTTTTCTGAAAAATACTTATTCCGGGTAAGAAAACATTGAGAGTGAATCCTTTTTCCTTTGTTCATTATAATTAAAGGGAGACAACAAACATTTTTTTTTCAAAGAGTAGCTGTTGAACAGAAAGTCATTTCTAGCTTTAAAATTCTTAGCAAATCCTTGAGTATTAAAAAATTAAACATTTTGGAAGCTATTTCATCCAATAATTTTATAAATATAAATTAAAACAACATTACCATTATAAAATTTGGGTACTTATGCAGCTTACAGACTGGGCTAAAATAATAATGTTATTTAGAAAGCCATTCTTAACATGAGGAGGGAGGATTTTATTAACTATTCTGTAATTTCACCTAACAATTTAATAAACAAAAGATACCGTGAAAATGGAATTTAATTGGAAAATTCTATCTAAATAGTAGCCCGGTCCGTAAACTGCATGAGCCCCAAAATTAGTTTTATAACGCTTTCGTTCAATTAACAATTCAATGATCAAACGATACTGTGATAATTAAACTTAACTTTAATAATCTTAGTTAAAAATTTTAAAAATGATACTTTGATTAAAACAACAAACAAAAAACAGCAGAGTTTTAAAAAATGCAAAACAAAAATAAAAGTACAAAGATCCCAGGCAGTGCCGGGTTGGGACAGCTAGTTTAAGTAATCCAAGGAATATAGAAAACAGACATGCAAATAACAAAGAGAAATATACGAAAAAGGGACTGCGTGCATTCACATATTCATTTTAAGGGTGAAGAAGTGCCCTTGTAACTTGTATGCGACGCTTCTTGGTCCACAAGTCATGTGTAGTAGCAGTAGTTTTATTTCTTATGGGTGTTAACTCTTTTTTTGTTTGGTGGGGAGGGGGACTCTATGCAGCCGTCTTGGACTGGTAATGTGAGGCAGTCAACCATTAACTGAAAATGAGATGTTAACCCTAGTTTCGTAGATAGAGAAAAGAGAAAGAGTGTTTTAGTTCATATTGGCTTTTTATGTAAGCCCTAAGGCAAGGGCAGGCAACCTCCGGCCCGTGGGCCACATCCGGCCCGCGAAGGCTTAGTGTCCGGCCCGCCACCCTGCTGTGCTTTATTATTGCAATCCGGTCCATGGACCTCCAAGTAAAACTCATATTATTTTGTGACATAGACATAAAATACTTTCAATTAAGATTTACAGTGGGATAAAAATGTATGAATATCAGCCGGGCCTTCAAGTCTGGATTTATGCTGGTCTATCGGTTGTCCGTCTGTGCAGTTCTAGGAGGTGCACCCTCCCAGGCTTTGCCTTCTCACCCTTTGAGAAGGGGTTAGTTTATTGCTAATCGCCTGAGGCGCCCTTACTGGGGAATGCCGACGGGGCTGCCCAGGCAATTTTTAAATAGCCAGAGTGCTCAAATTCTCGAGCGCTGGTTTTTTCCCACTTTCTCGACCTTGTGTCACATCTTACCTTGTGAGAGGAAGATAAATAGAATCAGCGAGCGATGATGCGTGTATATTTCATTTTTCTTTAACAATTAAGAGATAAAAATAGAAAAAGAGAAAGAAAGAGGCAAAGAGGAAACGAGAGACGAGGAAAGGGCATGAAACAAAGAACCTATGTGAGGTGTATCAAAACGAATGCTGGATCAACTTGCTACTTCCCCCCACCCCGTCATTATTTTTTATGATTCCAAAATGGCTCTTCGTCGGCGCCTTTTATAACATCACATACAGAAGTCTCTTGAGAAAAAATATCAGATTTGTAGAGTGTTCAATACAATTTTTGCACAATTTATTCATGTAAATAAAATATAGTAATTCTGAGATTTCGTTTTTCACTCTGGCCCGCGATCTCCTTCCAAAAGTCTCATATGGCCCTCACTCTGAAAAGGTTGCCCGCCCCTGCCCTAAGGGAACAGCAATTGGATGTACCTTTTGGCCAATCTATGCGACCTTTAAGGGAGACAGGGACTAAAGATATATTCGTCGTTTCCACACATGTCTTATAAAGTAAATTCGTCTGAATCAAGATGTTTTCTACCGGTTTGATTATGTTATTGGCATTGGGAGGGGGGGGGGCTTATGAAAGCTACAAACATCTCTAAGTTAAAGTGGTACTAAAGTTGCCATCATATTATAATTGTAACTTAATATTATTTAAATTATTATTTAATTATTATCTAAATTATCTAAGTTGTATTTAAATAATTTAAATAATACTAAATTACAATTAAGACCCAAACAACCATATAGTTCGCCCCACAGTAAACACGAAAATTCCCCCTAAATGGACAACTTGAGAAATTACACCGGACGATAAAAGTGGTGATCACCACCGCCTGTTCCATTTTTCGAACTGTCTTCTTACCTTGAGATACTGATGATTTGAAATGGATTGTCAAGGCCTACTCGTGTTAATGAAACCATGGTACATCTCTTGAATCTGTAATGTATAGTTTTTAAATAAATAATATATATATACCATCGCACGAGTAAAAAACGTGTCGAACAAAACCATTTAAAGTGTTGAGGGGAAGGGGGAGAGCAAGTAGTAAGTCAGCCAACCCTGTCGTTTGAAAGGAATGCGGAAAGAAATCCTCCATTCTGTTTCTATGTGATGTTTTTTTCCTTTCTTTTTTATACCAATTGATAAGTTCTTTTCCCATTTTTCTATTTTAAACTTTCCCATTTCAGACGTTTTCTTTCTATTATTCTTATTGCTTTTTTAACTTCACAGATTAAAACGTTATTTGATATTAGCGAGACCTGTGCAAATTCCACAGTTGTGTCAGTAATCTGTTGCATATTGCTGCCATGCTTACAAATATGTCCATTCTATTAATGTCCGGGGCGAACGCAGACCCCACGATATTATTGTACCACTTTTGTTCAAAATGAAACCTACTTATCTAAGTACTCTGGTTAATATAGTTTAAGAATATATCTAGTCATCGGGTCTATCTCCAAAATTCATGTAGAAGTTTCTGAAATATTTAGATTCTATGGACATCCAGTGCGAATGCAGACACCACAATATTATTCTACCATCTTTGGACAGAAAAGATACTACCCTTTGATCCTAACACGAAAGCTAAAAAGTGTATTTTAGTTCGAGTTTCATGTTAGACACAACAGCGACACTAGATGAAATTATTTTAAATTACTTTATTGCATTGCATCTTCGGCAATTAGGCGATCTCATCTCTTAAAAAAGGGGTGGATGGTGATAACGTACATACGAACATTAAATTGCTATAGTGTATTATTATATAGAAGAATATTAGTGCGCACATTGGGGAAGCATAAATCTTTTTTGTCGTCACTTTTTGCCAGAGGCTGTACACTTGTAGAGTAAATATACCCCTAGCCATAACAAAATATTATGGCTGCAAATCTTGTATTTCAAGTGTTTAGGTGAAGGGAGAAAGCAAATAGCAAGCCAGACAACCCCCGTCGTTTGAAATGAATTCTGAAAGAAATTGTCCACTCTATGTCCATAATGAGACGTTTCTTTTCTTTTTATTTGCTTTTTTGATTGATTTCGATTGATATGTTTCTTTTTCTTTTTAAATTTTTCCAGTTTAAGACGTTTTCTTTCTTATTTTTCTTTTTTAATTTCACCGATTGAGACGTTTTTTTATATGAATATTTGTGCGAACATTGACGAAGCATAATTATTCCCCCTCCCCTCCTGTCATTCCAGTCGTATCATAAACACACCCCGAGCCGTAAACTAAATATTATGTCTACAAATCTTTTATTTCCAAGGTTTTAACATTCTGTTTGTAATAATCGACTAATGCATCAAAGGTGTACGCGTTTGTAAGTGGACTGGTCGCGTCCTTTCTGATTTGAATAGGCCTGATTGCAAATTGGGCAAAGAGTCAATTCAATAATCTCTGAAAATTAGGTTATTGTTTTATTGATTCGATTACAGACTTAAAGGATTGGCTGTCGAATCAAACATTCTCGACTGCCGCCGATTTCTTTCCTCCTCTTTTGTTCTCTTTCTGCCTTCAGATTTATTTAGCATCGATTTTTATGAATACTAAAAATTCTATGTCAATCTTCTTGCATTATTGGAATTATTCGGACTACTATTCTCATCTTGGATGTTATTCTCAAAACATTTCAGCCGATGTAACCTTCGAACTCTGGAATCTATACAAAATTTCCAACTGAACCCTTTATTTAATCCACCGGAGTCGATTGTTCTTCTTCAGTCAGCCATGAAGTACCCTTGAACACTGGGTTTCTCAAGCCTTTTTCTTTCCGTATCAGCTTTTAAAATAACTGATTTTATTCATTAAAAAAATACACTGTTTTTTTGTTTTTTTTTTCAAATTGCTATAAATAATATTATACGAAAATAATGTTTTCTAAGATGTGACCAACTCCTTTTGATTAAAAAAAAAAAGTGCCAACCATGCAATACACATCCACACCTGACTTTACTTTTAAAACTTTTGTCAGCAAAACCGGACGCATATTTTGCTGTCTCCACGGGAGGGTCATCTCTCCTAAGATTAATACCAGTAGAATGAAGAAAAAGTCTGGCTTTGAAATTAGCATATTAGTCGTAAGTCTCAGCTTTTAAAATAACTGATTTTATTCATTAAAAGAAAATGCATTTTTTTTTAAATTGCCATAAATAATATTATACGAAAATAATGTTTTCTAAGATGTGACCAACTCCTTTTGTTAAAAAAAAAGTGTCAACCATGCGATACACATCCACACCTGACTTTACTTTTAAAAATTTCGTCAGCAAGACCGGACGCATATTTTGCTGTCTTCACGGGAGGGCCATCTCTCCAGTAAAATGAAGAAAAAAGGTGACGTCTGGCTTTAAAATGAGCATATTAGCCGTAAGTCTCAGCTTTTAAAATAACTGATTTTATTTATTAAAAAAAAAGCATTTTGTTTTCAAATTTCTATAAATAATACTACACGAAAATGATGTTTTCTAAAACATGACAACCCCGTTTTATTGAAAACAGATTTGTTTTGTTTTTAACATTACATCGCAATAAAATAATTTTTTAGAAATTTATTTATCGATATTGTCTAGGAAATAACTGGAACTCTATAGCAAAAACCACAATTTTCTAGTGTTAAATTTGAACCCTGAAAGATGGCATAAAACAGAACTGAAGGCGCCCACCGATCAAACGAAAATATTTTATCTTTTTAACCTGCTTGTTGTTTAGTCAGCTAATGATAGAAAATATTAAACTGGAAAAGAACACCCAAAATAATGTTATTTTTACGTACTTTTAATCTTGAATAATGAGTTTTACGAAAGGTTTAAAAACTTCTGACATCGATAAGGACATTGGATCAAAGTTGCTGATTCAAAATCTGCGTTAAGTTTGACTCTTGGATTAACCGCTTAACTGTGATACTGCAACACACATACAAACAACTTTGCTTTATATATAGAAGTTAATATACTGTTTAGTGGAACTCTATCGGGGATTTTTGAGATAATAATTACTGGAAAATTGAATTGCCATCATCATCATCGGTTTAATGTTCATTTTACATGCTAGCATGCGTTGGAACTGACTTCCAAACTAACCTATCTCTAGCCAGGTCTTTATTTATCACCTTTCTTATCACTTCCTCCCACGTTTTCGTTGGCCTTTCCTTGTGGACTGAACTTGCTACATCAATTGTTCTACATCAACTAACCCAAGAACTCTCATCCATTCTTTCAATGTGGCCATATAATCAAAGTCACTTGTTCTGCACACATCTCCCTATACTGTCCAGATTTAATCTTTCTCTGAGGTCACCATATCTAAGCCTGTCTTTAAGACTCAGATTACACATCCATTGTATCATTCTCATATCATTTCTCTCCATGTCCTCAACCCTCATTGGCAAGGTTTCACTTCCTTACATCATCGCACTGCTGAACACACATGCCTAATAGACTCTCTTTAGTCGAAAGTGGTAACGCTCTGCTGGTTAATAATCGCTGGTTAGTAATTGCAAAAGTTCCCTGAACTTACTCTATCCACTCCTAACTCTTGAAACCACACTAGCACCTGCTCCACCCTGTGCTCCAATGATATTCGCAAGGTAACAAAACTTCTTAACAACCTCAATAGCTTCGCCATCCAGATATAGTTTCTCCACATCTGAGTTCTCATCTATCTCCATTGTCTTACATTTCTTGCACATAAACTGGTTATCCTTTCTCAACCTACCAGCAATTCCACTGCACTTCTTCTGTATCCAATGCTTACAAGTTCCACATAAGATTGAATTGTATCCGACTCTCTTTCCACAAACTGAGCAGGGGAAGTTTCCTTTTTCATGGGGGTTTTCCAACACTACAACCATTGATGATTACTTTGGTCTTGGTAACAACACATCTATAGACAATAGCATATATTTTTGCCATATAGTTTTCGTGTGATACTGAGTTGGATGGACCTACTTTTGGCTAATTATTATATAGATTATCTGTTACTCACCGTAGATGGGTACTTCACCTAGTTGATAGATAAGTGAAAGAAGAAAAATGGAGAAACAGAAAAAGAAATGATAATAAATAATAAAATTATGAAAGATGAAGCAGTATTAAATATTAGGGAAAAAAACAACAAAATCACACACAAAAAAAAACAGAAATAAATCTCTTTTTTAAAAGGCGGAAGCAAAATTTTGTTCTGATAAAAAATAATGATTTGTTGATTATTTTCTGTTTTTTTTCTGTTTCTCTTTCTGCAGCAACTGAAAAGAATTTCTGCTCTGGTGATGCGGAGGTACACCACTCCAGTTCCGCCCTGGCAATTCTTTGTGATATGTGTGTTGGAGAGGAACATGCTGGATACATCTCTGCCAACTCAACTGTTAAATTGGAAATTATTTGGCGACCTAACATTCCCGGTCCAACGGAAACAGATTTTCTCCTTACTTTTTCTGACACTCTATCACAACCCGTAAGTAACGTTTACGCATTTCTCATCCGCATTGGTTGACATCAACAAAAAACTTTTATTCGATATGATTTCCTTCATTGTTTCTTAGGTTTTCTTTTTTAGAGATTATTTAAAGACTAAAATGGCTAAACATATACAGGCTGTTCTTAGCAGAAAGTGTTAAGATCAACTCTTATATTATTTGCAGCATATGTATGGTCACACAAAAAGAACAACAAAGCCTTTTTTATAACAACAACGAAAGGGGTCATTCAGTTACCTACACCGTTTGATACAGGGTGAAGAAAGTTGGACAGTGTAAGAGTTAAGAAACAATAAGAAAATTCTTTAGCTGCCGAAAGTTAACAAGCAACTTATCTTGGATTGGAGATAGTAGATGCCTAGGAATCCAGTGTATGAAGACAGGAGAGAGGAGAGTGGCGCCTTAATGGTTGCTTTTAGGAAACTCTGATCATCGTCTGTGATTCCCAAAGGGGCTGAAGTAGTCCTACTTGGGACTGATGAATTTAATTATCACCATGATAATGTTTATCTATCTATATAAATGTGAAAGATTTTGTTTCGTGTTGATAACATAGTTATGAATCAAATGTTTATTATTTTAAATTAATATATCAAGTATTTCCAGTAGCGAAATTTGCGAAGTGATAGCGAGCCGGCAAAGCCAGCTAGTATTAAAATATAATCATATGCATTGTGCCTCTGTTTCAATGTCTATATGTATAAAAAGCTATTCCTTTGCTTGTAACACTAAAGGACATAACTGTATATTTATACAAGAAAACATAAGTATCAGCAGCAGCTGACTCGAAGTATTTGTATTGTAATATAAACAAGATGATCACTGATTTTTCTAGCTTAATGTTCTAACATATAAAATCATCTTGTAAGATTTTTAAAGTTGAACCTGAATAGCATTTAAACTGACAAATCAAACTTTGATTTTTACGAGCCAATTTTGTTTATTATTTGTCATACCATGTTATTATTACAGTTTCTTTTTAAAATAATGTATTTCCCTCTCCGGACAACTGGTGGTATGGAAACATTTTTTAATTGTGACCGGAAAAATCAAAATCAGAAAAGTGGAATAACTCATTTTTAATTGAAGAGTATATGAAGGGTTATTTACTTTACAACTAAAATTTCTTTCTTTTTCTGTTTAAGTTTAAAAATTATAAACTAAATGATTTCATTGCATCCGGGGCGACACCAGGTAGGTACAACTAGTTATATATAAAGTTGTAGTTATTGTCTGTATGTTTGTTTGTTAACAAACTCCTCCTAGGGTTTTGAAGTTTATTCGTGCCGAAGCTCTTCTGGTTCAAATGTATTTTAAAAAAAGCCAAGAGCTATACTTCACTTGACACCCGCATTATCAATTTGGAGGTCGTTTAAAGACTTCAATTGCCTCGGGGGGTTACATAAAGTAAACATGCATTCATCATCACACCCAATCTCATTTTCTCAGGGGTTTTTTTCTTTTACCACTTTCAGAAAGATTATTTAATTTTCTTACCCCTTTTTTCTTACCCCTTTTTCTTGGATTATGGGTTTGTATTTATTAATAACATCTGATTTTTACAATTCATTTCCTGTCAGACTTTGCATTATTTTTATTTGTTATTGTATATTATTTAGCACCTGATTCCTAAGTGTTACAAAGGCAGAATAAAAAATACAATTATTCTTTTAACCTGACAATTGGCTCTCTTCTTTTTCTTCTTCTGTTCATTTAACGTCACTTTTCCCTTGTTCAGGGGTCAGACGTTTTCTGATATTATGCAAGCTCACTCTCCACTTCTCATGGTTCAGCGGGTCAGCAGTCTCCAAATTCCACTCTGTGCAGTCTTGTCTAATCACCTGCTTCCAAGTTTTCCTTGGCTGGTCAACCTTCCTGCGATTTAGTACATCCATGCTTCTGCAACGGTTTATCCAGGAGGATGAACGTTCCATAGGACCATACCAGCATAACCGATTCGTTCTAAAGATAACCTATGCTGGGCAAATGTAGTGATTTCAGCAAATCCTCTGACCTGATTTGTTGGGTGTGGTCAGATTTTACATTGCAGATCCATTTAATCATGGATCTGTCATTGCGCCGCAGTTGGACAAGAGGACTGGATGAGAGCCAATAATTTATTGCCATATAACATGGCGTTATTGACACAGATACTATACAACTTACCCAGGATGTAGAGAGAGATAGCTCGCGATGCTATCAGAGGCAACAGCTCACACAATTTTGCATATGCTGCCTTCACTTTTGTGGCCGTAATGAATCTACGTCCATTACATACATTCAGCATATCTCCTAGATAACAGAAAGAGTCTACTACCTCCAGGTTATTGTCATCTAGTCCCATTTGTTTGAGGGGACGACCGTCAATAGGATGTGTCTGTCCCATGCATCTCCTACACTTGAAGTTGCGGTTCGAGGCTAACTTACTCTTCAGGTCACTGCACTTTTTTTGTGGACCCACAATAGGCACATGTTACATTGTATAGGATTGCTTCTAACACTTTAACAAGGATACTGACCAGAGTCCCTTAGGAATTGTAGACTAGAGCCACACACACTCACTTTGCTTTTAAACAAGTTCACCCTCAAACACACTCGAGTGAAATTATTGTATTTTCCATCATTATTTAAAGAGCGGCTTCTGCAGCGTTGTCCATATCATTTTTCTTTTTTAAACTGGAACATTTTGTTTTCAAATGAAATATGTCTTTACAAAGATATTTCATTCCATTTCAAACTGACAATAATATATATATATATATATATATATATATATATATATATATATATGGTAAAATGAAAAAGGAAAACCAAAAACTGGATGTTTTTTATGTGTACATCAACGTTTCGTCTTTATTTATAAGACTTCATCAGGATGATGATATAGGGAAAAGATATCATGCAAGCACAGATACATGTAGGGTAGACATGTTGGGAAGAAAAATAAAATAAAATGAAAAATAATGGCAGCGTCTTGCTGGACGTCCGTACTTGTTAGAGAAAGAAAATGAGTGGGCTCTAACAAGTACGGACGTCCAGCAAGACGCTGCCATTATTTTTCATTTTATTTTATTTTTCTTCCCAACATGTCTACCCTACATGTATCTGTGCTTGCATGATATCTTTTCCCTATATCATCATCCTGATGAAGTCTTATAAATAAAGACGAAACGTTGATGTACACATAAAAAACATCCAGTTTTTGGTTTTCCTTTTTCATTTTACCATCACGTCGGATTACCTTCATCCTTCTCTTCCCATATATATATATATAAAATCCAGGTAAAGTAGACATTCACATGATAAAAATCCACAGAATTTCAACTCGGCTTATAAAAAAAGTGCTCAATAGTAAATAGAGCTATTTATATAATTATTTTTTATTCATACAGACATGTACAAAAAGCCGCTACACTGGTGTGTCGATGTTATCGATGAATAGTTATTTGAAACTAAGATCTCATCAGGTGGAAAAAAATCTGATCTTTCACTGAGATCTTCATATTAGGAAAAAACGGTTCTTTCTTAATAGGAACATCTGAGTGATAGATCAGACTTTTTTCAGCCTGATAAGATGTTAGTTTCTAATAATTATTGATCGATAACATCGACATGCCAGCATAGCAGCTTTTTGTACATGTCTGTATAAATAAAAATAATTATATATATACAATATTTATAAATAAATATTAAATTATTAATACCTACAGACGCTAGCGTTTCAAGCTTAGTGCTCTCATCAGTGCAGGAAAGTAACAATTTCAGATGGTCGGGAAGCATGAACCCGGTTCACAGAGTGAGCCCAGAATCTGCAAGCAGTCGCCATATCCACTCGGCAAACGGAAGCTGTCACATAATTAAGGGAAATTAAGATCTATATGTACCTAGAAGCGTGCACAGATAGAAGATTAGTTGAATGTTCGACGAACGTATTCGGAACTTTGCATTAGAGCTTTTTGACAGTCTATTTTTAATATCCCTGAGAGTGCTCAACTTTAATTTCTTAAAGGGGCTTAGTATAATATTTATGAATAAATATTAAATTATTAATACCTACAGACGCTAACGTTTCAAGCATATTGCTCTCATCAGTGCAGGAAAGTAACAATTTCAGACGATCAGGGATATATATATATATATATATATATATATATATATATATATATATATATATATATTCTATAAAATGAAGTCAATTGCATAATTTTTATTCTAAAAAATATCTTAAATTAAGGCTAAGCTTAACGTGTCTTAAGAAAACATTAAAATTCAGGGACTCTGGTTTAATTGATGTCTAATTACTTTGGATATAATTCAAATATTTTAATTCTTAAATGGGACGTTGTGCCCATATTATGCCCCCATGGAAACCCTTTGAAATACTCCAAAGAAAATGAAAATTGGGAAATATTTATTAGGTTATGTCTAAAACATATTATTAAAATTTCGCAAAAATCGGAATTATCTGAACTTTCACGAAGGGCTACCACCCCTTTTAACCCCCTGTGCTTAAAACTAAATAAACTAAATATAGCCGACATTAGCACCCCTTACACGTAGCAACTGTATTCTAAAATTCATAATGATCGGTTAATTAGTTTAGTGGTGAATCCTGTACATAGAAATATATAAACATATGCATACCTAACATTATATATATATATATATATATATATATATATATATATATATATAATGTACATAATATAAATAATACATTTACTTGGTAATTTTGTTGCAGTAGTTTTTAAAAATAATATCCTTTAAATGGCCACCATTTTCGGCCTCACAAAGACGGGCTCTAGTTAGGGCATTTTCCATTACACTCCTTAGAATAACTGGCTCTAGTTCTTGGATTTCATGTCTGATATTGTTTTTAAGCTCTTGAATCGTTGTAGGCTTGTTCACATATACCCTTTCCTTAAGATAACCCCAAAGGAAAAAGTCAGGGGCTGTTAAATCCGGTGAACGTGAAGGCCAGTTAAAATCAGAAAATCTGCTTATTAAGCGCTCGCCAAACAATCCCGCAAAAGTCACGCATTAGTTTGAATCAGTTGTTACTGATTCAAACTAATGCGTGACATTTGCGCCACCCTGTATATATATAAATAATATTAAATTATATTTTTAATATTTTACCTAAATACGACGTTGTTTCAGTTTTATGGCTCTCATCAGTTCAGGGAAATAACAATCTCAGACGGTCACAGGGCACGAACCCGGTTCACAAAGACAATGTGAATCTGTAAGTGTTCGTTCAGTCCCTTAGGCCATGGGAGATTGTCACATAATAATGGAGAAATTAAGTTATATTTAACACTGAAAGCGGCAAGGGTAAGCATTAAGACATTCGATAGAACTCGACGACAGAGTCGGAGTATTGCACTGGGGATTTAGATGAATGTATCTCTCCAACAGTGCTCTTACTTTATTTTACTTTAAGGAGCTTCTAATAATATTAAATTATATTTTTAATATTTTTCCTATGTACGGCGGCGTTTCGAGCCATATATATATATATATATATATAGAGAGAGAGAGAGAGAGAGGGAAGAGAGAGCTATATGTGTAAAGGAACCTCTTTGTGTGGAGGTTGCTTATTTAATAGCACTCCATTACTAGTTTAGTTTTCTATTTCTTCCTGTGCATGGTAATTGGTTTGTGCTGATCATATTTATTTACCTGCATTTGGTCTGTTGTATTCTATTACCTGAAATAAGAAGAGAAAACATTCGCAAGATGCTGACCGGGTTCCTCGTGTGGGCTATCAAAGGAGCTCCTGCCAATCAGATCTTTCTTCTGAGCCCTACAGTTTTTATATTTGTTTGATGTCATTTTTTCATGGTCTTGTTCATGTACGTGGCAAAACCAGGCCCAGGCTTATTTAACCTGTATTCCTATCCCAAGGATAGTGCTTATCTATCTCACATGTATAAATAACAGTGCACTACCACACAAATTGTACATGTTCACAATAAAGAATGTTGATCAATATTTTTTGCAATGTCCAGTAATTCAGAAACTGAGCGTTTCCGGAATTATATTCAAATATAGAACATGCTCCTGAAGTTATACCATCCATTTTCCATTTTCCAAATAGATTCTCTAAAATAAGGGTTTCTTTCAAATAATTTTTTTTCAAATATCTAATTATCAATAATAATGGAAAACGTCATGTACACAAAATCATGAATTATTAACCGGAATACTTATATTATAAGAATAATATTCTTGGAAAATTCTTACTTTTTCCATTTAAACAAAAATGTATCTTATAAATTTCCAAATTCATACTCAATCATATAAACAAACATAGAAATACATCACTCGTATAATCGAAAGATATTAGTGCGAATAGCAGCTCATTATAAATAATATTTAATCTCTTTATATTAACTTGTAGGGATACTCGCTGTTGCACGGGATTTAATGAGTAATCTTATGTCCTTTTACACATAACACCATATTATCTTTCGGGTCACCACTTATCAAGGCCAAGAGCCATTTGAGAATAAGGGTTAATGAGACGGAAATGATTGCCAGCCGAAAAATGAGGAACACTATGGGAGTACTAAAAGTTATCAATGGTCGAATTCGCTGCACTTGTGCCCCCTGAATGTAAATACTCCCGACCAACCCAACAAGCAGCAAAATCCCACCCATTGACTGTAGAGGTCTCTAGATGTTAGACAAGCTTTCTACTCTAATAGCTTATTTCATCAAACTGCTTGCCTTTGGAATTCCCCCCTGCTCCCTGTTTCCAAGACTGTACAAACATGCAGAAATTTAAATGTAATGTGGACAAATATCTTTCTGCACAACTTGCCACTTTGGATGCCGCTATAAATATGGCTCCTAATTCACAGTAGCCTCTTACGTCTCAGTTGAAAAGGTGCCTTTGGGGTGAATATGAAAACCAAAAAAATAGACATCAGTAGTCCATGTATACCTTCGTTTAGAAATAAGTTTTGTGTAAAAAAAAAAGGTGAGGTGTATGGGGAGGGTAGAACAAAAAGTTCACCATTAAATGATACCAATTGCCACAACGAAACATTCGTCATAAAGTTTTGCAAATTAAAGGTGCAAGGGCTTATGGCATAAAAGATAAAGAATTGTGACGATGCGTTTTGTTAACCGTCACAACAGTTCGCCTATGAACGATTTTCTAGAGAAGATGCGCTCCTGTTTCCAAAGGGAGCAAGGAAAAAGCCCTTCTCAATGTGGATAGAAAGCTATAATTTTCATGAAAGACAATTACGAAAATAGTTCGTAATAAATACAATGTCAAAATATAAATCTCATCTGAGAAGTATTAGTTTTGCCAGAAAAAATATGCATTTTTTCAACAACAAAAAAAAGACTAGTCATACTGATAGACCAGAAAGAAAAAAAACAATTGTTTAAAAAGACAATTGTACCAAAAATAAAATACTAAAAAAAAACAAGTCTAATCTCTTGGTCGATAATGAATATTGGGATACATATGTTTTCTATCTTTATTTATACAAAGTTAGGTATGAAATAACAACTTGTCAATGATTCAAGGCGTTGTTTGCAACTAAAAGGAGTTTTGGTGCCAATATGTAACAATGGATAAAAAAAACAGCAGGTGAAGCCATCCAAAGTGACTAAAGATGCAAACTTTAGCAGGCAACGTTTGGGCCTGAATATTTTGGGATGCAAAAGGTATTTTGTTAATCGATTACCTTGAGAAAAGAAGGACCATCAATAGCAAATATTATATAGCATTATTAGTGCGTTTGAAGGAAGAAAGCGCCGAAAAACGTCCACAAATGAAGAAGAAAACGTGCCTTTTCACCAAGGCAATGCACCGTGTCGCAAGTCAATTGCAACAAGGGCAAAAGTACATGAATTGCACTTCGAATTGCTTTTGCACCCACCTCGTCCTTGAGATATGTCCCTTAGCGACTACTAGCTGTTTACAAACCTTAAAAGAATGCTCCAGGGAAAAAGATTTCACTCCAATGAAGAAGTGATATAAAAAACTGAGGCATATTTTGAGGCCAAAGACAAATCGTTCAACAAAAAAAAAAGCATCAAATTATTAAGAGAAGCATTGGAAAAGTGTATCACCTGAGAAGGAGACTATGTTGATGAATAAAGTATTATTTAGCCTGAAATGTTTTGGTTTAGGCCCGGGACTTATTGAGTGATGTGTTATATACGGTCTCTTTATTCGTTGTCAGACAAGTTCGAAATAAAAAGCTCTTTCTCAGTTCGTTATGTTTGCGGTAAGTTGGTTAGAAAGCATTCTCTCTGCACAATATCAAACAAGGTGGTGAGAGTTGTCTGTTTAGCAGTTTGATTAACTTCAGGTCAAAAGTTTTGTTCAACGTCTGTCTCTGTCAACATACATGTTCTCTTCTATCTTCACACCATCAGTGTTTGTGAATCCCAATCAAACTACGTTTTCTTACTTTTATAAACATACCTCCGTCTTTGACATTCTGTTTAACCTTGTGTATCGACCCTCAATAACTTCCAACCTCCCATGGCCATGTATAAATGCTTTGTGGTGTGATATAGTCATCAAGAAAGAACATATTTAACACAGCTTTCTAAAATATATAAGAGTTTCTTTATGCTTTGTCTGACAAGTCCAGAAATAAAGAGTTCTTTCTCAGTTTGAGATGTTTGTGGTAAGTTGGTTGAGAAGATATCTCTCGGTACAATATCAAACAGGGTAATGAGTTCTTGTTTTTTTTGTTTTTGCTTCTTGAAAAGATTCTCTAAACGTAATATCAAACAAGGTAGCGAGAGTTGGCTGGTTGGCAATTTGATTAGCTTCAGAAGAGAACTTTCGTTATACGTCCATCTTTATCAATATTTGTGTTCTCTGAAGCTAGTGGTCGAGACTCACAATCAAACTGCCTTTTATCATGCTGCATTTCCTCATGCCTACAGTCGTACCTCGTCATGATCTTCTGCCTGGCACCGCACCTCCATAATCCACACCCTTTCACAGCTTGTCCTAGAATTCCTTGAATGGCACCTAATATATCATGAGTTCAGAACACTCTTTGCAATTCAATGTTTGTTGAAAGCAATAATAAAAAAGCATATAGTGTATCTGAAACGCAAAAGGAAAAGCGTATGGTTAGGAAAGGTAAAGTGGAACATATAATTATATGAGACACATATAATAGATGAATTGTATAAGCTGATTCGTGTTCCTCTAGTAAAATAAAAAATGATTTACAACTAATTGACACATCCAGCATTCAATAGGTTATAAAATACTACAGTGTTATTCTAGCTCAAAGGCCTGGAATCTTTGCTGCAAAATGTGTATGTTTTCAAATAATAATACCCACACTTGTGTGAATTCATATATGAGTATTGATTTACTCCTCTCCAGGAGTTAGGCAGAAGGCCAGTTTTTATCTTACTCCCACAAGTAAGATGTGACCCAAGGTCGGGTCGGGAAAGTGGGGTTTAAAAATTGCCTGGGCAGCTCCGTCGGCATTCCCCGGTATGGGCGCCTCAGGCAGTAAGCTATAAACTTACTCCTCCCCAAAGAGGGGAGGCAAAGCCTGGGAGGGTGGACCTCCTAGAACTGCACAGGACAGACCCATAGACCGGCGGAACCATGCCCGAAGGCCAAGACAACACCGGTCTATAAGGTGTAGTATCCATCGGAACAGATACTACACTTTGATCTTTATATGAGTATGTATGAGCTGGTTTGATTGCAAGAGTTAAGAGTTTCCGCTGCTGGTACAGGCGAAGAGTGGTCATACTTCGAACAAAGGTGTTCAGATTATAAAACTGCTACAAACCTGAACAGTGATCTGAACAGCATTACCAATGTAAGCTCTTTTCTGTTATGGTTTAGTTTTCACTTGTAAATACTTATATCGGTAGAAACGCATACGTTTGTTTCAAACTAACTTATCTCTGGTCAGGTTTTTATTTATCCCTCTTCCTCTCAAATCCATTATTATCACTTCCTCACATGTTTGTTTTGGACTTCTCCTGCCAACTAACCCTACTGCACTAACTGTTTGACATCTGTTATTTTTATTTATTATTCTTTTTATGGAAATCGCTCCAGACAAGGCATGAAGCCACTTGATGTAAGGAGCTAACAAGAACGAAATATGATTATCGTAAAGACAGGAGATGCCTATTGGCCTAAGTCTTGAAAAGACAAAGACTATAGGTAGGAGAAAACAGCCAGCAGGAAGAGAATTCCCCAAGCCTACAGTTCTTGGAAAGAAGCTACTGGAATAGGAAACTGCATTACAATAAGGTATTAAAACGGCAAATTTATAGAGACCACTAGACCAACGAGTCAAACCAGCTGGAAAAAAAGAAGTGGGGAATAGATCACATAATTCTGAAGAACACATGCCATAATAGTATTTATAGAAAAGACTGAGACTAGCAACATCACGTCTGTGAGAGAGAGGGTGTAGAGAAGAAGAGAGGGTGGGGCCTATCAAATTACAGATACGTTTCTGGACCTTATCAAGAACCCTCAAATGGGACAGAGATTCACAAGCCCAAATATGACAATAGTACTCCATACATGGTCTGATAGTTAATTTGTAGAGATAGAGAATAACCTCAGGTGTGTGAAAGTGTTTGGAGCGATAGAGAGAACCGACTTTACGAGAAGCAGAAAGAGTAATGGATCTAATGTATGAACTCCAAGAAAGATTTGATGAGAGAAAAAGACCAAGAAGTTTCAGAGTCGATTTCTCTTCAAGGGCAGAGCCATCGATGAGAATCTCAGGAAGAAAAGGGACACGCCTACAATTGAAAGACACGAGCTGAGTCTTTACAGGATTAAACAAAACAAGCCATTTCGTACTCCAATCCACAACTGAACCCAGGTTAACTTCTAGATCAGCTGCATATTTTGACTGATCCAAGGGAGATGGGCAAGAAGCAACACCAGAATAGATGTTAATTACTAATCTAAGTATTCTCATTCATTCTTTCAATGTGATCAAACCAATCAAGCTTCCTGTTCTGCATGCGTCTTCCTATACTGTCCAGGTGTAATCTTCCTCTGAGGTAATCATATTTAAGACTCGCATTACACATCCACCATATCATTCTACGCAGGTCCTTAACCCTCATTGGCCAGGTTTCACTTCCATAAATCATCACACTGCATACATATGCCTGATAGACTATTCCTTTTGCAAACAGTGGAAATACTCTGCTGGTTAGTAATGGCAGAAGTTCCTTGAACTTACTCCATCCATTCCTAACTTTTGCAATCACACCAGCATCTCCCTGTGCTCCAATGATATAACCAAAGTAGCAAAATTTTTGAACAACCCCTAATAGCCTCGCCATCCAAATATACTTTCTCTGTATCTGAGTCTTCATCCGTCTCCATTGTCTTCTCTTAACCTACAGTTCCACTATGTTCCTAAATAATTATTATTCACTATTCTAACTAACTTGAATTCTCAAAAATAATCAATTTGAAATTTATTGAAATGATATTCAATATTATGAAAATAGAAAATGTGGGAGTTTCCTAACTTTGTCTGCAGAGAATTACAAATGATTTAGACAAAGCCATTTGAAGTGAACAGGTTGAAAAGTTTAATTCATTAGAGGCACACAGTAGAATTATGTGTAGGTGTACCTTATATATATATATATATATATATATATATATATATATAGTTATCCACAGATATGTGTTTCGTTACCTCTATGACTCATCAATGTGACTAGACTTATCGAGATTTGAAACTGGGACCCCAGTTACTATATATATATATATATATATATATATATTTAAATGAATAATTGGGAAAGTTGAGGCCATTTCTCGCTCCAACAGTAAAGCTAAAACTGTCTATTTCCAATTAATTCAACTTAGTTTATTAACGTACCATCTTTTTTATATACAGTATATATAGATGTGATATCATATTTGCAAGATTATCTAATTTGCATATTGTTTTTGAAAAAATTAATTTTATTATTTAACTATTATTATGTATTGTTTTTAAAGTCAATGATTTTTTAAATTTTAGTATAACAAATGTTCTGTTTGGTAATATTGTTATATTTTCTGGATAAATATTTAGCATTTGTGTTCAAACGTTTTCTAACGTCGTTTAAGTGTTTCAAACATCGGTCGCTCTCAAGAAAAAGCGACCGACTCGATTTTTGTAAATTGCCAGTAAAAAGACAAATTTCTTTCTTCTCTTTTTTCTTTTCTTTTGGTCCTATGATTAATGTAGTATCTGTTCTTTTGTCATGAGACCATCTTCCTAGAGACTACCTTCTTTCTTTAGGGGGGAGGCAGGTGGTAGTGTAATATCTTTTCTGTTACCATGCAACTATACTCATAGACATTACCTTCTGCTTTTATGGAGATATTCTCCATGGTATTACCTCCTCTATTTTGGAAGGGGTATTGTAGTACCTGTTCTGTTGGCATGATATCATCATACCAAACCCACTCATTGGAGGATTAGTGTAGTATATGTTCGTTATCACCCCTCCGTTTTTCGTTCACTATGATACACTCCTTGTGGAGGGAGCATATATTTGCTCGTATATATATATAAAATTGAAATATAAGCCAAATAAGCAATACAAGATTAATTTTTTTTTTTCTTACATTAATCCTATTGATTACGGAATAATATTCTTCTTCAGGGGTGACCAGTATTGAGTCATATTTTTTTTTTTTTATCAAAAAACAAGAATAAAGAAACTTATTTCTTTGTTAATTTGATAAACGTCTATGATGGTACGACGTCATCGCCTTGCTGTTATGAAATGGCGGGTAGGATTCAAAACCGGTGTCGAACGAGAGATGCGTTGGCACGCGCTGTCGAGTAATGTGTGTGTTTATCGTTCAAGTTTTAAAGTATTGCATGGAAAGTTAATAAAATTGAAATATAAGCCAAATAAGCAATACAAGATTAATTTTTTTTTTTTCTTACATTAATCCTATCGATTACGGAATAAAATTCTTCTTCAGGGGTGACCAGTATTGAGTCATATTTTTTTTTTTTTATCAAAAAACAAGAATAAAGAAACTTATTTCTTTGTTAATTTGATAAACGTCTTTGATGGTACGACGTCATCGCCTTGCTGTTATGAAATGGCGGGTAGGATTCAAAACCGGTGTCGAACGAGAGATGCGTTGGCACGCGCTGTCGAGTAATGTGTGTGTTTATCGTTCAAGTTTTAAAGTATTGCATGGAAAGTTAATAAAATTGAAATATAAGCCAAATAAGCAATACAAGATTAATTTTTTTTTTTTTTCTTACATTAATCCTATCGATTACGGAATAAAATTCCTTCTTCAGGGGTGACCAGTATTGAGTCATATTTTTTTTTTTTTTTGTATCAAAAAAACAAGAATAAAGAAACTTATTTCTTTGTTAATTTGATAAACGTCTTTGATGGTACGATGTCATCGCCTTGCTGTTATGAAATGGCGGGTAGGATTCAAAACCGGTGTCGAACGCGAGATGCGTTGGCACGCGCTGTCGAGTAATGTGTGTGTTTATCGTTCAAGTTTTAAAGTATTGCATGGAAAGTTAATAAAATTGAAATATAAGCCAAATAAGCAATACAAGATTAATTTTTTTTTTCTTACATTAATCCTATCGATTACGGAATAAAATTCCTTCTTCAGGGGTGACCAGTATTGAGTCATATTTTTTTTTTTTTTTATCAAAAAACCAAGAATAAAGAAACTTATTTCTTTGTTAATTTGATAAACGTCTTTGATGGTACGATGTCATCGCCTTGCTGTTATGAAATGGCGGGTAGGATTCAAAACCGGTATCGAACGCGAGATGCGTTGGCACGCGCTATCGAGTAATGTGTGTGTTTATCGTTCAAGTTTTAAAGTATTGCATGGAAAGTTAATAAAATTGAAATATAAGCCAAATATATTTCAATTTTATTAACTTTCCATGCAATACTTTACAACTTGAACGATAAACACACACACACACACACACACATATATATATATATATATATATATATATATATATATATATATATATATATATATGATGATTCACCATCTCATCACGTTTCTCTACTATCATCACTTTCTTGTGTTTTTAAATTGCAGACCAAACTAATAGATCATGAGACAATTATATCTCTATTTATATAAAGTTAAGTATGCATATATGTTCAGTTATTTGTATGTCAGAATTCACTTCTAAACTAATTAACCGAGCATTATGAATTTGGGACCACAGCTGTTAAGCATAATGGGTCGTTATGTGGGCTATATTTAGTTTAATTTATTTTTATGCAAACTAGGTTAAAAGGGGGTGGAAGCTCTTCATAAAAATTTAAATACCTCTGATAGTGGTGATGTTTTAACAATAAGTATTAGATACAAATTAATAAATATTCCTCAAATTTCAGTTTCTTTGGAGTATTTTAAAGGGATTTTAAAGGGGCATAATATAAGCACAACTCTGTCATTTGAAAATTCAAATATTTCAGATTTGCATTGAATTTGATCCATAGTTATTAGACACTAATTAAACATGAATCGTTTAATTTCAACTTCTTTTTAAGACCCCATATTTAGACATTTCTAGAATTAAAATCATGTAATGGATTTTGATTAAAATTGGAATAAGGATTCTCAAAATGGGGTTTAGTATAATTATATCTTAGTTTTAATCATTGTAAGGGGACATAAAAGAGGTGCAAAAATCTTCCGTCCAGAAAATTAATTTAACCCTTTCTGAGACGGGTATACTTCTAGTTTATCTAGGGGATGGCAGGGTGGCTAAGTGGTTAACAACACAGACTGAGAACCTGGGTGTGCCGGGTTCGAATCCAGTTCGTTCCACAGAAACACTTTCATCAAAACCAACACCTGACATTGTGTCTAACCTCCTGGATAGGAGGTAAATAAAATACTTCTATTTTATGTATCAAGGAAAATAGTGTTTCCTATATGGATGGCTAATATATATACATATTAAATTTTGATCAAAATTGGAATGAGGATTCTAGACATAAGGTTTAGTATCATTATATGTTGATTTCAATTTTCATAAGGGGACATACAAGTCATTCTTAACTGTTCCGTTCTGGAATTTAATTTTACTAATCCTGGGACGGGTATTCTTCTTGTTATATATATAGTCTCGGAAGTTTCTTCACCATTAAAACTATATAAAAAATTAAAAATAAAAAAAAACATTTTAGTCCCAAGTCGTTCGGTGGAAAATCACTATATATATATATATATATATATATATATATATATATATATATATATATATATATATATAAGGTTAATACAACAAAAGATATAAGAGGCAACTAATATCTTCAATTAGTGAATTGTAATAAATTTGATTCGTACCTAATTTTATTCTTTCACTTTATCTACTGCTATATATATATATATATATATATATATATATATATATATATATATATAATTAATTATAAATATTTGTTTTATCTACATACGTATACGTTTCATTCTTACGGGAATCGTCAGTGTAGAGATGATTATTCATACCAGTCGCAGGACTCAAACCCCAGAACACGAGTCATGTTTGTAACTTAAATTCTGACGGTTTAGCCCTTGCAGCCACTATCAACAACCCAGTAAATTAGCAAGAGATTAAACTTATTAAAGGCAGCCATTAAGAGAGTGTTCATATATATATAATGAAAGAGCGAATGAAGTACATAGTAGTGATCCTCATTCAATCCCGAGCAACGTCGGGTCTTCCTGCTTGTGATGATTCGCTGCATCTTTACAGATGATTGCCGCCATTTCATCATGTTTCTCTATCGTCACTACTTTCTTGTGTTTTTAAATGACAGACTAAAATAATAGATCATGAGACACAGGAATTGATAAGCTTAAAATATCAGAACGGCATCACTAATTTTAATTTAGTTCCTTTCAGAATATTTACTCTTCCAGACCGAAAACAACAAACCATGAGACCTGTGTGTGTGTTTTTTTTTATATATATATGTGTGTGTGTGTGGGTGGATATTTTTGGAATAAAGAATAATTCAAAAAGAAAAACTATGCAAACTATTAGCATGTAAAACAGACGTTAAACCGCATATGATAATGATGACATATTTGTTTTTGTTTTTTTAATACTTACTGCAAAACTACGTTTTTTCTGCCGTTTCTTTGATTATCCATCTGTTTATAGTAACGATCATAGTCTAAAAATTCTGTTCAATCATCATCATCATCATCATCATCATCCGTTTTACATGCTGGCATGCTTTGAATGGCTAGTTTGGAAATCGATTTCCAAACTAGCTTAGACAGTTTCTGAATTAAAATTGTCCACAAAGACTCGTGGTATAACAGATAGAGTATGAAGTAAAATTCAGTTCTAAGTGCCGTCTTCTGAAGGTTGAAGGTTCACTCCTCAGTGCGGGCGTTACTAGGAATTGTGAATTACTGAATATTTCTACCCGGTCATTGCTGACAGAACGAGAGCATGCTACCCCATGGATTAAATAAAGGATTTCGTTCGAAATACTGTGCAGATTCCCGAGTTCGACAAGATACATCTGAAGAAGGTCGGAGGTTACATCTGCCGAAACGTTGTGAGAATAACACTCAAGATGAGAACAGTAGTCTGAATAATCAAAATTTTACAAATTAACCTAGACTATCTATCTCATCGTTATCACTTCCTCCAATGTGTTCCTTGACCTTCTCCTGTTTACTGAACCTGTTACCTCAACTGTTCTACATCTACTAACCAAATAACTCTCATCCATTTTTCCAATGTGACCATACCATTGAAGTCTCCTGTTACTGGAGATTTAATATTCCTCTGAGGTCATAAGATCTAAGCTTGTCTTTAACACAGGCCCCATACAATTATTAATTCTGGAGAAACTGCTTTTGCATAGAGATTAGGATTTCAATAAATTTCAAATTTGTTATCAATTTAATTTGGATGGAACAACATTTTAAAACAGCTTATAAAAGCGAGTTCAATTTATTAAATTTTCTCCTAAAATAGCTTTTAAGATGAGTCTAGCTAGAATGTAATTATATTCGTGAAAAAAAAAATAGGTTAATTGATTTATTGTTCAAAATGTCAGTCTGAATCTGGCGACCAAAGATACACATCTCAATATTTGATGAGTTAATTTCGCATTCAAAGGTTGGTTTGCAGTTGCTTGATAATCCTGTGTTGATTGCTACATTAGTCAGTATACAAGAGTTTCAATATAATCTAGAAGTCACCATTCTAAAATGTTTCAAACAATGACAATACGCAAAGCAGAACACCTATGCACAAGTCAGCCAATCACATTGTCAAAACTTTGGCTTTGAGACTATTCCATGATATTTTTTAATAAAAGTCAGAATTTAAACATTCGAGACAGATCGGCAAAATGTTATTACACAATTGGAATCGAATTTCAATTGTCGTGAATTATTGTTGTGGCCTTGAAGGGCCGGTAATAATCAAGACAAACACACAACCGTTTGTATGACAGAATTGAATATACATATTTATATACAAATAAATACACATTTTTATATATGGAGGATGTCATTAGATATTTCTAAAAATAGATATCGGCAGCCTCATAACTCTCGCTACCCTTATTTTGTCGTTTAGTCCTCACATTCCATGAGCGATGTTTCTGACAAAGGGGGAAGAATTGATGTTTTCTTGGTCGGAATCTATCTATCAAACACTTATTGTTGGCTAGTTTTGGGCCTTGAAGTATTATTCTTTTTAGCTCCTTACATCAAGTGGCTTCATGCCATTAGCATGACTCTTTCTGGTTAGTTCAGTGGAGTATGAATATGCTTCACCCGTCTAATATCCGCCCACAAATGACTTCAGTCATCCAAGTTTCCTAAAGAACCTCCCATCTCACTTCGCCCAACATACACTTGTGACAAATGATCCTTAGCCATGTCACCACTGCCACGGATCTTTAGATCAGAGTTTAGACCACCTGATGACCTACATAACTTTTGACATTTTTGGCAGCTAATTTCGGATCTCCAAAAATTCATAGGGTCACATCCCTGAAACCCTTTGACCTAGAGATGCAAAGTAGGGACACTTCAAATGTTATAATTGTTGTGGCCTTGCAGGGCCGGTAAGAATCAAGACAAACACAGTGGTATAATTAACAAAAGTATATTACAGAAAGTATGCGTCCGATTCTGTGGCCATAACTGCCATAAATAATTATTCCCCCTTTGTCAGAAACATCGTTCATGGAATGTGAGAACTAAAGGACAAAATAACTGCCACGTGCTTAGTCGTAACTGTATTTATTGCGTCTGGGTAAGTCCATTTATTTCCGAAATAGGTATATCACCTTACACCATAACAATTATAAATCCCATTTAGAGTGCAAGGGCGGTAACTCGATTTGTACTTTAGTTCTCGTTAGTTGCAGAGTTCTTTCCCTTGAAGTAATGAAATGCAGGCAACGATTTTATATTAAAATAAGTGACTATTTTTTCGCTTATTAGATCCACAAGACAATTGAATAGTACCAAGACTTTTGCATAACCTCTGACCCTGTGCATACTTACTGTGTCTTTATCAGACTGTCTCCCTGGACCTAGTCTCTTTGTCTATACTGTTTATATCACATCAGATCTCTTGACCCACTTTTCCACAGATACTAACTGTCCTCCATTGGCTGTCCAGTTTTTGTCATAATTTCAAATCACATTGCTTCTAACACATTTTGATGAATCCATATTTCTCCTTTATCCAGTTGTTCACCTTAATGACGTCACGAATAAAGGAATTTTCTGATTTCCAATCTCTCTCCCAAAATTATTCTTTCAGGTTTTTTCTTTTTTGATTTTAATATTATTAATTTTTTATACGTTGCTTTGAGTTGAGATGACATGTTTCTAAGCAGCGTCACGCCTTGTCTGCTTCATATTATTACAGTGTTTCACACAACTCGTTTTGAAAGTCCATTGTTGTCGATCAAACATATTTTCCAAACTAAGAAAAACAATGATCTCATAACGAAACACAATTTCTACTGCAAATAGATAAATATAGGGAGAAATAACGGCTGCAACTTCTGATTTATGACGACAAAATTTACTCTTTGCTGAAGGAGAGACAAAAAAAACTAAGAAGCTATTTCTTGTTTCAAAAACTTGTGTGAAGAAAAAGTTTGATTAGAAACCATATATACACAACATATTACTTTCTTGCTATGAGAATAAATTCATACTTTCTTGCCAAACTGATGTAACATTGAAGTGTTTTCTACTTTCTTCACTTGGTTAATCTCCCCCCCCCCTCCCTCTCTCTCTCTCTCTCTCTGTGATGTTTGTGTGTTCCCTATAGAAAGAACGGTTAGAGAATCTACATAAGACCTAAAAGTCTATTCTTATGTAAAATTTCACGGGGAAGATAATGGAAGTATTCACGATTATCTAAGTGCATTCCTACGAGGGCTATGATGGCATAACCCCTTAAAACTTTGAATATATCCTATTTTTATGAAATTTAAATCCTATGTATAAAATTTTCTGGAGAAGACAGTGGAAGTGGTCTTGAATCTCTAAGTGCCTTCTAACCTAAGGAAGCTATGGAAGCCGAACCTCGTTTAAAACTTCAAATATATCATATTTTAATGAAATTTATATCATATGTATAAAATTATAAAATAAAAGTGGTTTCGAATCTCTATGTTAATCTCTATGTGCCGAATATCTAAATAGCCCATGTTGACAAAACCTCCTTAAAACTTCAAATACGTATATCCGATTTTAATGAAATTTAAACTTTATACATAAGACACTAATTCAGAGAGTTTTCCAAGATTTCAGCTTCTTCCGACTATTTTAAGGACAAAACTGGAGGAGGGGAAATAAAAATAAGTTATATGGTGTTATGGGCATAGTAATGATCCGCATTCAATCCCGAGCAACGTCGGGTCTTCCTGCCAGTTCTCATATATTTCACACACTTGCATCAGTAAATGTTGCTGTTTGATTAAAGCCGCGATTGTTAGGATATAATTTTGTGTGTGGAGTTCATGATCACATGTCCAATTAAGGTACCTAAGCAAAGAAAAACTTTAGTGATATAGGTGTGACACGATAAGGTAATTTTACTCGTGCAATCTTAATTAATTGTGTTTAATTAATTATGGAATACTTAATTTTTAAAATTAGGGATCAACACACTTTTAGAGTGACAAGTGTTGCAAAGATCTTATTTTAGTGAACGATCAATTCAAGGTGGTTGAGTGGCAACTAGAAACGTATCGGCTTTAATTATGAATAACGAAAGTTGAAAAGTTCATGTTCAGAGCGCAAGTTTTCAAAGGTTGTATTTCTCATGTCTAAGATGACAAAAAACTGAAGAGGAAATACTCAATCATCGTCATGATCATGACCATGATGATGATGATCATCATCATGATCATCATCATATTCGGTTTAACGTCTGCTTTACATGCCGGCATAATTCAAATCACGATTCGAAAGGTTATATTTTTTTGTGTTAAGAATGACAGAGAAATAATATTTGTTTTCACTTAACAATCGAATTATCAAAAAATCATCTTCGGATCAGATTGATTTATGTTGGCAAACTATAAAGGTCATGAGGGTGTGTCTGTTATATCTGATAAATATACTTATACAAATACTAGAATGTACTATACTTGAAGACCAAGCCTACACATTGAATTTTCTTGCTCACATGCTGCTATTCCGAATTCGTAATCGTGGGCTACCATCAGTAGACGGTTTCTCTTGTACCAAAACGGTCATAAACAACGTTTCAAGTGTATTTACAAGGTTTGAAACTGATATAAATGATAGCCAACTAAAAATAATTGAATTTAAAAAAAAAACAACAATTCTTTTTATTCGATTTATCGGATGAGTTTCAGTATTTAATTTTCATTTAAAAAATTGTAACAGAAAATTTTAATAAATCTTAATTATCAAAATTTTACCTCAAAAAGATTTTATGTGACTTTGGTGCAGGAGAGACAGTCTATTGATGGTGACTTGCTGTTGTGAATACGGAATAGCGGCGTGTGAGTAAGAAAATTAAATGTCGACTATTGTAGGTTGGATTTCGGGTCCATCTTTTTGTTTCTCATTGACGTACCACTCGCAGAGGAGAAAAAAATACGACATGATTTTTAATTGGTTAGCGAATCACAAGACCGGCATTGAGTGAAAATTCTCCATAAAAGAACCGGTACTTTGAGAACTCACCAGAAGACAGTCGATCAGTCCAAGAGAGAGAGAGACATACTGCAAGAGAGATAGAGAAAAGTTGATGACTGATCGGAAACAGGAGCAGAAAAAGACTAAGAATACTTTTTTCGATTCAACTTCCTCAAAGGAATAAAAGCAAACGTAATGATTAAAGTTCCTCAACTAAAACTTAGCACCTAATCAAATTTCTCAAATTTTTCTCGCCCCAACAAGAGCAACGTAACCTTTTGCGTTCCAATAAGTATCTGATATTGTTCACGGTGAGTCTTTCTTGTTTTGGCGTTGCCGACAAAAATGACCACTTTTGGCTTTTCTGTCCTCGGTCAGTAAAGGAGAAATCCTTCTACACTGAGGCGATTTAAATTTTTGTCACAATCCAAATTGCCCTTTTTTGAGGCAAGTAAATAGGGACCACTTACCCAAGTTCCCAAGTAAATCTTGGAATTTTGGAGATGAGGATTGCTAATTTATATTTTGTGGATTATTCGGACTACTATTCTCATCTTGAATGTTATTCTCATGTTTCGACCGATGTAACCTCCGACCTTCTTCAGGTGCATATAGATTCCTGAGTTCGACAAGATGCATAATAATCCAATTAATACAAAAAGAAAAGCGTTTATTTTTCATCAACTCTTATATCTGTGTGCAGACTTGTTTTCATAAAGCTTGATGAGAATATGCAACAAGATTGTGACAAGAAATGTAAACTTAAATAATAAAGTTTGTCAATTGTTAATAGCACAGTTTTGTCCCTTCATTTTGGATGGATCCTTTTATTCCAGCTAATCGGAGCAAACACTTATCGATTCTGAAAAGCATATGCAAGAAAGACAATCATGCACATCGCCTAATACCACGATGATGATCACACAGGAGAGGAGACAGGATTCTTTCTATAGAAAGTAATGCCCACTTAAGATGGACGCCCCTCACTGAGTAATATTTTAATATCCCAAATACAATCTAGTGTCTAGGTTATACCCTTTCCTTTTTCCCTTTAATGTCAGCTTGAATTTCAATAAGACTAAAAGATTTGGTGTAAAATATTTAAACATAGAGGATAATATCTATATAGGTTTCTGGGCATTGGAGAAAGGGGAGGGAGAAAGGGGAGGGAGAAAGGGGAGGGAGCTAGTCAGAAAACATGACAGTAAGGATGTGACTTTTAAGTTTCGTTAGAGTTTGCAAACTACAGCCGAAATAGGAAGATTACTTTTTAACTCATGAATGTTAATTGTTAATAGCACAATGTTGTTCCTTTATCATGATGGAAGCCCTTTTATTCTAACCCTAACCCTAACCTAGCTAGTCAGACGCATTACTGCAGCTCTGTACTAGAATAAAATGTCTATTAATTCTGGACAGGACATGTGCCATGTGCACAATGAAGACAATCAGGAACCTCGATCTGATGCTATGACGGCATTGTACCCAACCACATGTGGAAAACGTGGTGGTCGCCATGCCACATTATTAATACATACACAAATCATATATCACACTACAATTAACAAATTCTCTCACACATCAAGTCATCATCATCGGCATCATCATAAACCAGTTCATTTGTTGAATCAGGCCACAATTAATCCTCTGATGAAAATGGGGCCTGATTGTCTAGTCTCGATCTAAGTTTTCCCCTTAATTCTTGTCTTTGGTGACCGTATCCATACCCATAGCTTTCCTATCATGTTTGACCACGTCCTCGCAAAATGACTTGGGTCTGCCAGTGGTAGTCTTTTCTGCTGGCACATTCAACGGTGGCAATCCAGCCATTGCTGCACGTACTGTGCCCATACCAACACAGTCTGCTTTTCATCATGATGTCCGCAAGGCTTTTCAAGTTGACTTGTGCGAGTAGAGACCCAAAAGGTATACTTTGTTCATATATATTGTATTGCCATTATTAACCAGCAGAGCGTTACCACTGTTGGCCCAGGGAAGAGTCTATCACGTATGTGTATGCAATGTGATGATGTATGGGAGTGAAATCTGGCCAGTGAAGGTTGAGAGCATGCATTGCATGGAGAGAAATAATATGAGGATGATACGAGAGATATGTAATGTGAGTCTTAAAGACAGGCTTAGATCAGATGACCTCAGAGGAAGATTACATCTAGACAGTATAGGAAAGGGTGTACAGAACAGAAGACTTCGATGGTATAGCTATGTTGACAGAATGCGTGAGAGTTTTGGGTTAGTAGACGTAGACCAATTGAAGTAACAGATTCTAGCTCACAGGGGAAACCAAGGAAACATGGGAGGAAGTGATAAATGGACAAGAGAAAGTGGGATAAATAAAGACCTGGCCAGAGATAGGTTAGTTTGGAAGTCAGTTTCTAAAGGCAGTCCAATGCATGCTAGCATGTAAAACAGACGTTAAATTGAGTATGCTATTCTTATTTTGTCTTTTATTCCGGTATACAATGGATTTCTCTACCAGCTTTCATTACAGCAAAACTAGCAATTCAATTCTATGTTCAACTTAATCATTTACATGATAACTTCAACAGAAACGAAACTCATATCCGACAGAAAAAGTACATACTGTTGTGGCCTTAAAGGGGCAAAAATAAATAAGACTACCAAGAGATAGTTAACAAGAGTATGTATTTAGAGAAAGTACAGAAGTAATGGGTTGTCAGAGACTGCTTTTGGATTGAACATAGCGACTTTCTCTGTTACTACCATTATCACTATACATAGTGTCGGGAAATGTCTATGTAAAGACACAATAGGGTAAATCACGATAAGACATACTATATCACATGATTACCTTTATTGGAAACAACTATTCCACACATTTTATACAGATTGATGCCTGTAAGAATTACGTTATTTAAAAAGCTTTGTTGCATTTCACTGGATTTTGGCATGAAGTGTATTTCTTCCTCCACAATTTTCTTATCAATGTATATGATTACATTATCCTGTGCAATGTTGGGGAAAACCTATTCTTCCTCCTGTGCAAATCATAGCCTGCTTTGGCGTATTGATATATCTTTTTGCTGAATGACGTTAAAATCCCTTTCTACGACAAAAAAAAAAAGCATATCTAAGCTTTCCTATTTAAACCCAAACAAAAGGCTCATCACATGAGAATTTTTATCTCTGATTCTTTTCTGCCTTTTTCGAAGATTATTCGCTCATATCAATATTTGTATTCTTGCGCATTTAAGATTTTAGAAGCAACTGCAACTGCTTGGTTGCCACCTGCTATTTTTTATTATTTTTATAATCCTTTAGGCATGTACTGTAAGCTCGGCGAGCTGGATTTGAGTTCTGTCGGGACTACTTCAGCACTTTCACTAATATCTTTGGGTAAGGTATGAATCCATATATCGTCTCTCCAGCTATGGTTTAAATAGTAGGATAGACTAGATTCTCCAGCCTTGTTTCTGCAATTAGTCTAAGAGAAGGAAAACTCCAAAATAACACCAGTCTTTCTCTGCTTATCCCGACATTGTCTCTCCTGAACACTGAACTCAATGTCGTTTCAAGATAGGTGTGGTTGATATTACACAACCTTTGCTTCACTATGGACTCCTCAGACAGACACACTTACAGGTGATATCAATTCTCTTAAGATTGAACGAAGGCGATTTATATATAGATATATATGTGTATGTAGATATAAGCCCCACTCAATAAGTCCCGGGTCTAACTAATAAAACAACTTTTAGGCAAAAGTCGACTTTATTCATCAACATAGTCTCCTTCTAGGGTGATGCACTGATTCCAACGCATCTCTAAAAAATTTGATGCCTTTTTTGTAGAACGATTTGTCTTTGGCCTCAAAATACACCTCAGTTCATCACTAAATTGGAGCCAAATATTTTTTCCCTTGAGAATTCTTTTGAAGTCTGCAAACAACTAGTAGTTGATTAGGGCCAGATCTGGAGAATATAGTGGGCACAGAAGCAATTCGAAGTTTAATTCATTTGGTTTGGCTATCGTTGCGATCGACTTGACACAGTGCATTGTCTTGGTGATAAAGAACTTTTATCTTCTTGCCTGCTGATAATTGCATCTTTGATTGCTTTGGACGGCTTTCACCTGCTGCTGTCCACTCAGCTGACTGCCGATTTGACTCGAGAGTGAAGTGGTGGATTCATGTTTCATCCAGTGTCACATATTGACATGAAAACTCCTTTTTGTTGTGTTGAAACAGTTGCAAACAACTCCCTGAATCATCAACATGTTGTTGTTTTTGATTGACTGTGAGCAAACGCGGCACCCACTTTGAACACAGCTTTCTTATTAACAAATGTAGACTTTTTTATGCTTTCCTGGACAACTGCCGAATTTGAGCGACCTGAGCATTCAGGATAATTTGTGTTTGTACGGTACGACCGTGCTTCAAGTAAGCATACCACCTCTTTACAGTTGCTTCCAACAAAACAGAGCCCGAATAACAGTTATCAACTTGTGTTTAATTAATCGTATGACATGGAATTGTTTACATACTTTTTATTATGCTACCAATAACCAATACAAATCTATTCTTTACAGAAGATCATTGCTTTACGTTAAGTAAAACCGTTATTTCCTTTACCAGAATGCTCAACCCATAAATAAGAGACATCTGTGTATATATAAAATATAGTCATCCGCAGACAGCTGTTTTGTAGTCTACAACTCATCTGTGTAGCTAGATGTAGCAAGAGTGTCCATGTCAAAATTACAATAATGCATAATTTAGTTAACTTACATGAATATACTCCTTCACCTTTTGGCTGGAAGGAAAGTGTAGTATCTGTTCTGATAGGACACACTATTTTGTTTGTCCTCGGTCAGTGAAACAGAAATTCTTCTAGACTGAGGCAGTTTTTATTTTTGTCCCAATCCAGAGTGACCCTTTTTTAGAGAGCTTGAGTTTGCTGACATTAAAAAAACTGACTGTCTAACTATAACAGTGCTCTTCAAACTTTTTTTGTCGCGACCCCTTTTTGGAAAACATTTTTTTTTCGTGACCCACCAAAATTTTTTATAAATAAAAAATAAGTTAATGGAGTGAAAAAATTCCATAGTTATAATTTTGGCGACCCCCTTTCTATGGTTACGCGACTCCCCTGGGGGTCGCGACCCCCACTTTGAAGACCTCTGAACTATAACATAGAGTTTCCTTGTACTTTACCTGTTCCCAAAATCAAAAGGTGTTTTGGTAAAAAGGAAGTTTTTAGGTGATCAGCTGAGAAAACGGGCGGATGTATTCGGTTCTACTGATCAGCTGGGAGTGAGGGTGGTTACTGAGAGAAAGACCGGACATCTAGAATTTCCACTTGAAGGTAGATATATTTAGGAAAGAGAGCAGACGAGGGTGGGTCAGAGTTTAGCAGAGATAAGATCCGAGTATTGATTTACTCCTCTCCAGGAGTTAGGCACAAGGCCAGTTTTTATCTTACTCCCACAAGTAAGATGTGACCCAAGGTCGGGTCGGGAAAGTGGGGTTTAAAAATTGCCTGGGCAGCCCCGTCTGCATTCCCCGGTAGGGGCGCCTCAGGCAGTAAGCAATAAACTTACTCCTCCCCAAAGAGGGGAGGCGAAGCCTGGGAGGGTTGACCTGCTAGAACTGCACAGGACAAACCCATAGACCGGCGTAAATCAAGCCCCGAAGGCCAAGACAATACCAGTCTATCTGGTGAAGTATCCATTGGAACAGATACTACACTTTGATCTTAGCCAAAAGGCCAAGAAGAGATTAGATCCGAGTAGACCAGCAGATTGAGTCGAGCAGATGATGAAATGAGCTGATGGCAGATAACTTTGAGTGAACGACAATGATGGTCTCGGCCAACAAATTATCTCAGTTAGGTCTTAGCTGATATACATGAACTTGACTCAAAGGTGGATGCTAGTGATGGGGACCCAACGACACACACACATATGTCTGTTGCCAACAAGTCATATACACAGTGTGTATCTCTGTGTTTGTGTCTTTTTATGTGAGTCTTTTTTTGCTTGCTGTGAATACAACTTCTCAACCAGTTCACGTGCCCTCGGCGATCACCAATACGAGAGATAACATGGCCAGAAAAGGAAGACGAAGAGAAAACCACAACACAAATGATTATTTAGGATGACGGCTTAAGAATTTGTTTACATTAGACTTGAAAACGACGATGTTGTAGTCAGTTAGGGAGCAGCCCCTTGGTATTGACTTCCACAGAAGGGTAGTTCTAGGAAAGAAACTGATCTTATGGAATTTTTGTTCAGTTTTAGGCACACAGAGAAAAAGGCTAATTATTGACAGTGGTTGTAGCTAAACAAGTTTTTGTTGTAAATATTTTGCAAGGAGGGACCATAGATTGAAGCTCAGCCGAGCACCTGCCATGAAAAGAACAATAGAGTATAGAAAGACTAGCAACGTCTCTCCTGTGAGAAAGAGGTAGTAGAGAGGAGAAGAGGACATCACCCACTAGATTTCGAAGTCGGTTTTGTACTCTGTCAAGGCAGGAAAGGATGCTTGCAAATCACTTTGCATTATAGCAACAGCCGATTTATTTATCGTTGGCTTTCTCCAAAGTTTTAGTGGCAATAAGCCTTTCCGCACTTTTCCAGTGGAGTTCGAGTTGATGCTCTCTCTCTCTCCATCTCTCGTCCTTTCTATTCGCCTTAGCCCTTAATGATGTCATTTATTTGATTATCGAGCATAACCTCTCACCGAGCATAAACGGGTACTTCAGCCAGTTCGCAACAAGGCAGGAATTGTACGACTTCTTATCCACCTTTTATAAAAACTATATGTGATGTAAAGCTGATATAAAGTATCTGTCTATGACGGTGGAGGGGGGGGGGGTATTAGAAATCTATTCAGGAAATCTTCATACTGTGCTGAAATATTTGAAGTTAACTTTCCCTTCACAACACTGCGCATCATTCCTAGCATATATAAGAATATAGATATTGTTCGAGAAATGCACAGCAATGCAAATCAGATGGTAAATATAAAAATATATAAAATCTAGAGAGAAATATCGTAGGACGCAACGAAGATTTATAATATTTTTCTCTTTTATGTATTTTTATATTTACCATCTGATTTCGCATTGCTGTCGCCTTCTCTAACAATACTTTCTACACTGCACACTGATTCAAGCGTTCACTCATCTAACATATACAGTTATCGGCGATCCAGAGGAATAAGCGACTCATCTTAGAAATCAGCAGTAATCGGTGTTGAGCCAGATGTAGTCCCTGTTATTAACTTCGGTAATATCATCTATGTGATAAGTCAGTATTATAATTGTTAGAAGCTTTTAAGAAAAAAATTAGGTGCTTCTGCTGTTTAGCCCCGACACGTTAGGCCTCTCTTAAAAAAAAAAACGTAGCTAAAGAAATGTATAAACTTTGTTATGTACTTACATGGTCCTTTTGGCTAAGATCAAAGTGTAGTATCTGTTCCGATGGATACTACACCCCATAGACTGGTATTGTCTTGGCCTTCGGGGCTTGACTTACGCCGGTCAATGGGTCTGTCCTGTGCAGTTCTAGGAGGTCCACCCTCCCAGGCTTTGCCTCCCCTCTTTGGGGAGGAGTAAGTTTATTGCTTACTGCCTGAGGCGCCCCTACCGGGGAATGCCGACGGAGCTGCCCAGGCAATTTTTAAACCCCACTTTCCCGACCCGACCTTGGGTCACAGCTTACTTGTGGGAGTAAGATAAAAACTGGCCTTGTGCCTAACTCCTGGAGAGGAGTAAATCAATACATAGTAGCTTAAAAGAAGACTGTACACCAAAAATTACGCAAATTCATTCAGTGTTTATTAAATTAAAATAAAACCTATTTTATCTTTCGGTAGCCATTTTTGTTAACTCAAATTTTGTTTACTAGTTTATCTCTGTTGCCTATTTCATAAGTGAAAATGTCTAACGATACGTAAGATCGTTTTTTTTCTTCTTTTTCTTATAATTTAATAAATACTGGTTGAATTTGCATAATTTTTTTCCGTACAATCTTATTTGAAGTAAGTACATAATAAAGTTTATACATTTCTTGAAATATTTTCATGTCCGGGAGAAACAGCAAAAGCACCAAAAATTCATATTTAGAAAAAAAAACTATTTTTCATAAAATACCAACATTTATTATTGTAAAATCACTTTATGTTTAAACAAGTATTTAAAATAAAAATACCAAAAAAAACATAGACATTTTATTATATTTTCCAAAAGAATTCAAACCACATATTTCATTACTTATTTTTGTAAAATAAATTATTTAAAATAAAAAAACGTGGACTTCTGCAGTTTACGGACCGTGCTGATATAATAGCGTTATTATTTAGAAACCCGTTCTTAACATGGAGGGAGGGGGCTTTGTTAACTATTTTTTACTGTCACCTAACAATTTAATGAACAAAAGACACCATAAAAATTGAATTTAACTAGAAAACCCTATCTAAAATATAGCACGGTCCGTAAACTGCAGAAGTACCAAAAAGCAAAGACATTTTATTATATTTTCCTAAAAAAATCCAACCACATATTTGCATTCTTATTTTTGTAAAAGAAATTATTTACAAAAAATACCAAAGAAAACAGACATTTTATTATATTTTCAAAATAAAAAAATCAAACCACATATTTGATTACTTACTGAAAAACATTTCCTGATTTTTTTAATTTCTTGACCTAAAATACACAGATGACTATTTTTCGGCTATCACCACCTGTCTACATAAGACTTCCTGTTTTGGGTCACTTAATCTTCTGGTTCGCCATATTATCTTGTCAGATTTTCAAAGTCACATCCAAATAGCACCTAAACTAACAAATCCAACTTTGCTTCTGACTTGCCAATTTTCATTTGTTATTGTTGTACCGTGTTATTGGCAATATAATAACGTACTTTGCTACAATTTATTTTTAAATTTCGTAGTCTGGCCTAATCCTAATATAAACATTTATTTAAATAAGCACTTAAAAATATAAATCAGCAAGAGGGATAACTTATAGTTAATTGAAGAATATAATAGGAATTGTCTACCTTAAAAATGTGCAAACAAATAAAAATTAAAAACAGCGGATAGGTACACCTTGTTTAAGAGGGAGAGACTAGTGGTTGGTGCACCAGCCCAGATGTGGCAACCATACTCCATGCATAGGCGAATGGTGGCTTTGTAGAGGTATAAGATACAGGCAGGTGTGAGAAGTTTTCTAGGCCCGTAGAGGAAGCCTACCTTCTTTGCATCGGACTTGGCAGTATCTTCTCTGTATTTATTCCACTTCATGTTGCCTGAGAATGTCAGGCCAAGGCGTTTAAACATTAAACTGTGGAAATATGCTATCAGCCATGAAAATCAGTCGTTGGAAAGGTTTTTTTTTAGTTGTTAAAGGAGATGGGCGTTGTCTTGGAAGCATTAAATGTGACCATCCATTTTTGAGCCCATTCTACAGATTGGAGGTCATTTTCCAAGGATTCAACAATTGCCTTGCATGTGTGGACATTCGATTTGCCTTCATGCCAGGAATAGAGTGTGGTGTCATCAGCAAATACACCTATCTTAGACGTGATTGCATCAGGGAGGTAATTTATGAAGATCAGGAATAATTTAGATTCAAGTATTGACCCCATGTCACACCCATGTTGATGTGATGTAGTTTGGATGTACGGTCGTAAAATTACGTGGATCGTTCTTTTTCCTAAGAAAGATCTGATCCTTCACTTTATAATAAAGACTAATGTTTATTTATTTATATATATATATATATATATATATATATATATATATACATATATATATATATATATATTCTATTTCGTCACACAAAAGTTGGCATGTAACACATGTGCCTTCTCCTAGCCTCCTCCCCCAGACGAAACCATTTCAAGTGGTGAAGGGGGGGCAAAAAATCAAATAGCAAGTCTGACAATCACCTCAGATTTTCCCCACTGCCTGAAATGAATTCAAAAAGAAATCCTCCACTCAATAAAAAGAAAATCAAAAGCAATCTCTACAAAAAAGAGTCTCCTTTACACCTATAGAACATAAACTCGAAGTTGTTATTTATCTACCTCCCACACGGTAAGATGTGACACAAGGTCGGGGAAGTGGGATTAGATAAGCCAGCGCTTGAGAGGTGAGCACTCTGGCCATTTAAAAATTGCCTGGGCAGACCCGTCGGCATTCCCCGGTAGGGGCGCCTCAGACAGTAAGCAATAAACTTACTCCTCCCCAAAGAGGGGAGGCAAAGCCTGGGAGAGGGCACCTCCTAGAACTGCATAGGACCAGACAACTCCCAATAGACCGGCATAAATCCAGACCCAAAGGCCCGGACGATACCGGTTTATTAGGCGGGGTAAAAACCCCTGGTTATGCCATCGCTTTTTCCAAACACTGTGTATAAGAAAGAGAGAGGGGGAAGGAGATTCATTTATTATTATTGCCTTTTGAATATATTATTTTATTATTCAAAAGATAATAATGATAAATTAATCTCTCTCCCTCTCTCTTTTTCTCTTCACCCTCTCTCTCTCTCTTCCTCTTTTTTTTTTCTCTCTGTCGTATCTATGTGTACACGTAGTGTCGATTTTAAGAGAGAATGAAAACAACAGCTTGGTAGCAATCAATATTTGTTTAAAAATATGCTTCATTTTTATTCATATTTCATATTTATTCTTGACACCCACCGACCATAACGATTGGTCGGAGACAGTTAACCTTGCTTATACGTATGGGAGCACATACTTGCCAATAGTAAATAAATTCCCAATTAGAATAATACGCATGATAACGACAAGTGCTCGATAGAAATAACTTGCGAAAATTGGATTGGACAAATGATACAAATCCAGAGACTCTTATAAAGAACGTCTCCTCTTATTGTTTTATATCGCCCCCTGTAATGGGGCCTATGAATGTGGTTTCTGGCTCTTCCTTATCAGGTGGGCATTGTTCTTCAGTTTCTCCTCTCGGACAGTGAGAACATGTTCATACATGAAGAAGTAGATGACGGCAAATTTCTTACTTATATTTTATGAGCAGGGCTAAATAAAAAGACCCGAACAGTTGGATTTGTCGATGAAGTGGATCGAAGAACACCCTACTCTGTGTCTGAGGACAAAATGGCTTTGAGAGATGTGGTTACCAACATAATAGAAGGGTTCTTTCTTCCAGGTAACGTTGCGTTTAAACAGACCTGCTCTATCTAGCATATTGAACATTTTTGGATTAAAATATACCACTTACCAAATGTAATACTGTGTTATTACTATTATTACTCCTGGGCAATGCCGAGTATCTTGCTCACCTCATTTTCTGTCTCTCACAATAATCTTATGAGAAATGATATTGATGAGGACAATAGTCCCAAGAGAAACTTATAAGATATTAAATAAAATCCGAGAACTCAGTGTTTCCTAAAATCTTGAATAATGACTCAGCAATTTCTTTCCAAATTATTATATAAATTGATTAAAAAGTCGTTATAAATGTTGAACCTCCTGACGAATTTTACTCCCGTTGAACCACAAAGAATGAATTTTTTTTTATTTCAAATATTATTTTTCCGAGGCAACCCCAAATAAGAATATACCAGCTTTGTGAGTGTATCTTGTGCCGATTTTTTCATTTAGCTGGACACACACACATAGATAATTTTCCTTTATATAACACATTTAACTTAATTGTAAATTTGTCCATTCGTCTGGTTATGTTCAGTTAAATAGTAGGAAAGACTAGACTTGGTAAGGCGCCTAATCTAAGAGAAGGAAAACTCTGAAATGACACCAGTTTAGATTGTTCTGGGAGTCTACCACTCTTATTGTAACAATAGTTCGATGCTGGTATGTAAAAATGAGCTTAGAATCGTAAATTTTCCACATGAATTTCAACTTAGAAAGAGAATGGAAAATTAATTTGAAGTCAAGAGTAGAACTAGAGCTACGTGTACAGGAAGCTGTATCATGGGAGGAAGTCTGAAGTGACACGTAGCAATGAATAGGGAACAATCTTTCTCTTTGCCAGGTAAGCTGATTGGAAAGCTCCGTCTTTACCAGTGAGGATCAGGCGATGGAAAGCTGATATGTAGCACTGCAATGTCTTAAGAGAATAAAACATGGAAGATGATGAGCCATTGAGTTGCAAAGTTGTTGGAGTTTTTTTTTCCTTTTATGTTATTCATTGCTGCAACTTCCAGGCGAAAGGGGAAGATAGAAACTTTGGCTGCCACATCACCACTACGACTTCAGAAACGCAAACAGCTAGTTTTGTTGACGAAGTGGACTATGAACAAACCAGTGGAGCAAAGAACACACCACACTATGTTACAATATCAGCGTTATTAAATAAAAACAAAATATTTTGGAGAGATGTGGTTGCCAACCTTTAATTGTAAAGAGATTACTAAAAATAAAAGAAAAATTTTAAACTTATAATGAAAGTCGTTTGTAAGAAATCAGAGCATTCTGCCTGCAAAAGAAATGCTATGGGAACCAATTAACATTTCTTCAAGAAATACGAACGGAACCCAAAGGGATCCGGAATTGAATATTGGATCTTTCGGTAGGAAATCCATCTGAATTATCATCCCTCTGTATCATATTCTTGGACCATGAGAAAGCTCAGAGAGGTTTTATTCACAAATAGATACAATATGTTCAATTTCCATTTCAAAAGTAAGCTTCACAGAAAAAATGCGATTTCAAAAGTAAGTGTCACAGACCAGAAAATATGCCATTTCAAAAGTAAGTGTCACAGACCAGAAAATATGCCATTTCAAAAGTAAGTGTCACAGACCAGAAAATATGCTATTTCAAAAGTAAGTGTCACAGACCAGAAAATATGCTATTTCAAAAGTAAGTGTCACAGACCAGAAAATATGCCATTTCAAAAGTAAGGTTCACAGACCAGAAAATATGCCATTTCAAAAGTAAGTGTCACAGACCAGAAAATATGCTATTTCAAAAGTAAGTGTCACAGACCAGAAAATATGCTATTTCAAAAGTAAGTGTCACAGACCAGAAAATATGCCATTTCAAAAGTAAGTGTCACAGACCAGAAAATATGGCATTTCAAAAGTAAGTGTCACAGACCAGAAAATATGCTATTTCAAAAGTAAGTGTCACAGACCAGAAAATATGCTATTTCAAAAGTAAGCGTCTCAGACCAGAAAATATGCTATTTCAAAAGTAAGCGTCTCAGACCAGAAAAAATGCCATTTCAAAAGTAAGTGTCACAGACCAGAAAATATGCTATTTCAAAAGTAAGCTTCACAGACTAGAAAAAATGTAATTTCAAAAGTGTCACAGACCATGAAAAAATGCCATTTCAAATGTAAGCATCACAGACCAAAGGAAATTTCAATTCCAATTAAAAAAAATGTTATTACAAATATAAGCTTGACTGACTGACCAACCTAGCCACTTCTAATGATTGGGTGCTTCTCGCAAAAAACGTTACACTTAAGAATTAAATGAAATACCAAAATTGTTAGAGAGAGTGAGAGAGAGAGAGAGAGAAAGAGAGTGAGAGAGAGTGAGAGAGAAAGAGAGTGAGAGAGATGTATCTCTAATACTTCATGCTATAAAGCTTTAATCAATTTCTAGAAAATCAAGGGTAATTGATATGTTGTTATTTTAGGCATCCTCACATTTATGAAAGTTTTTTTTTTCTTCTGGTTGTCATTCGGTCTGTCACAATTAAGTTATTTTATAATGAATATTTTAATTAGGTCAAACTTTCTGATAATTGGTATGTCAGTTAGTATAATAGCCCTGAATATGTTCCTAACATGTGAGTTGGATTGACTCAAGAGTTTGAAGTTATTTAAAAAAGTGTGATATTCTCTGATTTGTCACGCTCATGTTGAAAGTAGGTTTTTCATCACAAAGCATCGTAGATTGAATAGACGCAGCTTAGGAATAACTTTTCCATTATTTTTTTCATCTGATTATTATGTGTGTATATGTGTCTCTGAATATGGAAAAGAGAATGAAAAGATTACAAGACTTTTGGGGAATTCATGTTGATGAACAAAACCCATAGATAATCAATTAGAAATGTCAAATTTGTCCCCAGATATTCACTAAACAGATAACCTAAAATTAGGTATATATATATAGTTTTCAGGTTCGATTATTTTCGGTAGGAATTCTAATCAGAGAGTTCTATGTCCATTCAAACAGAGCATGAATAAGTTATGAGGTTGAAAAAACTAGATATACATTCGGATTGTACACATTATAAGTTATTTTGACCTTAACTAGGTCTCCTCAGATGTGTTTCCAACCACAATTAAAACACATCCGAGGAGACCTAGTTAAAGTCGAAATAACTTATAATGTGTACAATCCTAATGTATATCTAGTCTTTTTCAAACTCATAACTTATATATATATAATATATATATATATATATATATATATATATATATATGATAATAACATTAAAATAAAATGTTCCAACATAATGAAAAAGGAAAAAAAAAAATTATTTATGTATTCATCAACGTTTCGTCTTTATTGTAAGACTTCCGCAGGATGATTTGTCTAAAGAAAAAATCACACAAGTACAAAAATGTTTTGCCAGCAGGCTCAGAGCTGCGGCCGATTTGAGCAAGAAAATCAAAATATGAGAAACAAGTAGATGGTGGCAGTGGTAGCAGTTAAAGTATAGGATCATTAGGAAGTGGGATAGGTGATACAATAAATGTAGAAAGGTGAGAGGTGAGGTGTGGTTCAGCTAGGATTAAGCTCTGAGCCTGCTGCCAAAACATTTATGCACTTGTGTGATGTTTTTCTTCAGACAAATCATCCTGAGGAAGTCTTACAATAAAGATGAAACATTAATGAATACATAAATAATATTTTTTGGTTTTCCTTTTTCATTTTCCATATTTATATATATATATATATATATATATATATATATATATATATATATATATATATATATATATAATGTACAGACTTTACCTTCTTGCTCTTTGAGAAGGGGTTAGGTTGCTGCTAATCGTCTGAGGCGATCCTACTGGAAAATGTCAACGAAAATACCCAGGAAATTTTTGTTCGGCCAAAGTGCTCTTGCTCGATGGTGCTGGTTTTAAATCCCACTTTTCTGACCTTGTGTCACATCTTCCCGCCGTGGGAGGTAGATAAATACCACATATTAATGAGTTGGTGACACAATCGGATTTTTTAAGTAAACATGGAAGGGAAGGCCATGCTTTCTGTTAAGGTTTTGCACCATACAGTTGAGAATTTTGCCACTCAATTTTAAATCTTTCCCAAATTCTATCTTCATTAGAAAAATTTTGACTAGTGATCGAACGATTCCTATATTTTTCTTAATTCTGATACAATTACCAATTCTGTTCTAAATTCCCGATTCCAATACAATTACTGATCCCGATTCTTTTTAATACGCTAAATATTTAGCTATAGAGTTGTTTTTTTGTTTTTTTTTAAATTTTCGGATTGCCATAAAAATCCATGTAATATGTGCATATTTTTGTTGCAAACGAAAAAATACACTTGTGGGGGGGGGGGGGGGAGAGTGATCTATAGATTTTAGTTTTGCTGGTAGTTTAAAATAACTAAATGTTTACCATTTTATCATGAGTACCAGCAATAGAAAATTAAGTTTTGTCACAAAAACAAACAAAAAAAAAGCAATTAAAAGAATCGTTTTTGGCATCGGAAAAAAAAGGCACAATTTTTCTGATTCCGATACCCCAAAATATACTGATTTTTCCGATTCCGATTCCAATACCCCAAAAAGTACTGATTTTTCCGATTCTGATTCCCCAAAAAGTACTGATTTTTCCGATTCCGATACCCCAAAAAGTACTGATTTTTTCGATTCCAATACCCCAAAAAGTACTGATTTTTCCGATTCCGATTCCAATACCCCAAAAAGTACTGATTTTTCCGATTCCGATACCCCAAAAAGTACTGATTTTTCCGATTCCGATTCCCCTAAAAAGTACTGATTTTTCCGATTCCGATACCCCAAAAAGTACTGATTTTTCCGATTCCGATACCCCAAAAAGTACTGATTTTTCCGATTCCGATTCCCCAAAAAGTACTGATTTTTCAGATTCAGATTCCGATTAATCTCCCCAACACTAATTTTGACGTAACGTTTTTGAAATATAGCTGTGAATATTTCCAATTTGATTTAAGTATGGAATTTGGTCGGTCCAGAAGATTAATTGGAAGAGGTTGTCATTCAAACATTGTTTTTGTTTTTGATTTAGTAGGTATGCGCACTGGGCAGATGCGTTATCTTGCTGAACGATGAGATTTGCTCGTGTATCTACATTTAACAGCGTCTCATCAGTTGGCAGCAGCTGGCTCTCTAGAATATTAATGGATTCCTTAACATTTATAGCCTTGTCGCATCGAATGAGTCCAGAAATACGAGACCGAAAGGATGAGTACGCTCACCGCATGATGATTGCTCTCTTGGATGATTTTGAGACCGACTGACAAAAAAACCTTTCTATGACTGTGTGACGGATTGTTCCAATCAAAAGACAATTGTTTTACTTTATATCTGCAGATAACAGTGAAAGCTATTGGCTATGCGACTGATGTTCCAGTTTATCTAAAAGAGCCGTCCTTAGACATGAAGATCTGCATGTATGACCGGCTATACCAAGAAACAATTCTCTTATTCAACAGGTATGTTTTGAAAAAGAAATTTATTCTAAAACCAATTATAATCTATATACTATAAAAAAAAGTTATGGCCTTTTTGGATTTTGCCTGTTCGTACGCAAATAGAAACATGTGATTGGTTGACAAAAAAGGAATAGGCAGAGTACACATTACTAAGGCAGTAGGTTTTTCAACGTCAAATTGTTAAAACACTGAAAATTAAATGTGATTTTTTTTACACTTGCCGTACCCGAATTCGAATTTAATGTAAGTTTAAAGATTTTTTTTTTTTAAACTGAATATTTGTTTTAATAAATTTAAAGAAATTAACATAACATTATAACATTAAAAAAAATTAGATAAATATAAACTGAAATGTGGGGAACATTTATTAATTGATGTCTAATGCCTATTGTTAAAAATTTTTTAAAAATTGGAGCTATCTGAATTTTTACGAAGGGTTTCCACCCTCTTGCTACCGCCTTTGCATAAAACTAAATGTAACTATCAGCAACATTATTACTCTGTAAACATAACAGCTGTGTTTTAAAATTCATAATGAGCAGTTAATTTATTTAGGAGTGAATCCTGTACATACAAATATACAAACATGTAAACGCACCTAACTTTGTGAAGATAGAGATGCTTATTTATATTAATTTAGATGGAGTACTGTTATCATATTTGGGCTGGTGCATCTCTGTCCCATTTAAGGGGTTTTGATAGTGCTCAGAAATGTATCCGTAATTTTGTTAGCCCCCACCCTTTCTTTTTTTAACCCTCTCTCCCAGAGACGTGATGTTACTAGTCTCAGTATTTTCTATGAATACTATTATGGCATGTGTTCTTCAGAATTGTCTGATATATTCCCTGCTTCCTTTGTTCCAGCTCGTTTGACAGTTTGGTCTAGTGGTCTCCACAAATCCGCTGTTTTGATACCTCGATATAATACATGTTCTATTCTAGTAGTTTCGTCCAAAAAACTCTCTCCCTGCTAAATGTTTTCCTCCTACCTATAGCTTTGGTCTTTTCAAGAATGTCAATAGGCATCTCATGTCTTTGTGATAATCATATTTCGTTCATTCAGCTCTTTACATCAAGTGGCTTCATGCCTTGTTTGGACCAATTTCTTTATAAAAAAATTATCTATCCTATATTGATATCGAGCACTGTCAAGAAAAAGATAAGACAACATTATTACTTACTTTCCACGTATATGAGTAGGTGTTTTATTTACTCCTCCCCAGGAGTTAGGCACAAGGCCAGTTTTATCTTACTCCCACAAGTAAGATGTGACCCAAGATCGGGTCGAGAAAGTGGGGTTTGAAAAGCCAGCGCTCGAGAGGTGAGCACTCTGGCCATTTAAAAATTGCCAGGGCAGCCCCGTCGGCATTCCCCGGTAGGGGCGCCTCAGACAGTAAGCAATAAACTTACTCCTCCCCAAAGAGGGGAGGCAAAGCCTGGGAGGGTGGACCTCCTAGAACTGCACAGGACAGGCGTGCAGTATCCATCGGAACAGATACTACACTTTGATCTTAGCCAAAAGGCCAAGAAGCCGTATATGAGTAGGTGTCTGTGAAAAGAAACTCCCCACTTCAATCTAACAGAATCATTCTTAAAAAGAAGAACAGATTTATAAACAATGATTAAAATAGGACACAATTTATTCATTTAATCAGATTACGTAAATATTTTGGTGAATTCTCAAAGTTTTCTAAAGTAAAAAAAGAATTGGATTAAAAATTTATTTTGTTCATGTGACATATTGATTCAAATACATCTTCACCTTTCTTTGTCATGCTTAAATTTGAAATAGTATTTTTTTGGTCTGTCATACTTTAAGCTATAAGTTGCATTTTCTTTGGTCTGTTATGCTTAAGTTTGAAATAGCATTTTATTTGGTATGTCATACTTAAGTTATAAATAGTATTTCTTTGGTCTGTCATGCATAAGTTATAGATAGCATTTATTTAAGGTCTGTCATGCTTAAATTTGAAATAGCATTTTTGGTCTGTCATACTTAAGTTATAAATAGCATTTTCATCGCTAAATGATTAAAATTTGACACAATTTATTCATTTAATCAGATTACGTAAATATTTCGGTGAATTCTCAAAGTTTTCTAAAATAAAAAAAAGAATTGGATTAAAAATTCCTTTTGTTCATGTGACATATTGATTCGAATACATTGTCATGCTTAAGTTTGAAATATCATTTTTCTTTGGTCAGTTATACTTTAAGCTATAAATAGCATTTTTTGGGGTATGTTATGCTTAAGTTTGAAATAGCATTTTATTTGGTCGTTCATGCTTAAGTTTTAAATAGCATTTTATTTGGTCTGTCATGCTTAAGTTTGAAATAGCATTTTCTTTGGTCTGTCATGTATAAGTTATAGATAGCATTTTATTTGGTCGTTCATGCTTAAGTTTGAAATAGCATTTTATTTGATCGTTCATGCTTAAGTTTTAAATAGCATTTTATTTGGTCTGTCATGCTTAAGTTTGAAATAGCATTTTCTTTGGTCTGTCATGTATAAGTTATAGATAGCATTTTATTTGGTCGTTCATGCTTAAGTTTGAAATAGCATTTTATTTGGTCGTTCATGCTTAAGTTTTAAATAGCATTTTATTTGGCCGTTCATGCTTAAGTTTTAAATAGCATTTTATTTGGTCTGTCATGTATAAGTTATAGATAGCATTTTATTTGGTCGTTCATGCTTAAGTTTGAAATAGCATTTGTTTGGTCTGTCATGCTTAAGTTTGAAATACCATTTCTTTGGTCTGTCATGCATAAGTTATAGATACCATTTTATTTGGTCTGTCAAGCTTAAGTTTTAAATAGCATTTTTGGTCTGTCATACTTAAGTTATAAATAGCATTTTCATCGCTAAATGACGCATCTTACAAATAGCTATTCTTCTTTTCTATCCAAATGAAAACAATGCCGCATATTTTTTTTGTGTTTCTAATGAATCCTTATTTCATTATGAATGAATAGGGAAGCAATATTGTTCAATCTACTTTAGCAATCGCTTTAATTAATATAATTGAAAGTAAAATTAATTTTCCATAGCTTTATTTAAATAATTTAATTATTTCAAACACAATACTTTGGAGAGTGAAGGGGGAATAAAAGAATGAAAAAACAAAAAAGTAATTGAAAATATTTTAGTACTGCAATATATTTAATCTTCATAAAAGAGGAGTAACATGTAAATATATTATGAATGGCGGAGTTATTATTGCAGATACCTCCCCTCTTAATGTTTCGTAATTGACAATCAAACAAAATACATGGTTGTTATCGAATGCAAATCACAGATCATAACAGCACAATTAAATTCTACCTCTTGTCGACCGCTCCTCCCGTGACTGAGGCATTTCATCCACAAGCGTCTCTATGCGGTGGTGGGGGAGATTCTTGCCTGAAATTAAAGTTTCATAATAACCAAAGAAAAGAGAATATTCTGAATTTTTAAAAAAAGAACCCTTTACTTAACTGTTGACATTGCCTTCTCCTCTGCTAGCGGCAGAGGGGGGGGGCATTCAGGGCTACAGAAATATGAGGGCCTTAGCCTATTAATCTATCATCGCTCAACGCTTCTGAATGAACTCTTCACTTCTATCTCGCCTTTCTCCTATCAAGCCATTTGAAGTCATGAACCCGACAAGCAGGTCAAGGTGGCATCTAAGTGCAAATGCTGACCCCATGACCCTGATTTCCTGTGTACGTGTCAACGTTGCCCTGTGAATCCAAACCATTAGATATCTATGAGCGAACGTACTCTAGGCTATTATTAAAACTGACTTGCAGCATCTCAGGTGGTTAGGTTACCTCCTACATCAACTCAATAACATGCATGGATACCTCAGGCACAAGAGTGTGGAAGACCTGGCTTGAGTGTGTATAAAGTAACTTGACTGCATGCAACATGACTGGTATAAACCTGTGGATTGGACTGCGTGGAGAGCAGGCATGAGATGTTGCCTGGTGTTGCCCACCTCAGAGTCAGGACACTCTCAGCACCATAAATACCAGAACCAGATGATGGTATAATAATTTAGATTTGCATGAAATTTGATCCATACTATTAGAAAATAATTGAGCAAGATCCCCTGAATTTCAAGACCCTAAACTTTAGACATTTTCAAGAATCAAAATCATGTAATGGATTTTGATCAAAATTGGAATAAGGATTCTAGATATAAGGTTTAGCATCATCATATCTTGATTTTAATTTTTTTAGGGGACATAAAAGTGGTGCAATTTGGTTCTATTCTGGGAATTGATTAATTTTACCCTATTTAGGACAGGTCTTCTTCTAGTTCTATATAATAACAATACATTAAGTTGTTTCACATTTGGTATAATGGTTAGAGTGTTAGCTAATGAGTCAAAAGACCAAGGTTCAATCCTTGGTTGAATCATACCAAAAAACTCAAAAATGGTATGTGATGCCTTCTTGCTAAACATTAGTATTATATCATTAGGATCAAGGGAAAAGAATGAAGCCCTCCTCTACATCTCAGCCAATGAAAAGGGAGCCTTTGGGTCGCCTTCAACTAGGTTTTATTTTTTATTTTTTTGAGGTTGTCGAGAAGTTTTGTTACCTTAGTGATACCATTGGAGTACAGGGTGGAGCAGGTGCTAGTGTGATTGTAAGAATTAGGAGTGGATGGAGTAAGTTTAGAGAACTTCTGCCATTACTAACCAGCAGAGCGTTACCACTGCTGACAAAGGAAAGAGTCTATCAGGCATGTGTATGCAATGTAATAATATATGGAAGTGAAACGTGGCCAGTGAGGGTTGAGGACATGCGTTGCATGGGGAGAAATGATATAAGAAGGATATGATGGATGTGTAATCCAAGTCTTAAAGACAAGCTTTCTTCTGATAACCCCAGAGGAAGATTAAATCTGGGCAGTATAGAGAGATGTGTGCAGAACAGGAGACTTCGATGGTATGGGCCCATTAAAAGAATAGATGAGAGTACTTGGGTTAGTAGATGTAAAACAGTTGAGGCAGCAGGTTTAGTTCATAGGTGAAGGCCAAGGAAAACATGGGAAAAAGTGATAAAAATGGACATGAAGGAAAGAGAGATAAATAAAGACCTGGCCAGAGATACGTTACTTTAGAAGTAAATCTCTTAAAGCCGTCCAACACATGTAAGCATGTAAAATTGGATGTTAAAACGAATATGATGATGATGATGATGATATTTAGTTGATTAACATAATTTTTGAAGCTTCGAGCCAAAATGTATTAGCAAGTAAAAAGAAGAAAACTTCCTACATGCTAACCATTATTTTTGTTTTCTTTATGACAGGGAGAAGAGTGCATTAATGATCCGATTTGAAGTGCCTAAGCCGATGCAGAACCACCTTGAAGTTCTCCCCAAAATTGGTTACATCCAAGCCAAATCACAGTTTCAGGCTCAGTTAAAGTTTTTACCCAGGTATCAACAGTTGCTACACTTTTTTTTTATCAAACATATAAAGTTATCTTCTTGGATTTTCAAAGTCAGACCCAAATAGCATTTTATCTGACAAATCAATCTTTGCTTTTGACTAGCCAATATTCATTTGTTATTGTTATACCATGTTATTGATAATATAATGATGTAATTTGCTACAATTTATTTAAAAAAATACTTAGTCCAGCAGACGACTGATAATATGAAGCATTTTTAAATAATCACTCAAAAATGAAAATCAACAAGGGGAATAACACATATTTTCATTTGAAAAATATAATAGTATTATTCTACTTTACAAGTAAAATTTTGTTTCTTTTTTCGTATAAGCTTTAAAATGCAATTTAAAATTAAAATGACTTCACTGCATCCCGGGCAACACCGGGTAGCTACTACTAGTATTAATATAATTGAATACATTTCAACTCCTCCAATGTGAAACTTTTGTTCTCTTGAAAAATTGGCCGCTGATAAGTACTTCTCTTGTATATCCCTTCGAAGGGAGATTGTGTATATTGCCTTTTTCTTTTTCTTATGTGCCAAATAAGATGAAGATATTTTCTGTTGATTTGTTCCTCATGATACGTAGCTGATTGGTCCCTCACTATCAACCAAGCTCCAGCCCCTGTCCCATTGCTGCAATATTGCATCCTTGTGCTAGTTTTACAAGTACTTCAATGGAATGTGCTCCAATGAACTTGCTGCTCTGGTGCTCCCTCGATGTAAATACACTCGACCAACCCGACAATCAGTTAAATCCCATCCATTCACTGTGGAGGTCTCCGTATGCCGAAAATCCTTCTACTCCAATAGCTTCTTTCCTCAGGCTGCCGGTCTTTGGAACTCCCTCGTTGCTCTCTGTTTTCCCGACTGTACCAACATGCAGAAATTTAAAACTAATGTGAACAAGCATCTCGCTGCACAGCTCCCAATTTAGAATGTCACCCTAAACTTTCACCCTGATTCTCAGTAGCCCCTTACATCTACAGTAGCTGTTGAATTGCTGGTTTATAATACGTTGTAATGTCGGAATCTCTGGCGTTGTAGAACAGCTCCTTTGTTGATCCAGCGAACGGCATCGCTTGCTAACAGGACGATATGTCGTTTCTCGATCCGGGCGACGTCGAGTGGTCTTGCCAGTCGCTTCCATCTCTCCCTTTCGACTGACACAGCAGTAAACCCAATTCGGGCTGTCTCCTCTCTTTTTGCTTTCATTGTCTGCAACCTAGCTGCTATTGTTAGCCTGCTGAGCCGTCGCCGCCATCACTCTTTGCAGACGCTTGTTGTTGTCACAATCTCGTGCCGGCGGTTTCTCTCTGTAACCAAAATCAATCTACACACAACAAAATATAACAAGCCTTCCTTTTTTTTAGTTCCGAGCCATTTATTCTCGTTTTAGCTTGTCGACACCGAAGCAAGTTACATCGTAGTAGAGAGAGAGAAGCTTACGCTAGTTACTTAACTAATTACTTAATTACTTGTAAAGGAAGGAAGAGGTGGACATTGCCTGGCTCTCATTTTTGGGGATCCGAATTCCCCTATATTAATTAATCGCTACATAGTTAATGCGATTTGACTCGTCGGCTTCCAAGTCAAAAACTGAAAATCTCACTGCCGTTTTCTCACCGGGAAAACTGTGACGTCACGAAATCTCGTGATTGACGCACAGGTGTGACTAACCTTTGAACTAAGGTCTCATCACCCGTCACTGCGACCGTGAGAAACAACATTGCACTAAACTTACACGAGATGACTTTGTTACAAATCGCGCAAGCTAAGCAATCTCTCATACGTCCATCATCACATGCGTCCCATTATATAACATAGCAACTTGCCTTGTTTGGGGTGAACTAAGTTAAAAAAAAAAAAAAATTATAAAAAAACAAAAACAACATGGACGATTCGATTTAAACTCTATTTTATTTATCTTAACCATATTGATATCCATCTTTCCTTAACTAAGTGTTGTTCCCAAACGCCCCTATCTAGCAGGACCTGGCCTTACATGTTTCTTCATTAAAGTTTACTCAGAAACTGATCGTTCAACATCAAATCCTTTCTTTGTAACATGATTGAAGTAACCAATCAAACCTGTTTGTATATGGGGTCACAGCTGACCTCAAAGGTCATAACATTTCAATCATACCTTAGGATTCAATGTACCTGGAAGACCAATTTTATTTAATTTTATAAGCATTGTAATTTTTTTTTTACTTTAATTCATTCCAAACAAAACCTTTGCCACTGAGCCTACTGTGATAGGATCCAGATTTATAGATGGCAACCTGGGTGGGCAGTTGGGCAGCATGAGATTTTCTATCCCAATAGCTTCTTTCCTTGGACAGCTTTCCTTTGAAATTCCCTCCCTGCTCTCCATTTCCCCCGATCATACCAACAAGCAGAAATTTAAATGTAATGTGAATAATAATCTTGCTGCCCAACGCCCCCACCAAGGTTGCTTCCTATAAATCTGGTCCCTAACACAGCTTCGGTGGCAATAAGCATTGTTTGGGCAAACAAAAGTAAACATTTTTTAAAACAGACAATAAATAACATGTTAAAAAGGAAATTAACAAAAATTAAAATACAAACAGAAATTTAGTTTGTGTCTGTGGGCCTCATTTTTTGGTTTCAATTATTAAAATTTGATTCAGAACATAAAATGTGTATTGAATAAATACCGATTTGTTTAGAAATATACATTTCTAAAAATAATTTTTCAAGATATGAATACAAAAGTGTTGACCATGAAGTGTGTACGCACTGATGTAATTTTTTTTTATCATCCATCAAAAATTCTAAAACACATTAATTCTGATTTAATTGTATTTGCGTGTTTAACAATGACACAGAGGCTGACAACATAACAGACACTACCTCCCCCTATGAAATATTATGAGATATTACAGTATTACATTAATGGAAATAATAGTGTAGTTTCGGCTTCAGACAGGATTTGGTATATTCTGCCTTGCTAATGAACAACCTAGTGTGACATTTTCTTGTTGACACACAAAGAGAAGGTAATGTCTAGAAAGAAGGTCTAATGACAACAGATACTACATTACCCCTCAGGAGCAAATAATGCCTAGGAGGATGGTATCATGACGAACGAACACATACTACACTACCCCCTTCCTAAAAGGAGGATGCAATGTGCAATGTCTGGTAGGATAGCCTTATGACGAACGAACATATATTACACTACCTCCAAAAGAAGAAATAATGCCTGGGATGATAATATCTTGACGAACGAACATATATTACATTACCTAAAAAAGATGAAATAATGCCTGGGATGATGATAGCATGACGAACGAACATATATTACATTACCTAAAAAAGATGAAATAATGCCTGGGATGATAATATCATGACGAACGAACATATATTACATTACCCCTCAAAAGAGTAGGTAATACCTAGGAGGAGGTATCATGACGAATGAGCATATACTACACTGCCTCACCAAAGAAAGATGTAATGCCTTGGAGGTTGGTCTCATGACAAGAGAACAGATACTATATTAGCTCCCTTTCCAAAAATGGAGGAGGTTATGCTTTAGAGGATGGTATCATGACGAACGAACATATACTACACTACCCCTCTCCCTAAAAGGAAGATGTAATGTCTGGCAGGATGGTCTTATGACAAAAGAACAGATACTACACTACTCCCACCCCAAGGAGCAAATAATGCCTGGGAGGATGGTTTCATGACGAACGAACATGTACTACACTACACCCCCTCCTCAAAAAAGGAAAAGGTTATGCCATGGAAGATGGTCTTGTTACAACAGAACAGATACTACACTATCTCCCCTCCTAAATTCAGTATATTTATTTACCTCCTCTCCAGGAGCTTAGGCACAAGGCCAGTTTTATCTTACTCCCACAGGTAAGATGGGACCCAAGGTCGGGTCGGGAAAGTGGGACTTGAAAAGCCAGCGCCCAAGAAGGTGATCACTCTGGCCATTAAAAATTGCCTGGGCAGCCCCGTCGGCATTCCCCGGTAGGGGCGCCTCAGGCAGTAAGCAATAAACTTACTCCTCCCCAAAGAGAGGAGGCAAAGCCTGAGAGGGTGGACCTCCTAGAACTGCACAGGACAAACCCGCAGACCGGCGTAAATCAAGTCCCGAAGGCCAAGACAATATCAGTCTATGGGGTGCAGTATCCATCGGAACAGATACTACACTTACTTCCTAGCTAAAAGGCCAGCAAATTCAGTATTTAAAGCTAGTACAATATTACATTAATGGAAGTAATAGTGTAGTTCCGACTTCAGACAGATTTTGGTATATTCAACCTCGCCAACAGGATATCAGAGCTGATATGCCAGATCTGATCTGACCCAACATTGCATATCCATCAAAAACTTAGAAACCAATAAGATGCGCCAATTCTGTCTGCGTGTTTAACGAGGAGAATACGATTTTCAATTTAAGTGTGACTGACTGACTGACAGACAGAGCTTCTCGTACAGATGTGTGGACGCATAAAAAAAAAATGCCGGCGGAACATTTTCCACAATAAAAGCTTGATTGATAACTTCACACTCTCGTCCTTTTTTTCTTGTTATTTCAAAACGAATCGACTGATAAAAGAACAATAAGCTTTCAAGTTATAACAAACGAATACATAAACAGTGAAATCAGGATCAATTTTGTTGTTGCCTTTTTTTTTTCTTTCCAAATTTTCTTTTTAAAACGAAACAAAAAATTCAAAATATGTGTTATTATTATCAGTAGAATCTCGCCTTGCAGCTTTCCATCCTTTGTCTACATATTTCGCTATATATTGAAAAAGAAAAATCAATTTTTTTAGAACGCTCACTTATATCCCTTTTGACAATAATTGTGTTTATTTTAAACTAGCAGGTTTCTTCTGCTCCCTATAGCTTCGCAATTTAATTCCTATTCACAACTTGAAATCATTGAAACAAAACTAATTGATAAGAAGAAGACAAAACTCCCCCTCTCTCTCTCTCTCTCTTCTATCTCTTTCTTTCTATCTCTCTATCGATAAAAAGAAAAAAAACTATTCAATATAAAAAGAAGACAAAACTAATTGATAAGAAAAATAAGATAGAACTAATAGATACAAAAAAAAGACAAAACTCTCTCTCTCTCTCTCTCTCTCTCTCTCTCTCTCTCTCTCTTTGTTCTGTTTTAATAATAATAAGGGAATATTTTTGTGTCTATATTAAAAGTGAAACAAATTCTTTCCTTTTTTTTATTATTATCAGATATTATTGAGATTAAGCCTCTCCTTCTGTGCTCATAAATTAAAATTTACAGACGTGATTATACTTTCCTTTCGTCTTTATTATTATCAGTTATTATTAAGATTAAGCTTCTCTTTTGCCATAAAATTAAATTTTGCAGGCATAATTATTGTTTCTTTTCTTTTTTTATTACCAGATATTATTGAGATTAAGCCTCTCCTTCTTTGCTCATGAAAATTAAATTTGTATGTGTGATTATTGAAGCGAACGGACACATGAACATTCACTTTTTAGATAGATACAGATAATTTTGCAGCTAAAACTTTTATATTTGCTCCTTTTTGTGTTTCCTGCTTTTCAGAAGAAATGCACATTTTTATTTGTTTTACGAATGAGTCCCCACATATCAAAAGACACTCTAGGATATGTGTTTGTTCGGTATTCGTTAACTGTAGTCAATGAGATGGATGAATTATTAGTTAAATGATGAAGAATATGATGAGAGGATCGAAAATTATGAATGGAATAAACAAATTGATTACTCATGATAACGGTTTTTTACAGGTATTTGTCGAGTTTTGATTTGAAGACGACCATGTTGTAGTCTGCAGGGAAGCAGTCCCATGGAAATGTGTCCCACAAATGAGAAATTAGGGCTACTCGTTGTCAACATTAAAGACTATCTGTGAGAATTCAGACTACAACACATTTCTCTTTCCATTTTGGAATAGATTGGCTGTGGTTGACACTTGCTGTCACATGTTTCCATAATGAAACCCTTTAACAGCCACATGCGATTCAAAAAGTTGCTCCATTTTTCTTTCCCAGTACAGTGATCCAGAAAAGTACAACTACATTATAATGATACATGCAGACAACAATTATAAATATGCTGAAACTGCACATCATCATCATCATCATCATCACCATCATCACCATCATCATCACTACTACCATCATCATCATCATAATCATCATCATCATCAGTTTAACGTCCGTTTTACATGCTGGCATGAGAAAGACGACTTTTAGAAATTAACTTCCAAACTAACCTATCTCCGCCCAGGTCTTTATTTATCCCTCTTTCTCCCAAGTCTATCTTTACCACTTCCTACCATGTTTTCCTTGGCCTTCCCCTGTGAACTGAACCTGCACCTGTTCTACACCCAAGAACTCTCATCCGTTCTTTTTCAACGTTTCCATACCAAAAAAGTCTCTTGTTCTGCACACATCTTCTTCTACTGTCCAGATTTAATCTTCCTCTGAGATCATCATATCTAAACCGATCTTTAAGACTCATCTTACACATCGATCATATCATTCTCATATCATTACTTTCCATGCAACGCATATCCTCAACCCTTAACTGTCCAGGTTTCACTTCCATACATAATCACACTGCATACATATGCCTTTGTCGACAGTGGTAATGCTCTGCTGGTTAGTAATAGCAGATGTTCCCTGAACCTACTCCATTTTGCAATCACACTAGCACCAGCTTCCCCTTGTGCTCAAATGGTATCACCAAGTTAACAAAACTTTGTTAATGGAGTCTCCATGACCTCTTTTCGTTTTTTTAAAATTTGTATCAAATATAATTCACAGCTGAGGGAATAGCAGGCACATCTTTAAAGTAGCTGTGTGAGCTATTCATCTCTTCTCTATCATAAAATAAATTTGACCAATTGGAACAGACAAAAGAAAATGAGCTTTGTCATGCCATTTTCATGTAATAATATGATGCAGACAAGGGAGAGTGTAGGTTAGAAACACTGATGAAGTCGTTTCAATTCAAAGCCATGTAACGAAAAAGTAATTGTTAAAAAAAATCGAAATGGTTATTTTTAAACATAATGGAGAGAAATTGTAAATCACAACATTCCTTTGACCTAAAATTTGCCGTAACAAAATCGAGGGACCGTTAAAAGTCAATTTCACCCCAAAATATCCTGGTATGTCATGTCAACGAATGAGAGCACTTCAGTCAATAAATCCATTCCCCTTTTCAAAGGAGGAGGTCATTCCTGGGAGGATGACTTCTCATTACTTTTGAACTCTAAGTACAAGAATTTAATAAAAAAAATATTTAATTAAAGTGTTGGACATGTGAAATAATGTTTACGGTTGAATATTAAATAAAATGTAAAGGAAAAGAAAAGATAGAAAGAAAATGTCTCACAAAAAAACACTTTGTTTTTTGAATGCCTATCTGCTATTCATTTATTCCATCAATCGGTGATGTGAAAAAAGTATTTGAACTATTTAATCAAAACTCCTGGAAAAAAGTGTAGTTGAAGGGAGCGTTCATTATATTTAGGTTTAAAATATAGAGTAGGTAACAGACAATAGCAAGAGCGTAATAGTGAAATACTAACGATGCTATAACGAAATAGAAAACTTCACGGTTAAGTGGGTAACAGTAGTATGATATCTGAATATGAGAGTGAAAATACCTCCGACTCTATGTGAATGACAGTGATAGACATTGTCGAGCCAGAAAAAAATGTAAAAATGATTGAAAGTAGTCGAAACTAACGCATACGCATATTTACTGATGTAAATATGCATATACAGGTTTCAGTTAGAAAGCTATAATGTTTTTTCTTCTAATGATTCAACACTTACCAAGGCCAAGAGCCACTCAAGGATAATGATTAGTGAGATGTTCAATTGGATGATTGAACAGTACTATGAAAGGATTGAGAACTATGATTAATTCACAGGATGACACGAATTAATTATAGTTCTCAATCCTTTCATAGTACTGTTCCATGATTGAATGGGGAAATTTCACTTTACTTTATTACGAAAATAAATTCCCTTTCACATTTTTGTTATTATAAAATTTGAATATTTGATATGAAACTTAATTTTTTCAGTTGACTACTGTAATTATTCACTGTGCACGTGGCAACCTTTGTTTATTGATACAGAACGTGGAAAGAAAGGAAGAGTTTGTTAACATGTGACATTTAGTTTATTTCGATTTCTTTGGCATCTATTATAAATGCCGACTAGATATAAAAAAACATGTTACAGACATGTACATACATAAAGTGTGAATCACAGAAATGACATAGAAATATTAATACCAAATGAGAATATGAAATGCACTTGTTATTTAATTTAAAAAGTAAGAAGAGGGAACATATATCGGTGTGGGTGTCCTTTACACGTAGGATGGACAGGAAAACTAGTTGAAATCTCGTTTTTATTTTCAACCACATAGGCGGCAGAAGAATACCAAAAATCTCAAGACCACAGCAACATCTCACATTACAACCAATTCTCTCCAAGGGAGAAAACTCTAGTCTTTACACTACAATATTCGCTGAGACCGAAAGTACTATATTGACCTTTAATTCTCTACAGACATTTGATCAATTTATCCGTCTATCTACACCTTTGACTAAAACCGTAATCTGATTGTTAGAATGACGTTATAAACAGATCAACAGGAGGAAAACATCTGCTAAAGAGAAATATATGAGGGAAAGAGATTGCATATATCTAACTATATAAAATTAGGTATGTATATATATTTATATATTTGTATATACATGGTTCACTACCAAACTAATTCATCGATCATTATGAAGTTTGAAACACAGCTGCTAGGCGTAAATGTTGATACTATGAGCTATATTTAGTTGAATTTAGTCTTATGCAAAAATTCAGATAGCTTCGATTTTTTGTGAAAACAATGGGTATACGACATAAATGAATCAGTATTCCCCAAATTTCAGTTTCTTTGGAGTATTTTAAAGGTTTTTAGGGGGCATAATATGGGCACAACCTCTCATTTGAAAATTCAAATATTTCACACTTGCATTGAATTTGATCCACAGTCATGAAACAAGATTCCCTGAATTTCAATTTCGTAAGACCCCTTAAGCTTAAGTCTGAAATTTTAGACATTTTCTAGAATCAAAATCATGTAATGGATTTTGATAAAAATTAGAATAATGATTTTAGACATAAGTTTTAATAACATTATATGTTCATTTTAATCTTCGTAAGGGGACATAAAAGTGGTGCAAAACTGTTCTGTTTGGGGAATTAATTTTACCCGTCCTTGGGCGGGTATTTTTCTAGTATATAGAAAATGATATATAACATATAACTCCATAAACAAATCAACTGAAGTGAAACATATTTCATGCTTAATAACACATACAATATATATAAATGGTAAAGTTTACAATGTATTTTCGCAGTGTCTCATTTGTTATGTCAATAACAAAAACAAATTCAGATGAATATTTCCAAATAAATTGAAATATAATGTTTCTGATTATCTTTTAACAACAAAAGAAAATAATAAAATCTTATTAAGTGAAATAAATGAATGAAATTAATTTGCCAATTGTTGCTTTCTGTTGAAACTGATTGCATAGAATATATTTAATGGAGATTTTGGTTTGTAGTTAAATTCTTGATAATCAAAAAGAAATAACAACACCAATCTAACAGATTGGCATAACAATATTGAGTTGTTATGATTAGTTTGGTTTCTTCCAGTTTGTTTGTCTGTCAACAACTTGATGTAATTATGAATTTGATCTTCATGAAAATGTTACCAGAAATATATATTTTGATACAGAAGTTTGGAAGTCATTTGAATGTTTTGACCCTATACCTGAACGTATAATATGGTTTGCCTGAGAAAATGTCTTTGCCACAATTGAAATTAGTAAATATGTCTTTGCGTTATATATATATATGTGTGTGTGTGTGTTTTTAAGGTTTACCAAAACATTTCGTTCATGAAATCATTCATCACAACAAAATACTTTTTTCCTTTCAAAGTTTATTTATTTTTCAGATTTTTTCAAATTTATAGAGTTTGAAATATCTGAAAAATGAATAAACTATGAAAGAAAAAAGTCTTTGGTTGTGATAAATGATTTCTTGAACGAAATGTTTTGGTAAACCTTAAAAAAAACACATATAAATGCTCTGTATCCTGTAACCGAGTATCATCGAGCTTATTTTTATTGGGCTAATCCCGGTATTCACTGAATAAACTATCTTCTAAGTGGAAAATCTAAATCTAAATCTCTCTCTCTATATATATATATATATATATTGTAACGTATCCCCCCTCCACCCAACCGACCCGATCTTCACAACAAGTTTCAACGTATACCCCCCTCCAACCTTGTCAGCAAGTACGCTGATATAGATAGGAATGGCCTTTGATATTCTTCCACTTACTCGTGTGATAGCTATCAATTTTTTTTTCTCTTTTCTTTCCTTCTTTCTCTTTGTGACAATAAAGATGAACATTCATCAGCAGGAAAAAGAATGAGGTGCTTCACAAAAAAGGGCTTCTCTTTATAAGTGCAAACTTTGAAAGTGGAGTCTGATTTGCATATGTGGAGATCAGCTGATATAAATGAAGAGGACAGCTGGGCAGCAGGGAGCGATTTTCATTGTGCAGAGAGAAAGGCAGAGAGAAAGTAGTAGTACTAAAAACCGGTTTGAAATTAGATTGCCGTTAAAACTTTTTTTAAATTATTTTCTCGCACGGTTAGGTAACAAGCTATTTCGGCATAAAATGAACTGCCGTTTTGACCTAAAGATAATTCCTGAGTTTGGTGCGACTGGAGCAGTCGTTGAATGGATTGAGAAGGTGGAATTTGTGTGTGACTTATCTGGAGTGAAGCGGCTTGAAAATCTCATTCCTCTCTGGCTAACTGGGGGAGCATTTGTAGTTTACCAGCAATTAACTGAAGAAGAAAAATCCGACGCAGCATGAATTAAGGAAGCTCTATTCACTGCCTTTGCCGATGACAGATTTACAGCATATAAGAAGTTCGAGGCACGTGTGATGCATTTAGTTGAGACCGTAGACGTGTATTTGGCAGGTTTGCAGAAGCTGTCAGTGCTATTTGGAGGAATACCAGATCATGTGTTGGTGTGTGTGTTTGTACGGGGCTTCCCGACCCTGTGAAAAAGCTGTTGCGGTCCTCCTCCAGGATGGACGATATGTCTTTAGAAAAGTTGTTGGCTCGAGCTCAATCATTGATGAAAGACAATGCTGAAGTGGGGGAACCAGTCATGGCTGTGACACAGCCTGCCAGAAATCACTCAACCACCTGTGGGCATGGGGCGATCTGATTATAAATGTTACAAATGCAACGGCTCTATTCATTTTGCGAGAGACTGCATGCAAAGGAGGCAGACCACCCGTCAATGATGTTATCAGTGTAACAAGACTGGTCATCTGATAAGAGATTGTCCGGGAAACTAAGTTGGGGACGAGACATCAGCGCCAGTCTATTCCCCAGTCAGAATGTGAACTCGGCACTACCTGTCATTACCATCTATGATGATGATGCACCATGTTTGGCTCTTCTTGACACTGGGTGCTCATGTTTTATCTTGAGCACAAAGCTATGTCAGTCTTGGTCAAAGCAGAATATGGTGGTAACTACATTGACCATCGCTACGCAGGCCTGCTGTGGAAATGACACTATTAGGATTCATACAGAGACTGGTAACGTTGCCACAATCAACGTACTGATTAAGCAAAGGAAATCTCTTGATTTCGATATGTTACTTGGCATTGACGCCATTAAGGCACTCAGTGGTGTTGGCATCACACAGTTTGGAAGTGTGGAATTTGGGGAGGCACATCCCATCTGTGCAGCGCTTCTAATTAACAAAGCTGATTTTGTTGCAAAATTTGATGAACAGAAGGGAATGTGGGTTGCAGCATGGAAATGGTCAGCAGGTCGTGCACCAGAGAACTCGGATTTCTGAATATCCAATATCTAATGAATTAAGAGAGGATTATGAACGCGAGTTGAAGACCTGGATTAACAACAGTTGGTTGTTGCCATATAATCAGAAGGAGTTTGGCCCACTCAAGGGACTAATACCACTGATGGCTATGCTGCAGGTCAATAAAAATAAGGTGCGTCCTGTAATGGACTATCGTGAATTAAACACCTATGTTGATGCATTCACTGGCAATGCAGATGTCTACACAGAGTTTGAATTACCTACTAGACACTATCCTTGAGTGTCTTCGGTCTCTCTGTACAAGGGTTTGTCAGGACAACCTGACATGAGGATACTTACCCCTACAAGTAAACCCTGACCAAATATTCGAAATTACATAGCATCTGCAGCACAAATAAGATCCCCTCATACGAGGAATAGTGCATCTTCTCCTAGTGATGTTACCTCAAGTAACACCTCGTAGCTTGATACTCCACCAGACTAGATGAATTATTGTCCTGGAATCCGGTAAGACCAACAGACCATAAGAAAGATATACTATGACATACTTGACTGGTCAGTTGGGGAGAGAAGAAATTTATTATTCTTAACTTTTTTACTAACTCAATGTTGGAGAAATAAAGGAGAACTTTAATAGAATATTCGGGTATCTATGTATCTCATATAGAGATCATGTGTTAGCCCCAGGAAGGGGCCCCTTGATTTCTGAGAACTTCGACTGAAGTAAAATTAAACATTAGGGAGAAAAGCAGGGAGCGATTTTCAGTGTGCAGAGAGAAAGTGGTAGTACTGAAAATTGGTTGGAAGTTGGATTGCTGTTAAAACTTTTTTTAAATTATTTTCTCACACGATTAGGTAACACTATTTTAATGTCGTCCTGTCTCTTTAGGTGCCGTAAGATTCGGCCGATACCACTGTGTGAACTGTTAAATTCTCCTCCACTCCACTTTCTTATAACATTGATCATCTCGAGAGAAGAGGAAGGAGAAAGATACGTGTGAGAAACTTAATAAGTCAGTTTTGCAGGGACGGGTTGGAAAAGGTGGGCGTAAAAGGAAATCGTCCGATGGCGGATAATTTTATAAAAAGTTTATTTGTGAGTTTTGTGGAAGATAATGGACGAAGTGGACATCGAAACGGCTGGTGTTTACAGAAGGTTTTCTTAGTTTGGTGGACAAAAGGTGGACGAGATGAAACTAAAAAAGAAAGTGTTTGACGATTAATAATTGATAACTACGAAAAGTGAAGTGGACAAGAAGATACTATAGAAGTTAACTGACGAACAAAATACAACTCAAAGGAAAGACGACATTATAAACTGCTTCTCTGGATGAGAAGAAGATATTATGGAATCCTATCGACCAGTCGAATTTAACAGGAAAACAAACCGTCTCGACGATGAACAATATATTCTCTGAATCTCTATGTCGTAGATACTCGTTTCCTTCAGTTAAATCATTTTTTTAGTATTTCCATATCATAGTCTTAGAAATAAATATTTATTTGAAAATTATTTAGTCTAATGTCTGTTTTTCGTCGATTCTCTTGTGCTTTTGATATTTCTGAATGAATTCAGAGAAAGGATTCATCTTTTCTTTTTGTTACATTAGTTTTTATTGAATCTGTGGTTTAGCTTATACATCAGAAATTCGTAACAATATATATATATATATATATATATATATATATATATATATATATATATATATATATATATATATATATATAGTATGACAATATATAAAATACATTCGTGGCAAGTAAGCTATACAGAAACATTTATGTTTTGTTCCTGGAGTCAGTCTAATTGCTTTTTTTTTATGTGTGTCAAGCTTTTTGTTTAGAAGGGAATTTCGGATACACCTCACTTTTAAGTAGGTCAAATTAACAAGAGTGACCTTACTCTGACACGTGGGGAGTAAAATAATTTATCTGTTGTATTTTGTTACCTATCGCTATTTTAGGTGTTATAAAGTAAAAGAATTAAAAAAAAAACGAAATTATTTAATTTCTTAAAAACCTAGCAGAATGCATTGCAGTTTCTTATTCAACTATTTTATTAAAAATAAAAATGCTCCCCTCCACTCACACATGACTGACAACACAGAGTCAGTTTCTCCCTTCCTGTATTTGTTACATAAATTTTGACTCACTCCCTCTACAAGCTCGGCTGCTGATATTGTAAACATGCCAGGCTTCTATGCTAAGCATCTTGTTTGTTTTATTTTTTTTTTGGTGGGGGAGGGATTGTAAATCGGCTGTAGTTTCCAAACGAGTTGGTCTGTTTAGGCAAGATGAACTTATTAAGACTCAGCACGGTCTATCGAAATGAATCCAAGCCTTTAGCCGGTTTAAATCAATCGATATATTGAGCGGAAAGCGTTTTGCCCTGTTAGGTTTTCGTTTTGCTGAATTTTTATTTCCAGACAAGAAAAATTTATTTTTCGACTTTAGTTTAAGTTTTATAACAATTTGATTCAATTAATACTTTAATAACTAAACGATAACATAATGATTAAATTTAACTTTTAAAATCCTATTGAAAAATAAAGATAATAATTTGTTAAAAAAACAGATGGCATAGCTAAAGAAAATATATTTATGGGATTTCGATTTAAACACTTCGTAAGACGTCCACCATCACCACCACCACCACCATCACCACCATCATCATCATCATCATCATATGCAGCTTGACATTTTTTTTACAGGCTGGCATGCATTGGACGGCTTTAAGAAATTAACTTCCAAACTAACCTATCTCTGGCCAAGTGTTTATGTATTCATCTTTCTCTCAAATCCATCCTTATCACTTCCTCTCATATTTTCCTTGGCCTTCCCCTTCCAACTGACCCTCCCACCTCAACTGTTATAATCTACTAACCAAAATACTCTGATCCATTCTTTCAATGTGACCAAACTAAAAAGTCTCCTACTTTGCACACATCTCCTTATACTGTGCAGATGTTATCTTCCTCTGAGGTTATCAGATCTAAGCCTGTAAATGCAGTAAGTAGACTCATGATCATATTCGGTTTAACGTCCATCTTACTTGCTGGCATGTGTTGGACGGCTTTTAGAAATTGACTTCCAAACTAACCTATCTATGGGCAGGTATTTATTTATTCCTCTTTCTTTCAAATCCATTTGAACCTGCTATCAATACTCTTCTACATCGACCCAAGAACTTCCATTCATTCTTTATTGCAAAATGATATATTCCTTCATTGAATTATCCTTCCAAAAATGTAAATATTTTCTCTTAAGACATGTTGTGAGATATATATATCACAACATGTCTTAAGAGAGAAATATTTCAATTTTATTAACTTTCCATGCAATACTTTGAAACTTGAACGATAAACCACACATTTTACTTGACAGCGTGCCAACGCAATTCTCGTTCGACACCGATTTTTGAGTCCTAGCCGCCATCAGTAACAGCACGGCGGTGGCGTCGTACCATCAAAGACGTTTATCAAATTAACAAAGAAATAAGTTTCTTTATTCTTGTTTTTTGATGAAAAAAAAAAAAAAAAAATGACTCAATACTGGTCACCCCTGAAGAAGGAATTTTATTCCGTAATCGATAGGATTAATGTAAGAAAAAAAAAATTAATCTTGTATTGCTAATTTGGTTTACATTTCAATTTTATTAACTTTCCATACAATACTTTGAAACTTGAACGATAAACCACACATTTTATATATATATATATATATATATATATATATATATATATATATATATATATATATACACCAATACCGAGTAATAAAATGCATTTAGCTTTAATAAAATTATCAGAAAACATATCATCTGTTTCTGGTATTTAACATCCAAACATAACTTTTTAAATTAACTTTTAAAAAAAGTATATTATAATTTAACATTATTTTATTCAATTAATGCAATAATGATCAAACGAAAACGTAATTCAATTAAACTTCAGAAAATCCGATAAAAAAAACTGCTTTAAAATAAATATATATTATTTCGTACCATGTCTATTTTCTTATTAAAACAAAAAAATAAAAAATAAACCGGAAACTATTTATGGGATTTAAATTCCAACATTTCATAAGATGTCTTACCAATTTTATTGAAAATTTAATGCCATATATTCATTCTATTGAATTATCTTAAAAAAAAATGTAAATATTTTCTTACGAGAAACTAAGAGAAAATAAAAAGTGGGGGTGGGGAGTCTAATGAGTGAAACAAAAATGAAAGTAAAAAAGACTCCCGGATAACACCGGGCATGCACAGATAGTAATTAATAAACTGAGTAATTTTCTTTTTGATACAATCTCATAAATCAGTTGGATATCCATTCACAATATAAATAGATTTGATGAATTCGAATTTGCCAGACAATTGTCAGTTTAAGCAAATATGAGAGATAAGGTTCAGTCAATCAAAGTGGTTTGTCCAATTGATTCTCCTATGTTTATGATTATAAAAGAAAAAAAGGTGCTATTTTACTTATAGGCCGATGCAGTTAATTGTTTTCATGTAAAAGCATTATTTTGTACTTACTCAGTCATATTTTATCTCTCACGCCCCGAAAAAGAATTTAAAAATATCAAGCAGAACTTTAATTAGAACGATTTTTCCATTTCGATGTCCAACCTGTATTTGTGCCCGAGCCGACATTTTGGGCTGTGAGCGGTCGGTAGAATAGACAAGGGCATTAACTCCGTTTTTATTGTTAGGATTATAAAAAGAAAGAAACACAAGCAATAATAATATAATATATATTTATTAAATTAAAAAATAGAAAATTAAATAATTATTTTTACTTTGTTCACCGGGATACTTTCCACGATATAACTTTATTGTTTGTTTTTTTTGTTTTTTTTTCTTCGCAACACTTATCTGCCCTTAGTTAGCTAACCGGCCACTAACCGGCCACTCCGAAAATCGCAGACTCGCCATTTCATATCACCCTTATGGAAATGGAAAAATCGTTCTAATTAAAGTTCTGTTTGATATTTTTAAATTCTTTTTCGGGGCGTGAGAGATAAAATATGACTGAGTAAGTACAAAATAATGCTTTTACATGAACACAATTAACTGCATCGGCCTATAAGTAAAATAGCACCGAAAAAAAAACTCTGAAGGACATGCAGAAACAGGGTTGTTGGAAATTGAGCAAAAGTAGAGTTACTTTCTCTAAGGTGAAAGTCAAAGCCGGGATTTGTATAGTTCCCAGAACGTGTAACTGTTACGTGTGGATGTTTATACGTTTCGGTTCAATTACACCTCAGAAAAATGAAGGAAGTACGAAGTAGAACCGTTAACAGATTTATTTAACAAACACACTGATTTAATTGGAATGTAGAAAAAACCGCTGAACACGAAATGCTTGTTTGATTGTGAGACCGTTCTGTTTACTTTTTCACTGTCTGCAGACGACTTCTTTAATCCAAAGGCGATAACTTTTACTTTTTAATTCAAGGGAAATAACTCGATTGTGTTTTGTTAAGTTGCCTTAACAGTGACATAATTAATGCTCGTTTCCATTTCAATATTATTATGTATTAGGATACTTACATTGGATAATTGGATGGTTAGAGCGTGAACATTGATCTTCAGATGAAAGCCATCTATTGATCCCTATATAGGTACAGAACATGAACCAATCTATGACATATGTAGTACAAATTTATTAACCAAAAACACTTACCATCTCAATTACATGCTGAAACGTGGATCTATATATGTAGTATGCATATCTAATTATTTATCTATTCATGCTTATCAAGTTATTTATCCATTTATTTATTATGTAACACTTACTTTTAAATAACTTTAGCTATCATCTTAATAGTATTAGCCTCGTAATTATATTAGTATATTTTTTCCTTATATTATGGTTTAGTTGTTTGATATGGAAAAATGGCTATCATTAAACTTTCTAAAATTTTTGATTCTTAATAATTATCTTCAGCATCTTAAAAGTAATTACATATTCGTATCTTATATTTTGAAATAATTTCTTTTCAACTTAACCATGATTATATATCTTATCTATATTTTATTTATATATTTATAATTTTTTTTATTAATTTATCTCATTAATTATTGGCTGTTCTGGCATTTCACCTGGGTAATATTATGTGTATTTTTCATGACTCTGTGTTAGAAAAGAAGACGGCTGCCTTAATAGGAGGTAAATATCTATGTTTTTATCATAGGAACTGGATTAAATGTAAGTTACTTGTTTTGTGAATTTTTCTCTTTGCTGCCTTACAATATATAGCCGAAACATTGTGAGAATAACATCCAAGATGTGAACAGTAGTCCGAATAATACAAATTATCAATCCTCATCTCAAAATTCCGAAACATAAAAGCAGAAAGTAAGGAATTTAGTTTTTGGAAAAAGTTAAATATCTCAGATCTTATTCTAAAGATGACCAAAATGTTCTCAACTTTGCAGCTTTTTTCCTCAGACAGCTTGTTCTTGGAATTCCTACCCTGCTCCATGTTTCCCCAACCGCTTGCCTTTGGAATTATCTCCCTACTCAATGTTTCCCTGACTGTAGCAACATGCAGAGATTTAAACGTAATGTAAACAAACATATTGCTTCTAAACTCCCCAAACAAGATTGTCCCCCCCCCCCATCCCTCTATAAATATGACCTCTATCACAGTAGGCCCTTACGCTTCAGTAGCAATATACATCGTTTGGGGGGGAATTAATAAAAGTATAAAGAAAATGCATAAGAACGCAAAGGATTGTCAGTAGCAACTCTATCAAATTATCGATACATTATCAAATTGTTGGTACATGACGTTAGTGAACCTGAATTCAATCATTTTAAATTGATTTAAGCTCGCTGTCTCCAATTAATTCATCATCATCATCATCATCATCATTATTAACGGTTTATTTGTTGAATCAGGCCACAATTAATTCTCTGATGAAAGTGGGGTCTGATTGTCTTGTCTCGATCTAAGTCTTCCCCTCCATTCTTGTCTTTGGTGAGGCCTGACAGAATCCATACCCATGGCTTTCCTATCACGTTTGACCACATCCTCCCAAGACAACATGGGTCTGCCAGTGATGGTCTTCTCTGCTGGCACATTCAACTGTCAGACTTAAGCAATCCAGCCGGTGCTGCACGCAATGTGCCTCATACCAATGCAGTCTGCTCTCCTGCATGATGTCTGCAAGGCTTTTGAAGTTGACTTGTTCAAGCAGAGACCCAAAAGGTAGGCTTTGTTCAGGCCTCATCTTTTCATTACGGTAGAGTTTCTTTAGTGTGACAGCAGAGACAGCACAAGTTTCATGGCCATACATTAGCACACTTCTGACACATGAGGAGTATACATGACTTCTCGTAGCTGTTGGCAGGTGTTTGTTTGTTAGGATTGGTAGCATCTCTCTAAATTGTCCCGAGGCAGACTTGCAATGTGTAGCTACCGCATGTTCACAAGCTCCAACTGATGATAGCACGTCTCCAAGGTAACAAAATTCCATCACTACTTCAAGCTTGTCGTCATCAGTATTCACTTCTGTCAGTGGTCTGCCGTCTGCTGGTCTTGCTGCAGCAGCACAACACAAGAACTTAAAGTGAGGATCTGTTCTTAGAGAGCCCTTTATGCCATTTCACTTTTTGTGGACCCATCCTGAACAGTGGGTGCAGATGATTAAGTTGCTGCCTGGTCCCCTTAGACATATGGCACACGAGTATTTTCCTGTTTTTAGCGATCATGACATTGTTTTTACCCATGTTGACTCTGAAACCTTTCTCCTCCATGCTACTCTTCCATCTATCCAGATGTTCCTTCAGTGATTGAAGTGAAGTATCAATGATCGCCAGGTCATCGGCATATAGGAGCTCCTATGGGCAGCTGGTACAAAATTATAATGATAGAGCCTCGAGTACAATTAAGAATAATAGGGGACTAAAGGCCGATCCTTGATAGACGAACACTTTAACATCAAATTTGTCATTGTAGCTGTTACCGACTCGTACCCAACTACATACATTGGTGTACATAGATATCATCACTTGAACCAGCCACTCAGTAACACCCAACTTCCACAGAGCCAACCAGATGACCCTTCTTGGGATACGGTCAAAAGCTTTTTCAAAATCTACAAATGCCATGTACAGTGGTTTGTTTGCTGCAAGATTTTTCTCCATAACTTGGTGTATGATGAAAATTGCATCTGTGGTGCTTCTACCGGACATGAAACCAAATTGCATGTCAGCAATCTGTACTTGTTGTCTGATCAGCTGCTCAACAACTGTTTTATTCATGATCTTATCAATAAGCTGTGTCCACGGTAGTTCTCTCTGTTCAACACATCACCTTTACTTTCATATAGACTTACTATGAAGCTGTCTTCCCATTCCTCAGATATGCGTCCTTCTCTGATGATGGCTTCAAACAGTTCATGCACCAGACTAGCCCCTAGTTTATCAGTTGGTTTCAGCATCTCAGCAACTATACTAGATGGCCCATCTGCTTTGCCAGCTCCCACTTTATAGATTGTTTTAGTGATCATCTCCTGAGTAATTGGGGTACTAGGACCCTCTACAGAAGGTTCATAGGACAGCTCATCAGGGTTCCATGAAAATTCAACGTTCAGTAAGCGTTTGTAGTTCTGTTTCCATAACTGTTTTTTTTTTGCTTCATCATCCAATGAGAGTTCACCAAAGTCGTTCTTAATAGTTTTTTCACCCAATACATCTTGATTCTCATGGCGCATCTGTTTTGTGAGCTTGTAGATGTCACTTTACTTGGGATTTATTTTGAGAAAAATCTTTTTATCAGCCTCTGATTAAGCGTGGTGTACAGCAACTTTAGCAACACACTTGGCTCCATTGTACACTTCCCTACTACCACCTGTTTTCCATGCTCTGTAGCATCGTCTCTTCTCTCTAACAGCTTGATCAACAGTCTCATTTCACTACCAAGTCTGTTTATTCCAATTGCGCTTAGATGATTCTCCACAAACCATAGTCGCTGCATCATTCAACCCATCTTTGAGCCTCTTCCAGTTCTCCTCAACGCTCACTGCTTGTGTATCCTGATACAAATCTCTCAGCCCAGATGGTTGGATCCTTCAGATTCCACAGTTTTATGCGTGGTATAAACTTGTGTTTACATTATTTGGAGATTTTGCCTTGAGATCACATAATAGTAGGTTTTGTTGAGATGTACATTCTTCACACAGGCTGACTCTGACAGTTGTGGCATGTCTCCTGAGGCTGCGCTGGAATAGTATGTAGTCTATCTGGATCATCCTTCGTCCAGATCAGTTTGTAACTAAATGTTTAGGCCTCTTCTCGAACACCGAGTTGCCAATCACTAAATCATTAGCAATAGCAAACTCGAGTACTCTCTCTCCTTTAGCATGCGTCATGCCAAGGAGTGGAACCAATATGTCGATTCCAATCACCACACCCAACACACAAACAGTTCCTCTGCACTACATACAGTCGCCACAAGGCTCTGCAGAAGTGGTCCTTTGCTTCATCACTGAGTCCAACTTGTGCAGCGTAGATGCGTACAATGGCAAACACTAATTTTCCAATCAGTTTCATAACGTGGTTGTGCAAGATCAAGTCCCAACCAGAGTTGTTCTTTATATTAAAGTTATTGAAGCTAAAATAATTAGCTGATTAATAAGAGATGGAATGCTGTCGATCGGTTTGTTCGTTTGGTTTTTTTTAAGGAGGAGGGGGTAAATCAATAAATGGAGGCGATTCCATTCATATTAATTGCCTTCTTTGCAATGCTAAGGAAACTGGGTTTATTCCGCTTGAAAATGTAACTGTATTCTTGATGTGTCTTTTAGGAAACCATTATACATTTTATTAAATTTAATATATTGGCAGTTTAAGAAAAAGCTTGCAAACTTCAGAATTAGCCAAACTCATTCTACCACAAGGTCAATATGGCATGTGTGCACTGTGAAAACTGGCCATTGAGAGTTAAGGACATGTGTTGAATGGAGAGAAATGATATGAGAATGATACGATTGATGTGTAATGTGAGTCTTAAAGACAAGCTTAGATCTGATGACCGCAGACGAAGATTAAATCTGGACAGCATAGGGAGATGCAAAACAGGAGACTTTGTTGGTATGGTCACATTAAAAGAACATGTTCGTAGATGTAGAACAATTGAGGTAGTAGGGTCAGTTGGCAAGGGAAGACCAAGGAAAACATGAGAGGAAGTGATAAGGAAAGATTTGAGAGAAAAAGAAAGAAAGACCTGGCCAGAGTTAGACTAGTTTGGAAGTCAATTTTTAAAAGCCATACAATACAAGCCAACATGTAAAACGGACATTAAACCGAATATGATGATGATGATGATGATGATGATGATGCTTGAATCATTAAATTGTATAGGGTGAATTCCTTTTTTTGACACAGTGTATTGAAGTGAAACTTGGCCAGTGAGGGTTGAGGACATGTGTTGCCTTAGGAGAAATGATATGAAAATGATGTGCAATGCGAGTCTTAAAACAGGCTTAGATCTGATGACCTAAAACGAAGACTTGGTTAGTATGGTCACATTGAAAGAATGGATGAGAGTTCTTGGGTTAATAGATGTAGAACAGTTGAGGGGGAAAGGTCGGTTGGAGGGGAGGCCAAGAAAAACTTGAGATGAAGTGATAAGAATAGATTTGATTAAATGTAAAGTGAGTTTTGAAGACAGGCTTAGATCTGATGACCTCAGAGGGAGATTAAATCTAAACAGTTTAGGGAGATGTGTGCGAACCCGATGATTTCGATGGTATCGCTATGTTAAAAGAATGGATGAGAGTTGTGGGGTGAGAAAACAAGGGAAGAAGTAATAAGAACGGATTTGAGAGGGAGAAAGATAAATAAAGACCCGGCAGAGATAGGTTAGTTTGGAAATCACTTTCCAAATGCCGTTCAACACATGTAAAACAAACATTAAACCAGAGATAATGATGATGATGATGATGATGATGATGATTGAATCATTGAATTTTATAGGCTAGATATGCAGTGTAATGATGTATGCAAGTGAAACCTGCTAAACTTCTTTCTGACGAACAATATGGATTAGGCAAACACGTTCTACTGCAGATATCCTAACGGTCATCTTTGAATGCATAGGACAATACACTGGACAAGGCAGGTGAAGCTAGAGCAATGGCACTTGATCTATCTAAAGTCTTTGACAAGGTCTGGCATGGTGGTCTCCTCAGGAAAAATTAATATGTATGGTATTACTGGACGAATATTTAATATAATTAGATCTTTCCTATCCAAAAGAAAGATCTAGGTTGTCCTCGATGGCCGTACACCCAAAAACATTACATTAATGCAGGTGTACCCCAGGAGCCGATCCTTGGATCTTTATTGTTCCTGATTTTTATAAACGACGTCCTTGATGAAATTGTGTCGGATATAGGTATATTTGCTGATGACATCACGCTCTACTCTCAACATGTGGGTAAAACGGATATGCACATATCCAAGGCAATGATTGAATCCTTAGAAAATGACCTCCAGAAATGGATGGTAACATTTAATGCTGCTAAGACAAAGCTCCTTTTCTTCAACAAGTACAAGAAACCTCTTCAACTACCGATTGCCATGATTAATAACATCCTACACGAGAGTCCAACATTCAAACTTCTCAGCCTAACATTCACAGATAACATGAATCAGAACTAATACATAGAAGATACTGCCAAGGCTGCTGCAAAGAAAGTGGGCTCCCTCTACCGTGCTAGAAAACTTTTCACACGTCACAGTATCCTATATCCTTACAAAGCCAATATCTGCCCCATGCATTGAGTATTATTGTCACATCTGGGCTGGTGCACTATCCACTAGTCTCTCCCTTTTAAACAGGGTCCAAAAATAGCCTCTAATCTAATAGGTCCCATACTATAAAGTATAAAAGAATGATTTAACTGTAAAAAAATATCCGCAAAAAAAAGGAATTTCCAAAAATAAATTTTATTTTTTTCCTACAATAAAATTGAGTGCGTAAACCATATTTAATGTTTTAGGATACATATTTTCTGGCCCACAAAGTTCTTCTGGTGCTTTTTAGAAATATGTATTCCGAAATGTGCAGTGGTAACATAAGCAGTGCTGACTTTCAAGAGAAATCCGAATCAAGTGCTGATGCTTATACACAATGCGAACGGAGCTAAACTGACTTTGCAAGCTAAAACTTAGTTTAAGGTGATGTTAGAATTAGGTTAGGGTTAAATTAGGGTAAAAAATTTAAAAAAACAGTTTGGTTCGTATTGTGAAGATTGTTCAGTGAAGTTCATTATCGTCACTTTTACTTAGCCAAACACGAGTATTTTCCATAATTGTTGATTTTTTTGTGAAGTGGTTGCTAATTTGTACCTAACCCCCACCAAAAGTCTAAAAAATCGAAAGTTTTTTAAAAGTAACCCACCCCCCATTTCTATTTAAAACAGAAAAAGAAAATTTTCATAAGTAAAGAAAAAAATATCCCCACCCCAATTTTCCCGTCCCAAAATTGAGAAACCATTCGATTAAACATGTCGATTTACCGGTAACTGGGCAGGAAGTGGGTGCTCATTACTCGTTTTTAAGTTAAATCATTCTCTTATATTTCGCCAAGACTGGCCTTAAAGTTTATTCAAATTCACAATGGTTTCGTACATAATGTATATATATATATATATATATATATATATATATATATATATATATATATATATATAATATAGAAAGAAAGAAAAAATTCACATACACATCGTAGTTGTCGGCACTATAATTTATTTCGACCTCTTGGCCTCTTCAAAATGCTAACGGGACAGCTTTATAACTTAAACTTAACTTACGTATGTGGTTTTTCTCCTTTCTTCCCACCTCCCTCTCTCTGCCTATACTATTTCTTTTCTGACTGGGTAATATTTCTTTTTCCATCATTTCCAATGTGTAGTTGTCCCGTTAGCATTTTGAAGAGGCCAGGATGTCGAAATAAATTATAGTGGCAACAACTACGATGTGTATGTAAATTTTTGTCTTTTTATATTTTATTCTTGCTCTGTTTTCCACATTGAGCTCTCATACTCGGATTTCTTACCAAAATTATTCACTTTAACACTATATATATATATATATATATATATGGCCTCATGGGACTAGGTGAACGCCTACAGATTCAAGGTGTATCTGTGAACCGGGTTCGTGCCCTATGACCGTCTGCGATTGTTATTTCCCTGCACCGATGAGAGCCATAAGCTCGAAACGACGTTGTACGTAGGTAAAATATTAAAAATAATTTAACATTATATATATATATACAGGCGAACCCATGTCCCAGCTATGGCCGGGAAAAATAGAAAAGAATGATTGAAGTTT
>OY744544.1:37647931-37697931 GCA_963556195.1 Sepiola atlantica | reverse complement strand
TTTTTCCAAGGTCAGCGATACTTATTTTCTATTAGGAACAATTGCCTCCACATTTTGGTCAAGTTTCAGAGAAATTGAATGGATGGATGAAAAGTTATGGGGCAAAAAATGTCACATGGATGGACAGACGGACGGACGGACGGACGGAAATGCCTCAAAACATAGGTCTCCCGATTTTATAAATCGGGGAGACCAATAATATACAAGTAAAGAGGTTTAATATTTTAATTATGCAATAAGAATGTCTTAACAGCTATGTCACAGTTGATCGATTTTCGAATGAAATCAAAGTAGAATATAAATATCGGTAGTGATTGTGACTCAACGGATCACGGACACACCTAGTAATCGGTATATGTTTGTGTTACATAGCCACTTTCTGTCAACCAAGCTCCAACCCCTGTCCCATCGCCGCAGTTTTGCATCTCTGTACTTGTTTTACAATTACTTTAATGGAATGTGCTCTGACGAACTCGTAGCACTTGTGCCCCCTCCACGTAAATACCTCCGACTAACCCAACAAGCAGCAAAATCCCACCCCTTCTCTGTAGAGGTCCTCCGATGCCGAAAAGCTATCAACTCTAATAGTTTCTCTTGGACAGGGTGCAAAATAGAATTTGTAACCTAATAGGTCCCGCACTGTCTGCCAAGCTTCAGCCCCTGTCATATCGCTGCAGTGTTGCATCCCTGTGCTTGTTTTACAAGTACTTATGCAGAATGTGATCCCATGAACTTACTGTACTTGTACATCCTCAACGTAAATACTCCGACACACCTGACAAGCAGTAAAATCCCACCCCTTCACTATAGAGGTCCCTAAATGTCGGAAACTTTTCGACTGTAATAGCTTCTTTCTTTGTACAGCTTGTCTTTGAAATTCTCGTTCCTGTTCCTTGTTTCCTCGACCATATCCATTACTACAAGAAACCTCTCCAACCACCGATTGTCATGGCAAATAACACCCTACCTGAGAGTTCATCATTCAAACTCCTCGGCCTAACCTTCACAGGTAACATGAATTGGAACAAATACATTGAAGACATTGCCAAGGCTGCCGCAAAGAAGGTTGGCTCCCTCTACCGTACTAGTAAACTTCTCACACCTGATATAATCCTCTACCTCTACAAAGCCACCATCCGCCCATGCATGGAGTATTGTTGCCACATCTGGGCTGGTGCATCATCTACTACTCTCTCCCTCCTTGACAAGGTCCAAAAAAGAGTCGCAAACCTAATAGGTCCCTCACTGTCAACCAAGCTCCAGACCCTGTCTTATCGCCGCAATGTAGCTTCCTTGTGCTTGTTTTACAAATACTTCAATGGATTATGCTCCGATGAATTGGCTACCCTGGTGCCCCCTCAACGTAAATTCACTAGACCAACTCGACAATCAACTAAATCCCATCCATTCACTGTGGAGGTCCCCAGATGCCGGAGAGCTTTCTACTTAAATAGCTTTTTTTCCTCGTGCTGCTGGCCTTTGGAACTCAATCCCTGCCCCCTGTTTCCCCGACAATACTGACTTGCAGAAATTTAAAATTAATGTAAACAAACATCTCGCTGCACAGATCCAAGTTTAGGTTGACCCCCCCCCCCCCCCCAACGTTCTCCCCTTTTCTTTCTTCTCAGTAGCCCCTTACGTCTACAGTGGCAGCCTTCATTGTTTGGGGTGAACTACGTTAAAAAAAATTTTTAAAACCAACATGCAGAAATTTAAATATAATGTGAACAAATATCTTGCTTCCCAACTTCCCACCCATAAATCTCCCTTATAAATCTGACCCCTATCATAGTACACTTACACTTCAGTGGCAATATGTTTTGCTTGGGGCGAACAAAAGTAAAAAATTTTAAAAATTGAAAATAATTCATTATGGATCAAATTTGAACACCTATGAGGACGGTTTATGACAAGGATTTCATGAGATTAGATTTGAAGACGAAATTTGAGTCAGTTTTTGAAAAATGTCAGACAGAAACTGGTCATTCCTATTTGGAGTTTGTCTCATATCATTCAACGATATTTACAAGGGTTAAAAGAGTCTTTGGCATTCAAACACGTTACACATCATGTGCTCATCAACATCTATCCCTTACCCACACTTGAGGGCAGAGAAGGGGGCTGTACATCTGGAATTGACTTTGATTCTTTCATGTGAGAGTAATGGGGAGGTGCTGCCTCTGAGCAAGACTTCCTGTAGTTAGCAAATCTAATTTTGAACCATCTCCAACCCTCAATGTGAATGGCACGTTGTACCCATTGACTGAAATCGGTAGCGTATATAAAGTGCAAGTAAAGCTTAAAATTTAATAAGATGTTGTTGACTCATTAGAATATCGTATTACCCACAAATGCATGACTGGTTTATATCTATCTACTCACTTTTCCTCAGAACAAATATTAGGTTACATGGCATCTTATTTTTTCTGATCTTTATACTCTATTAATAGATAAGTAATGAATTAGTTCAATAGTTTGAATCATTTAGACTACTGTTCTCATCATGGATGTTAGTCTCACAACGGATAAAAGTGCTAAGTAATAATCAGGTCTAAGTGACAGACAATACTTAGAATACAATTATGAATTACTTATGACTTCTACCTGATCATGACTGCCAGAATGAGGGCAAGCTACTCCCGTGGATTAAATAAAGGGTTCCATTCAAAATTCAATACAGATTTCCGAGTTCAATAAGATGCACCGGAAGAATGTCGGAGGTTACATCGGCCGAAACGTTGTGAGAATAACTGTTGCATAGCCCCACTCTTGTTATACTGTCCCTGAAAGGGCCGTGGCAATTCACATTTAATACTCGTCATTTTTAAAACATCATAAAACACATAGTTCATATATTGTTTGCATACCTTTAGATTTCTCCCTCGCCGTGTAGAGGGTCGCCGTCTCGATGTTGTCTAGTGGATGAATTCTTTCCTTCCTGCCGTGAACCATGCCGTTCGTTGTCTGCAACAAAAGCCTCTTGACCGACTCACCAAACAACAATCTTTTTACTTTCAATTATTTTTATTACAAGCTGGGTGACATTCACTACGCCGAGAGAGAGAGAGAGCAGATTACTACTTTATCGTAGTTACTTAACAATTATTTCCTTAATCATTTATGGAGGGGGGGAAGGATATCTCTCGCCTGTATTTTCTTAGGGAAATATTTCCCTTATCTGTTACATGGTAACAATCACGTCTCATCGGTTCGCCTCCAAAACCCAGACTCTAAAACTCGCTTCTCACGAAGAACAAGTGACGTCACAGATCCCTCTGTTTCCAACGCAAGGGCCTGTGACGTCACAGAGCCTCTCGCAGGTGCACATTGACCCTTGATCTGGGAACTTGTCACGTCTGTGATTTCTGACTGTGAGAACAGGCCCTATTCTGCACTCGACTGCCGGGTCCACCCCGTGTTAATTCGCGCAAGTCAAACCAACGATTTCCAACAGATACGTCCATTCCCATAGGGCCATTATCCAACATAACATCTAAGATGAGAATAGTAGTCTGAATAATCCAAATCATAAATCCTCATCTAAATAATTCTGAAACATAAGGTTCAAAAGTATCAAAAATAAACGTATCTTCTTCATGGCGTTCTATATTTCAGGACGCCTATTGACAAATGTTTTATCTTCAGAAATTTTTAAAGGAAATTAAGTCAACTATATTTGAAAATACATAGAAAAATATTCTTATCCATACCTGAGGATGAAAAGATGTTGAAATATAAATAAATGTGAATACTTAATGACTTTGCCGAAGATTGATGATTTCTTATGGTGTTGTTAACGAAACTGTTTTTTTTAAATGTCCAGATATCTGTAGTCAGATGTGCTGGCACGCGTGTATGAATATCGAATTTAATAATTCTACAGTATAAGCACCGGTACGGTGAGAAAATTTGAAAATCAGTTAGAAACCAGATAACAAGATGCAGGATTTGTTTTTGTTTTCAAATAAAATAAATTATTTATTAAAATCAAAATTTTCGGCTTAATAAACCTTCATCAGGTTGATATACAGACGATTGTTTTCTTTTTTCTTCTACATATTTTTGTTGTGGAAACTTATAAGTATTCAACAAAACATAAAGATGTCTTGTAAAATATCCTATCTTGTAAATTTATGGTTGAAACCATTGACATCTTGGAATAGGGAAGATGACTTCTTGGAAAGACAGGTTTACTATAGGAAAGACCATTGACACGAGAAAGACCAACCAAGCTTACAGAGATTACAACCTTAGCTTTTGAAAATTATTGTAACGTCAACTATAGAGTGAATGACAGTTCCATGATTGATGGATGGTATAGAAGGGACTTAAGATACACCAAGGGAAAGTGTGCAAGAAGCAGCCAAGGTAGTGTGGGTCCTCGGATTGTAAAACCCGTAGTAAATCTTCCCAGGACGCAAACCACAGTGGAGAGATTACTGCGACAGCATTGGCAGGCTTGGGTTCACCAACAGAAGATATTATAGATGGTGTAAACGTTACATAAACTAACCAGTGGATCTAACAGCAAGGAGGGTAGGAGGGCAGGAGGGCGCTGCACATGAAGTCTTTAGAGAAGAAGTCCCAAAAACAGAGCGCATTCTTTCCTTATGACCCCAACAATGCTGTTAGTTACCCAATATGTGGTAGTATCTGATGGTTTAACTCTGCCTTATATATCTTCTATTAAAATCGAAATAAAGCAAAATTTTATCGAGACGGACATGGGAAAACGTATAACCACGTGTGAATAATTTTGCGATAGATTTGAAGAGAATCCATATTAATAGCAAGCACATTTATGTATTCGTATGCAGCTACACCGGACGATGTGTTTTAAAAACCCGTTTTAGTCAATAAAGTGCACACAATGGCCAGCAGTTGCACACCAAGATCTTCTATAATAGAAAAGTAGAACAACGTGCTAAATATTTTCTGGCAGAACTATCACAGGAATATATAGACATTGCCAATACGCTATGAAAGACTATTGCTTCAATATTACTTGTCCAGAGTCAAATTGTGTACCTTGAAAAAGAGAGGAAAAACTATCACAGGAATATATAGACATTGCCAATACGCTATGAAAGACTATTGCTTCAATATTACTTGTACAGAGTCGAATTGTGTACCTTGAAAAAGAGAGGAAAAACTATCACAGGAATATATAGACATTGCCAATACGCTATGAAAGACTATTGCTTCAATATTACTTGTACAGAGTCGAATTGTGTACCTTGAAAAAGAGAGGAAAAACTATCACAGGAATATATAGACATTGCCAATATGCTATGAAAGACTATTGCTTCAATATTACTTGTACAGAGTCGAATTGTGTACCTTGAAAAAGAGAGGAAAAACTATCACAGGAATATATAGACATTGCCAATACGCTATGAAAGACTATTGCTTCAATATTACTTGTACAGAGTCGAATTGTGTACCTTGAAAAAGAGAGGAAAAACTATCACAGGAATATATAGACATTGCCAATATGCTATGAAAGACTATTGCTTCAATATTACTTGTACAGAGTCGAATTGTGTACCTTGAAAAAGAGAGGAAAAACTATCACAGGAATATATAGACATTGCCAATACGCTATGAAAGACTATTGCTTCAATATTACTTGTACAGAGTCAAATTGTGTACCTTGAAAAAGAGAGGAAGAACTATCACAGGAATATATGGACATTGCCAATACGCTATGAAAGACTATAGCTTCAATATTACTTGCACAGAGTCAAATTGTGTACCTTGAAAAAGAGAGGAAAAACTATCACAGGAATATATAGACATTGCCGATACGCTATGAAAGACTATTGCTTCAATATTACTTGTCTAGAGTCAAATTGTGTACCTTGAAAAAGAGAGGAAGAACTATCACAGGAATATATAGACATTGCCAATACGCTATGAAAGACTATTGCTTCAATATTACTTGCACAGAGTCAAATTGTGTACCTTGAAAAAGAGAGGAAGAACTATCACAGGAATATATGGACATTGCCAATACGCTATGAAAGACTATAGCTTCAATATTACTTGCACAGAGTCAAATTGTGTACCTTGAAAAAGAGAGGAAAAACTATCACAGGAATATATAGACATTGCCGATACGCTATGAAAGACTATTGCTTCAATATTACTTGTCTAGAGTCAAATTGTGTACCTTGAAAAAGAGAGGAAGAACTATCACAGGAATATATAGACATTGCCGATACGCTATGAAAGACTATTGCTTCAATATTACTTGTACAGAGTCAAATTGTGTACCTTGAAAAAGAGAGGAAAAACTATCACAGGAATATATAGACATTGCCAATACTCTATGAAAGATTATTGCTTCAATATTACTTGTACAGAGTCAAATTGTGTACCTTGAAAAAGAGAGGAAGAACTATCACAGGAATATATAGACATTGCCGATACGCTATGAAAGACTATTGCTTCAATATTACTTGTACAGAGTCGAATTGTGTACCTTGAAAAAGAGAGGAAAAACTATCACAGGAATATATAGACATTGCCAATACGCTATGAAAGACTATTGCTTCAATATTACTTGTACAGAGTCAAATTGTGTACCTTGAAAAAGAGAGAAAGAAAAATTAAAATTAGCAGTTTTATTAGAAGATTTCTGGATTGATTCTTTTGTTGGTTGGGGGGGGGGTTTCTTTGTATTATCTCTTAAATGTTTCATTATGCTTAAGTGCGTATGAAATCTTTAGAGAAGTAGGCCCCCCCGAGACAGAGCGCATTCTCTCCTGGTGACCCCAACAATACTGTTAGTTACCTTGTATGCTAGAATATCTGCTGGTTGCTCTCTAACGAGTTGTATCATATATCTTATGACTCACATATGTATTTTCATTTATTTATCTTTCAACACATCTTCTTATCCTCAGGTATGAGTTACAATGTTATTCTCTGTATTTGCCAACATAGTTGACTTAATTTCCTTAAAATATTTCTGAAACTAAAACCTTTTCAATAGGCCTCTAGTACAAAAGAGGAAAATGATCTTGAATAAAAATTGAATGAAACACATAATAATACCAATAGATTTACAATTTAATAATATAATAAAAAAAGAAATAAAATGAAATTATCTAAAATACTAATAGTATACAGAATTGAATTTAATAGTCGATAGATTTACAATTAATTATTAAAAATATATATATAAAAATGTAAAAAAAAAACTAAAACTAAATAAATAAAATGATCACAAATACTAATACAATTAGTAGATATATCTACAATCAATTAATTATAAGGAAGAGCATTTTAAAAGGAAATACATAAAATGAAAAGACCTCAGATATAAATTTAACTTTAATGGCTAAAAATTTCAAAATATTTCGCGAGAACAATGGAAATAACTATATTTTAAGTTATTAACTCCCCTTATTCCGTCGCCAATTTAAAATTTAATATTTAATCTTAAAAAAAAATCGTTAACGGACTGACTTTTGAATTTTAACATAAATTAATAAATAATGTAGTAAATTTAATTGAACACTAAATAACTTAAAAATAAGTAAATATAACAAATACAAATAAATTTAACAAGAATCATTTGATAATGATAAAAAATTTAATTTAGTTTATTTGCTGCAAGTTACTTTGACATTACTGCAGTAATGCCATGGAAAACAACATTACCAGTTCATACGAGTTTCAAGAGATTTGAAACCCCTACTATTTGATAAAAAGGTCTTACCTCGAAATATATTATGGAACCCGGTAACACACATTAGATCACTGTGTAAAAGTTGTGAATAAACAATTAAGAGTTACTATGAAATATTTAAAAAATTAAAGAAAACAAATCACTTCGTTTTAGTTCTCTTTCTCAACACCGACATATTACCATTTTTTGCATTGTGATAGCCTTCTATGACTCCTCTATATACATGGACGGCGGCACCGGAGGGGCAGGTGGGGGGGTGCTCAAGTCCCCCCCACTTTTTGACTTGGCCCCCTCACTTTACGGTCATCAATAATGAAGTTATATATGAATGTGTTTAACCGCCCCCCCCACTTTTTAGGAGAGCGCCCCCCCCCACACACACACTTTTATAACTGTGCCGCCGGTCCTGATATACATATTACTTTTTTTAAAATAGTATTTTGAAGGTTAAATTGTATTATTACAATACCGTTTGTTCATTTATGGAAAAAAAAACATTAGTAAGGATGAAGAGTACACCTGAAAAAATGTGATGGCATATCAACAAAAACATAGTTGAAAAATAAATAGTCATGGTAAGATCGATCAATCAGGTCGAGAATTCTTCTAGGATTCTGCTGACTCGTTTCCTCCTATCATCTCTGTCAGAAAGTCCTCCAGATGGCACCCAGAGTCCCTATTTACTTACCTCCCCATGAGGACAGAGTTTTTGACACAAGGTTGGCTTTTAATGTGGGGGGAAATCCAGCTCCTTAAAAAGGGACACTCTGAATCGGAACACAAATTAAAATTGCCTCAGTCTAGAAGGATTTCTCCTTCACTAACCGAGGACAGAAAAGATTAAGTGTAGTATCAGGACAGGTACTACACTTTGCTCCTAGCCAAAACGGGCAAGGAAGAATCTTCTACAAGTTGGTCTATGTAGGTGTTTGGATGTCTTCCAACCAATCTTTTGCTGCGTAATGGATCCCACAACAGGAATAGACAGAGGTAGGTAATGCTGGCTCTGAAATTCTATGTAAAAAATGGTAAGATGAAGAGTCTGAAGAAAGACAATGCAAATAATGCTTCATCACTAAAATTCAGAGAACAAAATTCTAATTTCCTTTTTTGTATTATCAAAATAATTAAATTGATTTTGAAAAAAAAATCGCCATGGAATTTCTTTTAAGATTATCCTTTTATTATTCAGAAAGTCAATGGCGGAAGACGCACCAAAATATTTTGATTCGAAAACCTGTGTGCTGGAATCTCCGATACTCATCTGGATCGCAAAACATGTAAGTCTTCGATTTTCTACAGGCCAACAATTATCCAAATATTGTTTGTCTGGTTGAAAATGCTTTCTTTCTCTATTTTGTTAGCTTAAAACATGACACTGCAGGTGCTCAGATGAGCTGATCCCCCCCCCGCTCTCAAACCCATTATATGATACAATCCCTCCTCCCCCCAACTAAGTGGCTACTATTTGCAAACGATCTAATTTGTCTCAGAATTTTTTAGATGATGACTGATAATTTAGATTATTTGGACTACTGTTCTCATCTTTGTTGTTATTTTCACAATATTTCGGCTGATGTAACTTCAAATCTTCTTCAGGTGCGTCTTGTCAAACTTAGGCATCTTCTTTTTTCTCTTTATGGCTGGAAAGCAACTAAAAACAACAACAAATAACTCCATTATTTGATCTGGGAGTTGGTTTATTATTTACAGCAAGTACATCGAGATGAATTGTATCTTCCTGATGAACCCTCAGGAGGTAGTAGAAGAGCCTCGAAAACAGACCTTCACATTGAACACTCAAGACGCAGAATCAATATTTCTTTCCTGCCACATACTACCTCCTATAATGCAACTTCTAGTACACGTCAGCCTAATCTCTTACTTACTGTCTAATAGAAAATTCCCGTTTTTTTACTTAATATGAGCAACGGTAAAAAATAGTAATACTTTGCGTTTTAAAAATAATTTTTAAATAAAATTATGTTGAATTCTGTTAAATACGGAAGTATAATTGTAGATACTTAATTGAACACAAATTGTTGTTTTTTACTCCTACTTGTGTAACATTGTGTGGGGAGTAATTTGATCTCCACCAGATTGCCTATAATCTTCTTGTTAACAGAAACAGCTGTTCTCTCGTTGACACATAAGTAGTTTCGACTAATTGGATAATGACGTCTTTCAGCAGTGGTAGCAGTAGCAGTCGAAGAGATATTTCTTTCTTCTTTTTCGCTTTGTAGCTGGAATAATGAAAGAAATTAAAAAGAACAACAAATAACTCCATTATTTTCCCTGGGATTTAGTCTGTTTTTCACAACAATTTACAGCCAGTACGTCCAAATGAACTATCTGAATTTCATAAAGGACTTCCATAAAACTAAATTCAACTAAGTATAGCCCACATTAATAACCTTTACGCTTAGCAGCAGTGTTTCAAAATTCATAATGATTGGTTAATTAATTTAGAACTAAATCCTATACATATAAATATATACACATACCTTACTTTTATATATATATATATATATATATATATATATATATATATATATATATAATTATTTTTTATTTATACAAACATGAACATACTCTGCAACACTGGCATGTCGATGTTATCGATCAAAAGCTGTGAGAAACCGAGATCTCATCAGGCAGAAAAAAAAATCTGGTCCTTCCCTCAGATCATATATAAGACCGGTTGGAATTCTTTGGCTTTTTATCCTTGGATGTTTACCTGGATTACTATATATATATATATATATATATATATATATATATATATATATATATATATATATATATAAATAATTATTTTAATCATAAATATTAAAATATTATCTAGATATGTATACGTTTCATCCTGGCCGAATCATCAGTGTAGAGATATCCAGTCAAGCTAGTCTTTTATATATATATATATATATTTATTTCAACGATCGGAAAATGCTGCAACCCACACAAACTATGAAAACCCAGAATCTCTAGACTCGAGTTTTGCCCTATTTTGGGCTCATCAGTAGGACACATCCGAACTCAGGATTCGAAACCCAAGTCACTTGCATGTGATTCGGGTTTCAAAATATTATAATATATGTGTGTGTGTGCGTGTAATTCAGTGTTATAGAAAAAATAATAAGAGTGCTCAATTACTTATGCAAGAGCATATATATTTTTATTCAATGGAGACTATATATTAGTTTGATCTACCATCGGTTCCTTTCGGTTTCACAGAAATACTGGAAACTCAGCCCGCAGGGTTAAAGATACCAAATGTGACCGATTCATCAGCCGCCGTTTTGATTGTGTCAAAACGGCGGCTGATGAATCGGTCACATTTGGTATCTTTAAACCTACGGCTTTAGTTTCCAGTGTTTCCATGAAACCGAAGTTACCAATAGAAAATCAAAGTAATGTATAGTGTCTATTGAATAATATATATATATATATATATATATATATATATATATATATATATATATATATATATATATATATATATATATATATACCGTATTTCTTAATTGGGAGAGTTTCCCAGCAGAGTGCTCAATTATTAATGCAAAAGTAAAATTAACTAAATAATTAATAAGAGCATGATATTTATTAATATTAAATAAAGTGTTACAACAACATCCGGACCAAGGTTTCAGATCCGAGAAAATCGGACCTTCATCAGCGGAGTCGTATAGCTTAATGAGTGAGAACAACCGCCAGGAATTTCAAAATATTGTCCGTTGGAAAGATGGAACACTTTCAGATTTAAAATTGTCACGTGCGTGGAATATTCGTAGTCAGTTATGGAAAAGTTTCAGATCAAAACAACAGCAACGCTGTACATCGAAAAAGCAAAAAATTAAATGGGAATAACGTTAACAGTTGGACAGATGGGAGCCTAGCATGTTTAAATTGTCACGTGCGTGGAATTACGTGGCCCGTTATGGAAAGTATTCAAATTTAACTAATAGAGACGCTATATATCTTATCGAAAGTAAATGGAGATAACGTTAAAAATAAAAATAAAATTATATTAAGTTAAAAAATATATAAATTATAAAATTAAAAATTATATTGAAATAATATGCTAATGTAATAAAATATTTCTAAAAATATTAAATAATAAATCATTAAAAATAAAACTTATAATTAAATAAATTGTAGTCACACCATTTATAAATTTATGAAGTCGTAATGGTACTAATCATAAAAAAAATTTAGGTATAAATAATAAAAGGGGGGGGGATAAAGAAAGATGAAAAAGAATAATGAAGAAAAATAAAGAAAAATAAAGAAGAAAAAAGAAAAATGAAGAAAAATAAAGAAAAATAAAGAAAAATGAAGAAAAATGAATATAAATAAAGATGAAATAAATACACTGTTAGATAAAATAAATGATATATATATATATATTAATACGATAGCGTGTGTATTCGTGTGTCACGCTTCCGGCAAAAGCTCTGCGCATGTGTCCCGCACCTAGATTTTGAAAAACATTCAACTCGCCTAATTTTCCAGACATTGTCAAGTATTTCCCTCTAGCGCATCGGTTAGTGACGTAGTATTTTTTACTTTGGCCCGACTGGTTTTTAGTTCGATCCCAACCAACCTGTAAAATTTTTTTTCTACATTTCGAGCGGAAGGGGAAGAGAGGTAGGAAGGGGACGACCGGGAAGACACATATTAATACAATAGCGTGTGTGATTTTGTGTGTCATGCTTACATCAAAAGCAACGACCTTCCGAATCTTTGTATGCTACTCATGAATTGGCTTGGCCTTTTGGCTAAGATCAAAGTGTAGTATCTGTTCCGATGGATACTGAACTCCATAGACTGGTATTGTCTTGGCCTTCGAGGCTTGATTTACGCTGGTCTATGGGTCTGTCCTATGCAGTTCTAGGATGTCCACCCTCCCAGGCTTCGCCTCCCCTCTTTGGGGAGGAGTAAGTTTATTGCTTACTGCCTGAGGCGCCCCTAATGGGGAATGCCAACGGGCTGCCCAGGCAATTTTTAATGGCTAGAGTGCTCACCTTCTCGAGCGCTGGCTTTTCAAACCCCACTTTCCCAATCCGACCTTGGGTCACATCTTACTTGTGGGAGTAAGATAAAACTGGCCTTGTGCCTAACTCCTGGAGAGGAGTAAATAAATATTCATGAATTGGAGCCAAATTTAATTTAATCGAAAACATTTACAAAGTAAGGTTTAGTCGTCGAAATATTACCTTCACTAGAAATATTGTATATAAAGAAGTTTTGTAAATTGTTTCATGTATTGTTCATTTTTTAAAAATAAATATACAAGTCCAAATCTTATCATATTTTATTCAAACATGTATAGGTTAGGAACAAGATAATTAGTATTAAAAACATCATTTCGTGTAATTTACACGGGTCCCGCTAGTATATATATTATAATATATATATCATATTATATATATATATATATATATATATATATATTAAGCTGGTGAATGGGTGATCTAATGTGACATAGCATACATACTTTACTAAAACATGAAGATTATTTCCAGTTTAGTTTTAACTGGGAAAATTGAATTATGCAGCAATATTTGCTTTTCTTCTCAAGTTCTGAGAAAGTTTATGAATTTTTAAAATATTAGTTCAAGTGATTTTTTGAATTGTACAACAACAAAGAGAAGAAGAAAATACTAAGGAAAAAATAATAAGAAAGAAACAAATGTTTTTTGCGATCAGACGTTGAAGAAAATAATATTAATACTACTAATGATTGTGTAAATAGAAACAAATAAAAGCGACAAAAAACAAAAACAAGAAGAGGTATTTTTTTCGATGTGTCTATTCAGTTGTATGCAGAGGTCAATTATTTGATTGCATGCTTCAAAGACTCAAGTATAAGTTTTAGTACTGAGAAATATTATGAGAAAAAAAAGGAGCTAATTTGAATATGATTGGATACCTCCCCTCCCAATTTGGATGCTGCATGCTCCCCTCGCTCTGCATGCCATGGGTTATGACCTATGAATGGGGGTGGTAGTCTAGTAAAACCTTCATTTAGCATTTGGTCAGACAACATGAAATGGCAATGGAGAGAGACCTCCATTTTGTCTTGAGAGACAATGGATACCACCTGTAAGTGTTCCTATACGAAAAGTCTATTGTAAAACAAGGGTTGCGCAATCTTCAACCACACCGTTCCTGAACCGACATTGTTTGAGTCCAGTGGCAAAGAGAAGTCCTGGAAACAATGGCAGGATAAGAAGAAAGATCTTCCACATACAATACTTGGTATTCTCAAATGATTACTCATTTGGTATTGACCAGGCCCAACATTGCTTAACTTCAGTGAATCGAGGGATGATTTTATTCTAGTAAATCGTTTAGAATTTGATCAGACAACATGAAAAGGCAACTACCCATTCGCAATTTTGTAAATAAAAATAGTGAAAGCTGAGTATAAGCTTCAAAATGAAATGGGCTCGGCAAAAATGAATGGGTATAAAAAAATTGGCACCTAAAAATTATTTGAAAAAGCTAAAAATCAAAGAAATCCCAACAGGGATGACTATTGAAGTTAGGAATTTAAAGTGGAATACAGGCTAAATTCTAGGGTGAACCCAAGAAAATATGCCTGTTTTATCCAGTAGCATGCAGAGGTTTGGTGATGCCAAAGCCAACTCTTTGATTGCATGTCTCAAAGACTCATGTATAAGTCCTAGTACTGAGAAATATTATGAGGTAGAGAGATAGTTTGAATATGATTGAATGTCTTCACCCAATTTGGATACTCGGGGACCCTGCCCTATCGCCTTTCCCTCTGCACACCACTGCCCCTATGACTGGAAATACTCTAAGTGACATCAGAACATCTGTCTGGACGGTCATCAAACTTATCAAGAACCTTGATGCCAGCAAGGCAACTGATTCTGATAACATTCCAGTCATTGTGCTTAAGAATATGCAGCTGGAACTAGCTCCCATTCTTACAAAGCTGTTTGGCTTCGAAGGGCAATGAACAGTGGCATGCAAAAATCTGGTGATACCCGGGGCCAACCCCTTGATTTTATGCCCAAAGACTGAAGTATAAGTGCTAGTACTGAGAAATAATATAAGTATTGTGGCCTTGTACACCGGTAATAATAAAAAAAACACAGTGGTATAATTAACAACTCGCCAACTTAATAAGTCCCTCACTATCCACCAAGCTCCAGCCCCTGTCCCATCGCCGCAATGTTGCATCCTTGTGCCTGTTTTATAAATACTTCAATGGATCGTGCTCCGATGAACCTGCTGCCCTCTCGATGTAAATACACTAGACCAGTGGTTCTTAACCTGTGGGGAATTCCCCACTGGTGAGGAATGGCGGAGTTGCCAAGTGGGGAATGACCGGTCGGACAGAAGAACCACTGCTTCAAAATTTAATACATTACATCCAAATGTTTACTTACTTTGACCATGATAATTTTTTTTGAATTGAAGGCAAACTGCTTGAAGAAAATTAGAATGGATCAGGGCGGAAAATTTCAAATTGAGTCGAAAGCGATATTACACTACTGGTTGCATTTCCCTCTACGTACCTGTGCGAGTCGGCGTTTTCGAGCATGGTTGAGATCAAAAACAAATCGCGAAACCGCCTGATTGACCTTGAATCTGATTTGCGCTGCGCTATTTCAAAGGTGGAACCGAACATTGAGGCAAAACAAATGCAAAAGTCTCATTAACCTGTATGCATCTAGTGCTAGTGTTGCATTTTTTGTATGCTTTTTATAGGCCAAATATATTTAGAAAAAACATAACAAATCTTTTCGTATGTATTTATTTCCATGTGATAACTGTGGTGGGAATGGAGAGCTGGCTCACTAAATAGTGGGGAATTGGAGAAAAAAAGTTAAGAACCACTGCACTAGACGAACCCGACAATCAGCTAAGTCTTATCCATTCACTGTGGAGGTCCCCAGATTCCAGAGAGTCTTCTATTCCAATAGCTACTTTCCTCGTGATGCCGGCCTCTGGAACTTCTTCTCTGCTCTCTGTTTCCCCAACTCTACTGACATGCAGAAATTTAAAACTAATGTAAACAGACATCTCGCTGCACAGCTCATAACTTAGGATGACCCCTAAAACTTACTCCCTAATTCTCAGCAGCCCCTTACGTCTACAGTGGCGTCCTGCCTTGTTTGGAGTGAACTATGATAAAAAAAAATAATAAAAGTGTATTAACAAAAGTATGCGTCATGATTCTGGGACAATAACTGCATCCAATTGCTGTCCCGTTTAGTCGTAACTGTATTTATTGTGTCTGGATAAGTCCATTTATTCTTGAAATTGGTAGAGCAGCTTACACCATAATAATAAGAAAGGGAGATAGTTTGAATATGATTGGATGCCCTCCTCCCCCCCCAATTTTGATGCCAGCCCCCCTGCTCCCTCTGCACACCATTGCCTGAATGTAATAACCTAAACTTATTAGCGGACAAACATATACATATATAATCGCATAGTGGCTATCCTTTTAGAGATACATATAACCTTAGGACGATTTACATGGGTAAAAACATCATTCCTACTAGATTCAAGTCATTTGGATCCAGTGGCAGACAGAGGCATGCTGATGCCCGGGGCCAACCCCTTGATTTTATGCCCCAAAGACTCAAGTATAAGTCCTAGTACTGAGAAATATTAGGAGGAAGGGAGATATTTTGCATATGATTGGATGCCTCCTCCCACCAATTTGGATGCCCGGGGCCACCGCCCCGCCCCCCCGTCCCCCCGCCCCCCCGTCCCCCCCGCCCCCCCCGTCCCCTGCACGGCACTGGTTGAAGCAAGTTTTAATCCCATTCAAAATTAGAGGTAAAACTATTTTTAGTGGAAACCATGTATAAAAACAATATCGCCTGCGTCATTCACGCTAATACATAACATCCCTCTTCCAAATCTCATCAAATTGTTCCAGCATCATTGTGCAATATTGTATGCATTCAGACATCTTCCCTTTGTTTATATGGATACACTAGTAGAATACACTAGTAGAATACACTAGTAGAATACCCTAGTAGAATACACTAGTAGAATACACTAGCAGAATACACTAGTAGAATACACTAGTAGAATACACTAGTAGGATACACTAGTAGGATACACTAGTAGAATACACTAGTAGAATACCCTAGTAGAATACCCTAGTAGAATACACTAGTAGAATACACTAGTAGAATACCCTAGTAGAATACACTAGTAGAATACACTAGTAGAATACACTAGTAGAATACACTAGTAGAATACCCTAGTAGAATACCCTAGTAGAATACACTAGTAGAATACACTAGTAGAATACACTAGTAGAATACCCTAGTAGAATACACTAGTAGAATACCCATCTTTGCACAGGTTATTTCTATGAATGGTTTATTCATAAAAAAGATTAATATGGTTTGGACATGTTTCCCGGCTACCAGACTCCAGCTATGTAAAGGAATCATATCGAGAAGATTTAATTCAAGAAAAATCAAGATGACGACCACCAAAGATATGGGCCGACCAGATAAGGGTTGAAACTGGCATGCCGCTCTTGACAGCTTAAAGACTGGCCCAAGACCATGATAAGTGGTGGAATTTTGTTTCCAAGCAAGTGGCAAAGCTGTCTGGAGTGTGCACAGAAGTCAACTTGTCGAGACATAATATCCTACTTTCAAATCTCACCGAATTGTCCCTTCATCATTGTGCGGGCTTGCATACATTCATACTTATTGTAGATCAGTGGTGTGCAGATGTCTTATGATGCCTGGGGTCATCTCCTTGATAGTATGCCCCAAAGACTCGAGTATAAGTCCTAGTACTGAGAACTATTATAAGAAAAGGAGATAGTTTGAATATGATTAGATGCCTGGGTCCACTGCCCTGTTAACCGCCCTCCTTCCTCTGCATGCCACTACGTCAATTCAATTTTCCAAAATGAAAATGCTATTGAAGATGATGGCATTACTATCCCTTATACAATGAGAAAAGAACATATGTTGCTAGGGTTAGAGCTAGAGAACTATGTGTGAGCAATGAAAGTCAATGTAACTTATTTGTGTTGTGTGTATTTCTGAGTCTCTGCAACTGCTATCAGAAGATGTAACCTTGAGACTAGGATTACTATGGTTTAGGAAGGCATGCTCCTAGGAGTTGAACACAACGTCAATCCACTTTAAATGATGAGCCAAAAAGAGGATAAGGTTTTGGTCTAAATTCCACACGGGGGTGAAACGAGCTTTCAGACTTTTGTGTAGTAGTGCACATTCTGTAATGTTAGGCAGAATAAATCCAAGAGAGATCAGTCAGATATAAATCCAAGGCAGAAAGCTCAGATAATTCAGCCGCAACGCACTTCCTTAAGAATTAAGACCGACGGACAGTGTCTCTTATAAAGATGTGAGGACGCCTCTAAAAATCTGACAAATTGTCCGATTACAAAACTTTGTATTTCGTTTCAAGAACTTTACATGTCTTTCTCTTCGACATTTTTTTTAACATTAAAAGAAAGTAGAATAAAGAAGATGAAAGAAGAATGCCACATGTCGAAATCATTGCAGAATGGCAATGGAATTTCTCATGAATATTTTGCCAAAATTAGACATGAAAAAATTCTTTTTTTAAAACTCTATTTGCATAATCAATTTTTCAGGAGGAAAACTTCTCAGATTAGTTGGAGGGGGGGGGGCGTTCCGATCTTTCAGAAAGTTGGGACAACATGAAATAAAAATTTAATGAACTTATCATCTTCTGCCCAACAAACTTTTAAAAGTTTGTGCTTTTATTTATTGATTAGTTATAGCTACCCGGTGTTGCTCGGGTGGAGACACATTGCTGGATGGAAAGCTTAGAGAAAAATAATTCAAAACATAGTCCGACCTAAGTTGCCGTGGAAAGAACTGCCGCAGAGGGATCGCAAAGCGTGGAAGCTCTCAACAAATGAGCTTTATGATAGAGTTTCTTGGAGGTGTGAAGACTGAAATCTGCCATGCTTGCAGCTAGCAAGTTACCTGGACGGGGTCCACCAGTGTGGATGATGCACCTCAATGACACATTAATAAAATAGAACAGATGATGATGATGGTGGTGGTGGTGGTGAGGAGGTGGAGGAGGAGGAGGAGGAGTCCCTATTTACTTACCGCCCCATGAAGGCAGAATTCGATACATGGTCAGTTTTTAATGTGGGGAAAATCCAGCTCTCTAAAAGGTCTGCATTGGGACAAAAATAAAATTTGCCTCAGGCTAGAAAGATTTCTCTTTAAATAAATAGAGTGTGATCCAAGTCATCTCTCTCTCTCTCTCTCTCTCTCTATTTAATGCAGTAACCTATATCTAAAAGTATCTCTATCTCTCTCACTCTCTGATCCCTGGAATTGTCACTCTGTCTAACTAATAAATCTTCCATTTGAAATAAGTCTTGGCGTTCATGTGAAGTTGAGACACTGATGACAATGTGTAGGTGCTGACCGTTGTGCATGACAGAATTTATACGTGCCTCAAATGACATGCTGCGTAGCACGTACATAAATTGTTTACATTTCAGTTGTCAAATTATTATATGAAAAAGAAAATCAAATTTTAAAAGACGTTTGCCAATAAAAAGAGAGGTTTTACAAAGATCTGTGCTTTTGTAAGATAATGAAGAGTGGCAAAAATGAATCGTGGACGAGTCCATTGTGGGTGGGACGTCGAGAAAGAAAAAAAGCGACTTGATAACTGTTAAAAAGGAGAAGGTTCTGCAGTGCAAGCGAGACTTGAAAGACGGCGATTTCAGAAACGTGAAGAGTCGGAGCGCTTGGTGATCAGAGTATCGAAGTACCGGAAGAATGGAAGTTTACCGATGTTTATGGCATTGATGAAGCTTTATTGGCTATAGTACCCAAGCCCGTCTTGCTGTTAGGCTTTCAGGTCTGCTTACTAAAAATGCGACTGATAAGCAAGTTGGTACTGTGAAAGAATCCCCTGACTTGTATTTTATCAAACAGACAATTGGAAGTGCTTGTGGAACAATTGCTTCAGTTCACGCTCGGATAGACAATGCAGAGCAAATTGCTTTCCAACCGGATGTATATATGTACGAGTTTCTAGTGGAAACCAAGTCTGTGACCACAGCAAGAAAAAGACTTTCATGAGACAAAAGTATATCAAAAGATTTTTATATGTGTGTGCGTAGCCGACGTAAACCATCCGGTGAATGGAAATAAAAAAAAAAAAAGTTTTTCCATATACGTTCTGTTCTTTGTGATTCTTGTTGGATCTTCCCGGGTACTCCGAAAGAACGGGTAATGCAACACTGTCTGCGCTCACCCAGGAAAATCTACTTTGCATTCTTTGCTTCATTAGTTTCGGTTTCACTTCATGTGATGTGGTCTTTTCTTACAAAGTCATTTTTTTACTTGTTGCTTATACGATAAATCAAAATATTTTGTTGTTTTCACAGAAGAGACTTTGTTAGTCTTTCTCTACTCTATCATTATTTCCATGGAAGGTAGTCGACTGAGCTCCAGTCTTTGGTTACTCCTTGTAAGACATTCACAGCAAGACATCTTGTTACCGCAACGATAAAGTCTTTCTTCTCTCCCTCCATGTGCCTAGCATCAGGTGGAATTTTCATGAACAGAACTTCTCCGAAAAGCTTCCAATCTATGTAACATATTATTGTGGGACTGCTTCCCTGCTGATTATAATTTGGCTGTCTTCAAATCCAATTTCAACAAATTGTTATTAGAAACCGCCCCATAAGTAATCAAATGCAATTCATACCATTGGTCAATGGTGGTACTCTTATAGTGTTACTCATTTTTCAGCTGGAAATCATTCCTGTCTTATTAACGCTTATCCTCAAGTGGCTCTTTGCCTTGATAAGTAGTGAAAACAAAAGTAAAAAAAATACATATTCATTTTTTTTTTTACGTCAACAGGGAACAAATTGATACATGTGGGAGGGGGGTAGAAAAAGTACTTACCTTCATTCTTGTAGTTCGAAAAACAACACTGAAAATAGGTCAAACGGGTGACTGCTTACATTCTGTTTATTTCTTGCTTGTTTCTTTTTTTTTTCTATTTATATTGAGACAGTTGGAAAAGTTTGCAAATGGATTAGAGAGAAAGGGTCAGTTGGAGGGAGAGGTGTGTTCAGAACGTAACATGAGTGAAGAAGTTTTAAAAGAAAGATATTACACAAATTTTTTTTTAACATTTCTACTTTCTTATCTAGGATCCCAAGCAATGCCGGGTAGTCCTGCTAGTCATATAAATTGTTATGGTGACTTACCTATGTACAACATGGACTCTTCCTCTTTGCTCAATAAATGCCAACGGCAATTAACTCTCGCTGGAATCCAGTAAGATAGTCGAACTCTACTTACCAGGCGCACATTTTTTCCCTCTGTACTCTATTTTCTTAATACACTTGTTTCTACTTTATACCGTGTTCGTGTCTTCATTTCGGTCCCTTTAACAGGGCCACAACATAAATACAACAATTTTTTCAACCCAAGATCGAATAAGTCAGTTAAAACACTCTTCGTATCAAAATGAAGTTGAGAATGTATGTTAGGTGCTGTAATGAAAACTAATGGCAATACAAAGAGGGGCTCACAAAAATCTGTGCCTTCTGCTCTAAAACAATGTAAATTGAAGTGGTTGACCATAATCAAGAGCAACCCAAACGCTCCATTTTTATTAGTTACTACACAGAGGTATAGGGGAGGGCGCCACTCCTTTCCCAGGATAAGACTATTTACTCTTGACCATTACCTTATGATGCAGAGTGTTTAACAAGGGGACATCAAGTACCATTTTTTTACTCTTTGATATGACTCTACCAAGAATTGAACCCTGTTCTCATGGCCCATTAGCGAACAATCTTACCTTTATGCTCTAAATCAGGAAAATTCCATCTTATGCAGGTTTAACTTTAATCAATGTTGATATTGCAGTTTCTAGAAAGTATTTTGGGATAGCGAAGCTATTGAGGTTGTTCAGACGTTTTCTTACCTTGGTGATACCATTGGAGTACAGGGAGGAGCTGGTGCAAGTGTGATTGCAAGAGTTAGAAGTTAATAGAGTAAGTTCAGGGAATTTCTTCCATAACTAACCGGCAGAGCGTTACCACTACTAACTAATGGAAGAGTCTATTAGGCATGTGTATGCAGTGCGATGATGTATGGAAGTGAGACCTTGCCAGTGAAGGTTGAGGACATGCGTTGCATGGAGAGAAATGATATGAGAATTATATGATGGATGTGTAATTTGAATCTTGAAGACAGGCTTAGTTCTGATGAGCTCAGAGGAAGATTAAATCTGGACAGTATAGGGAGATGCGTGCAGAACAGGAGACTTTGATGGTATTACCATGTTGAAAGAATGGATTAGAGTTATTGGATTAGTAGATGTAGACTAGTTGAATAGAGACCTTTTGAGGCAATAATTTTTGCTGATTTCACTCTCCGGGAGACATCTGGAAAGACTAAAGCCATTTGCCATGAGATGTTGCAGTGCTACATTTTATTGAATGAAGACATTGCATTGCTAAACATTCTATTATTATGATACCATTACAATGCAATGACTGTTGATTATGTTGGGGATAGATTTGTTACATTGTAGTTTATTCATAGAGAAATTGGGTTGTTTTTTAATGTTTATATTAATAGCGAGAAAATTAGATGTTATGTTTTATCATTTTTTATGTTCAAGTCTTTATATAGATTTTCATTTTAAATTCCGAATGGGCAGATTCAAGAATAGAAAGTCAAATAGTAATGCAGGCAGACCAAAGAATGAGCATGCTGACCTCACTCCGTCTTAAAAGACAGAAACTCACTAATATTACCCTTTTAAGTGGAAATTAGGCATCTGAAAGTGTCTTCTCCACTAAATTCTACATGGGAAATGATGTATGGCATCATATGGCTTGGAAAAAAAATCTTTGACCAATTTTTTCAGTTAAATATTTAGCCGGGTGCAGAAAAACCTTACAAATTACACTTAGAAGTAGGAATTTCGCATTAAAATGTGTTCCCCATTTAAGTTTACATAAGAAATGATGTATGGCATCATATACCTTAAAAAAAAAATTTTTCTATACATTTTCAAATTTTCTTCGTTTTTTGAATACTGTCTTATTTATAATTTATTTATTTTTTCACCTGCTTGTGTGCTTATGATTTTCAATCGACTGCTTACGGAGAGCTTTGTATTATCGCTAATGGTAGCTAGCGATTTCACTTACCAGAGTGCTCAAGCCGCAAAGGGGTGGGGCATATATAGTCATCCACAGACAGTTTCCCTATCACATCTCTTCAGTGTGGCTAGATAGATAAGCTCTTTAGGCCAGGATTGAACCTCGATCATTGATGCTTTTATCTATCCCACTATTAGCAATAGGACACAAGTAAGACATATATCTAAGTGAATTAATGTGAAAGTTGGGTCTATTTCTCGCACTAACGGTAAAGTGAAAATGCCCTATTTCAAGTTAACTCATCTTTACACTATAGACGCATCATATTGTTTATATACTGCTTATTTATATGTGATATCAGCTGCAAGGTTTTCTAATTTGCATATTCGTTTTGAAAAAGGACATTTTATTAATTAACTATTATTTGTTATTGTTCTTTTATTTACTAATTGTTTTGGTTTTTATCTAACAAATAGTACTTTTTGGTAATGTTGCTTTATTTCCTGTTCAAATGTTGCTTTTTTTAGAAGAACTGACTTGATTTTTAACAAGTTGCGATCTGTTTAAGAATTGCAAGTTAAAAATCAAATTGATTTCTTCTTTATTTTCATTTCTTTACGGTCGCATTAAAAAGATAAATAATTTTGTATCAAAATTATTAAAATGCTAATGTTTATCTATCTATATGCATAAATGAGAATGATAGGAATGTTTATTATTTAACATTTTGGTTTCAAGTATTTCAACTAGCGAACTTTGAGAAGTGATAGCGAGCTGGCAAAGCCAGCTCTTATATATATATAGTAATCTACAAACAGCTGTTTCGCCGTATCATGGCTCCTTGATGTGAGTAAATATGGTGAGTGTTTCATGCTTAGAATTGAAACCCGACCACTTGGATAATCATCAGCAATCTTAACTATACGCTATCTTGCTCACCATGAAAGTAAGAGACATTATAATGGTTTTGTATTTGTTTACATTACTCGTTACCGAGAGTACTCAATTTTAATTATAAAGAGTAATTCTTCATGCTGAGTTGAAAACGTTCCTTTCTCTACGAGAGAGCTCAACCCGCTAGTGGGGAAGCAAATGTGTGTATATATATCCTTGATTTGATCATGTTCAGTTTTACTTTCAATCATACATTTTCAGATGAATTTGATTTTGCAATCACAAGTGATGTCAGCAATTTGAGTAGAATCGTTGCAAATTTAGATCGGTACATTATCCTCGTTAGACAATATGAAGTATGTGCAAGTATGCTACATTGGCAAATATATGCAATGCCACTCGAGGATAAGGGTTGGTATTGATCTACTTCCCACAAAGTAAAATGTGACACAAGGTCAGAAAGTGGGGTTTGATAAGTTAGCACTCTAGAGGAAGAGCACCTATTACCTTTAAAAATTGCCTGGGCAGCCCCGTCGGTATTCCTCGGTAGGGGCGCCTCAGGCAGTAAGCAATAAATTTACTCCCCCCCCCCAAAGAGGGGAGGCAAAGACTGGGAGGGTGGACCTCCTAGAACTGCACAGGACAAACCCATAGATCGGCATAAATCAAGCCCCGATGGCCAAGACAATACCGGTCTATGGGGTGCAGTATCCATCGGAACAGATACTATACTTTGATCTTGGCCAAAAGGCCAAGAAGGTTAAGGATTAGTGAGATTGTCAGTCGGATGAGGGCACAGTACGATGAAAGGATTGAGAACGTTGATAAATTCATAGGATGACTCGACAGATATTTGCTTGATATAGAACTTGAAAGCGACTATGTTGTAGTCTGTAGGGAAACGTATTCCACAGGTGGGAATTTCTTGGAAAGAAACTCTGTTCATGGAAGTTCTGTTTCATTTTAGGAAGAAAGGAGATTTCTTTGCAGTGTTGGTAGAAAGATGAGTTCTTGCTGAGAAGGTTTACTGAATTTGTCTCACACAGATGTGCGCATGTGTGTGTGTGTGTTGATAATTTTGTTGAGTTTTACTAGTAATTCAGTACTACTTGCTGTATATTATCAGTGATTAAACTGGGTTTCCCACCAAGCATGCCTGGTGAGGAGGATGGCTTGTCACTCAGCAAAATAAAATAAAAAAACAAGACCTGACAAAGTGTAGATGAACCAACCTTTTAAGTAAACAGCCATCTAGGACATAAAAACATGAACGTGTTTGATGACACATGGTAGGTGGTCCTTCGATCAAATGAAGTTTCGACAGCCTCCTGCACTGGTTGTCTTCAGTTTCCTGTTGGAAATGGAGTCCGCTATCTTGCAGTGAAGAAGTGTTGTTGGGATATGCATATTTTCAGCAGCACCGTAAATGATTTATTCATACAAGTATCTGCCACTGCTTACTCTATCGATCACAGATTTGGACTGTACAACTTTATGAAGAGTTATTGGTTGCAGAGACAGGGCTGTCATAATCGGACATGGCTGACAACCTATAAACGAAGTTTTATCCTAATTAAATAATGTCAATGTGAAAATTTATAGCGATCACCAGCCGGTAAATTTGATTAAGCATCTCGTTAAAAACTATGAACTACATGAGAGTAATCGCAATCATAAATCAAAGAACATGCAATGGTTTATTTTATGCTAGTTAAGAGACCTCGCATTGCATGGAAACTTTAACTTGAAAGTTTGGAGCAATTTCATTATATACTAGCTGTTCCTACCCGGCGTAGCCCGGAAGTCTTATTTTATTTCTTGCAAGAAAATATTAACACTTACCCCACCTAATAGACCGGTATTGTCTGGACCTTCGGGTCTTGATTTACGCTGGTCTATCGGTTGTCCGTCCTGTGCAGTTCTAGGAGGTGCACCCTCCCAGGCTTTGCCTTCTCACCCTTTGAGAAGGGGTTAGTTTATTGCTAATCGCCTGAGGCGCTCCTACCGGGGAATGCCGACGGGGCTGCCCAGGCAATTTTTAAATGACCAGAGCACTCAAATCCTTGAGCGCTGGTTTTTCAAATCCCACTTTCCCGACCTTGTGTCACATCTTACCTTGTGGGAGGAAGATAAATAGAATTAACACATTTCTAAAGATCATTCGAGAAAGGAAAGGAACATATGTTGTTTTTAAAAAATCGGTTTTGCAATGAAACTGCAAATACATTGTTAATTTCGTTTTTTTGTACACATGCATTAGGCAGCATTTTAGTGGTGCATGCAAATAACAGACGTGCTGCATATAAAAGATGTCCGCGAAGCGAAAGGAGGGGGAGGGGGCACGGAAAAAAATTAAAATATATCTGACTATGAGTTCAGCCACCCAGAAATTGATTTTTTTCTTTGAAATAAGTGCCTCATTAAACGGGGGTTGATGTTGAGAGAAACCTACTTGAGAAAAGTAATGTTGCTAGATTGTCTGCAGATAAGTCCTTTTGAGTGAACATTGTCTAGCCATTATCTCTAGGGGATATTGGGGTGGCCGAATAGAGATGACTGAGAAAAAGACCAGAATCTAAGATTTCTGGTCAAAAGTAGATATATTCCAGCCTATGGGCAGTGGAGGACAGTTAGAGCCGGCTCTCTAGGCATGACACAGGCAGTTTGTGTTCTCTGGGGTCTGACGGATATGTGTGCCTATATTATAGGCCAAGTGCACAAACTTACTGATTCTGCATAGAAGTCTTCACCCATCCATCAATAAATTATTTTTTATGGGTACTATGTTAGTATATTAAGACATGCAGAAAAAGGAATAAAGTTCTTTTGGTTTAGAGTTCTTTAAAAAACCTGCAAGCTGAATGATAAAATAACTTTATTACTTCATTGTATTTAGTTGGTAAATTGAAGATAAAATAAAAGAAGAATATAAGTCAGTCGTGAAACTGCATACTTCCACCTGACAACGTAAGGATGAGTCAACGTTTGATCTGGGTCTTACTTCTCCATATGAAGTATTGCCAAAGTTATACCGTGGGAACGTTGATCACTCAAAAACTATTTGTCTGATCAGGCTGAACTTTGGCATGGTAGCTACTGTTATCAAAGAGTGTACGATTTATACATCAAATTTGGAAAAATTGGAAGTTCAAATTTCGGCATTGACAGGACTTTTCAAGGTCAAGGTCGTATAAGATGCTGAACTTCATTGGCTACAATTTGTGTCAAGTAATTCGTCTCTAGGATGAACAGAATCGAAGGTATCGCCAAAAGTGTGATCCTGACCCTTGACAAAGATATCCCCACCTTAAATCAATTTTAAGTTAGACCATGTCCGATCTGTTGACCAAGTTAGGTGCTGTGCCGATTAGGCAAGCGATGTGGATGCTAGGCTGTATACAGTCGAACATAGTGGCAAATTCGACCGAAAACATCACCTCCACCATTTTTATTTTTAATTTTAATAGTGATAAAAGATTTAAAGACAATCGATGATAGTCTACATGCGGAATTTACTTTTTTAAAGAATGCATTAAGAATCGTCTTTTGATAATCTATATGCTAGTAAAACTATGATGCTGTTATCTTGCACACTTTTCATCTGTACATGAATGGTGGGAGGAAAGGCGAATGGTGTAAATAACTAGCGAATGATAAGTACTGCGAGGAATGGAATGATGTAAATAATCAAAAGAGAGTGAGAGAAAGAAGAACAGAGAGAGAGGGAGGGCATACTTTGACTGTTTTCATAGCAAGAGTTTTTTTACAGGGACAAGTCGCTAGCCTGAAGCCAAACCACTAACATTTCGAAAGGAGACCGTAAAAAGATTTTAGGGATCAAATGGAGCGATCGAATTACAAACTAAAAAGTCAGAGACCGCACTAACAAACAGGTGGCATCGTCAATAATCTGCAAACAACGTCTAGGCTGACTCGGACATGTCCTAAGATTGGCCGCAGAAAGATTTGCAAACCAACTGCTTCAGTGGAACCCTGATGGAAAAAGAGGAAGAGAAAAACTGGAAGCAAATAATCGAGAGACGCTGTGGATCTAGCTTCAGACATAAAACGATGGTATACTTTGGCTGCCTTATGCGTCACAAGACGCGGGGTTCCTGAGACTGAGTCTGAGAGAGGGAAAAGACCGGAGGTGAGGGGGTTTTATGACAACAATGTATCCTGACTTTTGAAATCCTTTGATTTGATAATAGAATTATGAAAATAATTAAGAGAAAGAGAGAGAGAGAAAGAGAGAAATAGGGGAAGCAGAATAGGGCTATTATGACATCACAATGTATTCTGAAATCCTTTGAATCTGTACATGAATGTTTTAGATGGTAGGAGGAAAGGCGAATTATATGAGAAGTAGTGAGAGAAATTGAATGGTGTAAATAAGTAAGAGAGAGAGAGAGAGAGAGAGAGAGAGAGAGAGAGAGAGAAAGAAAAGAAGAGAGAGGGGATCTATTATCACATTACAATGTATTCTGAAATATTCAGGATTTGTACAATGTTTTGAATGGTGAGAGAAATAACGGATGATGTAAATAAAAGGGCGTACGATGAGAGAAGTGATGGAATTAGGTGAATGACATAAATTAAAAGAGAGGAGGGAGAGGGGGAAAGAAAAGAGAAGAGGAGAAAGTAGTACTATTATGATATCACAAGAGAGTTTCATAAATATTTGGAAATTCCAAATATCTCCTCATTTTTCCAAAGATCGCTTGTTTTTTATAAACTTTAGGTGGAAATATTGTTACGTCATTTTTCCATTATTTTTTATTGAGGCATTTACATTTTGTAATAATTTTTGGTACAGTTTACGACCCGCACTGAAACCAAGGTTTCGTTGGCATCTTCCGCCAGTGTACGTAAACTGCCGGAAGATGCCGAAACACTTATCAATCAGATTGCAGCAGACAACAATTGTCAATAGCCAATTGAATATAGCATAATATTTAACAAGTTAAGAAAATTGATTAAAGCGATCATGAGTTTCATCGAGTTAGGACAGACGATTCAGTCTCTGAAAATAATTATTTAATTTTGTTAGAAAAGAAAACTTATAGGGCAAAAGATAAGTTGCAGAACATGCTCTTTTTCACCCTAACCCTACAAAAAATAACCTAACTCTAACCTAACCCTACAAAAAATAACCTAACTCTAACCTAACCCTACAAAAAATAACCTAACTCTAACCTAACCTAACCCTACAAAAAATAACCTAACTCTAACTTAACCTAACCCTAACCCTACAAAAAATAACCTAACTCTAACTTAACCTAACCCTAACCCTACAAAAAATAACCTTACTCTAACTTAACCCTACAAAAAATAACCTAACTCTAACTTAACCTAACCCTAACCCTACAAAAAATAACCTAACTCTAACTTAACCTAACCCTAACCCTACAAAAAATAACCTAACTCTAACTTAACCTAACCCTAACCCTACAAAAAATAACCTAACTCTAACTTAACCTAACCCTAACCCTACAAAAAATAACCTAACTCTAACTTAACCTAACCCTAACCCTACAAAAAATAACCTAACTCTAACTTAACCTAACCCTAACCCTACAAAAAATAACCTAACTCTAACTTAACCTAACCCTAACCCTACAAAAAATAACCTAACTCTAACTTAACCTAACCCTAACCCTACAAAAAATAACCTAACTCTAACTTAACCCTACAAAAAATAACCTAACTCTAACTTAACCTAACCCTAACCCTACAAAAAATAACCTAACTCTAACTTAACCTAACCCTAACCCTACAAAAAATAACCTAACTCTAACTTAACCTAACCCTAACCCTACAAAAAATAACCTAACTCTAACTTAACCTAACCCTAACCCTACAAAAAATAACCTAACTCTAACTTAACCTAACCCTAACCCTACAAAAAATAACCTAACTCTAACTTAACCTAACCCTAACCCTACAAAAAATAACCTAACTCTAACTTAACCTAACCCTAACCCTACAAAAAATAACCTAACTCTAACTTAACCTAACCCTAACCCTACAAAAAATAACCTAACTCTAACTTAACCTAACCCTAACCCTACAAAAAATAACCTAACTCTAACTTAACCTAACCCTAACCCTACAAAAAATAACCTAACTCTAACTTAACCTAACCCTAACCCTACAAAAAATAACCTAACTCTAACTTAACCCTAACCTAGTTGGTCAGGTTCAAAATCTGTAGCAGTAAAACCAAATATTTTGCAAACGGTTGTTTCATTATATTTTCTTCATAAAAAATAAATATTTTGTCATTAAAATCACAATACGATAACTGTTTTCTTCTTGATTTAAATGTTGTTTCCTTAATTTGTCTAGTTTGATAGCGTTTTCGTAAAAATAAAACATATTTTTCCATTAATTTTTCCTGTTTGATAGCGTCATCTTGTGTTGATTTTGATACCACAAAATTTTTTAATTTTAATTCGGCTTTTCCTGCCTGTTTACGTAAACTGCCAGATGATGCCGACGAAACCTCAGTTTCAGCACGGCTCGTAAACTGCACCAGTACCATATTTTCTTTATTATTCTAACTTAGGATCTACTATTAACTATTCTAAAGTTAACGTTTAACTTAAAAAAAAAGGTAACTTACGATTTTAAAGTAACACAAAGCAAAAAATATATTTATGGCAAATGAGCTACACAGAAAAGTTCATGTTTCATTCCCAGAGGAAATCATCAGGCTAATCAGCATGAACGTTTGTGTAGTATACTTGCCATAAATATATTTTTATAGTACTACTAAGCTCTAACTACATACTGAGCACTGTTGAAGTAAATATTGAAAATGTATATACACAATATATTATATTACTTTACAATATTATAAGAAAAAATCTACCCGCCATCTGGCGACTATTAATCTAGCTGTATGTAATCTTTTTTAAATGCATAATTTACATTGCATATCTTTAATATAAATCTTTTGTAATTAAAAAAACTAAAAACTTTTCATTTTAATTGGCTCCCTTGAAAATTTATGAAAATAATATTTTAAGAAACGTTTTGATAATTTATCCCTTTTTTATTAAATCAACTTAATTAATTACTATTAATATCAACAAAACTATTTCATATATATAAGGAAATAAGCAACACAATTACAAATAAATAACACCAGACATTAATTTATTATAAACCTTTTAAAAATAGTTATGTAAATTAGTCATAAAATAACTGTGTTTGGGTTTTTGCTCTTTACTATATATACAGTATTTCAAAAGACTATGATGTCTTGTTGATTTAAATAGCAGTGAGGCGTTTTGGTGTGATGGATGAAAAAAAAACTTTCACAGAGATAATAAATTGATGATTCATAAATAAGCCACGTTGCAAGGTTCTCCTCCTTGGGAGATTCGAACTCTCTTTAGAATCACAGTAATTGTTTACATTGAAAGAATACAAGGCGTATTTCTCTCACATTTCAAATAGTCCCGTCAAAATGTGGCTGAACCTCAAACAAATTGCTAACAAAGGTTTTTAACTTGGATATTGGGCAATGAATAATCTCTCTTTCCGATAAAAAAAAAGTTTACTAAAATTAGCCTTGCGGAAAGGGGTCAACGGGCGCCATCTTTAAAATCAAACTTAACAATATTAAAATTTCGAGACATAAAATTCCTGATATTTCCTGATAAGTATGTCCATTATTCCTGACAATTACTGACAAAAATAAACGTTTTTTCCTGACAAAAAAACTTTATTAAATTAGAAATAAAAAAGATTTTTGCATGAAAACTCACACAGGGCCCACCCCAAGCCAGTATGACATTTTCTTGGTGTTTTAAATTTTAATGATAGGTAGCTATATGCTTAATAATAAACTAGCACCAGAAAATGACTAGCCCCTGCCATATTTTTCGTGTTTTTTCTTATAAAAATATGAATATAAAAGGTACAAAAACAGACTAAGTAGTCTTTTTCAAGGCAACAATTGTCACATTAATTCCTGACATTTCATAAAAAATAGGTACAAAATAAGTACAATTTACAATAAAGGAATGGTCAGTTAGTCGAATACTGGGACAAGGCTCTTGCATAATCACCACAGGACAAGTTCATGAACGGACCAAAGAACATTTTTTGTCAAAGGTAACTTCATCATCAAGATCTGGCTGTGGTGAGTTGCTGCAGTGGAGGACCTTGCAATTACCACACAAGTTTGAACAGTCAATGCCATGTTTCCTGCAACTGCATCTTGCTGTAGTACACCCTGAAGTAGAGTTACACCTAATTATAGCCAACAAATTTACAGGACCAGCTGGCAAGTCAGTCTTGATTGGTTGTAATTTACCATCTGAAAGTTTCCATCCCCACTCGTCAGGTTTTAGCTGGTTTCTACATTTCCATTCCTGAATTTGGAAGTAAACTCAAAGTCTGTGCAATTTCGTAGCTGCTCTTGTTGGTGGTAATGATTTGGCCTCAACATACTTTGAGCTTTTTGCAACCTTTTCCTTCAAGTGTCTCAGTCGGAGATGATTGATGTTTTCCCCAATCATTACCATTGTACAGGCACACTAAAGATTTCTCCCCAGCTTCAATAACTTCTTCTGCACTGTTATCCTTGCCAAACACTTCTGCCAATTTGAGGAAGTTTCTATTGTTCATCACGTTTCGAATGAATGCTGCCTTCCCAATTCCATAAACACTGGATGTAGAATCACAACCCAGTAGTGCATGGATGAAAAGAATGTTGGAACAGACCACATCTCCCAAAGATTTCCCCATCTCTTTGATGTTCCAGACTTTCACACTTTTTGCAGTATCCTTTGGTTGTGGCATGAAGATGTTGTAACCATCATCTCTATTGGCATGATAACATAGAAGGACCAATAGGTCAGTGTCATCTGCTATCAAAATGGTTTCTCCTGTCTGTGCTAATTCTAGAGCAGTCTTCACAATGAATACATCAGTGTCTCCAGATGCATGGACTACTTTACAACCTGCTTCCTCCAAACTCTTTCCCAGCAAGTTGATGAACAATTGTTTGTTTTCTTGATTAGCTAGGAAAACATCCTTTTTTAATTTGAACACCATTAAAGGGGTCAGTGACACATTAACACCAACAGAGCCCCCTTTAATGGATGGACTACTTTCATACCCATCAAAGACAATGCATGCTTTTCCATATCTAGTTGTGACATATTTGCAGCATTAGGCACATATCTCATCAAATGTGTAACTTTTTTGCCATGGGAGGCGTTGAAGTAGTGCTCCACCACCTAAAAGATACTGTGGACCTGATTGTACTGGGGAAGTCAGTTCCCATATTGTGTCTGCCAAAGCCGTTTTTATTTGCCTCTCACGGTAGTCCGAAAGAATAAAAAATTGCAGGTGGGTAACCACAAAACTCATACTGGAAATGTTCTTGCTACTCCTGAGTTGAGGGTTCATTGGTAGATAGCACACAGTGTCTCTGGAATCAGCGGCAATCTTTAAAATGGCGCCCGTTGACCCGTTTCCGCAAGGCGAATTTTGGTAAACATTTTTATCTGAAAAAGGGGTTATTCATGCCCAATATCCAAGTTTAAAACTTTTGTTAGCAATGCGTTTGAGGTTCAGCCAAAAAATCAGCTAGATTGACTGGACTAAAAGTGTGATTGGCTGAATAGTTATGAGATCGGGGTTCATAATACTTGGATCCGTGGTTTGAATTGTCTGACCGGTTATACTGTTACATAATTCCATACTGACGAGCGTAAACTAAAAACGTGAAGCATATATATGTGTCTATGGATATAAAAATACTTATCTATCAATAATAATTATATATATATATATCAGGAAAACCGAAAACGTATAATTCAAAAATTAACTTGATATTGTTACATTCAAGTGATAATGAAAATGCTAAGAAAGACATTGAGTTAATGGAAGGAATTTATCTTTATTTTAAATGGCTTCTGAAGAAAAGGGAATACTCATTGGTTGAAGCGAATTATTTCCTGTGCAGTTATAAGGTGTGGACCGATCCATATTGTTGCGATTGCATCAAGAGGATATTGGATAAATGTTATCAATGGATTTGGTCAGGTTTCTGCAGATTGCATGAAATAATCTGGATTTTGTCATAAAAAGGATTACAATAATCCGCGTAACAATGGCATCTTATTATCATTCTAATGTCGGCTCGATATTGCAACAAATGAACCACATGTTTTAATTAGATAAGGTGCTTTTTGGATATGAAGCAAGTCAAATAAATATAGGCTTTCTATTTAAACTATCATCATGTAGCACTCAAAATTCTGTTCTGTTAAATTTTTTTAAAAATCAATCTTGAGACTGCATACATCTGCGCAACAACGTAAGGATGTGCCTTACTTTTCCATATTATATGAAATATTCCCAACGTTATGCTAGTATATTAAGAGATTTAGAAAAAGAAATATAGTTTTATTTTGTTTTTTTTTGTCATGGTAACTTTAAAAACCCTGCAAACTGAATGATAAAATAACTTTATTAATTCATTGTATTTAGTTGGCAAATTAAAGATAAAATAAAACTAGAACATAAGTCAGCCGTGAAACTGCATACTTCCACTTGACAATGTAAGGATGGGTCAACGTTTTATCTGGATCTTACTTGTCCGTATTATATTAAGTATTCCCAAAGTTATACCATGGAAACGTTGATCACTCAAAAACTGTTGATCTGATTTGGAAGAAAATCGGAAGTTAAAATTCCGTTAAAATTCCGTTAAAATTCCGTTACAATTTTAATCATGACCAAGCTCATGGTTATATAAGATTCTGGACTTCATTGGCTACAATATGGGTCAAATAGCGAGTCTCTACGATGCGAGACTTCATTGGCTACAATATGGGTCAAATAGCGAGTCTCTACGATGCGAGACTTCATTGGCTACAATATGGGTCAAATAGCGAGTCTCTACGATGCGAGACTTCATTGGCTACAATATGGGTCAAATAGCGAGTCTCTACGATGCGAGACTTCATTGGCTACAATATGGGTCAAATAGCGAGTCTCTACGATGCGAGACTTCATTGGCTACAATATGGGTCAAATTGCGAGTCTCTACGATGCGAGACTTCATTGGCTACAATATGGGTCAAATAGCGAGTCTCTACGATGCGAGACTTCATTGGCTACAATATGGGTCAAATAGCGAGTCTCTACGATGCGAGACTTCATTGGCTACAATATGGGTCAAATAGCTTGTTTCTACGATGAACAAAACCAGAGTTATCTCCAAAAGTGTGATTTTCACCTTTTCTGTGACCTTGATCTTGATATCGAAGAATTAAATCAGTTCTAAGTTAAACCATGATCGATATTATAACCAATTTGGTGACAATTGGTCAAGAGATGTGGACGCTAGACTGTAGATAAACATAGTGAGAAACCAACAAACTCGATCGAACACATAACCTCCTTGGTGGAGGTAAAAAGACACCTTTTTTTTCTCTTCCAAACAATTGTTCCTCATCTCGCTCTGCAAAGTTGAAGTCTTTTGTGACCTATATTTAATGTTATTTTATTTAAGCAAAAAGTATACATTCACAAGTTTTTTTAAAAAACAAAAACAATAATCATAAGGTTTATTCTTTGTCTTAGGCATGAAGCCCGAATCGTTTTGGGGGAGAAGGGGGGAGGGGGCGATGGTCATCCAATTTTGTCAAAATTTTTTGGGCTTACCCTGCACTAGACACTCTCACCAAAATACCACATTCACTCTGTTGCTAAATCTTACTTAGATGATCCCCAATTTGTTTTAAAATGATTTTATTTACAAAAAAAAATTGTCATGTGGAGTGAGACAACATTTAAAAATATTCAAAAAAAGAAAGAAAAGGTGTAGGTTAGTAGGACCATCCTGACCCTCTGCTAATTGTTAGGCCGCCTACTGTTTTCCAGGTGATCCGAAAACAAGCAGGTCGGTCTCTAGATAGGAGTGGGGGTTAAGTGGGATGTAAAAAATAAAACAGATCGAGGTGGAATATGGGAATGAATGATGTCCTCCAAGATATAATACAACAGTTTAAGGGTGACTGGGTGGTAAAATAAATGTGAGGAATGGGCATCACTTTGGTGCATGCATCCCATAACATTAAGAATACATGTGGAGGGAGAAATCTTCTGCCAGATTGGCACAGATACAAAATGAAAAATAAAACAATCCGTTTGACAGGAGGTTGCAGGCATAAAATTCAAACTATGTAAGTTTGTTCCAAAAACGATTTAAACGGTCAAGCCATTACTAATCAGTTGAGCATTACCACTGTCGACCGAGGGAAGAGTCTATCAGGCATGTGTGTGCAGTGTGATGATGTATCGAAGTGAAACCTAGCCAGGGAATGATGAGGACATGCGTTGCATGGAGAGAAATGATATGAGAATGATAGGATGGGTATGTAACGTGAGTGTTTATTGGTTTATTAAAGATGATTAAGATAGAGAAATGTTGTATCAGGTTATTAAGATTAAAAAGGAAGATTAATCTGGAGAGTATAGGGATATGTGTGTAGAACAGGAGACTTCGTTGGTTTGGTCACATTGAAAGAATGGAGGTTGAGGTAGAAGAGTCAGTTGGAAGGGAAAGGCCTAGGAAAACATGAGAGGAAGCGATAGGGATAGACTTGGGAGAAAGAGGAATAAATAAAGACCTGGGCAGAGATAGGTTAGTTTGAAAGGCAATTTTTACAAACCCCCCAACACATGCCAGCTTGTAAAACGGACGTTAAACCTAATATGATGATGATGATGATCATCATCATCATCATGATACGAATATATATATTAACAGTTCGAACTTGTGTTTTTTTTTCGTTTTACCAATCAGAATTCAAAAAAATCTGCAGTAAACCGAATTTGTTGATTTTATTTTTAATTTTTAAATTTTTAACAAGATTTCTGTCACTTTTATTTTTTCGTCATGCTTTTATTTGTTTTCTTACTCTCTTATAAACAATGTGTACTCGCTAATCTAAAAGTGTTTATCTTTAACGCAACATTTGGCAAAATGACAGATTGATGAACCACCCAGTCAGAACTGGCCCCAGGAGTACATTTCTGTTGCACTTCTTCCACCGAGGTTGCCGGCCCCTGGTCTACACCATTGTAATGATATAAATAACGCAGATTATATACTTTATGTATCTACATTACAAAAAAGTAAAAGAAAAAACATGCACTTAAAAATGTCATGTTAGTAGACATATTAGATATATTTTTGATCTTCTAATATATAAAGAAAATTTGGTTAGATTCAAGACTTTAGACATATATAGCATTACATATGACTAAATAGATATTTCATTTTTGCCTTACCAGTCATTGACAGTATTTATCTGTCTGTGTTCTTTGCAAAACAAAGATTTAAATTTCAATCGATTTCGTCGATTACATAATCGACGAAATCGATTGAAATTCTATCCGATCTGACAATTCTTTTATTAGCATACATTTCTTGAGATTCACCTGAGAAATACAAATATTGCAAATTGCTACCAAAATTTAATCGCTAGTTACGCATGTTGTATTTCTGCTGCGCTTAAAAATTTAACGACAAAAACTGATGTATAAAAATATAATGATATATGTTTATTGTCAGTAGCTGTGAACGAGTGGGGTGTGTGAGGAAATAAGGATGCTCAAAAATTGACAGAGTGGTAGTCTCAAATCAATTGCCAGTCGACTCACAATCTCAATTTCAGATAAGTTTATATAATAATTTGTAAGGCACACACATCTTACCTGGAAACGCCCATTCTGGGATTTTGTCTTCGCTGGCATTTATTTAGCAACAGGGGTATTCCCATCTGCAGTTAACATTTATGGATAAGGATAACCTTTGCAGGTGGGTTTGAATCAATAAACAATCATTTTATTTCTGACAATCACCCGTGTTTTGTTTATTCTGTCCAGGTGTGTGTCTGTATCAAGTACGTTTTATTCTTACCAGGTGACATTTAAGGTAGAATCGGCCCGGATATTCAGCATAGACATACTTGACTTTATTTCAATTGATACTTTGTTCTACAGAATGAAACTAATAATAAACAAACAGGATGTATGTATTCTATGATGAAGATGATGATGATGATAATTAGATACTAATCCAACATAGGTTGCTGACATCATCATCATAATCACAACACACAAGATAAACCAGTATGCACTTTCAAACAGGTTTCTTACATCATTATCATCATCACAGGCATGATAAACCAGTGTGCAGTTTCAAACAAATTGCTTACATCATCATCATCAATATCATCACAAACATGTTAAGCCAAGATGCAGTTTCAAACTGGTTGCTTACGTCGTCGTCGTCGTCATCATCATCATCATCATCATCATCATCATCATCATCATCATCATCATCATCACCACCACCACCACCACCACAACCACCACCACAACCACCACAATAAAGATAAATCAGTGTGCACTTTCAAACAGGTTGTTTACATAATCATCATCATTAACAAGATAATTTGAATGCGTTAAAAAAAATGCCTCCACCTCAATCTTCCCATCCCAAAATTGAGGAAGCATTCGGTTATACATGTCGATTTACTGCTAATTGGGCAGGAAGTGAGTGCTTATTACTCGTTAAATTTATATAGAAAAGTGATCCCCCACCTTAAAATATAAAATATTTAATTTGTTTGTTTTTTTTCCTTTTTTGCTGATATTTACATGTAATCGCAGAAAAAAAGTAAATATTTACCGTACATTTTCTCAAGTACTGTAATTCCTATTTGAGTCTCGTAAATTACTGACAGTGGATTCCTTTTGTTATTTTGTATTCATAAGTGATACTCTAATAGTTTTTTTTTTAAGTTAAATAATTATTTTATATTTCGCTGGGATAAGTATTAGTTTCATAGTAAACACTTGTGAGCTATTGTTTTGTTTTTTTAATTCCTTTGTAGCGGATTTTTTTTCCCTCCTGTTTGTGACCTGTTTGCGTGAAGACTTCATCTTTTCTGTTGTTGCGCAATCAATTCAACAATAGTCGAAATTCACGAAAGTTATGAAATAATGAAAGAAATAAAAATTGTTTGTTACCCCTCCCCCCCCCCTCCGGTGAACAAAAAGAAGAAAGATGATGATTGTTTTTCTGGTATAAATATGTTGAGTCATTTTTTAACGAAAAAAAGTATCCATTTTTGCAAACCAATGATGCAAATAAGCATTCTCTGTCAATCGTAGAAGAGATGAAATAGTGATGGAATGTTTAAAAATAAGTAAAAAAAATCGGATTTTCAATCAAGAAGAAAGAAGAATTAGAAAGTTTAATGAAAATAAGCGTAAACGTTTAACCACGCTAAAATTTTTTAAAAAAATGGAGAAAGGACATCAGATCGGAATGAAGGAAGAAAATAATTGTTTTCTGGTATGAATTTATTAACGAAAAATAATTATTCATTTTGCGAACCAATAATGCTCCATAAATAATGGCTTGCAAAATGTAATACAGAAAGCTTAATGAACATAAGGGTAAAAGTTTAACGATGCTGAAATTGAAAAAGAAAAAAAACTTTTGAAGAAGACAGAAACGATGCGATCTGAATTGAGTAAAGTTATAGTTAATTACAAATATGTTGGGATGAAACGTAGTTGTCTGGTTTTTGTTTTGTTTTAATATTAAAAAAAGCATTATTAATACCTGTTTTTTAAGAAAAAGTTACTTATGAAGAACATAGGAGTCAGGCTAAGACGCCATTTTTGAATATGATTTGAGGTGTTCTATAATCTATTTTAGCATTCGGAAGAATGATTAAAAGTATTAAGAATAGCCAGACTGCATTGCTAAAATAAAACCATTCCGATATTCCTTTATTCTACGAATACATTCAGGACACCGGGTAAAATATAAGCAAAATTGAGGTTGCGTTTTTTGTTTATTTTAAAGATCTAGTGTAATAAGTATGAGTTAAAAAATGACATAATAAACAGTAACTTAATAATATTTATGTGAGGACTTAATGATAGGAGAGTGAAACTCTTTTCTACCTTCTTTGTGGGAGTACGTATTTGAGAGAATAGGTTTATTCGGATTAAATATAATAATTTGTAAACGAGGATGAAATGTACACATAGTTTCGTGAAACACGCTTTAGGAAGTGCTGTTTGTGGTGAGTTTAGAATATTTGCATAGGAAGTGTTCGTTTTTTTTTCCTATTGTGACTGAAGTGACACAGGAACCATCCACTTTAATTTATTAATATAGTAGATGTCATAATTGCAGCTGATCGACGGGCTGGCATGTCTGATTGGAATCGGAGAATCAGCAGCAGCTGTCGTGCCAACAGGCATAAACTCTTTCTAAACATGCAGATTAACCGAACATGTGTAGAATATTTTTTCTTGTTTAATCTAAAGAATCTTCACTATGTTTTTATTGATGGCAAAATTTGTTGAATTTTTTAATCTAAAGAATCTTCACTATGTTTTTATTGCAGGCAAAAGTTGTTGAATTTTTTAATCTAAAGAATCTTCACTATGTTTTTATTGCAGGCGAAAGTTGTTGAATTTTTTAATCTAAAGAATCTTCACTATGTTTTTATTGCAGGCAAAAGTTGTTGAATTTTTTAATCTAAAGAATCTTCACTATGTTTTTATTGCAGGCAAAAGTAGTTGAATTTTTTAATCTAAAGAATCTTCACTATGTTTTTATTGCAGGCGAAAGTTGTTGAATTTTTTAATCTAAAGAATCTTCACTATGTTTTTATTGCAGGCGAAAGTTGTTGAATTTTTTAATCTAAAGAATCTTCACTATGTTTTTATTGCAGGCAAAAGTTGTTGAATTTTTTAATCTAAAGAATCTTCACTATGTTTTTATTGCAGGCAAAAGTAGTTGAATTTTTTAATCTAAAGAATCTTCACTATGTTTTTATTGCAGGCAAAAGTTGTTGAATTTTTTGTGCATGCTGTCGTTACATCTTCGGATCTTCAGTTCAGTGTTAAAACCATTGATTTTGGTCATTGCACCATCCATGAATCTGTGAGGAGCTGTGTCCAATTGATAAACAATTCTTTGCTTCCACAAGAATTTGGATTTGTGGAACTGCCATGCGTAAGTACAACAGCTATTTACCCTATCATCATTTTCAGTTATAGAAATAGAAGCTGAAAAACATTTACAAATAATATCATTTTTTTTTACTATATTCTAGGACCATATATGTCACCAGTAGAATGATTAATTTTGTTAAAGAAGGAAATAGGTAAAAGTCTTTGTGTAAAAAAAGGCACAGATTGTCATTGTGTGATGGCTGCATGGACATGCACATTGCATTCGACTTAGAATGCCGACGTGTATTTGGAATGGAAATAACGTTAACGGATCAGCGTCCGGATATTGCCATTTGGTCCATTAATTTGAAAAAGTTTTCATTGAATTAACGGTTACATTTGAGGAAAATTTTGACTGGGCACACCAGCACAAGTTGGAAAAATATGAAGATCTATGAGAAGAATGTATAAGAAATGGCTGGAAAACCATTGCATTTTCTATCGAAGTCGGATGCTGAGGTTTTATTGCCAACTCAGCTTCCGCATTTTTGAATTATCTTTGTGATTCTCCATCAGACAAAAAAAAAAATACATAATTAAAATACAAGACAAGGCTCTATCTGCATCAGTGTAGATATGACAATCCCGCAGAGTGACAACAATCCAACACAGTCTGGTAGTATCGTGAGATACTGCTGAGGCATTCTGGGGAAGTGGTAATAATGCTTTGTCCCCAAAACCATGCCTGAACCCAGAATCATCATCTGATGAACGCTTTGTTGGAAGCAATACTGCTGTACAAGCAACAGGTTGTGTATAAACATTTCATGCAATAAGCACCCCATAATGGTATACTAAAAAATGTCATCTTTGCTTAAAAAAAAATTTAAATAGACACATCATATATGCAAAAAGTTAAATGTAATGTGAACAAACATCTCGCTGCTCAACTCCTTACTTAGAGTGTCTTTGTAGGCATGACCCCTAATAGTAGCCCCTTACGTCCAAGTTTGGGTTTGATAAGAATAAAGAAAAAAGAAAAAATATATATCTATTAATAATAAAGTTTTGTTATATGTCTGGAACCGAAGCTATACTATTTAAGATTATTATACTATTGTACAATTGTCTGAAATAATATAGAGAGGGAAGATAGTGTAATACATGTTCTATTGTCATAATACCATCTTCTCAAGCATTACCTCCTCCTTTGGGAGGGAGCAGTGTAGTATATGTTCTTTGTCATGATACCATCCTCCCAGGCATTACCTTTTTGTTGGGAGGAATTCTCCCATGCATTATCTCCTTCTTTGGGGAGGGTGGTGTAGTATTCTTTTGCCATGATATCACTTCCCAGGTATTAGCTCCTCCTCTATTGGCTAGTAGGTTTAATGGATGTTTATGCTATTATTTGAATAAAAATTAAACAAAGGAAAGTCTGGATTTTAAACAAAAAACAATGGTTTTTATTTAATCAGAAGTTTATGGAGATATATTTTTCACTTATATTATTTTTAATAAAATTAAACAAACGGAACTCACGTTTTTATATTTTGTATTTTAAAATATATAAAAGCGCGACTTTTGTTTATTTAAATTTTATTCAAATAAATATTTTAACTCACAGAAAAAGTTAATAAATTAGTTTAAAAGCTGTTGATGATTAATTACCCCCATCAAGACAAAGGTTATGTTTTCGGTTGCGTTTGTTTGATGTACAGCCTAGCGTTTACATCGCTTGACCAATCGTCACCAAACTTGGTCAAGATATCTGTCATGATCTAACTTGATTGAATATCTAAATCAAATTTAACGTTAAGGGAAAAGTGAAAGTCACACTTTTGGTGCTAACTTTCGTTCTGTTCATTTTAGAGACTCGCTATTTTGTCCATATCGTAGCCAATTATGTCCTGCATCTTTTATCTTGACCTTGGAAAATTCGGGCAAGGCGAAATTTTAACAGAATTTCAACTTCCGATTTTTCCAAATTTGATCTAAGAATCTGATGCTCTTTGATAACAATAACCGCTATGCAAAATTTCACTCTGATCAAATAAACAGTTTTTTAGTTATCAACGTTTCCAGGACATAACTTTGGGAATACTTCATACAATATGGAGAAGTAATGCACAGTTAAGACTTTGACATATCCCTACATTGTTAGACGGAGGTATGCTATCTCACAACTGATTATAACGGTGTGTGAAATTATCTCATTTTAAACTAACTGAGTGAATTCCACACACCGTTATAATCAGTTGTGAGATGGCATACCTCCATCTAACAACATAAGGATATGTCAAAGTTGCATTTTAGCTCTTATTCTTATTGTTATTATATCAAACTAAAAGCTAATCGTCAGTACGTGGATGGAACTATGAGGTGCCATAAGTTAAGATGCAGATGTAAAAGTTATTTTCTTTAATATTCTTCAGAAGGATGTGAATCAATCTCCTTTTTCTGTGAATGAAATAGTAGGGTGGTCTAGGCTCTAAAACCTTGGTTGAGCAATTTGGGAGAATAGAAAGCATTGGGTACACAAGAAGTTAAATGTATGCAGTGTGATGAAGTATAGAAGTGAAACCTGGTCAGTGAGGGTTGAGGGTATGCGTTGCATGGAGAGAAACGATATGAGAATGATGCGATGGATGTGTAATGTGAATCTTAAAGACTGGCGTAGATATGATGACTTCAAATGGATATTAATTCTGGACAGTGTAGGGGGATGTGCGCAGAGCAGGAGACTTTGTTGACATGGTCACGTTGAAAGAATGGATGAGTTCTTGGGTTAGTAGATATAGATGTAGGTAGCAAGGTTAGTTAGCAGGGGAAAGCCAAAGAAGAAATATGGGAGGAAGCAATAAGGATGGATTTGAGAGAGAAAGAGGGATAAATAAAGACCTATCCAAAGACAGGTTAGTTTGTAAATTTCTTAAAGCCGTTCAAAACATGTCACCATATAAAACGGACGTTAAAATGATGATGATGATAATGCTGCTACTGCTGATGATGATGATGCTGATGAAGAAGAAGAAGAAGAAGAAGAAGAAGAACTCGAACTCGAACTCTGAAATAACACCATCATTTCTCTCCACTTATTTCAGCATTACTCCCAGCCATGTTAGTTTCCTCCTTGCCAGTCAGAAGTGCAGTTGGGTTTGCACAACCTTTGCTTCATTATAAACGTTTCATCACCGATATCCTTTTAGTAGGTATCCATTTTCTAAAAAGATAGAATAAGGCCAAGAATTCTCATTATTGAAATGGAATATTCTTGACTATTAACGCAAATGGTTTAATGCTGACATTCAAAGAAAGGAACATTGGGGCATCACAATAACGATCAAAATAAATTGAATCTTGCATGTTTCTTACGTATTAACTTCAGCAGGAAATGCTTCATGAAAGAAAGCTGGGATTCAAATTAGGGATCAATATTGCATGCAAATATTAATTAAGAAATGATTTTGTATAACAATCGACAATATGGAATATGTTCTCTGATAGAAATAGGGACAGAATGGTGGAATTTCTAATGTGTGTAAATGCAAAACAAACATAGATATCACAATCACACTTATATATTAACAAGCTTTAAAAAAAAAACGTATACGGATGTGATGTCATACCATTGTGACGAAATAAATACTTTGTTCTGATTGGCCAGTAAAATAATGAAGGAAATTCAAATAGAAAATAAGATATGAAAGAATAATCAAGAATTATATGAATTCAAATTCAAACTTTTTATATTTCATTAACAAAAAAAGGATGTAATTTTTTAATATTCATTGTCAGTAACTAAAATACTTTGTACTCCACCACCAGATATTTAAAAAGATGTTGCCTTATGACTTTCAAATTTGTTTACGTTCCTATGTTAAATTTCTTTACATAAGAAGAAACGTCTCTCTCTCTCTCTCTCTCTCTCTCTCTCTCTCTCTATATATATATATATATATATATATATATATATATATATATATATATATATATATATATATATATATAATGTATTTTTATGTAACTATTTTTATTGGTGATTGCAGCGTTCGTTGTTTTTTTGCTTACTATTATTTCGATTGTCTCACTTCCTAAGTGATTAAGATGCAGAAAATTGCATCCATGGACACGTGTTTCTGGCTTACAGCCGTCATCAGCATGGCTAACTCGATATTGATGTCTATTGTCTAGACATATGTACGATTTTTATCACCTAAATATTTAATGTATTTTTATGTAAGTCTAAGTTAGCCATGCTGATGACGGCTGTGAGCCAGAAACACGTGTCCATGGATTACTTTTATGTACATATAAAATTAATAAAAATATATATATTAACGAAAAATACGTCCTATAAAGTTAAGGGCGACTAATAATGGAATTTTCTGCCTCTTAATCACTTAGGAAGTGAAACAATCAAAATAATAGTAAGCAAAAAAACAACAAACGCTGCAATCACCAATAAAAATAATTACATAAAAATATATTAAATATGATAAAAATCGTACATATTTCTAGACAAGCGTCTTGGTCCAGTGGTAAAGACGCTGGACTATAGACATCAATATTGAAGGTTCGATCCTTGTCTAAGTTAGCCATGCTGATGACGGCTGTGAGCCAGAAACACGTGTCCATGGATTATTTTTATGTACGTATAAAATAAAATTAATAAAAATATATATATATATATATTATTATTAAAATTGAAAATAGTATTTATAACTACTTATATATATATATATATATATATATATGTATTATAAAATTGAAAATGGAATGCAAGATTAATTTATTTAATTTTTATTTTTAACTTTAATCTTATTAATTTCGGAATAATATTTCATCATCAGAGTTGACCAGTATTGTGTCATTTTCTCAAAATAATAAAAAATAAACAAACTTTTTTTTGTTTTTTGATATAATGTCTTTGTGAATGGGTGTTATCCGCAGAGATGTTCTTGGCGGTATGAATTCAAATTCTGGTTGTAGAACGAAGAAAGCATTGGCATGCTCGTAGTTTAGAAATGTGTAATAATGTAGGATTAAAAAAAAAATGATTAATAAATATTTCATTTATTTGACACAATCTCGCGTCATGTTGGCTGATTCTAAAATTTCAAAGTTTATCATTTCAACGGCGTTTCTAAGCTGTAGTAACATTTAAATCTCATTATTGTACACACGCGTTTCAGTATGCTTCACTACAGATCGGACATAAAAAAACAGTCTCTTTAATAACACCAGATGATCGATCTTCGGCCATGCTGTAAGACTTCAAGTATAAAAGAAAAGAAAAAAAAAGGAAAATATTGTCTGTACTACCATGAATAAGGTTTTGTGAAACCGAAAATTTGGATTAAAAAAAAAAATGATTTAATAAATATTTCAAAGTTTTTATATATATATATATATATATATATATATATATATATATATATATATATATATATATATATATATATATATATTATCTATGTATGTATACGTTTTATCCTTAATAATCGGGACTCTTCAGCATACAGATATGACTATTCACTACCGCTCATGCGATTGGAAACCCCGGATTACGAGTATTTTGCAATTCAAATCCGACGCCTCAACCACTCGTCCAATTTTTAACAGCGAATAAACGGTGAAATTTTAACACTTTATACGGAGGCTTGACGTCATAGAGCGTTCGACTTTTTTAATGAAAGGAACGATGCATTTAAAGCTAGCGACGTCATGCTGTGTTAATATGACACTTACAATGCTCTACTAGACGGGTTTTTCTAGGAGCTACAAATAATAAATATTTGTTATTGTTTATTATCTAATAATCGGGACTCATCAGCATAGAGATATTACTATTCACTACACTATATATATATATATATATATATATATATATATATATATATATATATATATAGGAAGCAACTTATTAGGTTTTGTTCACACTTTTCCAAAAGTTTGTACTGTAATTCATCCAGAGTGTTGCAGTTAACTTGAGAAACACAGTGGGATATTTGAAAATGTTATTGCCACCATGTGTAGTTCTATGTCTATACAACTAACAAGACAGATATGACCCCCCCCCCCCTACACACCCTCATTCTAACCTAAAAACCAATTAACTAGAGATGTCAGAAATTTCAAGTATTACAGTTGTGTAACTCAACTTTAAAGATGGAGAACTTGTGTATCAGGTGATTAGAAGATTACCGAAGAGAATGTAATTTAAGAATGTCTGGGTTTATTAAAGAGAATTCACATGAAGAAATGTTGTATCAGGTTATTAAGATTAAAGAGAGAGATTAAATGTGGACAGTATATGGACATGTGTGTAGAATAGGAGACTTCGTTGATTTGGTCACATTGAAAGAATGGAGGTTAAGGTAGCAGGGTCGGTTGACTGAGGAAGGCCAAGGAAAACACAGGAAGAAATGAGAAGGATAGATTTAAGAGAATGAGGGATGAATAAAGACCTGGTCAGAGATATGTTAGTCTGAAAGTCAATTTCAAAAAGCCATCACACACATGCAAGTATGTAAAACAAATGATTAACCGGATAATAATATAGTCCGGAGCACTCATATATTTGCTAGTATTAAATTATTCTCCATATTCTAGAAAATAAAAATATGAGAATATACAGTAATATCTTTAAAAACTGTAACATAGTTTCGGTTGCGGACATGCAGACACAAAATAATAATAATAATGATAATAATAATAATAATAAAAATAATATTCCATAGTTTGAGTGACCGACTATGTGTGTTTTTGATATATATATATGTATATATGTGTATAATTGTATGTGTGTGGGTGTGTATGTACATATGATTTGTACGTGTTTATGCATGCCTTTGTATGTGTATGTGAGTGAGTTTGTCTCAGAATTTAGTCGGTATATATTTTCAAATTCTCTTTCTTTTCTTTTTTTAGGTCACCATCCCCCTCCACTCACAATATACATTGATCGCTAGACAGTAGGTGTCATCAAACAATGAGATGAGGGTTAATACTGTTAATTTTTGACACGACCCGATTTTTGAAAAACATGACCCCCCCCACCTCCTCTATCATCATCTATGCCCAATTTTCCAATTTCTACTTATACACATGGCCTCCCCCTCAATTTATACTTATAGATTAGATATGCTTCAAATTTCCCCCTCTCTCTAAATATGTATTAAATAGATTGTTACTCCCTCTCTCTCCAATTATATTTGAATTGTCGAGTGTGAATTTAATTCTTTTTTTCAGTTTCAAAAATGTAATCGTCTGGATCGGATGCTTGAAAAAAACACAAGGTTGAAATAAATTATTGCATCGATGATTATGTAATTTCGTGTTATTATATTTTATTTTATTCTTGCTCTGTTTATCACATTGAGCTCTCACACCCCGATTTCCTCCTGGAATTATTTCATTATAACACAAATATATATATATATATATATATATATATATATATATATATATATATATATATATATATATATATATATTATAGATCCGAGGTAAACAAATATTATGACATATTCATTTGCATACATTCCAAGAATTCAACATAAACAACAGTTTCGTGTACGATCGTTTCTAAGACGATATAGATTTTTATTGATATCAAGTCTCTTCATCAGCACAGGGTATAGACATTAACTTCGAAGTCAAAATATACCATCAAGACTAGAGTATAGTTCACTCTCACTTATACAGCAATTCGGGAGGATGAGGGAGGGTTGGTATATGATAAGTACAATTCACTTCCGCTAGCATACAAATCAATGAAATCGAACATATAGAGACACAAAAGAGGAAAGAAACACTGCCAAAATACAGGTATAGAAAAAACATACATCAATAGCACAAATATATTTTTTTACGATTACAAATTAAAAAAAAAAAAATGAATAAATTCGTAAATATTTAAATTGGAGAGATATTCCTTAAATAGAACAATTTCAATAAGCAGTATCAAAAACATATCTTAATAGAAATTTAAAAAAATGAAAAACCAGTAATATAATTTGCAGTTTAGCAATTGCACTAAGTAGAAGTAAGTTTAATGATAATTATAAAGCACTTATCCTAACGTCGTTTAGAACTTGACGTCTCTTTCTGCTCATATCGTGATTCGACCTCTCGGGGTTAATACCATCAAAATGAGGAGGAAGAAAAGAAGAAAAAAAACTATAAGACAGTCTCGCCTGACAAAGTTGTTCTACAACGAAAGCTTGCAAAAAAAATGAATTTTTCATTTAAATTGCACGATTGTTGATTTTCAAAATATTTCACTTAAATACATTCTCATGTGTGCCTCAAAGATGTTGTCAATTTCCTTATAATAATAATAATAATAATAATAATAATAATAATATTATATATAAATATATATATATATATATATATATATTGTTATTTCCCTGCGCTGATGAGAGCCATAAGCTCGAAACAACGTCGTACGTAGGTAAAATATTAAAAATAATTTAATATTATTATAAGCCCCTTCCAAGTAAAATTGAATGTTGAGCACTGTCAGAAAGCTGAAAAATAAACATTCACCTAAAAGCTTCAGTGCAATGCTCCGACTCTGTCGTTGAGTGCTATCGAATGTTTAGATGTCTATGCTTGCCGCTTTCAGTGAAAACATCACTTAATTTCTTCGTTATTACGTGACAAGCTCTCGTGGCCTAATAGGACAGGTGAACGCTTACAGATTCAAGTTATATCTGTGAACCAGGTTCACGCCCTTTGACCGTCGGAGATTGTTATTTCCCTGCGCTGATGAAAGCCATAAGCTTGAAACGACGTCGTACGTAAGTAAAATATTAAAAATAATTTATATATATATATATATATATATATATATATATATATATATAAGAAAGTAAGGATGAGAATAATCCGACGTAATGGGAAATGAAAAAGCAAAAACTAAGAGAAAGTTTTTTTATATATTCATCAACGTTTCGTCTTTATTGTAAGACTTCCTCAGGATGATAATTTGAAGAAAAATATCATGCAAGTACATCGAAGCCTGAACTCTCTGGCGCTCATAGTAGCCGCGGCTACTACATTTCTTCATCTTTCCACCATGTCAACTCCAAATTTCGATGTACTTGCATGACATTTTTCTTCAAATTATCATCCTGATGAAGTCTTACAATGAAGACGAAACATTGATGAATATATAAAAAAACTATCTCTTGGTTTTTCCGT
>OY744544.1:37567931-37642931 GCA_963556195.1 Sepiola atlantica | reverse complement strand
ATGGCAATTAAGCTACACAAAGGCTCCTGCGTTTCATCTCCGGGGAGAATCTTCAGGCTAAAATGCATGGAGTTATTTTTGCCGGGTGTTTTTATATACACGGCTAGCTAGTTAACCAATCAGATTCTTTGTTGGTCTCTCAGCCAATTGTTGAGTTTCCCGCGAACAAAGGTCTTGTTGCTGTTACTTCCTATATCCTGTTCTATTGTTCTGTTTTCTATAGATTTGCCTATATCCTGTTTCCTTTGTTGTGTCAATATAATGGGTGAATATTTTAACACGTGGTTCCTTGTATTTCTATTTTAGGTTTTAATTTTTAAATTGTTATGTTTTTGTTTAGTTTTTTTGTTTTTTTTACTTATCTGTTAATTAATTTATTTATTTATTCATCGTTAGCCTAGGGTAAATTTATTTCTGTGTAAGCAGCTAGCTGTTTGCTATCTCACTTCTACAGTGTAATAGATTTTGGGGATCTTTAAAATTTAGGATTTCAAATTTTTCATTCAGGCATAATCTACACAGGTCGTCTAAATTTCTACATGTACTGGCCTGTCGTATTATTTTCCATTCAATTATTGGTGAGCGTCCATTTTCTTTGAGCTCTCAATAGTGGTTTGCTAGTGCTGTTTTAATTCTATGGGAGCCTCTGTGTAGCTTAATTGTCATAAATATATTTTCATAGCTTACTACCTAGCTCTACTTACGTATCGAGCACTGTTGAAGTAAATACTGAAAATTGATACATAAAAAATTATTTTATGTGGATACATGAAATACTACATATATATATATATATACATATATATATATATATATATATATATATATATATATATAGGTTCTCTCCAAATATGATCTGAGGTTAAGATCGGATTCTAACTCTGCCTGATGAGATCTCAGTTTATAGTAACTGTTGATCGATAACATCGACATGCCAGTGTCGCAGATTTTGTACATGTCTGTGTAAATAAAATTATCATATATAAAGCTCTATTTTGATATTGAGCACTTTTTATAAACCCGGTTAAAATTCTCTGGATTACCACCCTGTGGATATTTTTCACCTGGATTATTACCATTATTATATATATATATATATATATATATATATATATATATATATATATATAGTTTAAATAACAATAAACATTTAAATTGAGCGGAATAGATGAGAAACGCCATAAAAATAAAAATATAGAATAAAGGGTAAAAAAGAAAGTGAATGAATAGAAAATATAATAAATTCTTTTTATCTAATTTTTCATGTATTGATTCATATATCTCTTTCTATATGATTGCATTGTTTATATAACCTTTCTTTTATTATTTCTAATATTACTATTATTCTTATCACTCACATATATTATATTATTATGATTATTATCATTTTTATTTCATTCACATTCACTTATCTTTACTTTCTACTCTATATTCTCGTCAGTTTCTTCCTATTCGATTGCCTAGATTTTCACAAATCAAGGGAGGCGCGAGACCGCTCTATCCCTTAATAGACTACACGAATGGCCTATGCTGGAAATCTCATTTCTTTGATCAATCATAACTCAAAAACCAATAAACCAAATTAGTTAAAACTTTGCACAAAATTTTTATTTGATAGGTTCTATAAGTGTGTAGAATTTCAGCATCATTAGTCAAGGCAACCCAGAGATCTAGAAAGTTCAATCATGAAATCATGTTATATGTGTGTACATATGTACGTATGTGCCACCCTGTATCTCATCAACTATTTGATGGATTCAGCTGATTTTTGGCAGAGATAGAGGTTCTAGGGTCTAGTTGATGGCATTTTAATTTCAGTTTACCATATACCTTAGTTTTACAGAAAATTCCCCAAAACCTTGAAAATGACCATTGTATTGAGGTATAGCCTTTACAAAAGTAGTGACATTCCATGAAAAATGCCAGTATACTGAAATCATATGCCCTTAATAGGGTTAAGATGAAAATTCATATACACTAAATGTACAAAAGTAAGGAAATTCCCAAATTTTTACACTTTTATTGTCATTAAGGGTATGCGAGCACAACAGGGCAATGTATTTTACTGGTAGGAATTTTTCTTCACACTTCATCCACTCATGCATAGAGATTTATACTGTAGTGATGTGATAATGAAATGGTTTGGTTGATATATAGTCATACCCTTAATTAATGACAATAAAAGTGTAAAAATTTGGGAATTTCCTTGCTTTTGTACATTTAGCGTATATGAATTTTCATCTTAACCCTATTAAAGGCATATAGCAGCGTGGGAATTCCAAGGCAAGCAATCCGAGGAAAGAAGCTATTAGAGTAGAAAATTTTCCTGCATCTAGGAACCTCTACAGTGAAGGGGTGTGCTTTTGTTAATAGGCGGGTGGGTCGCGGTTATTTATATTTAGGGGATACAAGTGCAGTTAGTTCATCAAAGCACAACATTTTAAAAAAAAACAATTATTTTAGAATTTAGCGTAGTGAATCAGTTTTGTATATAAATTTGACATGAGATGATCAATTTTCATTCATTGATTTCCAGGTCAGCAACTTCCATTGTCACTTATATCATTTAAAGTTTTTTTTATTAAATCTTTGTCTGTTTTTTTTATTTATAAAAACAATTTCTTTTCTTTCCCCTGTTATTTTCTCCCACTTTCTGTAGTGTGTAAGTGTTCAGCCAAATGATGGCTTTGGTACCATTCTTCCGCTGGAAACTATGAATTTAGATGTTTGGTTCCGACCTTGCGCTGCGAAGGAATACAACTTTCAACTGGTGTGCAAGTCTCTGATTGACAGGTAAGACATCTTGCTGTATTTCTTTTCGGCTCTCGGCCCTAACTGGTGAATTGTCCAAGAAGTAACCCTACATTTTCCTTTTCGGTTGTAAAATACATTATAGGGACAGCCTGACTCAAGCTTTGGTCCACGAATGTGGGCGTCGGTTTGGATCCCACTACTGACTGTTATCTGCTGGGTTTTCGACATGAGATAAAGAGACATTTAAAATTGAAATAGACTTTATTGGCGGCCATGATACATTGTACCCCCGTCATTGCCAATAGTTATAAATGTGCTCTAACCTGTGAATCGTCAAGTAAGTAACCTTACAATATATATCTATGATTCGAAGGTAGGGGTGCAAGAGTTAGCACTCTCGACTTAAGGTGGGCTCCCTCTACCGGGCTAGAAATCTTCTCACACCTTCCAGTATCCTATATCTCTATAAAGCCACCATTCGCTCCTGTAATGTGGCTGCATCTGGGCTGGTGCAACAACCACTAGTCTCTCTCTTTTTGACAAGGTGAAAAAAAGAGTTTCTAACCTAATAGGTGCCACACTGTCTACCAAGCTTCAACCCCTGTCTCATCGTCGCAATGTTGCATCTCTGTGCTTGTTTTACAAATACTACCATTGAATGTGCTCCAACAAACTTACAGCACTTGTATACCCATCAACATAAATACCATCGACCAACCCAACTAGCAGCAAAATCCCACCCCTTCACTGTAGAGATCATAAAATGTTGGAAAACTTTTTACTACTAATAGCTTCTTTCCTTAGACTACTTACCTTTAAAATTCCCTCCCTGCTCTCCGACTATGCAAGCATTTTATTGTCAAACTCCCTATTTAGGATGCCCTCCTCCCCTCCTTTAAATCTAGCCCCCTCAACACAGTCGCCTTTCATGTCTCAGTGGCAATATGTTTTGTTTGGAGTAAAAGAAAATTAAAAAAACAAAAAAACTTTTAGTCTGATCAAGATTAAAGTCCCATCAAATTTCCACACTTTTAAATATCTTTATGATGTTGACGAAGGAAGCAGAAAGAAGACGATCGGTTATGGAGAAGATGTTGCGTTACACTTCAGGTTTGACCAGACTTGACCATGCCGATATTTTTTACCACCTTTACGATGTTACGCCAATCTCAGACAAAATAAGTGAAAATTTTCTGTACTGGGACAGACGTGTACTGTGCACAAACGACAACACCGTCGAGAGAATGCAATACAACATGGAGACTCTTTCGGAAAAGGCTGAGAGGATGACCGAAACAAAGGGGGTTGAATACCTTACACCAATATTTGACCAAGCTTTTGACCACATATAATAGAGATAGACATACAGTGTGAACTCTGCTGCATGGAATAAATGTAGAAGGAAACGGTTATTATGATGTTGAATTTAAAAAACTTGTATTTCTTATCTTATCTTCTGTTATATAAAGGGCAGTTTTCTGTGTGCTAGAAGTAAAAAAACCTACAAAACAAAGACCCACAAAGTTTGTATATTCTTGATCGGTGAATACTATCTAAAATTTAAAAAAGATTATTCATTCTTTGACCCTAAAATGATGCTGATTACGGAAGGGGTGGGCGATTTTCCAGACATTTTTATGTACTAACTAAAGGGAAGTAACTCTAATTTTTTGATCAAGGAATTAATTCCCTTATGCCGACTCATTCCTCGAGGAATCTATAAAAAGGAGTTGCCTGTGCATATGTGAGTGCATGTCTTGAGAGAGGAATGGGCTGGTCGGAGAATAAAGAGAGGAGATAAGTAGAGGGAAGGGGAAATAGAGAAAGAGAGGTAAAGAGACAGAAGTTTTAAATGAAATGTGTTACACTTTTTCACCGGGCAACGCCGGGTATCGCTGCTAGTTTATATATAAATTAAAGAAAAGAATACCCTCTACATTTGACCAGAATAGCTTTAATAATAAGAGCTACATTAAAAAATCTGTTTGGTCAGTGATTTAGGCCAATTGTTGGTACATGTTTTAAAAAACAACAATGCTATTTGAGCTCGATGCAAGTAAACAGACTCTCAGTCCAGGCCAGGTATGGCTTGCTAGTAAAATATATAATTTATTAAATTAATGCTGAAAATTTCTTAAATTAAATAATTCTCTGATTTTTTGGCGATTTAAAAAAATTGAGTTGTATACAAAGAGTAGTCCCATAGCTGAGGCCCAATATCAATGATTGTGGGGTGGGGGTGTATGTGTCCCTTGTACTGGCACTGAAGAAGAAGGGGTGAATGAGCCACTATCATAGAAACTGATTCTATTTATCTTCCTCCCACAAGGTAAGATGTGACACAAGGTCGGGAAAGTGGGAAAAAACCAATGCTCGAGAATTTGAGCATTCTGGCCATTTAAAAATTGTCTGGGCAGCCCCGTCGGCATTCCTCGGTAGGGGCGCCTCAGGCGATTAGCAATAAACTAACCCCCTCTCAAAGGGTGAGAAGGCAAAGCCTGGGAGGTTGCACTTCCTAGAACTGCACAGGACGGACAACCGATAGACCGGCGTAAATCCAGACCCGAAAGCCCGGACAATACCGGTTTATTAGGCGGAGTAAAAACCCCTGGTTGATTATATCCATTACCAATCATTCAGCAAATTGTATATATGTCCTTAATCCAATGGCCAGTACTTGTACAATCTGTAATACTTCAGTTTATGCAGGTGTGACGGTCTAAAATGCTCATGTCTTTCCGACATGATGAGTCAAAGAGTATGATTCTAATTGAATTACCTTTGATGAATTGATCTTATGCAGGTGTCCTCGTTACTCCCCGAAATCAATTAGCATGATTATCTGTTAAATTTAAATCAAGAGCAAAGTCCTGTCCATCACAAGTCATAGAGAGACCAACATTTGCACGCTGGCTCCTCAACTCTTCATATGTGAATGTCGTCTGATACTAATTTAAAATGACATAAGCCAGAACGCGGTAATAGATAGATTTACAATTATTTCTAAATGGCCCGACTCCTGGTGGCCACATTCAGATTTAAAGACAATATCCTATGTTTTAAACTCGTCTATTTATTTTCAGTATAAGTTATATTCGCAAGTATGGAAGACTATTTAAAATATGGAAGACTATATGAAGTATTAAAAAAAAGGTTTGTAAGAAGGATTTTGGTTGCATATTCAATGTTTTTGATGGTGGTAAATTATCTTTTTGGGATAAACGTGTCATTTTGTATATATATATATATATATATATATATAAAGTCAAGAAGAAAGAAAATGTCTGATTTTTTATTTTGATTTAATAAAAAAATATCTGCATCTAACACATGGTTTCTTATGAAGGCATTTTGCCTCTATCTTTATATTAAAATTCAAAAGATGCTTATAAAATGAACTTTCCCAAATTTATAACTACCAGCGACCATGCGCGATTTTAAGTTCAATTAAAACAGACATTTGCACCGTTAGTCCATAACATCGGACACCCCTTCTACAAGACCAGGAAGGATTATTACGAAAAAAAAAACCAACATGTTAATACCTTTTATCTGTCTAAACTCTGTCGAGGCTTGTTATATCAAGCGAAATATTAGATAAAAAAGTCAAGATGAAGAAAAAAAAAAAATGGAAATTTTTTGAGTTTTTATTTTGATTTAATAAAAAATATCTGCATCTAACACATGGTTTCTTATGAAAGCATTTTGCCTTTATCTTTATATATATATACTTTATATATATATATATATATATATATATATATATATATATATATATATATATATATATGAATAATATAAAGATAATTATTTTATACTAGATCCTATCGTGATAGGGAGATGCTCAATATTGGGACAAAGCAATATTATAGGAAATATTGAAATGTAAAGTTAAATATTTTACAAGTTTATTATGATCATCAGGCGTTTAACCAAAAAAATATAATAAAATAACCGTTAATCCATCAATGCAGTTAATTTTTGCAACAACTGCATCGATGCAATGATTTTCTGCTCATTATTGAAACTTTCTTTGAACTACTTTTGCTTTAAGCATATCTGAAAATTCTTGTTGCAAATTTTCAAATTAATACTTACCAATAATTAGTAAGTTTTTGGCTCTTTCCTTCTAAGGATAAGAGTAATTCGTTGAAAATCCATGGATTAAAGGTCATTTCATTATATTCCTTGTTTAAACACCTGATAATCATAATAAACTTGTAAAATATGTAACTTTACTTATTTCTAACATTTCAATATTTCATATATATATATATATATATATATATATGATTATTTGGTTCTTTCCAAATATGATCTAAGGTTAAAATCGGATTTTAACTCTGCCTGATGAGATCTCAGCTTATAACAGCTTATAACAGCTGTTGATCGATGACATCGACATGCCAGTGTCGCAGATTTTGTACATGTCTGTGTAAATAAAAATAATCATATATAAAAGCTCTATTTGATATTGAGCACTTTTTAAAACCCGGTTGAAATTCTTTGGATTACTATCCTGTGGATGTTTACCTTGCCTGGAGGAGGAGGAGGAGGAGGAGGAGGAGGAGGAGGAGGATTATTATTATTATTATTATTATAATAATAATAATAATAATAATAATAATATACACACACACATATATATAATCAGTATAAATCCTACAAAATATCGGTCACAACTGGGGCCGTATAGTGTGTCAATTTATATTGAAAGAAATCAATAAAAGGCTCAATCGCAGAGGATTGAGAGCTAATACAAATAATTTATTTGAAAACTATATGTTAAATATTTCAGAATCGTTCCGCGCTTTCATCCAGATAGGTTGACTTTTTACATTAAAAAAGTCGATACCCATGGAACTCGTCAGCGTACTGAATGAAGTCAACACACAATGAGAAATGGTGTTATAATAAACACACATCATGTGACACAAAAGTTAACAAATAAAACACTTGCCGTTTTCTAGCTCCAGACGAAAACATTTCAAGTGGTGAGGGGAAGCGAGAAAGCAAATATCAATTAGACAATCACCTCAGACTTACTCCGCCGTCTGAAATGAATTCGGAAAGAAATCCTCCACTCGATAATAAAAATTTAATGGCGGGTTTTTTTTTTTACCTAGGTCATCAGAAACGTTATAGAATAATTTATTTTTGTAAAAATTAAATTATTGACGTAATCCTATGATTTTATATGAATATTTTAGTAATACATCTAGATAAATAGCGAGTGCGAACACTGATGAAGCATAATTTTTTTTCTGTTTAATTTTGACAGAGGGTGTACACTAGTAACTAAGAATAAAAATAAAAATTACTCAACACTTTTACCCAGTCTTGACTGAGAGAACGAGAACAATATACCGTCGGGGGGGGGGGGGCAAACAACATACAGTGAGAGAGGGCGAAAGTGATAGAAAGTTAGTAAGAGATAGGTCACGTGATGAGTTATTTGCAAATTGTGGCTTATTAGAACAGTTTAACTCAAGCTCAAGATTTAGGAATATTTTAGCATGCTTTTTTGTGTGATTAACGTATACAAGAAAAAAAAAAGACTTAAAGAAACAAACGTTGATTAACTTAGCTTTAGTATAATAGATACATATATAGGTAGGCTATATATAATCTATCTATCTATCTATATATCTATATACTATTAAAAAGTTATGGCGTTTTTGGAGTTTGTCTGTTGGTATGCAAATAGAAACATGTGATTGGTTGACCAAAACGGAATTGGCAGAATACACATTACTAAGATAGTAGTTTTTACAATGTCAATACTCGAGTTTTAAAATCATGGTATTTGTGGAGTTTGTTCGTAAGCAAATAGAAACATGTGATTGCTTGACGAAAAAGGAATAGGCAGAGTACACATTACTAAGGCATTAGTGTTTACGATGTCACTACCCGAGTTCGAATCTCACGTAAGTTAAAATGATTTTTTTTAACTGGATATGAGTTTTATAAATTTAAAGAAATAAACATAACATGATAATATGAAAAAATATTACATAAATATTTTCATAAACTAAGTGACCTTTTTTTATAGACATAAAGGGTGTTTGGCATTAGTTCAAAGCGAATTAGTTTTGCTTAAACACATAATTCTGATATGTTTTTTTGGTTTGCCAATAAAAAACAAAACGTAAATACATTCATCGTAGTTACTTGCTCTCAAATACTAAGTAGCGTATTTTCTCCACAAATTTTCAGAAATATTTTTACTCGTTCTAGCTATAAAGCGGTAGGAGCTATATACAGGGTGGGCAAAAATAAGGGTCCTATTTTTAAAAATTCATAACTTTTTTATTTATTGATTTTTTTTTTTTTCTTTTTTAGAATAAGTAAAGGACCCCTTCCGAAGCAAGCATGAGCCGTATTAGCCCTAAGGAACGTACCCTCATTTAGAAAACATTATTTTTGCTTAAAAAACTCAAAACAGTGTAAAAAACAATACTTTAGTTTTTGTAAGTTTTAAGAAGTGTTTTTCGGCTAAAATTTGTTTTGTTTATTTCAAAAAATCTCGGAAGGGTCAGTCTACACACACATAAAGTTTGGTGAGTTTAACTTTTATTTTGTGGAAGTTATTCAAATTCAAGTTATTCAAATTTAAAGATAGGACCCTTATTTTGGCCCACCCTGTATAATCTATCTATCTATCTATCTATCTATCTATCTATCTATCTATCTATCTATCTATCTATCTATCTATCTATCTATCTATCTATACTATTAAAAAGTTATGGTGTTTGGGGATTGTATCTGTTGGTAAGCAAATAAATCTCTGTCCCATTTGAGGGTTCTTGATAAGGTGCAGAAATGTATCTGTAATTTAATTGGCCCCGTAATTTCTTCTTCTCTGCATCCTGTCTCTCATAGACGTGATGTTGCTAGTCTTAGTCTTTTCTGTAAATACTATTATGGCCCGTGTTCTTCAGAATTGTATGATCTATTCTCTGCTTCCTTTATTTCAGCTCGTTTGACTCGTTGGTCTAGTAGTCTCCAATCATTCACTGTTTTCATACCTCATTGTAATACAGCTTCCTATTCCAGTAGCTTTTTTTCTAAGAACTGCAGGCTTATGGAACTTTCTTCCTGCTGACTGTTTTCCTCCTACTTATAGCCTTGGTCTTTTCAAGATTACAGCAAATATGGATCTCTCGTCTTTGCGATAATCATCTTTTGTTCTTGTTAGATTCTTATGTCAAGTGACTTCATGCCTTGTCTGGAGCAATTTCCATAAAAAATTTAAAAATAAATAAATAAATAAAAACATTGGATTCTTCGACAAAATTTCACAAATATTTTTCTTTGTACTAGCTATAAAAGTGAAGAATCTCAGTAAAGATGTAAATTGACATATCCAGGTACCGTACAAACACCGCTCAAGGAGCGGGTATAAACTAGTATATATATAATAAAATATCAGAGAGAAAGTTATCAGGTATAAAGAAATAGAAATAAAGAAGGGTTTTCTCATCTAAAGAAAAAATATTGATATTTTATACAATGCATTTCTTATCTCGTCTGATGGAGAGAAAGAAAAGGAAATATCTTTTTTATATTGCCGTCTTTGAAGTCCAGTTAAAATGTCTACTTGGCCATTTCAGTTCTCAAAGAATGACCAGAATGGTGTCGATAAGTGAAGCCTACTTTAACGCTGAAGCGTTACTCACACTGGTCATTATGGGAGATCAGCGTGAACACTGTCTCATCCGACTTCCGCTCTAATCTCTAGCCTTTGAGCCAGAGCAACTTTTCAAAGAAGCAATCGGCAGAGCAGGAGGAGATTTTATAGCAGATAAATAGCATTTTTAAGGGTAAATTCTCATGGAAAGTTATTGGATTTATATAATCTGCTTATATAAAGTTATATGTATGTGTGTGTGTGTGTATATATGTATATATGTATATGTTTATATGTGTGTGTGTATATATATGTATATGTATGTGTGTGTGTGTGTATATATATGTATATATGTATATGTTTATATATGTGTGTGTGTATATATATGTATATATATGTGTTTGTGTGTGTATATATATATGTATATGTGTGTGTGTCTATATATATATGTATATGTGTGTATATATGTATATGTATATGTGTGTGTTTATATGTATATGTGTGTGTATATATATATGCATATGTGTGTGTAGATACTTGATGAGAGTAAAAATTGGATAAAATGCAATATTTTATTAAATAATCAATTGTTCAAACAATAGTTTTATAAAAAAAAAACCTTATTTTCTCACTTCACAATATATATATATATATATATATATATATATATATGAAAATATTTGTTGTTGTTTATTATCTACGGGCGTATACGTTTCATCTTTTTTCAATCAAGACTCTTCAGCGTAGAAGTTTGACTATTCACTACTGGTCACACGATTCGAAACCCTGGATTATAAGTATTTTTCAACTCCAACCCAACGTCTTAAACCTCGCGGCCAATATCTGAACGGCTGATAAACTGTGGTAGATTAAATACATTTATAAGCGGCGATGACGACACAGGCATTCTACTTATATTAAGGAATGATGCATTATAAAGCAAATGACGTCACGCTGTATTTGCACTACTACTAAAGTGCTCTACTAATATATATATATATATATATATATATATTCAATTTTTTCCCTCTTCATATCTCATTCCATTTTCTTAGTTTTTAATTTATCATTCTAACGTTTTCGTCTTAGAGGGTCAGACGATAAGGCCTTAAGGAAAATTTTAGCCATTTTCTTTTTTTTTCCACCCGCCTATTTCATTGATTAAAAAAAAAATGTTTCCTCTGAAATTTATCCTACGATTTTGTTGTACGCGAAATTTACTTATATATATATAACTTCTTTGTAATATAGCAGGAAAAATCCCAACAGAGTGCTCGATTAATTGAGAATTAAAGTTAAAAATAAAAAATTCAGAGCGTAATATTTATTTATTTTGGTACAGAAAAATTAGTACAACATTCGTACCGTCGGTTTCAAGCACAGAAGGAATTAGCCATCCGGCTCTCTTCAGCTTCTGTTGTCATCTGTTTCGGAAATGTGAAGTCACGTGTCACTCTCGTTTGGACGCGTTATTTGCTTAGTATTATGTTTTAATTTAGTGTAAGGAAGGTTTAATAAGGTTTGAAAAAAAGGCGAGGGGTGAAAAGTAACAGTTGAGATTTTAACCGGAGAAGATTTAAAGAGATATAAAAATAAAAAATATAAAAATAAAAAATATTTCTATATAAATCCCGTGAGCCAATATTATGAATATCGTATATTTGGCCGTTACTGTTTAGGGGTTTAATGATGTGTCTTTTAAAGAAATTAGGGAGAGAAAATGGGTTTAAGGATTATACTTATAAAAATATAAAAAGGTTCAAAGGAACAACATTAATTAAATTCAAGTTTAAATCCTGGATAAATGACTTTAAATCAATCCTAAAGGAATTTAAATATATATATATATAGTAGAGAATGGTAGTTTGCTTGAAGCATTGCTGGGTATAGTAGTAGTAAGTTTTTGAAAGGCTGTGGGCAATGCAATTCCGGGTAAGATGCATAATATTAAAATAAAACTTGATTTAATTTATATTCCCTGCGAAACTGCTTTATTTGCTGCGGTCTATATCTGACAGCCATTTTGTTTTGTATTATTCTCTACACAGTCGGAGAAGAAAAAAAAATATTCTTCTTCTGGTTTATTATTTTTGACAAAGGGATGTCTTTTCCCGAAATATCAAATAGTGATTTTTAATCACCCGGACATCACACGAACAGCTAAAACACTCTTGCTGTTATGTAAGAAAAAAAAAGGAAAAATAAATAGTAAGTCTTATATCGTATTCGATTTATTGTTATTGTTTTTGTTCCTTACAACTTGCATCTTACCCGGAATTGCATTGCCCACAGCCTTTCAAAAACTTACTACTATATATATATATATATATATATATATATATATATATATATATATATATATTTATATATATATATATTTATATTTATATATATATATATATATATATATATATTTATATTTATATATATATATATATATATATATATTTATATATATATATATTTATATTTATATATATATATATATATATATATATTTATATTTATATATATATATATATATATATATATATATATATATTTATATATATATATATATATTTATATATATATATATATATTTATATTTATATATATATATATATATATATTTATATATATATATATATATTTATATTTATATATATATATATATATATATATATATATTTATATATATATATATATATTTATATTTATATATATATATATATATATATATATATATTTATATATATATATATATTTATATTATATATATATATATATATATATATATATATATATATATATATATATATTTATATATATATATATATATTTATATATATATATATATATATATATTTATATATATATAAGAAAACCCACCCCAGGAGGAGTAAAATTAATTCCTGAACAGAAAATGTTTGCACGAATTTCTGTCACCTAATGAGGAAATTTAGGGAAGATTTTTAATTGATGTCTAATATTTATTGTTAACATTTGACAAAAATCGAAGGTATCTGAATTTCACAAAAGGCTGTAACCCCCATCTTTTACAGCTTTACATAAAACTAAATTAAACTAAACATATCCCATATTATGATTCCTTACGCCTAGCAGCTGTGTTCCAAAACTCATAATGATCAGTTGATTAGGTTAGGAGTCAATGCTGTGCATACAAATATATAAACATATAGACATACCGAACTTCATAAAGATAGATATTTATATAAAGTTAGGTATGTGTCTATGTTTATATATGTCTATATATAGGATTCACTCCGAAACTAATTAACCGATCATTATAAATTTTGGAACACAGCTGCTAGGTGTAAGGATGAGACTTATTGTTTTTACTTATGCAAGAAGAGTATCTTAAAAGATATCTTATAGCTTATGAATTTTTCAATGAAATTAAAGTAGAATAACAGGTCATGGGTATGTTTAGTATATGCATTAAAAATAATATACAGGGTGGGCCAAAATAAGGGTCCTATCTTTAAATTTGAATAACTTGAATTTGAATAACTTCCACAAAATAAAAGTTAAACTCACCAAACTTTATGTGTGTGTAGACTGACCCTTCCGAGATTTTTTGAAATAAACAAAACAAATTTTAGCCGAAAAACACTTCTTAAAACTTACAAAAACTAAAGTATTGCTTTTTACACTGTTTTGAGTTTTTTAAGCAAAAATAATGTTTTCTAAATGAGGGTACGTTCCTTAGGGCTAATACGGCTCATGCTTGCTTCGGAAGGGGTCCTTTACTTATTCTAAAAAAAAAAATAAATAAAAATCAATAAATAAAAAAGTTATGAATTTTTAAAAATAGGACCCTTATTTTTGCCCACCCTATATTAAAATATATTTCGGAATTTTTCCCAATATTTATTTAAATAGTAGAGATTTAGAATAACAATTCTACAGACATATTCTGAGTCGCTACTGTAGTGCAATCACGATTCGATCCCAGATCCCATAATGATCAAAACGTGATTCCATTCATGCAGCCACTCAACATACTTCTGTACTTTTATATTTAGAGAAGCGTCCTTTTAGTCTCAACAGGCAATAGATATTCTCTGTGAGGGTATCTGAATGGGGAGTTTATAGTGAAGCAATGGTTGCATGACATAATCACGTTGACACACGAAGTTAAGCGACGTCGAGCCTGGTCAGTACTAAATGGGTGACCATTTGGGAATACCAAATGCTTTATGTGCTCTCCACATTGTTTCCAGTCATTCTGGATTTATCCTTGCCACTAGAATCAAGCAGTGCTGATTCAGAAGAAGTTTGGTTGAGGATTGCGCAACCCTTGCTTCACAATTACATGCACAGTCATTCTTACAGGAGGTATCCATTGTCTCTCAAGCCTGAACGGACGCCATGAATGGTGGCACAATCTCCAACAAGTGTATGGCCGTGTTAAGAGTGGGCATGTTCTAATCACTGAGACCGGAATTTTATATCCCCCATCCACTGCCATGCCAAAGCAGTATTTTATCTTTTAATGAGTAATTAATGGCCATCAATTTAATTAACACAGGACATTCGATGACACGTCCTACCGTTTCGGATATATCCACAAAGGCTTTTTTTATAATTTAGCAATTCAAACAGATTATTCAGAATAGGACGGCAACAAAGCAAATGTTTATATTAACTTTTTAATGTGTATAAAATTTAAACTTAATTATCATATTTTGTCAAATATTATGTATTTATTGAGTATATATTCTCAGATTACTGGTGTCAAATTGTGTTTTCCAATGAAAATGAAGATGCCCCCCCCCCCCCCGAGAAAAAGCACTCTGCCGAATAAAAATTTGCCTGGGTAGCCCCATTGGCGTTTCATGGTTGGATGCTTCAGGCGATTGGCAATAAACTAACCCCCTTCTTAAAGAGTGAGAAGATAAAACCTGGGAAGGTGGGCCTACTAGAGCTGACCAGGACCATATTGCAGACCGACAGAGATCAAGCCATCCTTCAAAAAAATGGCAGAGACTCCGCCAATCTTGTTTTGGTATGAATTTTACCCCTGAACGAGTCCTGTCTATACATAGAAGCCTTAGGAAAGACAGCTGAGAGATTGTCCTCTTTGACTGTGGTTAACTACTTTGGCTTCACTCTGACATTTCATTATCTCTCCTCACTGAATCAAATATTAATCTGAATTTTCTCTTCTTTTTATAAAAAATTCCACGTTCTCTCTATTTATTTGCCTCCTTACTAGGGCAGATTTAGACACAAGGTCTATTTTTAATGCGGGGAAAATCCAGCCCCCCCAAAAGAGGCACTTGACTTCAAAACAACCCTATTTCTGGCCGGGTCTTTTTTTTATCCCTCTTTCTCAAATCCATCCATTATCACTTCCTCTAACGTTTTTCCTGGGCGTTTCCCTGCCAACTGACCCTGCTACCTCAACTGTTCTACATCTACTAACCCAAGCATCGTTTGAATCGATTGTTTCAACGTGACCAAACCAACGAAGTCTCCTGTTGTGCACTTATGTCTCTATACTCTACAGATTTAATCATACTCTGAGATCATCAGATTTAAGCCGGTCCCTATTTACTTTCCTCCCCACGAGGGCGGAGAGGCACAAGGTCGGTTTTTAATTTTGGGAAAATCCAGCTCTCCCAAAAAGGGCACTCTGAATTGGGACAAAAATTTAAATTGCCTCTGTCTAGAAGGATTTCTCCTACACTGACTGAGGACAGAAAATATGAAGATACTACATTTTGCTCTTAGCCAAAAACGCCAAAGATATCAAGAAAATCATTTGGTCGATAAGTAACTTGATTATAACAGAAATTCTCATGACAACAGTAGCAAATAATGTACCAACCTCATAGTTAATTGATACCGTAACAATTTTAAAACCCAGTCTGCCCTTGTATTTAGAATAAGCTGTTTTGCTTTTAAAAGACTTCTGCATGGCTTCTTCTTTTTTTTTGCTATGAGCAATGAGTAGTGTCGGTTCTAATACTACACTTCATCTTTTCTGTTCTCGGTCAGAATTTAGACTGAAGCAATTTTTTTCCCCAATCCAGAATGCCCCTTTTGGGGAGCTGGATTTCCCCATATTATAAATTGTCCTTGTGTACAACTCTGCTCTCGTGGTGAGGCAAGTAAATAGGGACTCATCATTTCATTATCATTTGTCCCTTGGTCTGAATGACTGTTGAGACACCAACAATGACCTAGCAACCAGTTTTCTTCAGACTTCCTGATTTTCTGCCTTCTGAGTGTGTTATTCAGCACCAGCCATGTCCACTCTCAGATGTTGTCCTTCCACCTATTTCTTTGTCTGACCCACCTTCTTCCTTTTCCTATACAGTTCCTTGCGGGGATTGTCTTTGATCGTATGACATGGTCGTACTACTTCATTTTTCTCTTCTTCACAGTGGTCAGTAGATCTTCATATAGCCCGACTGCTTGTATGTGTCTGTTCTTCACTTCCTCATTTATGATATGGTCTTTGTATGAGATGTTGAGGACCTTTCGAAAGAATAAGGACTGCCGCATGACAAAAATGTTTTGCATTTTTGTTTAAACAGATCTTTTATCTATTTTAAATTATTGATTTGCATTTCGTGAAAATAAAATACTCAATAAGAAAAGAAAAAAAGGCTAAAGATTCAATTTGTTTTTGATTCCCCTGGTGTGTGTGTGTGCGCAATGAATTGTAATATTCAGCTTATGATTCTCCAATGTCTGTCTATAAAACACAATGCCAATTTTTCAATTCTAACATATTACAAAGAAATCAGAAAATGAACAGCTGAATAATTTATAAAAGTATCGTCTGTATAGAAATGATGATATCCTTTTCTGTCTACAGAGGAAGAAGATCAAATTGACCCCCTCTCCGCCCCCCACACACACACAAAAAAAAAGATGGCTCGATGTGTTAATGATAAATATTGAAGCCAACCATCTTGATCTATTTCAGAACGATTAACATATACATGAAATGACTTATTGTTATTCAAGATATACTGAAGAGAAACCTGTAGTGAAAGTTATGGGAAGAGTATTGATTTACTCCTCTCCAGGAGTTAGGCACAAGGCCAGTTTTTATCTTTCTCCCGCAAATAAGATGTGACCCAAGGTCGGGTCGGGAAAGTGGGGTTTAAAAATTGCCTGGGCAGCCCCGTCGGCATTCCCCGGTAGGGGCGCCTCAGGCAGTAAGTAATAAACTTACTCCTCCCCAAAGAGGGGAGGCGAAGCCTGGGAGGGTGGACCTCCTAGAACTGCACAGGACAGACCCATAGACAGGCGTAAATCAAGCCCCGAAGGCCAAGACAATACCAGTCTATGGGGTGCAGTATTCATCGGAACAGATACTACACTTTGATCTTAGCCAAAAGGCCAAGAACAATGGGAGTGGGAAGAGTAGGGGTGTTATTTTGTTGGATAATTAGAGAGAGGGGGGGGAGATGAGATCTTGTGGTTGGCGTCATAGTGAGAGTTGGCTGATGGCGGTCGCCCTTTTTCCCAGTAGAATGAAGGCTGATACTGAACACTCTTCATCCAGGGCGGGAGTACAAATAAAAGCGGTAGTTTTGGACTTCAACTCACGTTTGTATTCCTTTGGGGAGGAGTAAGTTTATTGCTTACTGCCTGAGGCGCTCCTACCGGGGAATGCCGACGGGGCTGCCCAGGCAATTTTTAATGGCCAGAGTGCTCACCTTCTCGGGCGCTGGCTTTTCAAGCCCCACTTTCCGACCCGACCTTGGGTCACATCTTACCTTGTGGGAGTAAGATAAAACTGGCCTTGTGCCTAACCTCCTGAAGAGGAGGTAAATAATACTCACGTCAAAAAGGATCCCTAACCAGGGTTTTAAGAATAACAAAACTGAATTCTTATGTTGTATTTTGCTGGTTTATGACCATATGGTGATGCAATTAAAGATGGCGATGACATGGAAAGAAACACAAATGATGTATGCATGTTTCATGCATGTGTATGTGCATGTAAGCTTAAATGAATGTGTGTGTATATATATATATATATATATATATATATATATATAGATAGATTTAGATTTTTCACTTATAAAATAGATCATTCAGTGAAGACCGGGGTTGTTCCAATAAAAAACAAGCTCGATGATACTCGATTACAGAGTACAGAGCATTTATATGTGATTTTATGAAGGCTTACCAAATCATTCCTTTCAAGACACCAATGATCACCATTAAAGATATTTTTTCTTACAAATACTATTTATTCAAATTAAATGTTTTTTCCTTACAAATACTATTTATTCAAATTCAAGTAACTGCTTGGTAGTGAAACACGTGTAGGAAAAAACATTTAATTTGAATAAATAGTATTTGTAAGAAAAAATATCTTTAATGGTGATCATTGGTGTCTTGAAAGGAATGATTTGGTAAGCCTTCATAAAATCACACATATATATATATATATATATATATATATATATATATATATATATATATATATATATATATATATATAAAGTATGTGGGTATTTATGAGGGCTAATAGCAATGCAGAAAACCGGAAAGGTGAAAGAGATGATGAACAGTGCAGTCCCTCTAAGGGAAATAAAACGTCCAAGACGTGTTGTTTCCCTTAGACGGGCTGCACTTTTGTTTTCTTTTTTGAGAAGGGGAGTGTTTCTCCCGAAATATCAAAGGATGTTGCACCATCCCGAATTTTATTGATATTAACAGTAAGTCTTATATTTACTGATATAACATGTGAAAGATCTGTCGCAAAAATAAATGGATAATTGTGAAGATTGATACCTCAAATATTGTCTTCGATTGTTTTTGTTCATCCTCTCTTTCATCATTCCGGTGTTCTGCATTGCTATCAGCCTTCATCAATGCCCACATACATATTTACCAGCAATGCTCTCTCTCTCTCTCTCTCTCTCTCTCTCTCTCTCTCTCTCTATATATATATATATATATATATATATATATATATATATATATATATATATATATGTGTATCTTGGCAGCATCTTTTCTTTTATACAAGTATCATTAAAAATAACGGACATCTTGTGTCTGGTTATTTTTTCTAAGATCCTTTCCGTTTTTCTGATTAGGTTCTTAGTTTTAGACGGAAACTGGCTGATTAAATTGCCATAGCTTCCCAAAGTGCTTTCGGACCCTTCCAGGTTCATCGTCAGTGGAGCAATGTTAACCAGGCATAGACCCCGTTCGCATATCCGTAAACTTCTAGTAGATAACACAAAAATCATCGCACAAAATACTAATACACTTAAACTCCACATACTCGAAGCCCTATACATTAAAACAGAAAAAGCCAGCTATTAACAAGATTAACTATACTATTAGTACTAATATACTCAAATGCCTATAAATATAAATTTACATAAAACACAGTCCTTTATTTTCCCGCCTAAATAGAATATATATTCACTCCTAGGTCTATGCCTGGTTAACATTGCTCCACTGACGATGGACCTGGAAGGGTCCGAAAGCGCTTTGGGAAGCTATGGCAATTTTATCAGCCAGTTTCCGTCTGAAACTAAGAACCTAATCAGAAAAACGGAAAGGATCTTAGAAAAAATAACCAGACACAAGATGTCCGTTATTTTTAATGATATATATATATATATATATATATATATATATAAAGAACAGAAGAATAAAGATATGATGTATACTTTTAAAGAAGAACGTATCATGAAAAACTGATGCTCGATATACGATATAGAGCAATTATATAAACAAAAAATAATATCTTATCGTCAAAAAGCCATGGCTTAAGGAAGGAATAATAACATTTCTTTTATTTGAAACACCTTGTTTTGAACAACTGATGACTTAATAGATATTGCATTTTATACAATTGTTATTCTCATCCCATACTTGGTATATATATATATATATATATATATATATATATATATATATACATGGAAGGCCGAAGGATCGCAGGCAAAAACATTGTTCTCTTTTTAAGAAAAAACTTTTAATTTTTTTTATATAAAGGACAACTGATATTCCTACACGTCAAAATATAGAAAATAAATAAAAGATATATGAAAATATATACCTTTCACATTGATTTTATATATATATATATATATATATATAGAGAGAGAGAGAGAGAACATAGAAAGAACTCGGATTTCTTACCAAAATTATTCATTTTAACACTATATATATATATATATATATATATATATATATATATATATATATATATATATATATATATATATAAAATATATTATAACTCAGAAGAATAAAATATGTTCTTCACTAAAATACCATTGAGAAATGTATGAACCCACACACTACTTAAGCTGAAATAGCAATTTGTATTCAATAAATCGTGTACAATAACTTGTTCACAATTGGTATTCTATGTTTGCATTAGATACCCCCTCACAATAAAAGGTATTTGTATGTTCTAAAATATAAGACCCGAATTGCAATCCATAAAAGACAAACTCAGTGGAAGTGAAGCAGGTGTTTGCCAGCCAACCTGCTGTGAGCATTACTGTGTCTTCAGATATAATATCCTGTGTCAAAGAGGTCTGCTCTTTGTTGATGTGTTGTCTGTTGCTCGTTACTGGTTATTTATCTTCCTCCCACAAGGTAAGATGTGACACAAGGTCGGGAAAGTGGGATTTGAAAAGCCAGCGCCCAAGAAGGTGAGCGCCATGGCCATTAAAAATTGCCTGGGCAGCCCCGTCGGCATTCCCCGGTAGGGCCGCCTCAGGAAGTAAGCAATAAACTTACTCCTCCCCAAAGAGGGAAGGCGAAGCCTGGGAGGGTGGACCTCCTAGAACTGCACAGGACAGACCCATAGACCGGCATAAATCAAGCCCCGAAGGCCAAGACAATACCAGTCTATGGGGTGTAGTATCCATCGGAACAGATACTACACTTTTATCCCGGCCAAAACGAGTTTATTTATCTTCCTCCCACAAGGTAAGATGTGACACAAGGTCGGGAAAGTGGGATTAGATAAGCCAGCGCTCGAGAGGTGATCACTCCGGCCATTTAAAAATTGCCTGGGCAGCCGCGTCGGCATTCCTCGGTAGGGGCGCCTCAGACAGTAAGCAATAAACTTACTCCTTCCCAAAGAGGGGAGGCAAAGCCTGGGAGGGTGCACCTCCTAGAACTGCATAGGGCGGACAACCCCCAATAGACCGGCGTAAATCCAGACCCAAAGGCCCGGACGATACCGGTTTATTAGGTGGGGTAAAAACCCCTGGCTGAAGGTTTCAGTGACGAATGTTGTCTGCTAAAGTTTAAAAAAATGTTCATCACTAAATGCTGGCGATATTAAAATGAATACCGATGTGTATGAGTCCCATATAGGCAATCTGCACGGACATGTGGCCCCTCTCGTGAGTACCTGATTAATTGAGCAAATCGATGCCAGAAAAACAAAATATCCTAACCTGTGTTTAAGAAATGTAAAAGAATAGAGACGGATGACAATTCAGATGTGGAGAAAGTATGTTTGGATAGCAAAGCTATTGAACTTGTTCAGAAGTTTTGTTACTTTGGTGATACCATTGAAGTAGAGGAAGAAGCTAGTAGTTTTACTTGACTTCAAGAATTAGGAGTGAATGGAGTAAAGTCCTGAAATTTCTGCCATTACTAACCAGCAGAGCATTACCACTGTCGACTGAGGGAAGAATCTATTAGTACGCGTGTGATGATGTATAGAAGTTAAACTTGGCCAGCGAAGGTTGAGGATTTGTGTTGCATGGAGAGAAATGATAGTAGAATAATACGATCGATGTGTAATGTGAGTCTTAACGACAAACTTAGATCTGATGATCTTGGAGAAAGATTAAATGTGGACAGTATAGGGAGATAGATGCAGAACAGGTGACTTTATTTGTTTGGTTACATTGAAAGAATGGATGAAAGTTATAGGGCTACTAGATGTTGAACAGTTGAAGTAGCAAGATCAGTGGTCAAAGAAAGGTCAAGGAAAACATGGGGGGGGGGAAGTAATAAGAATGGATTTGAGAGAAAGAGCAATAAAGACCTAGCCAGAGTTATTTATCTTCCTCCCACAAGGTAAGATGTGACACAAGGTCGGGATAGTTGGATTTGAAAAACCAGCGCTCGAGAATTTGAGCACTCTCATCATCATCATCATTATCATCATCATCATCATCATCATCATCATCAACCGGTTTAATTGTTGAATCAGGCCACAATTAATCCTCTGATGAGGGTGGGGCCTGATTGTCTAGTCTCGAAATCTAAGTCTTCCTCTCCACTCCTGTCTTTGGCAAGGCTTGATGGAATCCATACCTATGGCCTTCCTATCACGTTTGACTACATCCTCCCAAGTCAACTTGGGTCTGCCAGTGGTGATGTTCTCTGCTGACACATTCAACTTTCGGACTTTAGCAATCCAGCCATCGTTACGCTCAATGTGACCCAACCAACGCAGTCTGTTCTTCCGCATGATGTCCGTAAGGCTTTTCAAGTCGACCTGTGAGAGCAGGGATTCAAAAGAAACGTACTGTTCAGGCCTCACCAAACAGATCCATCTGACCATTGCCTTGGCCATTAAAAATTGCCTGGGCAGCCCCGTCGGCATTCCCCGGTAGGGGCGCCTCAGGCGATTAGCAATAAACTAACCCCTTCTCAAAGGGTGAGAAGGCAAAGCCTGGGAGGGTGGACCTCCTAGACCTAGCCAGAGATAGGTTAGTTTGAAAGTCAATTTTTATATGCCATTATTTAAAACGGTTGCTAAACTGATTATGATGATTGTTGTTGTTGTTAGGTGAGTCAGATTTCTGTCTAGAGCTCACAAAGATCGTGCCTCAGGATTGTCTGGTCTGCATGAAGTCCTCCACGTTGGTGATTACAGCTATTCGGTAGACCATCAAGATTGTATGTTTTTACCCCTGACACCGAAAACATCAGTGGTTGCATACTAATTCGGGGAACGTTTGATCCAGAACACACACGAGAACAGTGCAGAAGCTACGTTGCCATTGATTTGCATTTCAGTATCTGACATGTCTTTGTTTGTCACATACAGATGCAGAGATGACCATAGGACGACTCATAATGCCAACTTCTCCTAGATTTTCAACAGAGCCCTGTTAGTCAGGTTGCAGCCCTAATACCCCTTGGTGTCAGACCTGTCTGACATTGGCTGTTCTGCCATGGACCAGAGTTCCAGACAGCATAGCTCTGGCACTATGACGTTGAGGAAGGGTTAGACTTGAGGGGGGGGGGGTTGTTGTTGTTGTGGTGGTGGTGCTGTTGCTGATGATGATGATGCATCATTAAGAAAAAGAAGAAGAACAACAACATACTTAAGAATCAAGAGTCAAGAAATAACAATTCAAGACAAAAAATATATTGAGATGTCTTTTATTCAAAAAAAATATTTGCTCCTGCAGGTTAAAGAAGAGCTTGGTGACACTGCTCGTTAAGACGAGGCAGCATATTCACTTCCGGCCAGCATGTTAGTCACTACAGATTTATGCAAAGAATAAATCTTTGTTTTAACAAAGTCTTTTCATTAAAATTTATAGACTTTTTTGTTGATGTTTTGTTTTCTATTTTTAAACCATATGAATCATTGTAGGGAGAAATATATTTTGACACATTTGCATTTTTTTCTTCTTGAAATAACACGGAAATATGGCTGGAGGAAGGATTCACTGCTGTGACTAGTCAGAAAAAAATGTCATGTTGTTTATGGCGCCATAATTGGGGCTTTCACGCTGGTCTTGAAAAATGTGATTACGAGTTTTAAAAAAATGTTATTTTAACTAAGCAAAGAAAATTAACATTGCTGGGAACAAGAACTTCTAACTTGGAAAGTTAGAGAAAATTTTTCATCACATATTTATTATTTTAGCTATTTAACAAAAAATATTTTCAGCTATTTTAAAGCAATTTTTTTCTATTTTTATAGCTATTTTTGTGGTAATTTTTTTTAATTTTAAGTTAGAGGCAATTTTTTACCACATATTTATTATTTTAGCTATTTTAAAAACTATTTTAAAGTAATTTTAGCTATTTCTTAAGCTACTTCTGTGTCTTATTATAAGGTTATATTTTTAATTCTAATGTAGTGGCAATTTTTTATCACATATTTATTATTTTAGCTATTTTAAAAACTATTTTAAAGTAATTTTAGCTATTTCTTAAGCTACTTTTGTGTCTTATTATAAGGTTACTTTTTTAATTCTAAAGTAGTGGCAATTTTTTATCACATATTTATTATTTTAGCTATTTTAAAAACTATTTTAAAGTTATTTGTAGCTATTTTTTAAGCTACTTTTGTGTCTTATTATAAGGTAATTTTTTTAATTCTAAAGTAGTGGCAATTTTTTATCACATATTTATTATTTTAGCTATTTTAAAAACTATTTTAAAGTAATTTTAGCTATTTCTTAAGCTACTTTTGTGTCTTATTATAAGGTAATTTTTTTAATTCTAAAGTAGTGGCAATTTTTTATCACATATTTATTATTTTAGCTATTTTAAAAACTATTTTAAAGTAATTTTAGCTATTTCTTAAGCTACTTTTGTGTCTTATTATAAGGTTATTTTTTTAATTCTAAAGTAGTGGCAATTTTTTATCACATATTTATTATTTTAGCTATTTTAAAAACTATTTTAAAGTAATTTTAGCTATTTCTTAAGCTACTTTTGTGTCTTATTATAAGGTTATTTTTTTAATTCTAAAGTAGTGGCAATTTTTTATCACATATTTATTATTTTAGCTATTTTAAAAACTATTTTAAAGTAATTTTAGCTATTTCTTCAGCTACTTTTGTGTCTTATTATAAGGTTATTTTTTTAATTCTAAAGTAGTGGCAATTTTTTATCACATATTTATTATTTTAGCTATTTTAAAAACTATTTTAAAGTAATTTTAGCTATTTCTTAAGCTACTTTTGTGTCTTATTATAAGGTAATTTTTTTAATTCTAAAGTAGTGGCAATTTTTTATCACATATTTATTATTTTAGCTATTTTAAAAACTATTTTAAAGTAATTTTAGCTATTTCTTAAGCTACTTTTGTGTCTTATTATAAGGTTATATTTTTAATTCTAAAGTAGTGGCAATTTGTTATCACATATTTATACTTTAATTATTTTTAAAGGTATATAAAAGTTATTTTTAGCTTTTTTTAAAAGCTATTTTTTGTGTCCTATTATGAAGTTATTTTGTTAATTCTAAAATAGCTAAAGTAATAAATATGTAATTAAAAAATTACCTCTAGGTAATTTTTTTATTAAATATTTATTACTTGAGCTATTTTTTTTAGCTATTTTAAAGCTGTGTTTGAACTATTTGTTAAAGCTATTTTATTGTGTCCTATTATGAAGTCATTTTAAAAATTCTAATTTCAAATGTTTGTCATTCCATAAAAAATAATTTATCAAAGGTTTAGCATAAGGTACACCTCTTCAAAAAAGAATCGAGCACTCTTGGCAGTCGGTAATGCAAATGTAAAAATGTATAAATATTATAATTCGATCTACTTTAAAGGCGAGTGTAATAGCATATGGCTAGAATGCTCAACCGCTGACCACAGTTTGATGATCAAGCGATCTGTAGTGATACTGACAATTCAGTATGCCTAATTAGCATAAGAATGAGAAAGAGCATATATAAAACTTTCTCTCTAAAGAGAGTGAGGCAGAAACTTGTCTAGTCACTAACGAGTGCTAACCTTTCACGGTCGGTTTTCGCATTTCAGTGTGAAAGCACTTGCCACGTTTAGACACACTGAAGAGCCGTTCTCAGGTGAAACAGCTGTCTGTAGATAACTATACATATATATTTATATATAATTATAATTAATAAATAAATATTTTTATATACATAGACATATATATGTTTTGCGTTTTGATTTTACGCTCGTCGGTATGGAATTATGTAACAGTATCGCCAGTCGGACAATTTGAACCTCGGATCCACGTATTATGAACTCTAGTCTCATAACGATTTGGCCAATGCTATGATCACGCTTTTTAATGCAAGAGAAATACACCTTGCATTATTTCGATGTAAACACAAGTATTGTGATTCTAAAGAGAGTTCTATCTACCAAGGGAGAGAGCCATGCAATATGGTTAATTTTTGAATCATCAATTTATAATCTCTCGATAGTGCTCAACTTTATAAGAGCTTAATAACTATTTATAATAATTATATTTATATATATATATATATATATATGCATATAATTCTTAAAGGTACAACTCATTCCACAGATCTAAAATTGAATTGGAACTTTAAGAATTGTATCAAGTTTATTGCATAGTTTTTTTTATATATATAGCTTTGGACGCTGTACAAAATAACGTTTCAGTAAATTTCTTTTGTGGATGGGTATGTGGAGGATGTTAATTTACAATAATACCGAAATGGATTCCTACACTATTCTCCTACAACTTAGTTTTAGAAAAACAAACAAAAAGCAATAATTTATCGCTAGTTAACTCATTGAATTATCATTTGTTTGCAGAAGAATGGTGTGCATGTCCGGGTTGTGGTTTCTGAAACAGCAAATGGTATTCAGAACTCGCCCCTTCACGCTTAGTATTTATTTATTTTTCGGAAGATCGAAACTCGAAAGGGTGGGGGTCAGAAAGAGAGATAACTAAATGACATTTCCTGTTTCTGGAACTACAGCTTTGACATGGACACCATTTTTGTACAAGTGAACGATGGTTTAGCATGTCTTACAGACGAGTCAACTAGCTATAATTGTTTTCTTTGCCTCAAACATGATTTTAAGTAACAGATCCATCTCGTAAACCCTTATGCTCGAGTGGCTTTTAGGCTTGATAATTGGTGACTCATTTGTAAAAAAAAACAAACACAATCTTATTGGTTTTATAAAACGTAATTGTTCTATCTCCATTGTGAACGTAAAAGGAAATTATATAGCATTATAACTCAGTGAATACAACTTTTCAAAGGCATATAAAACATCTATATGGGACAAAATAAAACCAACATGAAGACATGCATGAAGAGTCAAGAATGTATTCAGGCTTTCTCAAGATAAAAGTTATGTTACAGGGAAACAAAGTATTTATACATACAAACATGAAGTGTAAGAGAAGTCCTACGTCCTTCACACAGGGTTTTGGTCTTCTTTCGGACCCTAACCATCAACACTCCGCTCCCTACCTCCCATCTGACTTCCTATCTTTTCATACTAAATCATACTACGACCCCTACCTCCAACCTCTCCACCTATCTGTTAGTCTTTCACTGCTAATATGTATACATTCTACTCTAGCAAACATGCAGTTTTTTTCTGTCCCACCATACCTATTCTTCATTCTCTTAATATCTATACGGCCTGGCCGACCATCTACTACGTCTCCTCCATGTATAGTTTCTTTACACAAAACTACTCGTCTGTGGAACACAATACCACGGGGCTGATTCCCAGCTGACTACAACATGGTCGTTTTCAAGTCCAATCTTAACAAATTCTTGTCGAGCCGTCTTTTTAAATAATCAAATTCTGCCCAGTTTCACCCATTGTCTCAAGGTGTTGTCACATCGTCCACCTGACAAACTTATGAACCCTTATCCTTGAGTGGCCTTTGGGCCTTGATAAGTGGTGACTCATTAGTACAAAATATATTCTTCCCTACAACTTTCACCTGAGTAATTTCAATTCGTTTCTGTTATCACATATCTATATGCATACATACTTTATTTTCCTGTAACATGCCTTTTATCTCGAGAAAGCCTGAATAAATTCTGGATGTGAAATATCAATCTCTCTACGTATATTTTTTTCCATATAAATGTCTTTTTAGTCCTTTTTCTTTTTTAATTTTACCTGTACATTTTGTTGGACCTTTATACAATCAGTCTATCTCGTGCATATCTCTACTATTATATTAAATCTGAGTTAATTAACATTTGATTCCCTAAGGCTTTTTCCCTTATATTTTAATAACACAAAATACATGCTAAAACATACTGTAGTTGTAGAATTGAGGTATGTTTAAAAAAATCTTTTTTAATTGTTCTAATTAGTGTAATTTATAATTAACTGAACAAGTAACCTATCTCTCTCTTAGCTGTTAGTGTATTTCTCTCACAGACGCTGTTTTCATCTATCATATAAAGTTATTTTGTGAGATTTAAAAAATTGGACAGAAATAGCATTTAAAGTGACATATATAAAAATTTGATTCTGACGAGCCAATTTTCATTTGTTATTATTATACCATGTTATTGTCACTATAATAATAAAAAAAAAACTTCACTACAGTTTATCAAAACAATATGTAGTCCCACTCTCACAACTAGTAATATGGAAACCTTTTAAAATTATGATCGAAAAATCAAAATCAGCAAGGATAATAACTCATATTTTTAATCGAAGAATATAAAAAGAGTTGTCTCACTTAAAATTGAAATTTTTTTTTTCTGTATAAGTTTAGAAAGTGTGCACACAAATAAAAATGAATAAGTAAAATGACGTCACTGCGTCGCGGGCAACGTCGAGTAGATACAGCTAGTTCATTTATATTTTGAAGTCGATGTGACGTATCATGATGTCATTCGACTTCCGACATTAAAACTTACATCTCACAAATGGATATAAGATTAGTCCATCCTATATGACATAATCATGTTGACACACTGGTCCAGTTCTCACTAGATCACTAAAGTTAAGCGACGTTGAACCTGGCCAGTACCAGATGGGTGACCATTTGCAAACACCAGACACTGTATGTGAAAAAAAAGGCAACACCTCTCTGCAAAAAACAGAAAAAGAAACAACGTTATTTCCCTTGACCGGGATATATATTTGGCTGGAGAGCGCTTGTGAATATAATTCCCTAGAAACTTTCTCCTTTAGAGGGAGCCGACTTAACCCGACATGGTGAATGTTACACAAGGCAGGCAGACAGACAGACAGTCCATTCTATAAAAGCAATTGGAAATCGATTTGTGTATGTTGTACTTTACATAATAAGTAGGTTTATGAGTTTAAGATTCAACTGTCCCCATAGTTACTGGTAGATAGTGTTGCTTTGTCAGATATTGTTACATATACAAAACCATCAATACAATCATCTCAGGAGAACAGGAAAAATGTCTATTATTCATTGAAAAAGGGTCTGATATGACAGAAATATCTGATTTATATTGTTTTCATTTATTGAAAAAAATCTTCTAGCATAGAATTTGGTTTTTAAATGATTTCTTATATTATAAACTTTATATATTTTTCACATTAATTTTATATACATACATATATATATATATATATATATAAGCATCGATATAATCATCTCAAGAGGACAAGCGTCATAAGTATTACAAATAACGTTTGAAAGAGAGTTCATTGCTTTGTGTCATGCATAATTAGAAAGAGTGAAGAGATGACAGGCAGAGGAAGTGACAGTAATTACGACTAATGTCAGTGGAAACATTGGAAATCTTGAGAGATCAGTTCATCAATAAAAACACTTGAGCTCTGAGGACGTTGTTTCTTTCCCATGATTATTAATTGCCCTTAATATGACCTAAACGGTAAACATCCGATGGAAACGCCCCTACCTGGGAGCTCTGGGGTATGCGGTGTAACCTATTAGTTGACATTACTCCCAGATCCACTATAACCCAGAGGGCTAGTATCTCTCAGGGTCACATGTATGGGTTAAATAGAAAATATCAGCGTCGTCGTCCTCGTCCTCCTCCTCCTCCTCCTCCTCCTCCTCCTCCTCCATTCTAACACTTATCGTTGGCTAGTTTTTGACTTTGAAAAAGTATTGTTTTTAGCTCCTTACATCATGTGGCTTCATGCCTTGTCTGGAGCGATTTCTATTGAAAAAATAATAAGGAAGGATTTTAGAGAAAGGGGGATGGATAAAGATCTTGCTAGAAATAGCTTAGTTTGGAAGTATTAAAGTTGTCCAACATATGCCATCATGTATAACAGATGCTAAACCGAAAATGATGATGATGATGATGATGAAAGAAAACAGCAATTCTTCCCCCTTTGTCAGAAACATTTCTCATGGAATGTGAGGACTAAAGGACAAAATAAGGGAAGCGAGAGTTAGAAGGCTGCCGAAAGTAAACCCAAGGTCCACTTTCTACTTCCTCCCATATTTCCGTTGGCCTTCCCCTGCCAACTGACATTGCTACATAAACTGTTCTACATCTACTGACCCAAGAACTCTCATTCGTTTTTTGAAAGTGACCAGACCAACGAAGTCTCTTGTTCTGCACACATCTCCCTATACTGTCCAGATTTAATCTTCCTCTGAGCTCATCAGATCTAAGCCTGTCTTTAAGACTCGTATTACATATCCATCATATCATCCTTATAACATTTCTCTCCGTGCAAAACGTACTTAAAAAAACAAAAACAAACAAATGGCATAGTTTAAAACAAAAAGGAAATAAAAATAAAACAAAGCAAAAAATGTCAATAAAAAGGCTCCCAGACAACACCGGATGAGTACGACTAGTATTGAATCAACTTTTTGGTAGCATAATCACAGCCAATTCAGCCGGGTGTTGAACCGGCTTCAACCGATACAGAATAAAGAAACAAATTATCAGACATCTCTCTGGCCTTTGTTCTTTGGGAAATTCAGTGAAACATTTTCTTGAAAAAGAGAAGAAATGATAGATATTATATACAAACGTGGGTGCATTGAGTTCGTTTGAGAGAAAGAGATAATTTTTCTTCTCCCCACGGCAATTTCTGATTGGTTAATAGCTTTGCATTAACGATACTATTGGTCGATAGAATAAGTATGATAAGCATTAGTGAGGGTGAAAGAACTTGTGTTATTGTACCGGCTTAGAGATAAGCACAATGGTTTTTCGGTGGGAGGGGGGGGGTCTAGCGGGGCCCCAAAAGTTGAAGAAAACAAGTAAACAATACCGGATCCATTCTTAAGATACATCCATTCAATCTGCGCGTTTAGCGATGAAAATATTATTTCAACCTTAAGCGTGACATTGATTCCACCTACTTTACCCTTTACTTCTCACATTCCATGAGCAATGTTTCTGACACAAGGGGAAGAATTGCTGTTTACTGTGTCGGCCGTTGTTTTGAAGGAATGGTATCTAAAAATTTTCAATCCTCTCATTGTATTCGTCATCATTCAATCCATCACATTTACCTTTATCCTCGAGTGGTTTTTAGCCTTAATACTTGATGACTCATTAGTAAGAAAATAAATCTAAATATATCAATATAAGGTAGCCATCATTATGTAGACAAAATGAGTTTCCTTGTTTCTTTAAGACTTTTATTATTCTGGCATCATTTACTTATGTTTCGAAATTCTTTAGATGAAGATTGATAATTTGGATTATTTGGACTACTGTTCTCATCTTGGATGTTATTCTCACAACGTTGCGGCCGATGTTACATTTGTACCTTCTTTAAGTGTGTCTTGTCGAACTCAGTCATTTTTATGTCCAACGCAGGTATCGATGTAACTTTTGACCTTCTTCATGGACCATCGGCGCACGGATAAAAGTGCTAGGTAATAATCAGTTCTAAGTGACAGTCTTCTGGAGGTTGAAGGTTCAATCCTTAGTAGAGGTGATATTAAGAATATAATTAAGCATACTCAAGATTTCTACATCGGTAATGGCTGATAGAACAAGAGCAATCTACCCCCTTGGGAATTAAATAATCGGTTCCGTTCAAAATTCTGTACAGATTCCCGAGTTTAGCATAAAGATTCCTAAGTATGATAAAAGACGCACCTGAAGAAGATCGGAGGTTACATCGGCTAAAACGGTGTGAGAATAAAATCTGAGATGAGAACGCTAGTTTATATAGACCAATTAATACAAATTAAGCGTGACAGACTGAAAAAAAAAACTATTTCAGAGCAAAGCAAGCAAACTGATAGACAAAACCTCCTATAGAGATTATCCTCAAGTGGTTTTTGGCCTTGATGCATTAGTAAGAAAATAAATCTAAATATATCAGTATAAGGCAGCCGTCATTATATAGACAAAACGACTTTTTTTTCTTTAAGACTTTAAATGTTCTGGCATCATTTACTTATGTTTCAGAATTCTTTAGATGAGGATGCATTGTCTATTTCTGCTCTATTGTTATTTCCATCAAAGGTGCTCGACTGAACTCCAATCTCTTATTCCTCCTTGTAAGACATTCGAAGCAAGAACTTGCCTTACTACCACAACGGTGTGGGTGAAACCGCCCAACGTCAGATGTACAACCCGCTGGGGAAGAGGAACAGTAACTGATGTACTATCTGAAAACAACGTGTCAGTTAATGGAGTGCCTCGTCACATATTAGATATACGGAGAGGTACCTTACCATCAGACGAAGAGGTTGTAGAAGTTCCCCAAGAAGAACCCGTACGAAGGTTGAAACATGAACGAAGACAGCCAACGTGGATGGCGGATTATGAAACCAATTATTGATCTTGAAGATCAAGAGGGCTGTGGTTTAGTGCCATTTGAGTTATCCCCCCTTTGCAAATTGGCTGTTTGGAGTCTCTCACTGCTAGATGGCTCTGGTGGGGAGTCAATTTGCATAGGGGTGGATTGAACAGTATAGAAACTGTACTCTTTTGATTGAAGAGTTGTTGTGGCTCAAAGTGAAGTGGAGAGAGAAAGAGGTGCAGAAGGCAGTTGGTGGAGAATACATAAATTTTACTTTTCAAGAACTTTCCTTTTACGGATAGACCAGAAACGGAAAAGAACTTTTCTTTCTTCCATGCGCCTAGCATCGGGCGGCATTTCTATGACCAGATTTTCGTTGCAAGAACTTCCCATCCGTGGAACAATTTGCCACAAGACCTCTTCTCTGCATCTTCAGTGTCATAAACCGTTCTCATAAGTAATCAAATTTGTTCATTCCATTCATTATTTTTTCTCTTCTCATAATATTCTTCATCATTCAACTAGCAATCTATCTATTTTATAAACCCTTATCCTCTAGTGGCGTTTGACCTTGATAAGTAGTGATTCAATAGTACAAAAAGAAATCACTTAATCATTAATTAAAAAAATTTTTTTTTTTACAAATTTCAAACATTCAATTGATTACTTGAAGTGTCTATTTGAAACTAAAAGCATGTTCTCTCTGTATTAAATGATCCATCAAGTTTGATATGGCATGAAAACCAAGATCCTATCCCATAAGAAAATGAAGAGATAAGAATAGAGCAAGAAGTACTAAAGGAGTAAGTTTAGATGTAGACAAGTGTCTTGAATGAGGCAAGATTAAGTAAGTGGTTTGGGGGAGTGGGGGGATAAGAGGGCGGTTGTTATAGATGAAGTATCTGAAATAATACAATTGGTTGAAAGTAAATCAAGTTTCTGAAGTTGGGCACAAAAGAAGAGGGACAGATTTAACTACTAAAAGGTCAAGGATTTAAAAAATCAATTTGAAAAAGACAAAATAACCATTTTGTAGATATGTATATATATATATATATATATATGTGTGTGTGTGTGTGTGTATATATATATATATATATATATATATATATATATATATATATATATATATAGCTCTACTTACGTATCGAGCACTGTTGAAGTAAATACTGAAAATTGATACATAAAAAATTATATCTCCTTATAAAATTTCATGTGGATACATGAAATAGTAATATGTATATATATATATATGTGCAGATTAGTAGTCCGAGGCTGTAGCAATGCAATATAGTTGCCGGAAGATGGAAAAAGTGAACAGAAATAAACGATGAGAGAAAGTGAAACTCAAAACGATTTATTAATAATTTCACGAAAAACTGATTAAATACCAGAATAGTGAATACTGTTTGGTAAATAAAAAGTTCGGCAAAAGGTAATCTTAAATTTTCGAAAGAAAAACTTTCATTTTCAAAAGACAACAATAGAAGACCGAGAGGGTCGAAAAACCGGTGTCAAACCATTGAAATACCGCAGCAGACAATTGGAAGTAGGAACGCAAAAAATGTCAAAATTTAATTAAATACTTATTCAACTAAAGTTAAAATATTATAAACATTTGTTTATTTATATACTAATTATTATAATTTTATTATATTTTATTTTATATGATTTATTAATTTTTTTCTCTTTTTTCTTTATTCAATTCTAAATTTAAATTTACGTGTGGGCCGTTATTATTATAATATGTGCCACTAAAGGGGGATAACTTAGGAAAGAATATGTTTAGAAATGAGATTTGAAATTTGAAAAGGAATTTAAATTGTAGAATGGATCAATGCCAAGGAGGTAGGAAGGAACCGTTGGAACGGGGGAAGGGGGGATAAGAAGAAACGTTGGAGAAAGGGGGGGGATAGGGATAAAAATACGTGGGCATTTTCTAAATTTCTTGGAGATCAATTTTGATTATGGGTTTGGGTTTATATTTTTTTCCACTAAAAATATCATTTAAAACATGTGATAAATCAACCGATTATGTAATTTTTTCTGTGAAATTGATTTTTAACAGTCCCGTAGACTATAAATTAATTTTTAACTGTCGTGTTATACCCACATCACGTACACTGTGTCCTTCTTCTTAGAGACTATTTAAAGTTTCAGATCCGTAAGTGGATGATCATTACTGCTTGGTGGCTGCGAAGTAGGTGATCATTTTAAGTTAAATGTATTAGTGATATTGATCCTGTTATGGTGTGATGGTGATCTACTCTATTTCAGGAGTAAATGGACTCTTCCAGAGACTATGAATAGAGTTACGATGAACTGCTGTGGCAGTCATAGCCACAGTATCGTATGCAGACTTTCTGTAACGTACTATTCTGTACTTCTGTAAATACACTCTTGTAAATATACCACCGTGTTGTCTTAATTATTATAGGCCTTTCAAGATCACAACAGATCCCTACTCTAAATCCTAAAATATATTTTTATTATTATTTTTATCACCAAATGTCAGACTGTTTACAGTTGTTCTAAAAATAAATTTACCAAAAATTTGTTACAAGATCAGCCTCCCTCCTCTGTTCAAAATTTCGTACAGATTCCCGAATTCGACAAGATGCACCGGAAGTTACATCAGCCGAAACGTTGTCTTGGCCTTTTGGCTAAGATCAAAGTGTAGTATCTGTTCCGATGGATACTGCACTCCATACTGGTATTGTCTTGTCCTTCGGGGCTTGATTTACGCCGGTCAATGGGTCTGTCCTGTACAGTTCTAGGAGGTCCACCCTCCCAGGCTTTGCCTCCCCTCTTTGGGGAGGAGTAAGTTTATTGCTTACTGCCTGAGGCGCCTCTACCGGGGAATGCCGACGGGGGCTGCCCAGGCAATTTTTAATGGCCAGAGTGCTCACTTTCTTGGGCGCTGGCTTTTCAAACCCCACTTTCCCGACCCGATCTTGGGTCACATCTTACCTTGTGGGAGTAAGATAAAACTGGCCTTGTGCCTAACTTCTGGGGAGGAGTAAATAAAATCTACCAAATATTCGTATGCAAAACATACCTGAGGTTTCGGTAGAAAATGTCGAAAGAATGACCTTGACATGCCATAAACCCAACAACCAACATAATCGTTTTTATCTATTCATGTTTTGACTGATGATATTGTTTTCTGAACATTTGAGAATATCGTTATTGTCAGTTAAATCTTGCATAACATATGTAAGCAATGTGTCGAAAGTAATTAAAATTTCGTTGGCAATTAGCATTGAAACGCTGTTGATATCAATTCTGCTAAGGCCAAAAGTACTAGAGCCAATTTACTATATCAAGAACATATCATCTTTTACCCCGCCCTTATATATTGTTTTTTTTTTCCCGAACCAATTTGTTTCTAATAATGATCCTAGAATTTTGCACAAAATATTAATCTCATTTATATTTTTGTTTCCTTAATTCGGAATTCGAGAAAACGTCGCGATAAACATCATTTATCGATTGCTGTCAATTTTAGAAGTTATCTTTCTGAATTTCGAAATATTAAATTTGTGTAAGTTTTATTAAGGATAAACAAAACAACCAAGTTGATTAAATTATTGGCCGATCCTCTTCAAAGTTTGTCGGCTTTGTGAAGTTTACATAAAATAGTGTATCTCTATATATAAAAGTGGAAGTTTGTTTGGCTGTTTTTTTTTGTTTAGAGACAAATGAATATGGCGGCATAAGGAACCAAATTAGATGTACCTCCTTTCTTTATTCTTCTTATTTTTACTTCACCCAAAGATGCACTCAACCACTGATATATTTGCTGCCTTATTGTTGTAGAAGATTTGGACTCGTCTGCCGAACAAAGGCATAACAATATTGACTATACCAAGTATCATTATTAGTAGTAGTAGGAGGAGGATGAGTGGGAGTAATAGTAGTAGTAGTAGTAGTTTTGCTGACAACAGTTAGTTGACTGGTGATACCAGATCAGGCTGCCCTGTGGCTCCCTGAGACGAAATTCACCTACATTGACGTTTTTTTTTTTTTTTTTTTTGTTTTTTTTTTTTGTAAAACTTAATTATGTTCTACAAAACCAAAAACAAAAACAACAGCCCCTCTCCCTTTCTCCCTCCCCTTTTTTATTTTATTTTTAGAACTTGAAGCATAAATCTTTTACCATAATGACCAGATTCGGCATTAAATAACCCAAAAAGGGTTGATATGCCGTAAAACAAAACTACCAAACCAAAAACGATGATTAAACATTTGAAGATATAAAGAACTTGAAGCATAAAAACTTTTACTATAATGACCAGATTCGGCATTAAATAACCCAAAAAGGGTTGATATGCCGTAAAACAAAACTACCAAACCAAACCAAACAGTTAGTTGATTTATGGCTAAACTAAGAAGTAACAAATCTTTTTCCTATTTCTTATTATGTTTTTGTAAGAAACAAAGATGTATACAAATCTCTTGTAGCCGTAATAAGGTCACCACAATGGTCGAAACTTTGAAAGGAACTCCTTCTCATACAACCCCGTCACAACACTGACAAGATTACCAAAACCAACGCTTTCTCTCAGCTGTCAGAAATCATTCTCCACATATGCGTTGAATCCATCTTCTTAAAGTCGGTTTGTCTCTACACATGTAGATCAGTTGCCCAGCTATAAAGAATTACAATTATGAGCACGAGTTTTCTCTCTCTGGGAAATGGCCGCCCGACACGCAAAAAATTTAATATGCTTTGAAGCTGGTAAGTTTTTGGTCCCCCGATTTATAAAATCGGGGGACTTATGTTTTGAGGCATGTCCGTCCGTCCGGATTTTTCTCCGCAACCATCCATTGAATTTCTCTGAAATTTTGCATGAAGTTGTGACTTTAATCAGGTTAGAAAGTGACATTCTCCGATTTTTGAAAAAAAACCTGGTTAGCCCCCCAGGGGGTCAAAACGTCTCGAAATGACAAAAAGTGACATTTTTTGCCCCATAACTTTTCATTCATCCATTCAATTTCTCTGAAACTTGGCCAAAATGTGGAGGCAATTGTTCCTAATAGAAAATAAGTATTGCTGACCTTGAAAAAAATCCGGTTCGCGCCCTCAGGGGGTCAAAAGCCCCCAAAATGGCAAAAAATGACCCTTTTCTCCCATAACGTTTGATCCGTCCATTCAATTTTTCTGAAACTTGGCCAAAATGTAGAGGCAATTGTTATGGATATAAAATGAGCATCCTTGACCTCAGAAAAATTCTAGTTCGCGCCCCCAGGGGGTTAAAGGGGGGTCAAAATGCTCCAAATTGCCCAAATTTATTGTTGCATTTTACACTCGCCACATCGAGTCACATCGTGCGGCTTGTTGTTTCTATTATTACAGCTTTCCTGTACAACAGTTAATACACCTTTTTGTTAACTATTGCAGATTTTTATGTTGTTTTTTTCTTGATAAACTCAGTTTCGGCATTCATATATGTTCATTTATCTGACTGACCTCCTCTTGCTATCAATAATAAATAACTCTTTTTTAGCTCTGATTTTACTGATATTTCAAAGGATAATTACAGTACACACAATTAAATATATTCATAATGGCGCTTCACTCCATAAAATTAAAATCAAAGACTCCATAAAATTAAAATCAAAGACTCCATAAAATTAAAAAGTAATGTCTTCTACGGATGGGAAGTTCTTGGAAAGAAACTCTGTTCATGGAAATTCTGTTTGGTTTTAGGTACAGAGAAGAATTAAGAAAACTTCTTTGAGGTGTTGGTAAAAGACGAGTTCTTGCTGCGAATATCTTACCAGGAAGAACCAGAAATTGGCTGGTGATACCAGATCAGGCTGCCCTGTGGCTCCCTGAGACGAAATTCACCTACAATAACGTTTTTTTTTTTTTTTTTTTTTTTTTTGTAAAACTTAATTATGTTCTACAAAACCAAAAACAAAAACAACAGCCCCTCTCCCTTTCTCCCTCCCCTTTTTTATTTTTATTTTTCCTACCCTACTCCCGGTCCTGGATATGACCTTAAACTACATCCGATGGTGAGATCCGGCTTACGGACTTTGGGGAATGTGGAGCCTCCTCTTAATTACCATTGCTCCCAGGTCCACCCTGACCCGGAGTGGTAGTACCTGTTAGGGTCCCAACTATGGGTTAAATAGAAACAGATATTAAAAGGGGAAAGAAACAAAAAAGAGAAGAAAACAAGACCAGATTCGGCATTAAATAACCCAAAAAGGGTTGATATGCCGTAAAACCAAACTACCAAACCAAACTACCAGAAATTGGAGCTCAGCTGATCAACTTTTATAGAAATAACAATAGAATAGAGAAAGTAGTGTCTCTTGGTATTATCAACCTATGTTGGGGCGGTTGCTCTCGCTATCAATAAATAAATATTTTTTTCAGCTTTGATTTTAATGATATTTGAACAAGTTACAGTACACACAATTAAACATGTTCTCAAAAATAGCGCTTAACTCTAAAAAATAAAAATCTTTCTAAGTCCATAATTTTATTTGTGTAAGTTTATATGCAGTTTGTTGCTGCTTGCATTGTATTGAATCTTTTCTTTTTACTCTTGAATATATAATAATTTTCAATCCTTTAATAATATTCTTCATCATTCAAATGACAATCTTTTCTTCTCATTCACCCTTATCCTTGAGTGGTGTTTAGTCTTGATAAGTGGCTACTCATTAGTAAATTAGAAAGTTAAATTAAAAGATAGAAGAGGAAGAAGGAAGGAAATAATGTAATTAAAGAGCAAATGATAAGAGGATTGGTGAGAGAAATGGATGGATGTAAAGAATTGAGAGAGAGAGAGAGAGAGAGAGAGAGAGAAAGGATCTATTATGACATAACTATGTATTTTGAAATCCTTCGAAAAGTGGATGTGTTGTCTATGGATTTTGTTTCAGTTCCTTAAAACATTAATCCTCTTGGACCTGTCTAACCTTTTTATTTTGTTTTTTTATCTTACCTGGCACAGCCTGAGTAGGTTTTGTTCATACGAAGTCAAGGATACGTCCTCGACAATCAGCTCAACAGTCTGGGTCATTTTTGAGTAGGTGATGACCTTACATCTGTCGGGCTGAGATATGGTTATGTACAGGTCTAGGAGGTCCACCCTCCCAGGCTTTACCTTCTCTCTTTGAAAAGGGGTTTATTGCTAATCGTCTGAGGCGCGCGTAACCGAAAATGTCGACGTGACTGCTCAAAAAATAAATAAATAAATAAATTAAAAAAATAAAATAAAAAATAAAAGTAAGAAATAAATAAAAAAATTAATAAAAAATAAATAAAAAGTAAAATAAAAAATAAAATAAAAAATAAATAAAAAAGAAAATAAATAAAAAAGAAAATTTAAAAATAAATAAAAAAAAAAATTAAATTAAAAAAAAAATAAAAAGGTATGAAACAGTGTCTAGACTGATGAGGGCGTAAAAAAAATATAAAAATAAAAAATTGCATTGTATGGCTTTTTAACAGTTTTATTTTTCGGCCTTTTGGCAGAGATCAAAGTCTAGTATCTGTACCAATGGATGCTATACCCCTTAGGCTGGTACCGTCTTGGCCTTCGGGCCTCGATTCCACCGGTCTTAGGGCTTGTCCTGTGCAATTCTAGGAGGTCCACTCTCCCAGGCTTTTCCTTCTCACCATTGTAGAAGGGGTTATTTTATTACTAATCGCCTGAGGTGCTTCAAACCAAGGAATGCTGACGGAACTTCTCAGGAATTTTTTGACGCCCAGAGTACACACACCTCTTGTACGCTAGCTTTTCAATCCCCACCTTCTGACCTTGTGTCACATCTTCCCGTGGTGGAAGGGAGGTAAATACCTGCTTTACTTTTTATCTATTTAATATGCAATGTACTAAGGTTGGCTAACAGGTCGCCTATTTATTTAAAATTGCTTTTAATGAAAATAACTGCTGAAGCATACACAGCAGCCTTGTAACTCTTGCTTCCCTTATTTTGTCCTTTAGTCTTCACATTCCATGAGCGATGTTTCTGACAAAAGGGGAAGAATTGCTGTTTCTGGGTCGGAATCTATCCATCGAACATTTATCTTTGGCTAGTTTTTTGACCTTGAAGTAGTATTTTATTTTAGCTCCTTACATCAAGTGGCTTCATGCTTTGTCTGGAGCGATTTCCATAAGAGAGAGAGAGAGAGATAGAGTGTGTGTGTGTGTGTGTGTGTGTGTAACCATTGTTGGTGTTGTTTTACCGCCTCCATTTTTAAATTCTTGAAACTGTCTGGCATCATAATTTCATTTCTTTGAATGATTATCCATTATCCGGTTGTAAAAGATATTCGCTCTAGTATATAATGGCAGCTCCAAGGCAGTCTGCTGTCAGAAGTTCCTACATGAATGGTTTTGTTGAAAGAGCTATTTTTCAATAAAAAAGGCTTTTATTCCTTCATTGTTTACATTCGGCATACAACTGTCATATTTTGTGTGTATGTGTGTGTGTGTGTGTAGTTTGGCAGCAGTCATTCTTTCCAGCATGTTCCATTGAATAATATAGACATTCTGTGTCCATTCGATATGTCGATCGTCTGCTTCCAAATTTCATAAAGTCATGTTATGCTGAGCTTTACTTATTTCATCGTCTTTTGATTCATTTTCAGAAAAAATTTACGCTTATATTCCAATCAAATACATGAAGCATAAACGAGACAAAATCTGTTGTAAGATGAACTTGTTTGTTTAAAATGTCTCTTTCACATCAGATGTGGATTGCATGTGGATTGCATGTGGATTGTATGTGGATGGCATGTGCATTGCATGTGGATTGCATGTGGATTGCATGTGGATTGTATGTGGATGGCATGTGCATTGCATGTGGATTGCATGTGGATTGCATGTGGATTGTATGTGGATGGCATGTGCATTGCATGTGGATTGCATGTGGATTGCATGTGGATTGTATGTGGATGGCATGTGCATTGCATGTGGATTGCATGTGGATTGCATGTGGATTGTATGTGGATGGCATGTGCATTGCATGTGGATTGCATGTGGATTGCATGTTGGCCATGGCGGCACGGACCGATTTTCTCCATGAAACACTATCATTTAGATTGGTTTCGATGTGATATTGCTTGAGGTCATCTTTGACAGAATCATTCCAAGTCTTTCTCAGCCTGTCTTTTCCGCACTTGCCCTCAATTGGGATGCGTGTATTCAACCAGAGTTGCGTTCAACATGTCTATACCATTATAGGTGTTTGCAATGTAGAGCTGACTCCTGTCAGGTTATTTTCAGCCTCAATAGCAGGGTTTTTTACCCCGCCTAATAAACCGGTATCGTCCGGGCCTTTGGGTCTGGATTTATGCTGGTCTATTAGGGGTTGTCGGTCCTGTGCAGTTCTAGGAGGTGCACCCACCCAGGCTTTGCCTCCCCTCTTTGGGGAGGAGTAAGTTTATTGCTTACTGTCTGAGGCGCCCCTACCAGGGAATGCTGACAGGGCTGCCCAGGCAATTTTTAAACAGCCAGAGTGCTCAAATTCCCGAGCGCTCGTTCTTTCCCACTTTCCCGACCTTGTGTCACATCTTACCTTGTGGGAGGAAGATGAATAGAAGCAGGGAATCAGAACTCTGTTGTCGAGGCGCACACCACAAATCCACCGAACCTGTCGTCAAGGTGCACACCACAAATCCACTGAACCATAGCCATGTCATTCCTCTGCATCCTCAAAAAGACCAAACTAGTGGGAGCCCAGCATTCACTCACATGTAACATGGCACTACGGACATTTAAGCTCTTGTAAACTCGATCCGGAGTGACGTGAGAGTGAACGACATGCTAAGATGGGAAGAAGTTCACAAAACTTACCCTATGCAATCTATACATGTAAGATTGAACTTAATTTCCCCCCCCCCACTTTCACAGATCATATCGCGAAAATAGCAAAATGATTCCACAACTTCCAACTTTTACAGACCATCTACAGAAAACGTAGTACAGGGCTCACCTTTAATTAGACGAGCAGTACCAGCACATCTTCCGCAGTTTACAATAGGAATTAATTTTTTTTGCAGCCCACTGCACCTCCTGTGAACCCAATGGGGACATTCTCTAGAGAATACAGAGTTGCTTATTGTTGTCAGGGAATATATTTCCCTAGAAGATTTGGACTCGTCTGCCGAACAAAGGCATAACAATATTGACTATACCAAGTATCATTATTAGTAGTAATAGGAGGAGGATGAGGGGGGAGTAGTAGTAGTAGTAGTTTTGCTGACAACAGTTAGTTGATTTATGGCTAAACTAAGAAGTAACAAATCTTTTTCTTATTTCTTATTATGTTTTTGTAAGAAACAAAGATGTATACAAATCTCTTGTAGCCGTAATAAGGTCACCACAATGGTCGAAACTTTGAAAGGAACTCCTTCTCATACAACCCCGTCACAACACTGACAAGATTACCAAAACCAACACTTTCTCTCAGCTGTCAGAAATCATTCTCCACATATGCGTTGAATCCATCTTCTTAAAGTCGGTTGGTCTCTACACATGTAGATCAGTTGCCCAGCTATAAGGAATTACAATTATGAGCACGAGTTTTATCTCTCTGGGAAATGGCCGCCCGACACGCAAAACATCTAACATCTAGATCTGAAAACTCCACAAGGAAACTTGCCAAAATAGTATGCAGGTTAGGGCCACTGGTCATAACTTTCGTCTTTCCCATATCAACCCGAAGGCTCTGCAGCTCCATGTTGGTTTTGTTGGTTTTCCACCGGTTAAAGGAAAACAAAATTTAAATTATGTCATATTTAATATATAAATAAATATATAAATAAATGCAAAAATTGAGCTCATTTCTTGCACGAACAGTAAAGCCAAAACATTTTATTTCAAGTTAATTCAGTTACGCACAATAGACACATCATCTTTTTGTAAATTGCATATGAATATGCGATATCAGTCGCAAGGTCAACTTATTAAAATATTAGTTTTGAAAAAGCACATTTAATTAATTATTATTTGTTATTGTTGGTTTTACTTCAGTGATTGCTTGGATTTTAATATAAAAAATAGTTCTGTTTCGCAATATTGTTTTATTTCCTAGACAAATATTTAGCATTTGTGTTCAAATGTTCCTTTCTTTAGAGGGACCAACTTGATCTATTTCTAAATAGCAAATGAAAAGGCCAATTTATTTTTTTTTCTTTTCCTATCTTTGTATCGAAATTACCAAAATGTTAATGTTTATCATTTTTTTACGTTTACAGCAAAGTTATGAATGAAGTGTTTATTATTTTACATTAATTTTTCATGTATTTAAAGTTGTGAACTTTCCAAATATTTATATATCCATCCATCTGTAAATAAAGCGGAGACTATTATTCTCAAATGACAAGTGTGTTAGATTTAACTGAAATATTGTTTAAAAATTATTCCTAAAAAGTGTTTACAGATATATTAGATGTCAAGCGAATGAACGATAGGAGAGTCCCAAAGGATATTCTATTCGGCAAGATCACAACCGGCTCCAGACCAGCAGGAAGACCAGTCCGATGCTACAGGATTTCTGCAAGTGAGACATGAAGGCAAGTGGCATTGACCCAGTAGGCTGGGAGTCTGTGGCTGAATATTGCAACTGCTGGAGAAGAGCTGTGAAAGCATGCTCCATAAGGAGTGACGAGAGGGAGAGCAACAGTGGAGCAAGAGGAGAGAGCATCAGTGGAGCGAGAGGAGAGAGCACAGATGGCAGAGAGCTGCAACAGATCTTTCAGAACCTAGATATCACCTACATCTGTGGTAACTGCAACAGAGCCTGCCGATCCAGGATAGGCTTACACAGTTACAGCAGACACTGCGACAGATCTCTCAGAACCAGACACTCCTTGGCCTTTTGGCTAGGAACGAAGTGTAGTATCTTTTCTGATGCTACACTTAGTCTTTTCTGTCCTCGGTCAGTGAAGGAGAAGTCTTTCTTGACTGAGGCAATTTTAATTTTTGTTCCAATCCAGATTGCTCCTTTTTGGAGAGCTGGATTTTTTTCGTTTTCCACATTAAAAACTGACCTTGTGTCTAACTTTGCTCTCGTGGGGAGGCAAGTATATAGGAACTGCAACAGAGCCTGCCGATCCATGATAGGCTTGCACAGTCACAGTAGATGCTACAGTTCGGCAATGGACTAATTTGAGGTACCGAACACCATTGTCTTCTAAGACAGACAGATGCCAACAAATGTGCATGAAATACTTCTAAAGCCTTTTTTTAATAAGTAACTTTTTATTCTTTTTTTAAAAATTTTATTGAATTATTTTTCTCCGTATAATAAATAGGTGTATGCATATAACAAAGTATAGTCTGATATAAACAACTACTTTTTAAATGTTTGGATTATTTGAATTACTATTCTCAACTTAGTTGTTATTTTTCACAACGTTTCGGCTGATGTGACCTCCTACCTTCTTCAAGCGCATCTTTTCATACTTGGGAAAATTAGACCTTGGGTTTACTTTCGGCAGCCTCATAACTCGCGCTACCTTTATGTTGTCCTTTAGTTCTCATGTTCCATGAGCGATGTTTCTGACAAAGGGGGAAGAATTGTTTTTTTCTGGGTGGAATCTATCCATATAACACTTACAGTTGGTTAGTTTTTGACCATAAAGTGATATTTTTTAGCTCTTTAGGTCCCTCACTGTCAACCAAGCTCCAGTCCCTGTCCCATCGCCGCAATGTAGCATCCTTGTGCGCGTTTTACAAATACTTCAATGGATTATGCTCCGATGAATTGGCTACTCTGGTGCCCTCTCGACGTAAATTCACTAGACCAACTCAACAATCAACTAAATCCCATCCATTTACTGTGGAGATCCCCAGATGCCGGAGAGCTTTCTACTCAAATAGCTTCTTTCCTCGTGCTGCTGGCCTCTGGAACTCCCTCCCTGTCCCCTGTTTCCCCGACAGTACTGACATGCAGAAATTTAAAACTAATATAAACAGACATCTTGCTGCACAGATCCTAGTTTAGGTTGACCCCCCAACCTTCTCCCCTTTTCTTTCTTCTCAGTAGCCCCTTACGTCTACAGTGGCGGCCTGCCTTGTTTGGGGTGAACTATATTAAAAAAAACAACAACAACTCAAGATCCTATACGGAATTTCGAACTGAATCTTTATCTAATGCACAGGGGTAGATTGTTCTCGTCCTGACAACCATGACTGGGTAGAAGTGTTAGTTATTATGTTATTCTTAGTTATTATCGCCTGTAGTAAAGATTGAACCTTCAACCCCCAGAAGATTGTCACTTATCACTGATTGTTAATTAACGCCCTTATCCGTTTGCCACGGGTCTATGTGGATCTGTTACGTTATTTCAACATAAATCAGTTCCTCTGTAGCCATTCTCTTCTACACTTCAATCTCATTTTCTAAAATATTTATTCATGTTGGTTGTAGCCATTCTCTTCTACACTTCAATCTCATTTTCTAAAATATTTATTCATGTTGGTTGTAGCCATTCTCTTCTACACTTCAATCTCATTTTCTAAAATATTTATTCATGTTGGTTGTAGCCATTCTCTTCTACACTTCAATCTCATTTTCTAAAATATTTATTCATGTTGGTTGTAGCCATTCTCTTCTACACTTCAATCTCATTTTCTAAAATATTTATTCATGTTGGTTGTAGCCATTCTCTTCTACACTTCAATCTCATTTTCTAAAATATTTATTCATGTTGGTTGTAGCCATTCTCTTCTACACTTCAATCTCATTTTCTAAAATATTTATTCATGTTGGTTGTAGCCATTCTCTTCTACACTTCAATCTCATTTTCTAAAATATTTATTCATGTTGGTTGTAGCCATTCTCTTCTACACTTCAATCTCATTTTCTAAAATATTTATTCATGTTGGTTGTAGCCATTCTCTTCTACACTTCGATCTCATTTTCTAAAATATTTATTCATGTTGGTTGTAGCCATTCTCTTCTACACTTCAATCTCATTTTCTAAAATATTTATTCATGTTGGTTGTAGCCATTCTCTTCTACACTTCAATCTCATTTTCTAAAATATTTATTCATGTTGGTTGTAGCCATTCTCTTCTACACTTCGATCTCATTTTCTAAAATATTTATTCATGTTGGTTGTAGCCATTCTCTTCTACACTTCAATCTCATTTTCTAAAATATTTATTCATGTTGGTTGTAGCCATTCTCTTCTACACTTCAATCTCATTTTCTCTAATATTTATTCATGTTGGTTGTAGCTATTCTCTTCTACACTTCAATCTCATTTTCTAAAATATTTATTCATGTTGGTTGTAGCCATTCTCTTCTACACTTCAATCTCATTTTCTAAAATATTTATTCATGTTGGTTGTAGCCATTCTCTTCTACACTTCAATCTCATTTTCTAAAATATTTATTCATGTTGGTTGTAGCCATTCTCTTCTACACTTCAATCTCATTTTCTAAAATATTTATTCATGTTGGTTGTAGCCATTCTCTTCTACACTTCAATCTCATTTTCTAAAATATTTATTCATGTTGGTTGTAGCCATTCTCTTCTACACTTCAATCTCATTTTCTCTAATATTTATTCATGTTGGTTGTAGCCATTCTCTTCTACACTTCAATCTCATTTTCTCTAATATTTATTCATGTTGGTTGTAGCCATTCTCTTCTACACTTCAATCTCATTTTCTCTAATATTTATTCATGTTGGTTGTAGCCATTCTCTTCTACACTTCAATCTCATTTTCTAAAATATTTATTCATGTTGGTTGTAGCCATTCTCTTCTACACTTCAATCTCATTTTCTCTAATATTTATTCATGTTGGTTGTAGCTATTCTCTTCTACACTTCAATCTCATTTTCTAAAATATTTATTCATGTTGGTTGTAGCTATTCTCTTCTACACTTCAATCTCATTTTCTAAAATATTTATTCATGTTGGTTGTAGCCATTCTCTTCTACACTTCAATCTCATTTTCTAAAATATTTATTCATGTTGGTTGTAGCCATTCTCTTCTACACTTCAATCTCATTTTCTAAAATATTTATTCATGTTGGTTGTAGCCATTCTCTTCTACACTTCAATCTCATTTTCTAAAATATTTATTCATGTTGGTTGTAGCCATTCTCTTCTACACTTCAATCTCATTTTCTAAAATATTTATTCATGTTGGTTGTAGCCATTCTCTTCTACACTTCGATCTCATTTTCTAAAATATTTATTCATGTTGGTTGTAGCCATTCTCTTCTACACTTCAATCTCATTTTCTAAAATATTTATTCATGTTGGTTGTAGCCATTCTCTTCTACACTTCAATCTCATTTTCTAAAATATTTATTCATGTTGGTTGTAGCCATTCTCTTCTACACTTCAATCTCATTTTCTAAAATATTTATTCATGTTGGTTGTAGCCATTCTCTTCTACACTTCAATCTCATTTTCTAAAATATTTATTCATGTTGGTTGTAGCCATTCTCTTCTACACTTCGATCTCATTTTCTAAAATATTTATTCATGTTGGTTGTAGCCATTCTCTTCTACACTTCAATCTCATTTTCTAAAATATTTATTCATGTTGGTTGTAGCCATTCTCTTCTACACTTCAATCTCATTTTCTAAAATATTTATTCATGTTGGTTGTAGCCATTCTCTTCTACACTTCGATCTCATTTTCTAAAATATTTATTCATGTTGGTTGTAGCCATTCTCTTCTACACTTCAATCTCATTTTCTAAAATATTTATTCATGTTGGTTGTAGCCATTCTCTTCTACACTTCAATCTCATTTTCTCTAATATTTATTCATGTTGGTTGTAGCTATTCTCTTCTACACTTCAATCTCATTTTCTAAAATATTTATTCATGTTGGTTGTAGCCATTCTCTTCTACACTTCAATCTCATTTTCTAAAATATTTATTCATGTTGGTTGTAGCCATTCTCTTCTACACTTCAATCTCATTTTCTAAAATATTTATTCATGTTGGTTGTAGCCATTCTCTTCTACACTTCAATCTCATTTTCTAAAATATTTATTCATGTTGGTTGTAGCCATTCTCTTCTACACTTCAATCTCATTTTCTAAAATATTTATTCATGTTGGTTGTAGCCATTCTCTTCTACACTTCAATCTCATTTTCTCTAATATTTATTCATGTTGGTTGTAGCCATTCTCTTCTACACTTCAATCTCATTTTCTCTAATATTTATTCATGTTGGTTGTAGCCATTCTCTTCTACACTTCAATCTCATTTTCTCTAATATTTATTCATGTTGGTTGTAGCCATTCTCTTCTACACTTCAATCTCATTTTCTCTAATATTTATTCATGTTGGTTGTAGCCATTCTCTTCTACACTTCAATCTCATTTTCTAAAATATTTATTCATGTTGGTTGTAGCCATTCTCTTCTACACTTCAATCTCATTTTCTAAAATATTTATTCATGTTGGTTGTAGCCATTCTCTTCTACACTTCAATCTCATTTTCTAAAATATTTATTCATGTTGGTTGTAGCCATTCTCTTCTACACTTCAATCTCATTTTCTAAAATATTTATTCATGTTGGTTGTAGCCATTCTCTTCTACACTTCAATCTCATTTTCTAAAATATTTATTCATGTTGGTTGTAGCCATTCTCTTCTACACTTCAATCTCATTTTCTAAAATATTTATAATAAATAATCATTTTACAATGTATATAGGGATTTGGAATTAGTTTAACAGTTAGCAAAGAAACATGAATAAATATTATGTTTCTGAATTTTTGAGATAAGGATAAATAATTTGTATTTAGATTATTTTTGGTTTCGTTAGGGTTAGGGGTTAGGTATTAAAGTTTTTTGCTTTTTTTTTTTTGTTTTGGCCCGAACATTTTTTTTTTTTTTGCGATCAGTTTTTCTTCCTGACATTCGGGAGACACAACAGCCAGTGATAGCTCGTGAAAATTCATTGCAGTACTTTCGCATTTTAATCAGTTACAATCGCATTTCAATCAGTTGAAATGTTAACATATCGTCTGCTTATTTTCTTGCAATTTGATTGTCTAACCGCTTGGTACTTTCCAGTGGTTTACGTAAACATCTGGAAAGTACCGAGACCAAGTCGATTTTAGCGTGGGTCCTAATCTAAGAAAGTACCGATAATATTTATATCTGCAAAATAGTGAAAAAGTCAAGTATCTTTTCAAAACCTGTCTTATTTTAATCCACTCTCCAATGGGTGATGCAACATTTGCACTACAATCTGTTTGAACTTTTTTCGATTTGTTTTCATTCTATTTGAACGATTACGTCTATACATTTGTCACATGATACCAGAAGTTTATCTGCTATAGATATTCAAAAAGATGTTTTTGCATATTACATTTAAATTTCTGCATGTTGGTACAGTCAAGGAAACAGGGAACAGGGAAGGAAGACCAAAGGCAAGCAGTCCGAGGAAAGAAATCAGAGCATATTCTGTGGAAGTACTTGTAAAACAAGCACAGGGATGCAATGTTGCGGCGATGGGACAGGGGCTGGAGTTTGGTAGACAGCATGGGATATATTAGGTTAGAGACTTTTTTTTTGTACCCTGTTCAAGAGAGAGAGGCTAGTGGTTGGTGCACCAGTCCAAATGTGTCAGCAATACTCTATTAATGGGCGAATGGGTGCTTTATAGAGATATAGGATACTATCAGGCGTGAGAAGTTTTCTAGCCTGGTAGAGGGAGCCCACCTTCTTTGTGGCAGACTTGACAGTATCTTTTATGTATTTATCTCATACAAAATTCAAAACAGACCAACCGCTAATAAAGACGCTATTTTCTCCACAAGGCTTGGTGTAGGTTGTTGTTCATTTTAGCTGATTCTATGCATGCAGTGTTCCGTAGCCAATTTCTTCTTTTTCCTTGTACATGTGTTCTTATCTCTTATACTTCAATGAAAAAGAGTCGTTCAGATCTGATTGAGTTAGGACAAGAATCTCTTTATTAAATTAGGAACCGTATAATTCCTGATATATTCTCCATTGTGGCTTCCATAGATTTTACACGCGAGACAGGTGCTAATGCATTTTGTCTAACTCAGCATTTAATATCTCTCATATCTGATAAAAGTCTTGTTGCATTTTGCATTGTAAGAGCCTCCATATTTGATTATGGTTTTTGTTGCATTCACTTCCAACGTACGTGTTCTGTTCTTAAGTCCCTTTTGCCATTCCGATTGTTGTCAATTTGGTTTCTGTGGGGAAAAAATTTTTTTTTTTGTTGTTTTTTTTTGCTCTTCTTCTTTTCCTTTTTCTCAGGAGCCTTTGTTCTTATTTACCCGAACTTCTAACTCTTCGGAAAAATCAAAGAATCCAAATTAAAAGAAACTTTGTTACATAAAAGCAAATTTATATTCATTAATTTTATTTTGTGTTTCAATTCAGTTCATGTAGTATGAAAAAAATACACCCTCCCTCTCTCTCTCTTTCTCTCTCTCTCTCTCTCTCTCATATATATATATATATATATATATATAGGTAAAGTAAACATCCACAGGATAAAAATCCAAAAAATTTAAACCGGTCTTATAGAGAGTGCTCAATATCAAATAGAGCTTTTATATATAATTAATTTTAATTTATACAGACATGTACATTATCTGCGACACTGGCATGTCAATGTTATCGATAAACAGCTGTAAGAAACTGAGATCTCATCAGGCGGAAAGATAATCTGATCCTTCCCTCAGAACATATTTGGGTCATTTCCGATATGTGTGGAAAGAACCCAAATATGTTCTGAGGGAAGGATCAGATTATCTTTCCGCCTGATGAGATCCCAGTTTCTAACAGCAGTTGATCAATAACATCGACATGCCAGTGTTGCGGATTATGTGCATGTCTGTATAAATAAAATATATATATATATATATATATATATATATAATTTTGGTACGTTTATATCTTTATATATTTGTATATACAGGATTCACTCCTAAAATAATTAACCGATCATTATGAATTTGGGAATACAGCTGCTAGACGTAAGAGGTTTAAATGTAGGCTATATTTAGTTTAATTTAGTTTTATATAAAGGGGGCAAAGAAGGGATGGGAGCCCTTCATGAAAATTCAGAAAAGTTTTGCAATGGAATTTGGAATTGGTTCCGACTAATATTTTATTGACATCTAAAAATTCTTCATCTTAAATTCCAAACATGATTCCATCATGAGAAAAAAATTATGAGAAAGAATAAGAGCCAAAGAAAAGCATTTGTAACTTAACTTAAAACTGTGTTCTGTGGCTACGGTAGTCTAATGATATATCGTAGCTTCAATCAGTCATTCATGCTAGTCCCAGGCCATCTGGCCTTGTCATGCGCAAGTTGTCGTAGGCAATGAAGTTGTTTCGCTGTACGTAGTGGTCCTAGTCCCGCCTGCTTGAGGTCAGCACGTAGTGTGCCCAGCAGATTTGTGCAGTGCCGTCCTAGTCGCGGTTGGTAGGCAGGCTTGCGAGCCAGTAACGGCAAAGTCTAGTGCCCTCTGTGCGGGAGTGTCAGGGTTCATTCGTAGGACATGGCCTAACATAGACCATCTTTGTTCAGCGACCTTTGTGGAGAGGGGTTTTTCGTTGCACAGCTCGTATAGTGCCTTGTTGCTGATAAGTTTTTTCGGCCAGCAGTGACCTGTGATGGAACGGAGGTGTCTGTGGTGGCATGCATCCAGCTTGTCAAGCATGGCTTTTGTTATTGCCCAGCTGTTGCTATTGTAGAGCATGATGGACATGCAGTACGCATTATAGAGACAGAGTCTAGTCTTCGACGGGATCTTGGTTCGTTGGCTCCAGAGTTTATGTAATGAATGAAACGCTACATTGCCATGTATACAGCGGGCTGTGATGTCTGTTGTGCTGAACAGTAGGGAGCCTAGGGTCTTGTTCTTGCACCAGCTCTCATTACCGCGAAAGGTCTTGCCTTTTGGGTCCAACTCTGTGGCTTCTGCAAGGTATACATGGCTAAACTCATTATAAGCATTATAAGCATTTGTAAATAGTTGGGAAAAGGCATGTTTTTCTTTCATACAATAATTGCTTTGATAACTCTTAGGCCAACTTTAATCTCCCTATCTCAGTATTGGTTGTCCGTAGCCAGAAATAAAATAAAATTAATATTAATATCAACTATATTAATTTTTATCTGTTGAATCAGAACTTCAGCTTACATTCTTTTGCAGGAAACCATAGAAATAAAAGCAAGAAAAGCAGGAAAAAACAAATCTGAAAAAATATTATAACACTATTGTGGCCTGAAAAATTACTCAGTGTCGTATTCTGTGTGAGATGAACTTGCATGAGTTCTGACCAGTTTCTTTGTCAATAGTTATGTACCCACATTGAGAATTTAAAGATCCGCAAAACTCTGGTATTGGCGCCGCAGGTGTGGAAATTTTGGGTAAGCCTCTTATCGGCATTACTTCTCTGCTTTTGTCAGATGAAGTGTTGTTCCAGGTCCAGGAAAAAAGGATGAGTCTGCTAGCTGAAAGAAAATGACTAGATACAAAATGGATGACATTTTTGTCTTATAAAAATATACTCCTTTATTTTTATTATATCATTTATCAGCTGAGCTCATTGTAGTCGGCTTGCAAAATACCTGATAGCTTGCTGTCAGCTGAAAAATTGATTTATCTATGCAGAGAGACAAAAAAAACTCACTCAAAAACATCATCCACATCTGCAAGCGAGCGAAGTTTAGCTTTCAACTGAGTTAACTGCAGGTGGTTTAAAACTTAAAACCTCTCCTTGCACTTGCCGACCCCAACGCATTTAAAAAAAGGACACTGCAGGGTTTTGACTGACAGCTGCTATCAAACTTAACCTCCAAAGATAAGTCGGTTGGAGGGACATATTCTTCAATATTTCTATGCGCCACATCCTCCAACCTTTTTCAATCAATTATTCCAGATTTAATTAATTAAAAATTATGCAAGACGATCCTTCATTGTATCACAATACTTTACAGAAGTATCTAAAAATCTCTCATTTTTCCATCTCTCCTTAATACTTGTCTGATAATATGAAACAAGCGGTCATCATCATCATCATCATCATCATCATCATCATCATCATCATCATCAGTTTATGCCCGTTTTTCATGCTGGCATACCTTGGACGGTTTTTAGAAATTGACCTTAAAACTAACTTATCTCTGACCAGGTATTTATTTATCGCTCTTTCTCAAGTCCATTCTTATCACTTCCTTCCATGTTTTTCTTGGCCTTCCCCTGAGAACTGAACCTGCTACCTCAATTGTTCTATATCTACTGAACCCAATTGAAAATCTCACTAACCCTTATCCTCGAGTTGCTTTTGGCTTTGGTAAGTAGTAAACCATTAGTATAATAAATAAATAAATAAAATAAAATGTTTGATTTTTATAAATAATTCCTTATAGAAACAACTGGAAGAAATACTAATTATAGAAATAAACAACGTTATAATGAGAAATATCAAATTTAATCCTCATCTCGTGTCGTCTGCGATTTATTCGCAGACAGAAGTTCCTGAATATATCGTTCATTTGGTTAATTTTTATAAATGGATTATTTTCTCTGAAATATTTGATAAAAGGTTTTGGGTCTGACTGATTTTGTTAAGTTTTTACCGGTTCATAACGTTAGATGGGATTTTAATGTTAGGTGGATTTCACTCGTGCACGCGGTCGACCATAGCAGACACATTGGAACCATCGCTATTTTTTAAGAACGAACAGTATGTAACATTAGCTTACTTACCTGTTATTTTCAGGGTGTCAAATATGTAAAACTTCACATAAATTTATTAAAAAATTCTCTCTCTCTCGCTCTCTCTCAAATATATATATATATATATATATATATATATATATATATATTTTAAAGAAAGAAAGATGAAGATAAAAAATTGTACAAAATTACATAAAGTTACATAAATTAATACAAATTTTATTACACCGAAAGTTCAGATGCAAGGAGTTACATCAATCTTTAAATTTTTACCTTTTATCGAGATAGATCATTCTACGATATTTCGCTTATCGTTAATTCTATTATCATTAGTATATATATATATATATATATATATATATATATATGAGGATAAAATGCACAATATATCATAAAATTAAATGTCGTGAAAGACAGGATATGGGAAAAAGACAAACGGAAAAAAACAAATTTAAATACAGGAAAAAATTATCAAAGGACGAGATATTTTACCGGTTTCGTTCAGATCAACCAACGTCTTCAGTTTTTTTCTGAACACGTTCGTTGATCCGAACGAAACCGGTAAAATCTCTCGTCTTTTGATGATTTTTTCCTGTATTTAAATTTGTTTTTTCAGTTTGTCTTTTTCACATATCCTGTCTTTCACGGCATTTTCTCCTATGAATATATGAATAATATAATAAAATGAGAAATTAATCAGATTTTATTAAAGTTCAAAAACAATTAGTGATACTGCGTCCTTAACTCATGAGTTTTCAAAGAAAATCTTCTCCTCAGAGGACCATTACCACAATGACATTACTGCAGGTAATAAAAATAAGGCTTTGAAAATATATAAAAAAGTATATAAAAATATATAAAACATCAAATATATCGGCCAAAAACACACTTTTTTGTTAAACTTATACAGTTCATCCAAGTCATAAAAGTTTAACACAATTTCAAGAAAGATGTCAAAGAAGTCGTTTAAAAAACAATCCAGGTGGTGAATGGTAGTCCAAAAACGAAAAAGTTATCCAGGTGGGAAGTTTGCTTGCTATCGATGCAGTAGATGACAGTGAAGAGTGTATTCAGGGTGTATGCAAATTAATAATAAAACCATAGAAAAAGCAAAATCATAAAAAAAGTTCAGAAGACCCTCAGTGTTGAATATGATAGTGTCCAATTAAGGGTTCTTAGGAGCTGAAAGTAGGAGTGTTTCCAACCATAACTTCCTGGTCTGACGTATATATAGAAAAAATTGTGATGGAGTAGAATTATGCAGTAAAATCCGATCAAAAAACAATGGTTAATAAGATAGGGATTAGAAAATGAAAAATATAATATTTAATGTTTGGCTTAAATTTAAAAGCAGCAGGAGCCAACTTAAGTGAAAACTTAAATGTATTTTAGGTAGGGGAGGTTCGGGGAAATGGCAAAATACGAAGAACTTATATCAGTTCCCAGAATTAAAACTCAACAATTATTTGGCATACGATCGTTTCTAAAATGTTTTTGAATTTTATATATTTTATTATATTTTTTTGAAAATTCCAATATGTGTCTTCTTCAGCGTCTCCTCTGAACATCACAAATAGAAGTCAAACAAAAACCATCAATATTTTTCTACTTATCTTAAAATATGTATCTAATTACTATAGGAAAAAAAAACATGTATATCTAAATTTGTAATTATATTACTAAAAATAATGATAATAATGATAATAATATAATATAATCAAAAATAAAAATACAGTGATTGAAAAAGATAATAAGTATAATGGATTAGAGCACCGAAATCAGAATCATGGAATAAAGTAATAATAATAATAATAATAATAATAACTAGCGGAACCCGTGTAAATTACACGAAATGATGTTTTCAATACGGGTCCTAATGTAACAAAGCACCCTCTATTTGTTAGTAAGTTACGCTTGCTTTATTATGAGCCCCCCCCCTCTTGATAAGAGTGAAATAATTGTTTAAAGTAGTAACTCGTGTACGATGGACACTGCGCATATCTACTAAAAAAGGTTGATATGCCATCCGTTAAAAAAAAAACAACAACAAAATAATACTGGCCGATACCCTACTTTTTAAGCAGTCAACGTAATTAAATAGACAATGCCATTAAAAACGGCAACATAAAAACAAGAAATAGTTTTAAGTTTTAAGCAACACAAAAAAGTAGTTTTTGACCAGGTGATAAAAAAATGTATTATTTCTTCCCCTTCCCCTCGAAATGTAGAATACAAATCTCAGAGGTTGGTTGGGATCGAACTATAAACCAGTCGGGCCGAAGTAAAAAAAAAACTACCTTGCTAACCATTACGCCAGAGGAAACACATGTAAATGTACCTAAACGCAGACTTCTTGAATGTTTTTCAAATTTAGGTGCGGCACGCATGCGCAGAGCTTTTGCCGGAAGCGTGACACACGAACACACACGCTATCGTATTAATATATAGATAATAATAATAATAATCTATTAATAATGGAGTTTATGTATCTGTCTGTCTGAAGCTGAAACTCCATCAGAGTAGTATGACTTTCTCCTGAGTCCGCCATCTTAATTATATACTATGGAAAAAAACCGCCGCAAACACTATGCGCGTTTCTCAATTTACATAATCAATTGCATTTGAACTTCTAATAAATTAATATTCGCAAATATACAATAATGATTGTTTACTTCAGAATTCCAAATGTATTCACGCAATTTTGCTCGCTAATAATCTTACTTATAAATTGTAAATATTGAATCAAATTGTTTAATTAAAATAATAATTGATTTAAAAATTACTGAGTTACGTAGTTATTTCATCTATGCCCAACTGATTAAACAGCGTTAATCCATTTAACGACCTCCCTCCGTCAAATTAATACGGATGCAAGACGGCGCGTATTTTCAAATGTCAACAAAACATTGGCATTTAACCGTGTTACTTTAAAACGTTCTGAGTTTGTTTATTTTCTTAATCTTATTAGCCATTATGTTTTAAAATACAAATTTATTGAATCAAACTGTTTAATTAAAATAATAATTGATTTAAAAATTAATGAGTTACGTAGTTATTTAATCTAACACCCAACTGATTAAACAGCATTAATCCATTGAAATGCCCTCCCTCCGTATTTGATTTCTTAATACTTTCATATCCAATATTATCATTTTTTTTTCACGATCTTACCTGAATTTATGATTCCATGTCTTATTTATTAAAAAAAAAGATGTGATTTTCTTTCTTTACTGTCAACAAAAAAATAACACATTGTACTGGAAAACTATACAACTGATTTTAGAATCAAATTGTTTAATTTAAAAAAAGGTCATTAAACAAACACACACACAGTGTTCACTGTATTTGATTTTTTGGTGCTTTTTCATTTTAGGACCTGCGCTAACTTTGACGCCGTCGTTAGGGTTAGGGTCAAGGTCAACGTGGGGGTTAGAGTTAGGGTTAGGTTTTCTTTTTTTTTCCTTTTTAATTAAAAATATTTATATGTATGGGGGGAGAATAAAAAAAATTGGGGGAAGTCTGTCAAAAAAATTTTTTTTTTCTTTTCTTAACTAAAATTATTTCTATGTATGGGGAGGGTAAAATTTAAAAAAATTGAGGAAGGGGGTGCAAAAAATTTTCTTTCTTTCTTTTTAAAGTAAAAATATTTCTATTCATGGGGAGAGTAAAACAAAAATCGGGGTAGGGTCGAATTTCTTTTTTTCTTTATTTTCCACTAAAAAAATTCTTGGTCAAAAACTAAGAAAATCAATGTCTAACCACCCAAGAAATATGACTGGGGCTCCATCGGTTTACGCATGAGCGTTCATTTCTGACGCGGCAGCTTAGTAAAAATATGCGACCGGAGGAAGCATATATTTGCTAGTAATAATAATAAAAAACACAAAATCCTCTGGGATATGGATGTACAAACAGATAAACTCATACAAGCAAGGAGACCTGATGTTATAATAATCGACAAGAAAGAAAAATCTTGCCAAATCATAGACTTCGCCGTTCCAGCAGCTGACAGAGTGAAGATCAAAGAGACGGAAAAAAGAAGCAAATACACAAAACTTGTCAGAGAACTGAAAGGAACATGTAGCATGAAGAAAGTAAAGTGTAGTATCTGTTCCGATAGATACTGCACGCCTGTCCTGTGCAGTTCTAGGAGGTCCACCCTCCCAGGCTTTGCCTCCCCTCTTTGGGGAGGAGTAAGTTTATTGCTTACTGTCTGAGGCGCCCCTACCGGGGAATGCCGACGGGGCTGCCCAGGCAATTTTTAAATAGCCAGAGTGCTCACCTCTCGAGCGCTGGCTTTTCAAACCCCACTTTCTCGACCCGATCTTGGGTCACATCTTACTTGTGGGAGTAAGATAAAACTGGCCTTGTGCCTAACTCCTGGGTAGGAGTAAATAAAACCAATAATTGTAGCCGCACTAGGAACAGTCCCAAAAAACCTGGAAGAAAGACTGGGAGAAATTGGAATCAAAGAGATCAATGAGACCATACAAAGGACGGCAATGATCAAAACAGCGGCAATCTTAAGGAAAATCCTCGAATGCAGAAACCAACCTGCATAAGCTATGAATGATAACCAGTCACATGGAAGTTACAACAGGAAGACAACAAAACCACAGGAAGAGCACCACCACATGAACCAAGGAATTGGAACTGCAAGAAACATCATAAGCTGCCCCCCCCCCCCCAAAAAAAAATAAACAGATGGCGCCGGGTTAGGCTGACACCACACAAAATAGTCATAGAAGGTCAAGGAGGATTATAAAATCGAGAAGGAACAGCACAAACCAGACCTCCACTGGAAGAGTACGGAGAGTGCTAGGACCTTGGGAAGGCATGTTGCCACCCAAATCCCAGAGAAGACCAATGGTCCTTACCAGCGAGAAATTAATGGTAAGCTGCTGTTGCAATACCGCAAGGTCATTTGTGGTGATTATCGAAAAGAGGTGGAGAGTACTGGAAGTCTGGGGAGGCTTGTTGTCACTCAAACTCAAGGCAACACCACTTGTTGTCGGTGAGCAATCATTGACGATGATCTGTGTGATAATTCCTAGTGAGTACAAATAATAATAACATTAATTATTACAAACACAATAATAGAATAGGGAAAATATACAGTAAGATAAAAAAAATATAAAAGATCTTTTAGAATATAATAACAAATACTAAATAATAAATAAATATAATAGAAAAAATAAACTAGAACAAACATATAAAAAATATAATAATAAAATAAAGTAAAGTAATAATGATAATAATAATAATGATAATAATAATAATTATTATTATTATTATTATAATATACACAATATAATATAATATGATAAAAAATATATAAATGATTGTAAAGTAATCACTATATAAATTAAATTAATAATAAATGATAATAAAAAAAAGTATTTAAAAGCTTTTTTAATGAATTAGCCTTAAACGCATTAGTAATTAGTTTCCTTGTAATATCTAAACAATGTTTTTCAAAAGTAAATGTTGTCCGTAGTTCAAATTATGAAATAAAATAACATAGGGTATAAAAATAAAAATATAAAAACATAAATAGATTTAAAAAATGAAGTACATATAATCAGAAAGATACGATATCACATATACCTATATGGATAGAAACATGAGTGCACTTATGAAGTAATATTTAACAAGCTGCGCATACGTGGTCCCCCTCTGTATGTGACTCGATGTGGCGAGTGTAAAATGCAATAAGTTTTGGCAATTTGGGGCATTTTTTACCCCCCTTTGACCCCCTGGGGACGCGAACCAGAATTTTTCTGAGGTCAAGGATGCTCATTTTATATCCAGACCAATTGGCTCTACATTTTGGCCAAGTTCCAGAAAAATTGAATGGATGGATAAAACGTTATGGGAGAAAAGGGTAATTTTTTGCCATTTTAGGGGCCTTTTGACCCCCTGGGGGGCTAATTAGATTTTTTTTCAAAAATCAGAGAATGTCACTTTCTCACCTGACCAAAGTTACAACTTCATGCAAAATTTTAGAGAAATTCAATGGATGGTTGCGGAGAAAAATCCGGACGGACGGACATGCCTAAAAAAAACCCACGAAAATACATAAAACACTAGAAAAAACCTTTTCTAGTGTTTTATGTATTTTTCTAGTGTTTTATGTATTTTACATTAAATATTCATGAATTGCTCTTAGTACAGAAATCATTCACAACAAAAGTGAAAACAAGAAAAATAAGACAAAAACACTAAAAAATCTTGAGTCACATAGATCGTTGTTTATGTCAATTATCAATTTCACAACACGAGTAGTAGAGACATATATTTATGTATTTTAGGTTTTATCATAATTGAGGGGGGGATATATAATGTCAGAATAAGTCTTATTAATTAAGTTCTCAAAATATGAATTAAGTTCTCAAAATATGAATATTAATTGTGTAAAGTCAAAACAAAATAGAAGCTTCTTACAGTATATCCGTAAGTTAAAGTCATATCATCATTAATAAAAACTCAGTACTCAAACCATAAATTGGTTTGATGTTATCCGTTATAATCAAATTTCGAAGAATTCAAATCCAGAGCATCTCTCCAAATATGATCTGAGGTTAAGATCGGATTCTAACTCTGCCTGATGAGATCTCAGTTTATAATAACTGTTGATCGATAACATCGACATGCCAGTGTCGCAGATTTTGTACATGTCTGTGTATATAAAAATAATCATATATAAAGCTCTATTTGATATTGAGCACTTTTTATAAACCCGGTTGAAATTCTTTGGATTACTACCCTGTGGATGTTTTACCAGGATTATTATCGTCATTATTATATATATATATATATATATATAGGAAATAATACCAAATTAAAATGTTAACGTTGTTTGCACTAATGTTTAGGAGATACTAGCTTTGAACAAAAAATTCAAAATGGCGAAATAGTTGGATCTCACACGTGTGAGTGTTTGCTCTCAATTTTTGTTTGTTTTTCTTGCTAGTTTTCACCCTAAAATGAAACTGATGTATAGTGTAGGTGTTTTCAAGACACTCTAATCCAAGAACTTTTTAGTCTTTGTGAATTTTTTCTGATGATTTTGTAGTTGTTGCAGAGACGATATTGACATACAAATGTTGTTTGGCACAAGGCAAATGAAACGGACCGTTAAAAATATATCTCACAGAAATTTTAAATTTTTGGAAATGTGAAAAAATAAAAATAAAAGTAATAAAATAAACCATGGTTATTGGAATATAATATAAACTGTCTTATATATATATATATATATATATATATATATATATATATATATATATATATATATATATATATGGGAAATGAAAAAGGAAAACCCAAGAGATATTTTTTATATATTCATCAACGTTTCGTCTTTATTGTAAGACTTCCTCAGGATGATAATTTTAAGAAAAATGTTATGCAAGTACATCGAAATATTGGGTTGACATGATGGGTTGATAAGGAAAAGTAGTAGCCGTGGCTACTAAGAGCACTGGACGAGGGTCCAGGCTGCGAGAAGTCAGTAGTGGCAAAGAGTGAAATGAATATGGAAAGCTTTGAATGGGTACCATTAAGGCAGCAGTGAAATAGGGGAGGGGTAAGAGTATTGGTGAATTTGCCTTAGGGTGGGAGAGAGGAAAGGAGGGGGCTGAGGTTTTTGTCGTGGTGAGGTGTGGCATGGATTTTGCGGGGGGAGGGCTGGGGAAAGAGGAGGGAAGGCAGAAACTCTGTGTGTTTGGTATGTAGGTGGTACCATAGTTTTAGAAAAAGATTTGAAGAAATGAAGATAACTTGAAAATGGGCGTGGGGTGGGTAAGAGTATGAAAGAAGTTGTCGAAAGGGTGAGATAGGGGAGAGGGGAGATTTTGTTGTGGTCAGGTGTGAAATTTTTTTTTTTATATATACATATATATATATATATTAACACTGTTCAACTGCTTACGGTATCCGTTCGCTGATTTGGCTTATATAGAGTTTAATTTCTCTTAATTTCCGTGTTAATTGGTGGTGGCCGTAGGGGTAGAATACCGGACTATGAGTCAGTGATGACTTTAAAACTGGGTTCGTGCCCTTTGACCGGCAAGAATTAACATTCTCCTATACTGAAGATTGCATAAGCATGAAACATCGATGTCTGTAGGTAATAATAATAAATATCTATTTAAAAAATGTTTGTGTGTATATATATATATATATATATATATATATATATATATATATATATAATTCAGTAGAATACAAAATCTATGACATATTAATAATTTGTTATGATCATGCTCCAAAAATTTCAACACCAACAATATTTGTATTTGTGTGCATATGTTTTGTAAATTTGCATTTTATTATCGTATTGATAGTAGAGTAGAAGATTGACAATTATATAAATCTCTTAATATCTCACAATATTTCTTGATCAATACTATACAGGCAATATTTAATTGTTCAATAATTATAACCACAAATAAAACAAAACAAAAAAGGCCAGACACCTTTTTTTTTCGCATAATGACAGTAAATAATGTTTAAAATGTTGAAAGATATACATATTTTTAAGGATTGATTAAATTTTTTAGGGAGCAAGACAAGCTTCAAAATTTCCAAATAGAGATAATCAGGAATCGAAAGATGCCAAAATCCTAAAGACATATTTTGGTTCAACACACTTTCCTTTGGAATTGGTTTTCAGTATAAAAATTCTTTGCTGGCATTTCTATGGAATTGCACTGTTGTCTCCAAGCATCGCCAGCCGACAACCATGCAAAAGAAAGCAAAATGATCTTTATATTCCGGAGAAGAATCCATCTTGGATTGATTTCCAAAAGGATTTCCATCTCTTTCTTTTCTCCCTGTTCAACAATTAGGAAATGACATTCCAAGTAGCCAAGCCATTCATGGCCGTAATGGACACACCGCCATCACCGGGCTCTTTGTTAAATGCTTCATTCTAAATACTGAATACCCTTGTAATGGGAAACCTCAATTAATCGGAGTGACCATTCTTCGCAGACTTTCTGAGCTGTTATATTTCGGACTTCTACTTCCTGTTTTGTCAAATTTGATATCAGCAGGATGGAAGTCTAAATTGCTGCATCGCAATAAACACAGTATTTAATAAAATCTATCGGAAGCCCGTATTGGTAAAGATATAGAGTAATCCCTTTCAGGGAAGAAGAATCATGTGGAGGAAATCTTTAGAGAATGTAAGTAAAAATAATGATTCGGCACAGAAACTTTGAACAAATAAAATATACAGCATCTTATATGTATTGAATATATATATATATATATATATATATATATATATATATATATTATTTATGTGAGACAATCGAAATAATAGTAAGCAAAAAAACAACGAACGCTGCAATCACCAATAAAAATAATTACATAAAAATACATTAAATATTTAGGTGATAAAAATCGTACATATGTCTAGACAAGCGTCTGGACTATAGACATCAATATCGAAGGTTCGATCCTTGTCTAAGTTAGCCATGAAACACGTGTCCATGGATTACTTTTATGTACGTATTAATAAATATATATATATATATATATTAATATATATATATATATTAATATATATATATATATATTAATATATATATATATTAATATATATATATATATATATATATATATATTAATATATATATATATATATATATATATATATATATATATATTAATATATATATATATTAATATATATATATATATATTAATACATATATATATTAATATATATATATATATATTAATATATATATATATATTAATATATATATATATATATATTAATATATATATATATATATTAATATATATATATATATATATTAATATATATATATATATATTAATATATATATATATTAATATATATATATATATTAATATATATATATATATATATATATATTAATATATATATATATATATATTAATATATATATATATTAATATATATATATATATATATATATATATATATATATATAGAGAGAGAGAGAGAGAGAGATAAAGTAAGGCATATGTTTATGCCTTTTTATGTACAGAATTCAATCCTAAACTAATTAACCAATTATTATGAATTTTGGAACACAGCTGCTAGGCATAAGAGGTAGTGGGCTATATTTAGTTTAATTTAATTTCATGCAAAGGAGGCAAATAGAGGGTGGAAGCCCTTTATGAAAATTCAGATCCCTCCGATTTTTGTAAAATTTTAACGATAGGTATTAATAAATATTCCCCAAATTTCAGTTTCTCTGGAGTATTTTAACGGGGTTTTAGAGAGCATAATATGGACACAACCTCCCATTCTAAAATGCAAATATTTCAGATTTGCATTAATTTTGATCCATATTCATTAGACACCAATTAAGCAAGATTTTTTGAATTTCAATTTCTTCTTAAGACCCCTTAAGCCTTAAATTTTAGACATTTTATGTTCGGAAGATTAGTTTTGAATGTACTGGGACGGATATTCTTCTAGTTCTGTAGAACAAGAATATGGTAACATGTGTTGTGTGATGAGAGTATAATGATTAAAGTGAATACAAGCATTAGTTACATAGGAATAAAGATGGAACTCCTGTTCATTTCTATCTTCAAAGACATCACAACCAAACAAGACTAATGTTAGGACAACTAACGAAAACGATTTATCTCCCTTGAACCATTTCGGGAAGTTAAGAGTTATCGCCCTTGGAAATGGAGTCCTGCCTCGAGAGAAAGTAAACAGACCACGATCTTCAGACTGTTAATATTTCATCTCACATACAGCGACAAAATAACTCATTATTTCATTCTCTGTTCAGTTTTAATAAATCTGTTAAACTTTACTGTTGATAGTTCATCCATTTTCTTTACAAGTTATTATTGATTATAACCTAAATTACCAGGTTATAAAAACTAACATACAGGGAGACGTAACTCTACTTAATTATTTAATTACTCAATAACATAACACATGTTCATTGAGTAAATTCAGCATGTTCGTGTTTAGCACGAATATGGTATTATTTTATGTGTATGTAGTGTAACAGGTATCTGTGTTACTTAACAATCATTTCTGAGTGACAGTCTTCTGGGGGTTGAAGGTTCAATCCTTACTAATGGCGATAATAACTAAGAATAACCAAAAATTAATACTTCTACCCAGTCATGGCAGATTGAACGAGAACAATTTTTCTCTGTGGATTAAATAAAGGGTTCAGCTGAAAATATCCGTGCAGGTTCCCAAGATCAACAAGACGTACCTGAAGAAGGTCGGAGGTTTTTTATTTTTTAATTTTTTTAACGTAATTCACTCCAAACAAGGCAGGCCGCGACTGTAGACGTAAGGGGCTACTGAGAAGAAAGAAAAGGGGAGAAGGTGGGGGGGGGGTCAACCTAAACTGGGATCTGCGCAGCGAGATGTCTGTTTACATCAATTTTAAATTTCTGCATGTCAGTACTGACGGGGAAACAGGGGGCAGTGAGGGAGTTCCAGAGGCCAGCAGCACGAGGAAAGAAGCTATTTGAGTAGAAAGCTCTCCGGCATCTGGGGACCTCCACAGTGAATGGATGGAATTTAGTTGATTGTCGAGTTGGTCTAGTGAATTTACGTCGAGGGGGCACTAGAGTAGCCAATTCATCAGAGCATAATCCATTGAAGTATTTGTAAAACAAGCACAAGGATACTACAAGGAGGTTACATCAGCTGAAACGTTGTGAACATAACAACCAAGATGAGAGTAGTAGTCCGAATAATCCAAATAGTACAAGGAATATGGTAGTATGAATCTTAGCAGAGATAACATGCTTTGTGCCAATATCGCTAGTACCATGTGCTAATATGATTATGAAATGTGTTACAGTTCGGCTATTTTTCTGCCTTTTATTTCAAAACAGTTCATTTTAAGTTTCTGTTTATGCAGATAAATAACATTAATTTATGTGAGCAAAGTTTAATTCAGTTGGATCAGAAGACTATATTTTAAGGTCTTTCATTTTCTGCCATTCCTTCATTGCAGGCATAATGAAGTAGCATCCTTGTGTGGTAAAATTATGGTATTTGTCACCCAGGGTATTAAGCTCTAAGAAGCTATTCCTCCCAAGTTGTACATGAACCATTACTCAAAACGAAGAGGATCTAGGGACGACAAAGTTACATCCCTTCAAAGCAATCTCTTTTTTGCTGGGTTTTGGGATTCAGGGTGGTTTCCTTTTGGAAAAAGGATCAAATCCCAAAATATCGTGAGAACACATAACCACGTCCCAAGTCTCGTGAGGTCCAAGAATGACACTGACTTATTTCTCCTGAACTGGCATTGCTTAAGTCCAGTGGCAAGTAGAAATCGAAAACAACCAGAAGCAATGCTGGGATAAGCGGAGGAGACTTTAGCGTTTAGTTTACCCTATTATTTCATCCATTTCAATAACTAAATCGTATCAACTTCTGTACAATTAAATATAATTGACTGATTTCTTTCTTTCTTTTGGTTTTTGAAATGCAACCAACCATTGTATATGCTCTGTAGCCGGAAACTTCATTGAGCTTATTTTTTGAAAAAATTTGGATGGTATTATAAAGGATGTATACCTTAAAATATATATATATATATATATATATATATATATATATATATATATATATATATATATATATATATATATATACTATAATGTCTAGCTACCCCCCCTCTACTAATATAAACAAAATAAAAACGAACAAATATCTCATCAACCTATATCCACATAAATTTCAACAGCAAAAACTTCGACCTTCACAAAAATACAAAAATATTTAATTTATTTATCAATCACTAGATTACTCTACAAATCCATTTAAACAAACTATATCCACATAAATTTCAAGAGCAAAAACTTCGACTTTCACAAATATACAAAAATATTTAAATTATTCATCAGTCACTAGATTCATCTACAAGCCCAATTAAACAAACTCAAACATTTCATATTTCCAACAAAGTTACCTCCCTTAGATCCAGAAATTTCTTCATTAAAATCACTCCAAGCTGTCTAAAAGAATTTTAACACGATATCAACTAACGGTTCTTTCTTTTAGAACGCATACCTTCAAAAACATAACGGCTAATGATACAAATTCATAATTTGTCTCATGGGAATTACAGAGAAACCTTTTCATATATTTTTTTATTATTAATAATCTTTATTTTATTTTTTTATTCATTATGTTTTTATTCTTTCTTTTTTATTCTCTCTTTTTTTATTCTTATGCTTTAAATTTTAATTTTATTTTATTTTATTTTTATTTTTACTTTTATTTTTTTATTTTTTATTCCCTTTAATCTTGAATTTCCTCTGGTTTTGAATCTCAACGGTCTCATTACACTAAATTTAAATTTAGATAAACACACACAACACACTGAGCAAATAACGCGTCCCAACGAGAGTGTCATGTGACTTCACATTTCCAAAACAGATGACAACAGAAGCTGAAGAGAGCCGGATGGGTAAGACCTTCCGTGCTTGAAACCGACGGTACGAATGTTGTACTAATTTTTCTGTACCAAAATAAATATACATATATATATATATATATATTATTAGGGCTCAATCTGGGATTTCACCATACTTTTTCCTCTCCTGTTTCTTTTAATATAACATGCTATTTCACGATTCAACAATATATACTGTCACACTCTGATGATTGACAAGATTGAACTAAAAAAATACACTTATCCAATTTTTGCCATGAAACGCACGTAAGGAATGAATATTAAACTTGAATTACTTTTGTTTCAAAGATGATGCAAAAAAATAAACTCTCATTGAAGTAAAGAAATAAAGAAATTGTAAAAACTACTGAAAATTATGGTTTTAGATTAATTACCCATGGTCAATAGAATGCAAATATAATATATATATATATATATATATATATATATATATATATATATATATATATTACAAATATTGGCAAGTATTTATATAGATCGAAGTCTGTAATATGCATTTAACAGGTTTCTGAAAGCTTTTCCAAGACAATTTACATAAAATGCCGCCTGAAGATTTGCCTAAGGCATTTATTAAAGCAAATCTACATGTATCAAAGTCTGAAAGTTTACTGGGAATTCGGTGCCATGCAAGTCGTTATTTACATGTTTGATTGAAAGATTGTAGCCGCAAGGCTTAGATGACAACCAAAACAAAATCATAACTCGGTGACCTTTTTTTATGAAAGTTGAAGTCGTAAATAATCAGAACCATTCAATATAAAATTATTTTATTTATTTTCGTAAATGTGATAAGTTTTCTGATATTCTTAAGTGGCCATACAGCAGAGAACATTACTAATGGAGTCTATTTGCCTTAAAAGGGATTTTACAAGGCAGCATTCATAAATCTTACTTTTTCTTTCTTATCAGGGATATTTACAGCCATTTTCTTTTCCAATTTAGTATTTGTATCATTTGGACTACTATTCTCATCTTAGGTGTTATCCTCACAACGTTTCGGTCGATGTAACCTCAGATTAAGATATCAATTACATTCAGTCAGTGTCGTATGATAACGCAGGGGTAAAGGCGCCGCCGACAGTCAGCTCGACAGTTGATTTTCAATCCCGGCTTGAGACACGAACTGGTCTAGCCGCGCTAACGAGCTGTGCTACAGCGAAACGGTCTGTATGTGGATGACTATATAAAACTCCCTTTCTTGGGTAGAGCTTATTTGTAAGGATATCACCAACTGCCATTAGCTTTAAGGCATAGCTCATTGAGTAAACCTAATTCAAGCTCCAGGCACTTGACAATCTTTACATTGAGATATCACTTACATTCAGTCAGTGTCGTATGAGGCGCCGACTGTCAGCTCGACGGTTGAGTTTCAATCCCGGCTTGAGGCACTAACTGGTCTAGCCGCACTGAAGAGCTGTGATACAGCGAAACCGTCTGTATGTGGATGACATATATATATATATATATATATATATATATATATAGCATGTATCATAAGGCAGTTGAACAAACAATAAAGTACTTGCTTGTAGATTTTACAAGAGCTAATATAAAGTATTTTATTTTTAAAATATACATTACAGGGTCTGTTGGGTATACCGAGGTTTCGTCGATCTGAACATGCCAGGTTTGGGGCAGAAACTGGCTTACTGAAACTCTGAGAAAAGGGGCTTTGCTTAGGTAATGGTGCTGAACAGTCGGTCTCCCACTATAAGCAAGTTTCTACCCCAGACCCGACATGATCAGATCAACGAAACCCCGGTACACCCAACAGATACTTTAATGTATAGTTTTTAAATAAAATCTTCTATATATATAAAATAGTAACTGTGTGTGTGTCCGCCTGATCTTTGTGTTTTTTGTTCATCCAAACTGCTGGGCAGAATTGCTTGAAAATTGGCATGGCGACTACTGACTTCTCAGTGATGTCAAAGGCTATATAAGAAATATATCACTTCAACATTGGGGGTCCGCTGGAGGCCCCCCCCCCACACACACACTGAAAATTGTTTTCCCTTAGATTCAAATGAAATTAAGGTACTACTCCAGTATTTGTGCCTAATTTCCGTGACTGCTCGGCAGCAGCGAGCCGACAGCTCTCGGAAGCGTCCGAGAGCTGCCGAGTCGAAAACGAGGCTGTAAACAAAACTGGGAAAAAGAAACTGACCAATCAGGATGCTGCAAACCAGTTTATATCAAGCAGCTGATTAAAATTGGAAGGAGACGCTAACACTAATTGAAAAAAAAAATGAATTTTGAGCAATTGTGTCGAAGTGTAGAATCTCCAGAGGAGGTAATGAATTTCTGCCAGCAGAAAGCTCTACTTCCCACCATAATGCAGTGTACGCGATGTGGCCGACTTTGCCGGTTGACGGCAAGACGAACAATATCTGACAGATATGCCTGGAGATGCCCCATCCAGGAATGCCGGGCTTCGATTTCTTTGCGATCGGGGACATTTTTTTCGCGATCAAAGTTGGAGATAGCTACCATCCTAAAGATGATCTACCTGTGGTCCCAGGATATGGCGACAGGGAAACATCTACAAAAAGAATGCAGCCTACTGTCTCCAACCACACAAGTGGATTGGAAAAATTTTCTGCGGGAGGTATGCACCGAACATCTGGCGCGCAACCCTAGACGACTCGGAGGCCCAGGGCATACGGTTGAGATCGACGAGACTCTCTTCAACCATCGTAAACATAACGTCTGCCGTGTTCTCCAGCCGCTCTGGGTCTTCAGGGGATACGACCCGCAGAGAAGGAGGGTTTCCTGGTGACAGTGCCAAACAGAAATGCCGAAACCCTCCTTCCAATAATCAGGCAGTATGTCGTCCCTGGGACCACGGTAGTCTAAGCCCCCCCCCCCCCCAAAAAAAAACAAGCGCTACCTCTCTGGGAAATTATCCCAAATTCCCCCCCCCCATAAAAAATCTATAAAAAAATAAAAGAAATTGCCTAATTGCAAAAAAAAAAAGTAAAAAAAAACGATTTCGAAAATAACAAAAAAAAAAGCAGTTTATTTATTTCAGCTATGGGTTTGTTCATTTCTAAAAAGAAAAAAAAAAAAAATGGTTCAAAAATAAAAAAAAAGAAAGTTTATTTATTTAAGCTATGGGTTTGTTCATTTCTTTCATTTCTTTTTATAAAAATATATGCATTTCTTTTTCTTTCCGTATATTCATCGTCTTATATTGTTGTCGTCTGCCAATCTTCCATTTTTTTTTTCACGCATTTTGCGGTTTTGTTTATACAGCCTCGTTTTCGACTTGGCAGGTCTCGGACGCTTCCGCGAGCTGTCGGTTCGCTACTGCCGAGCAGTCACAGAAATTAGGTGCAAATCCTGGAGTAGTACCGAAATTAAAACCATAGGTAAATTATCAAAAATTTCCAAAATTTCAGCAAATTTTGATATTAAGATGGTCCCAGGGGGCACAACCTCTCCACTGAAAACTGTTTTCCCTTTGATTCAAATGAAATATATATATATATATATATATATATATATATATATATATATATATATAATCAAGGAGAACACCTCTCTGTCTGTGCATGTCTGTCCCTAAAAACGATGACATATAAGGAAGTGTACTTTCAATATAATTGTATTCACATGCACAATTTTCATGTGAACATAATGGAAGTATTTTTGCGTCTCTGGCTGGCCCTTAAAGAAGCTAATGACAACTTTCAAACATGTTACGCAATAAAAATTAATCTATTTATTAGCGTAAGTTTAAGAGTATTAACATATATCTAAATAGCTCGGTGAGTAAGAAATAGAGCTGACAGCATCAAGGTTGCTGTTAAAGTAAACTTTCCCTACCATGATGTTGCATATAATGCTATCCCACACTCGAACCTGGGTAACACCGGGTAGCTCTGCTAGTACTTCATATATATATATATATATATATATATATATATATATATATATGGTAATAAGTAGTAAAATTACACAACTAGAATAAGAATAGGTGTAAGGCTCCTAAAATTCATAATATAATTGTCTGCAAGGACCCGTGGCGCAACAGATAAAAGTGCTAAGTGGTAATCAGTATTAAGTGATAGTCTTCTGGCGGTTGCAGGTCTAATCTTCAGTACTAAAATATAATTATGAATTACTTCTACCTGATCATGGATGACGAAACGAGAGTAAGGTACCCGTGTGTATTAAATAAAGAGTTCCGTTTGAGATCCTGTACAGATTCCCAAGTTTGACAAAGACACATCTGAAAAAGGTTGAAGCTTACATCCAAGATGAGAACAGTAGTTCGAATAATCCAAATATTAAAAATTATCAATCTTTATCTAAACAGTGTTATTTTATAAACAGCGTTGAATATTTGAACATTTTAATCTAAGAAAAAAGAATGGAATTATAATAATGATAAATTAAAACAAATACAGTGTGTTCAGAATATATTTGATAATTATTTTTGATATATTTTTTCATTTCATAACCATTTGAAGTATTTAATAGCAGTAAAGTGCAACGGATAGCTGTTTCTGTGTACTATTGGTATGGTTGAGATCTGGATACCATGACCGACTGGAAAACACAGGGTTATTGGAAGAGGGTGACCTGCATTATGATGATTTGCGCCGGATTAAAAAATTCAAAAATCTTAAATGCAGCTCAATGCTCCTTGAATAGCTTGAAGGCTGTGCGATATGAGCTGAAGAATTTCGACAGAGATGTGAAAGCAGTGGCTAGCAAGAAGGCATATTCCTAGTTGGATAAAGTATTTTCTGAAAGGCATTAAATTGAATTTAATGATCCACAAGAACTGGCTATTCAGAATGAATATTGATTTTGTAGGAAAGAATGTATCGATGACAAAAGTCAAGAACCAAACTGGCTTTACTTTATTATATAGATATATATAACTGTGTACGCACAACGAAATTTAACTAGAAGCTCGAAAAAATGTGCGACAAGAGACAAGAAAGGCAATGCAGACTGTTGTCAAATGCTAGGTGAAGAGGGTGGTTGCGGGAAGATCATACATGTGACAGCAGAACTCAGATCCATATCATACCTCCAGGAAATCCCAAAAGGAAACTTCCACAATTTCACCAGTTCCAACATCTAGCCCCCAATTAACCTTATTGAACTATTATGTGTGGAGCATAGTTGAAAAGACACCAACCGTACCCCCTGCAATACCAAAGGTGAGCTGATTGCTAGGATCAAACTGGATGCATGCTCCAGGTTCAGGTCTAGCTTGAAGGTCGTGGTGGAGGTTTAGGGCAGCTTCTTTGAGTGAACTGTATTCGGCAAAAGATTATCTAAGAAATGCACTTTGAATTTTGAGAATACATCGATTACTGAACAAGATATGGAATTTTATTTCCTTTCTATAAATGTGTCAAATTTGTCTCGAACACCCTGTATATGTATGTATGCTGAATATGCAAATATATGTGAGATATTTATCATATTTATTGTAGAATATTTAGCATATTTCGGATATTGTTGTTGTTGTTGCCATTCGTTTGTCTCAGAAGACAATGGAGTTCTGCACCTCAGATTAGGACGTTGCCGAATTGCAGTGTTTGCTGTGACTGTGTAAACCTATCCTGGATCGGCAGGCTTTGTTGCAGTTGCCACAGATGTAGGTGGTGTCTGGTTGCGAGAGCTCTGTTGCAGCCTTCTGCCATGTGTGCTACCTCTTCTCCCTCCACTGCTGGACTCCCCTCTCCTCACTCCTCTTGGAGCATGCCTTCACAGCACTTCTCCAGCCGCTGCAGTCTTCAGCCACGCACTCCCAACCTGTTGGATCGATTCCATCTGCCCTCATGTCTCGTTTATAGACATCTTTGTAGCATAGGACAGGCCTTGCTGCTTGGCTGGATCTGATTGCTAATATATGATATTATAAACCAATATTTATCAATATGTATGAAAGCAATCACTAGAAAAGGAAACAAAAGAAATCAAATTGATTTTATCTTGACAACGGAAACTCTCACCGGTATTAACAACACAACAATATTCTTAATTTTGTTTGAATATAAGAATATATATATTTCCTTGAAACTTGTATTTACAGGAACTCAAAGTTTCTCGTGGGTTAGGAGGTTAATTGCCTCTGCTTCTGGATGTAGCTTTGAGGTTCTACCTTCGACTATGTGTCTCACTAAGTTAGTGGAAAACCGACATGAAAGACTTTTTGCTTCCAGACTTAGAAAAGCAAATCACTCAGAAGTGGAAGGGGGTGAGAATGACAGTTCTCCTAAACTTGACTTAACTCAAACTAAGTCTTGTGAATCTCTACTTCGAACTCGGTTTTTTATCTTTAATAAATTTGCACTCTGTCATATTTTATATATCAAGGCAATGTCACTCGGCATCGTCCGGACAAATTCTACTTGCCTCAATCAGCAAGCGATCTGATTAGTCGCCCCCTCACATCAGCCCACTTGGGGGGTGCTGGAACCTCTTTGTCAATCATTTGCCCACTCTCTAGATGTTTCCAGCCGCAATTAAGGCAATACTCCATCAGGGTGTATCTTCTAGCACCACATTGTTCTCAATGTATCTGTTGGCCTAGATTTCCTTTTGTACTCAACTTAACTGATTTTAACATTTGTCAAATTATAAGAGATCTAACCGTCCAGCTGACCCCTGACCTCTCGTTGGGTCCACATCTGCAAAACAACCGACTAGTCTAATTTAATCATTGTTTCACAAGAGTCTAGAAAACAATCTCTGCCAATGGAAAACTCAGTCTCATACGTCATGTGAACATAAATTTAATTCTTTTGGTGCAGCTTCCCAAATATGTACTAGAAAATTAATCACACAAAATTCTTCGCAGGGTAGCGGCACTCTGTTATATGAAAGAATAAGGTCCAGACTTTGTCCTATCCTTATGTTGTCAGACGAGGAATGGAGTCTCATGACTGACTTATGTTCTTGTTAATCATTTGCTTGTTCTTGTGTTACATATCCGAGTCGGTGCACGGAAAGGTTGTTGATAAAACAGATGCACCTGGCGATTGTCAGTTGATAAGATAATTGTCGAATGACCAAAAAGTTATTTAAAACTAAAATAA